>CM028133.1:640160000-640785000 GCA_016271365.2 Neoceratodus forsteri
CTTGAGGAGAAAAAAATATTATATTTAAAATATCTGAATTGTGGTAGAGGTGGAAAAGTTTACCAGAAATAAAAGTGGAAAATAATTAAATCATTTACAGTTACAAGAGGTAGGGTCATATGTTCTGCCCAGCTTAGCTGCAGTGCTGTTTTATTAAGATGCAGAGTAGAAAAGATTAGGTTAAGTAACTGCTAATGGTCTTAATGGCCATCCTTTATACCTCCCAGGTTGATTGCTTTTACAAAGAAAGGGCTATATTGACAGCTGAATTCGTTTGTAACCTGGGCATGCAGCTGAAACAATGGTTGATATGACAGAAATCTGTTTTCACAGTTTGTGAGCACTCAGAATGGCTCAAAACCTGATTATCTATCTCTGAGTAAAACTGGATAACTGGCATGGGACATTGAAAACCAGATTACCAGGTAACAAACCTGACAGGTGGCAACCCTACACATGCAAGGCATTAACTCCAACTTAATACTGTATCTCATTGACTGCAATTTGCATCTCATCAAACAGATACAATCCTTATCACAGTGACTTCAGCCTCACTCCAAAACAGGGAAACAACAATACTGCAAACTTGGGGATGCTGCCTACTTAGAGTAGACAAGAGGAAGGGACATCTGCTCGGAACAGGGAGCTTAAAGGTTCAAACTCCACCAGATGCTGCAAGCTCACTGTGAGACCTTGTGCACTTCACTTGGCCTTCAGTATTCCACTCCATCCAGCTGTAGACATTTGTAGGTGCTGGACCCCTAATGAAAATGAGATGCTGCTTTACACATGCAGCTATCCTGATATGATCAGCTGTTACAATAATCACTTGCTGCTGCAATAATAATGTAACAAAGCAAAAGTAGTGTTTCTAAATACGTTCCTGCTCAGTTATAAGCTGCCTGAATGCACTGATTCTGCGTGTTGTGATGTAATACTCTAGTTACATCATAATACTACTTTAGTTCATAAGGCAGAAAAAATGGGCAGACTGGATGGGCCTTGTGGTCCTTATCTGCCATCAACTTCTATATGTCTATATTTCTATGTTTCTAAGCTACAGGCCACTATAAAAATGAGCTTCGTGGGGGCACTTGTCTCAATGTTAACCAGAGGGGCAGCTCTCATTTTCAAAGATCTGAAACATAGAAACATAGAAACATAGAAGTTGACGGCAGATAAGGACGGCAAGGCCCATCCAGTCTGCCCATTCCTTTTTCTACCTTATAAATGTGCCATCGGCCTTTGCTCTGTCAGTGGCCTATCTATTCATAGTCATTTGTATTGCTCCCTTATGCCTATCCCATGCCTGTTTGAAGCCCTGCACTGTATTCATAGCCACCACTTCTTGTGGTAAGCCATTCCATGCATCCACCACCCTTTCTGTGAAAAAGAATTTCCTCAAATTCCCCCTTAATCAGCCCCCCTCTAATCTCATGCTGTGTCCTCTTGTCCTGCTATTTTTCTTATATTTAAACACGTTAGATTCTTTCACCTTGTTAATGCCCTTAAGGTGTTTGAATGCCTCGATCATATCACCTCTCTCCCTCCTTTGCTCAAGGGTATACATATTGAGCTCCGTTAATCTGTCCTCATATGTCTTCTGATGCAGTCCTTGCACCATTTTGGTTGCCCTTCTCTGGACTGCCTCAATTTGGTTAATGTCCTTGTGAAGGTGTGGCCTCCAATACTGCACGCAGTACTCCAGATGGGGCCTAACCAGTGTCTTGTACAGAGGATTATTACCTCCTCTTACGACTTGTGATACCCTACTAATACACCTAACACCCCCTAGCCTTACCTACTGCTTTAGAGGTCTGCTTGGATGATTTTAGGTCATCAGTGATGATGATGCCCAAGTCTCTTTCTTCCTTTGTGACTGCTGCAACTCCCTCCCAGCCTATAGGTGGCTTCAGGGTTTCTCTTCCCTATGTGCATGATTTTGCACTTCTTTGCATTAAATCCCAGTTGCCACTCTTCTGACCATTCTGCTAGTTTATCCAGATCTCTTCTCATTCTGCCCACCCCATCTGGATCATCTACTCTGTTGCAGATCTTGGTGTCATCTGCAAACAGACAAGCCTTACCCTCTAGTCCATCTGCAAGGTCACTAATGAAGATGTTGAAGAGGACTGGCCCCAGGACTGATCCTAGGGTACCCACTTGTGACTTGCATCTCTTCTGACTGTATACCATTTACCACCACTCTCTGTTTTCTGCCCGTCAACCAGTTTGCCACCCAGTTGACCAACTTCTGACCCACCCGAGCCTACCCAGCTTATTTATCAATCTTCTATGTGGAACAGTGTCAAAAGCTTTGCTGAAGTCAAGGTAGGCGACATCAACTGCTCCCCTTGGTCCACCACTCTGGTTACCCAGTCAAAGAAATCTATGAGATTAGTTTGACAGGACCTTCCTTTTGTAAACCCATGCTGTCTTGCATTCTGTGCCCCTATGGATTCAGGTGTTGCACTATCCTTTCCTTAAGGTGCCTCCATAATCATCCCACCTACTGAGGGTAAGACTGACTGGTCTGTAGTTCCCGCCTCCTCCCTGCTACCACTCTTGTGGAGCAGGATCACATAAAGCCCTTCTCCAGTCTTCTGGGACCTCTTCTGTGCTCAGAGACTCACTAAACAGTTCTGCTAATGGCTCTGCTGAGTTCCCCTTTAGCTCCTAAATGCCCTGGGATGTATGCCATCAGGTCCTATTGCCTTATCCACCCTGAGCTTAGCAAGCTCTTGTAGGACCCTTTCTTTCTGAAGGCAGTAGTGCTCACCTCCCTCCCCCCTGTGTCCATGATGCTGAGCTGTGGGCCCTGCCCTACCTTCTCTTCAGTAAATACTGAGCAAAAGTATCTATTTAGGATAGATGCCTTTACAGGGTCCTCCTCCTCACATGCTCCCTTTTCTCTATTAAGCTTAGCAATACCCCCTCTGGACTTTCTCCTTTCACTAATGTATCTATAGAAAGTCTTGTCACCTTCTTTTACTGTTCGTGCTAGTGTTTCCTCAGTTTGGGACTTTGCCTCCCTTACTGCCTTACCTGCTTCCCTTAGGGCAGTTTGGTATGCCTCCCTATCTTCATCCGCTGTGTTCCCTTATATTTCCTGAAGGCCAGCCTTTTGGCTCTGACCTTTTCTGCTACTGTATTTGAGAACCAAAGTGGTTTCCTTCTTCTTTTGCACTTCCTTTTCTGTCTAACACAATGGGATGTTTCTTCAAGCATTGCATCCTTAATGCTTGCCCACTTTGCCTGTACCCCCTCACCTGTGTTTCTTCACGCAGTTAATTTAGTTTAGTTAGTTTTTGTTTCAAATAAAACTCTCTAGGCAGTGTCTTGATTCAAAGGGTTTAGAGGCAGGTACAACAGAAGTCACATAAGTAAGGTACATCAAAATTACAGGATTTCAGTGATAAACCACATATATGCAACAACAGGTACACAGAGACATACACAGACACAATGACTGAGAACAGGCAGTGCTAGTACAGTAACTTACATTACAAAGGTACAGAGGTTGCCTCACATTATGAATGAAGTGCATTGTACAATGAATGCAATTGAGAAAGAGCAATTGGTTATTGGTAGCAGTTTCATGTTCTATTTGGGGTGAGGGAGCTTAATAGCTTAGGTATAAACACTTCAGCAGAGTTGGCAGTTTTTAGAGTATCAGGCAGGTCATTCGATTTGGCTCGTTTACACGGCAAGTACCTGGGTCACTTAAGGTTACCACCTACTCGGTTTTTGACCGAATGATTCGGTTTTCTAGGTCCAGATTCGGTCCTCCTGTTTTCACCATTGCAAATTCGGTTTTTATGGTGGGTGAAGCAACACCTGTTAGATTCCCCACTAACTGTTTCATTTTCTTCTCATGTGACTGTAAGCAAGTGTCTGATATTTCAGTGTGCTTGCTTGCTTGCAGTGCTTGCTAATCAGGCAGTGCCTTCAAGTGCAGGGAACTTAAAGAGCCAAATGTGTCCTTGTCTGCTCAGTTGTCACCCCTTAACTTCACACCAGCAAATTGGAGGATTATTCATGGGAAGGGTAAACAATACCACCTTAATTAACACCTTCATTTTTCTGAAACCCTTAGACATTCAGGCAGGCACCACATTAGGGTAGCCTCTTGTTCAGTGTGGACTGTACAAATGTGTTTCAGAAACTTTACCTGCTAATCCAGTTTTATTCAGAGGTAGTACTTTTTCAGTCATTTTGAATGCTCACATGCTTGTAAAACAGATTCTGTTAAATCCTTCACCATTTTACTTGCATGGCCAGATTACAAACAAATTCTGATGTCATGTAGACCTTTGTTTGTATACCAGTCAGTCTGAGAGGTGTAAAGTAGGGCTATTAAGACCATTAGCAGCAAATCAACCGAATCCTTTCTAGGCTACATTGTGAGAACGGTCTTGACTGCTGTGATAAGGAATACTTTTATACCTTAAAATGTTCACCATTTTTTCTTTTAGGGTCTGTCCTATATTTTAATATTTGTTACCCCTTTTGTTGTTAAATAAATAATCTAATATTTTATTTAATTTCTAGCAATACTATGCCTTTCTCTCCTCAGTAGTTATTGTTGTCAATTTTCATACTACTTAGATATTCCAGGAAGACCAATCCAGGCCTTTCAGATGAACAGCACAGAATAATGTAGCTAATGCCATGCTAAGCTATAGAAATGAGAAAAGGAAGAAAGAGAGATCATTAGCTGATGAGATGGCAGGAACATAATCTAGATTTGATGGCACTGCAAATTTAGGCAATTGATCAAAATGTTTCAAACATTATTTTTTTTACCAGAAGAGACACACTAAGCTAAAGCTTGTTTACGGTGCAAACTGAGAGCATAAGGAAATTAAGTGGTTTGTGTAGGGTCACAAAGTATGCAAGTTTAGGCTGTAGGATTCAAACCCTGGTCTCCAGAATTGCAGCTCAGAGCTTTAAACCACTGCACTATACTGCCTCCAGGCTACATATCACATATCATGTTATCTGCTATGTATGACTGACATGGGAAACAAAATAGGGTATTTAACAGCATATAATAGTTCCTACCACTTTTAAAAACTTCTCTGACATTACAAATAACTTTAGAGTAGGAGCAATGGGAGGGACAGTAGCATATCTTAAAATGGTAGATGATATTTGCAATTACATCTTGTCCACCATTACTGGTGTAGTTTATTTATTTATTGAAAGAGTTTTACCAGAAAAGGCAACCTGATCCAAACTAGCCAGTTGTCAGAGGTGTCCTTGTAGTCACTCGATTTGTCAGCTAAGCTGTGTACACAGGATGGAAAGTCCCCTGAATCCCCCTCTCTAACCCCACCAAATGTTAACACACACTGAAATTTAAACTATTTAACTCTAAATAAAATAAACCAAAAATAATAATCATGATGTAATTTAAAGAAGCTGTACACGATGTTACAGTATATCAGCAGCAATTCTGAATTAATCAAGTGGATCAGAGTCCAAGCGATGTCCTCATTAGTCATAAAAGGGGCAGGGTTAGGGGTGGAGTTTGGGGGTGTGGTTTAGTATTCGGTTTTCATCTCATCCAAAGGTGGCAACTCTAGGGTCACTGGTGTCCCCCTCGAATCCACCACCATACCTGCAATGCTGCCATCCAGGGTTCAGATGATACAGCTGTGGGGAGTGCAACATTTTGCTCCCTTCCTTTCACTCCCTTCACTCTCACATCTGGCATCTCGCTCCCATTCCAATTCACCCCCATATATTTTTGCTCCCAATCATTATGCTCCTGCCAGAAAATGGGTCTCTGATTATTTACACATATTAATATTTACATGCTAGAAACTTAATAGAAATCCTTGCAGAATCCCTGTAATAATGGCAGTGGTAAATTACAATGGTAAAAACATTAAATTATTCTAAGTCATAGCGTAATAAAGCTATTAGAATTTTGGGGGGGGAGGTTAATTTTAGTTTGATGAACCTCACCTTTCTTATGATCCTAGATTATTTATGATATTTTTTAACTGTATGTCTCGTTACAAATGTAATTGAATGTTTAATTTCTCAGATATGTTAAATGGTAAACTGTATGTCTAATTCTTCATCCAATTGTAACCCCCCAGCCACATCGGAAGATGAGCAACTTGTTGTTCAGTGTGCCGCCTTCCTGGTGAAACATTTCAATAAATAAATAAAAAAGAAATCAAATCTATTGAATTTTGAGACAATCTTCCGATCTTATTAACTATTTTTTTCATAAGTTGCCACTCAGTAGCACACCAAGAGTTATATCCTATTTTTTTCTTTTGTTTTTGGTTCCTTCTGCCCCATTAAGTTTCAGTTTTACATTTTCCAGGATGTATTCACATTTCTGTATAAGATTACTAAATGTGGCTGTCAAACATTAGTCACGTAGGCTGTTCAAGTTTCTTAGTTCCTCAGTAATTCTCTCCTCCATATAAGCTGTCCATTTTATTTGCTTTTTGCTCCATATCAACATATGTTCATCAGCTAGTTGGACATCTATTCTAACTGGTCGATTGCTATATGACTTAGCTTTGATATCAACAACAATGGGAAAGTGGTCACTATCTAAGACAGGGATGACCATAAATTTAAAAAAAAAAGATCTATTAAGCTTAAATCTAGAACACTGCCCCCATTTTTGGTTGGGTATATCCATTCACCCATGATGTCACCCTTCACACGACCATTAACTACCCTTAAATTATTGGATGCTGCCATTTCCAGTAAGTATTTGCCTTTTGTATTCACCATTAAATCTTTAGAATTTTTAACTGGTATCTTATACGTATCATCTAATTACCTTTCATCTGAGTAAACTTCTAGCTTGTCACCTATTCAAACATTAAAGTCACCCATAATAATAGTTTGTGAATATGCATACTTAGTTTGAATCTGAAATAAGATGGCATCCAATATTTCCAATGCACTTCTAGTAGTCTGTGCATTAATTGGGTTCTATGTGATAATGGTGAAAGCCTAAAGGCCATCGCCGTTATCTAGAAGTCAAGAGTTCCAAAATAAATTTTCAGCACTCTGACACCCTGGCGCACAGCAAAAGGGTGTGAGGGACTTAGTTTTTTAAAGTTTTATGCTGAGGCTGTACCCCCCTCCTACTTAGGATTCTCAACTGTAGGGGAGCGCATGTTGGAGGGGTGAACACATTTAAAAAAAAAAGGTTTGGGCCGGCTGTAACAAAAATGTACCAGTGCCCGGACCTGAACCCTGTACCCTGGCAACCAATACCATGAACCCACCCACTATGCCATGGGGTCAGCTCAGCAACCCACTGCAGCACCACCCCTCACTTACCCTCCCTCCCCTCGCTGCGTGTGCCTGCTCCCCTGCGCATGTACGTATAGCGACAGCCTGTTGCTATATTCACCCACCCCCCCATCCAGCTGCCCTACCCTCCCATAGCCGTCATTGAAATGCAGTGGGAAGTGGGTCACCATTAATGTAGGTGTCCATTCCCCAGTGCTAATATCATGGGATACCCATTAATTGGAGGGATATAGATGTTTATAACAATAAGGTCTTCCCCTTCTCTCAATTTTACCCAAACACACAAAAAATAAGGGGAGCCATAACTCAATCTTCTACATTCTTCACTTTTACTTGTTAAAACCAGTGTGATGAGACCACCTTAACTCTTCCAAAATTAAACTTCTTTACAGCTTTAATTTGCCAGTTTGTATAACCCTGCAAAATAAATTTTGAGTTCTACTGTACAACTAAGTCTCCTGTAATAACATAATGTCATATTTCCTTATTTCCTGTAACCAACCCTGGTCTTCAACTTTTTTTGCCACACCTCTTGTGTGCCAACTGATAATTAAAATGTTTCCTGATATCAATTTGAATCAATGCTAATTGTACTTGGCTCCATTTCCAGTTCCATTTCTTCTAAAGTCTCTTCTGCCCAACTCCTATTTATTGAGTTAAATGAAACTTTGAACACCTCAGGGTTATTAATTTATGTACCCCTCACTATTTGGCCCCCTATTGTTTCCCATAGAAACATCACTATCACCTTCTAATGAATGTATATATCCTGTTGGTCTAATGAATTCTGTTATTCTTTTTTTGTAACTTAAGTCATTTTTCCTTTGACCCCTTTATTATCACTTAGGTCCATATTTTTCTTTGTATTCCTCTCTTTGTTATGGATTCTATTTTTCTTATGTATTATCATATTTATCATATCATATTATCATATCCCCCCTGACTTTCCACACCCAGGACGGGACTGTACTGGAGGCCTACCCTTCCTTCAGGTACCTGGGGGTCTGGCTAGACCAGCACCTTGATTCTTCTGTACACATCAATGGGATCTATAAAAAACTTCACCCTACACTGGGTGCCCTCTACCACAACCATGGCTGTATCCTGTTGCCGGGTAGTCGAGTCATAGTACAGAAAATTATACTGCCAATTTTTGACTATGGCAATGTAGTCTACAGTGCTGCCCCTAAGTCCTCCATGATCAGACTGGATCCCCTTTTTCACTCCTTTTGTCACTTCACTTTTGACTGTCCCTATTCTACCCACCACTGTTGGCTCTACCAAACACTAGATCTACCCTCCCTTCAGGCCTGTAGATCTTCACACAGCGTCTGCTTCACTGCCAAATACTGTATCTATGCTTTACCTCCCTGCCTGTCCATGGCCCACGACCACTCACCAATCCCCAGTTTACAAGGTCAGGACAAATGACTCTAGACTCCTTTATATTTCACTTAGGTCCTCATCGTCAGGTCAGGCAGCTTTCAGCTACCACATACCCAAGCTATGGAACTCCCTTCCACAGCACATTCAGCACTCCTCCCCCTTCCAGCACCTAAATGGTCTCCTATCTGCACATTTTACCACCACCTGCTCTTGTGCCTAACACATTCACATTGCTGTGACAGGCGACAGCCCCCCCCCCAGGTTTTACCCTGGTTTTACTCTGTATCACTTCCGAACCCTTCTTAATTAAGTGATCCCCACCTCCTTTCCATGTTTGTACCCTTAGTCATGGCTGTTTTGGCTGCACTACATGACCCTGTATCTTTACCTTACCTGGCTTTGCCTCTCAGGTGTCATAACTCTCACTATACGTGCACTTATACTCTGTACCATGTTATACCCTGTTTAGTCTGTTACCTTACTGTTATATTCCCTGTACCTCTTATCCCACTTTGTTACATTGAATGCCTCACATTGTTGTATTGTACTGTCACCAGGACACATCTGGAATCGAGTGGTACTCTGCTCAGTATGCCTTCCTGGTAATACTCTTAAATAAATATATAAATAAATAAAAAAAATATTTGAAAATGTTGAATCCATTGTACTTCCAACGGAGGAAAAATCATTTTTGTTCTCCTGTAGCTTTACTCAAATTCTCTTTGAATTAAGGACCAGGCATATTATACCTTTTTCCATCCCTTTTTTGTATCTATATGTGGAGCTGATATCCTTCCATTTAAATTGCTCTCCTAATACTCCTTTGGAAATATTATGTATCATAATCCTTAATGTTGGATTTTCATTTCTTCCCTTGCGTACTCCATCAAGAAAAACTGTGAGTAATCTCATCCCTGCTTCTATTTCTTCTTCCTTATCATAAGCTTCCTTCCCATCCTCCCCTCTTTTATATTTTTCTCCCAACTATCCTTGTAATTGGTACTACTGATTTTCTCAAAGTTCCTTTTTGTTCCTGTCTTACTGAAATCTATCACTACTGTCTCTATATATTTTCATTTTTCATATGTATTTTTATTCCTAGTTTCTTTCTTTTGGAGTCTCTCTTCATCAATGCTTAGATAGTATAAATTACCTGTTTCTACCTCCCCTCCTGAATCTTGCACTGTCTGAATGTTTTCTGTCTTGTTTTTGTTCTTTATTTCTTTATGCTTATCTTTTTTTTAGATCTTTAATTTATTAATTGTTTCCTCTTCCTGCTATGCTACATGTGTTATTGTAATGTTAATGTTTCCTTTATTTCGTTTGAATGGTGCTTCCTTTTTAGTGTATTCTTTTTCTTTGTTGTTTAATACTGTCTCCATCATAGTCATTAGCCTTTTAAGTGGCCTTTATTAATTTTTTATTATTTCTCTGATTTCATGTAACTTCATACTGTATGAATCAATTTCAGTTCTATATTATTACTGCATCTCTGATTTATCTCTTTGGAAAATTATTTATGTATTAACTCTTCCCCACTTCATAAATGTGGGATATCTGGGGGATTGATTAGAGGATGGATCCAGGCTCTGCTGCTCTGTGAATGGTGAAATAAATTGCTCAAAGTCCTGCAGGTAGAACTTTCTGGCTACTGGTGTATTTTTACTTTGTTGTTCAAACTCACACATCAGTATTATGTTAGGGACTTCTTGGGATCTACCACAATGTTGTTTATTTGGTTCCCCTAATTTGCTATTAATTTTTAAACAACTCTCATTGCTGGTTCCTTTCTGTATGTTACTTTGTCTTATATCTTTTGAATTTGTAATCTCCTTACTTCCTATAATTTCCATATGTACATACTGCCTGATCCCCCATGCCGACAATCTGCAAGATGAATTAAATCCCCTGTCTCCCCCCTGGCCACCCACCTATAGTCCATGTGCAGCTCTCATTATAATGTCAGAGTTGGTTTCATTTCTGTGTTGCAGACATCTGCAGTGTTCTCTGTAGTGGATATGCTAGCAGTCACCCAAATAGTGCAACAGTCAGATGCGTAAGACAGCTTGCCCCCTAAATCAATCCTTTGGTGATCTGCTGAAAGTGGTGGAGAATGTCTTTAATAGCTTGAAGTGTATCTGGGGCTTGCTGTTTGGCTTCTGTATAAGAGGGTCATTGTGGAGTGAGCCTACATACTGTAGATTGGGTCTGTGGTGGTTCCTGAAGCCACAAGTATCTTTTGTGCTATGTGCAAGGCCAAAAGGGTTGTGGGATAGCTATTCCCTGCCTCTGTATGTCTCATTCCCCACCTATATATGTCTGAATTATCCTCTTCCACCATGTGATACAGGATTATGCCTTTGGGGTAATGGACCCACATTTTCACTGGGAAGGGGTTTGACATTTTTTTCCCCACTTGGTGTAGTGCATGGAGGTATGGAGAGAATGCCTTTCTCTGTGGCTGAACTGAAGGGGCATATACTTGGTCTAAGTACAGTCTATGTTCCACCACACATTATGTCTTTTTTCTTGCAGACTGCAGATAGTGCTTTTTATGGCTGTGGGTGGAGCCTACAGCCATATCACTTTAGCTTGGAAAGGGGTTTCCGTGGAACACATTTTTTTAGTAGTTTTCAGTGTATCCTTCCATAACACTTCAAATCTCTATGGCAGTTAAAAAACACTCCCTTCTTTCTTTCTTTTTAGAATGATGGACACATAACCCCAACCTGCTTTTTCCTAAGAGCAAATGTGCACACATTCCAAACAAATCTAAATATCTTTAAAACTATTCAATGTGCACAAAAACAATCAGCGTGAAAGTTGTTCAAGACAAAAATGCCTTTTACATGAGTATAGTCACTAATCTAAACTCTTTATGTTTTGCAAACTATGGTCATCCAAACAACCTCATTTGTCTCTGTCTGAGTGAACACAGAAGGATTCATGCCAAACAAATGTAAATATCTCAGAGTATAAAAGTTACCAATATACAACCAACATGAAAGTTATTTAGGACAAAATGACCTTTCAGATGAGGGTAGACAGTAATCTGACCTCATTAGCTTTTTTAAATATAGCCATCTGAAAGGTGAAAAGTGTGAAGAAAAATGAAAATTCAGGCAATCAAATGGCCATAGTTTAAAATATATCATTAGTGCAGCTTAATGAATAGGCTTATTTGAAAGATCGTTTTCTCCTGAACAACTTTCATACTAATGGGTTATGTGAAATTTGTCATTTTTAGAGATAGTTATATTTGTTTGGCATAACTCTTATTGCACTTATAACAGCCTAATTTGGGAGGCAGTATAGTGCAGTGGTCTAAGGCTCTGAGTTGCAAATCTGGTGACATCCAGCAGACCAGACCTGGGTTTGAATCCCACAGCTTCCACTTGCATACTGTGTGACCCTGAGCAAGTCACTTAACCTCCTTGTGCTCCCAGGTCGCTCCTGTAAAACAGCTTTCAGCTTAGTGTGCTATACCTGGTTAAACAACTAAATTAAAAAAAAATTAAAAAAAATTAATTTCTCTAAAGCACTATGCCACTTTAAGTGAAATGAGACCAGACCATCTTGTCATGCCTAATTTAACAGTAGATCCTGACTTACTAGTACTTCAATGGAATTATTTAGTGCTTACCAGCTCAAAATAAAGTGATCTGCTTATTGGGGTCACACTAGATTTTTTCAGGATGGGATCATATTAAATCTTTTCAGAACAAAAACAGCAGATTAATTTTAGTAATTATTAGCCAGCAAATATCATATGAGATCTATATGTGAAGCTGACTCCGACCAGATACGGGAAAGAAGAAAGACAGAGAAGAAAAGAAATGGCTGTCTGTAACACTTTAAGGCATCTATGCTGCAACACTGATTTGTTTAATTTATTATGTCCTTTTTGGCAACTTCTATTATTAAAATGCATTAAATGTATAGTTTACTAAATCTTGACCTTGGGATAACTCTTGAATGACTCCTAAATACATTTTAAGCCATTCCCTTTATGAGTTGTCAAGTCCTGTGCAAAAGGTCAAGTGTTATTTTTTCATATTTTGTTTACAAATTTCCAAAGAAAAAGTGTAGAGAAATATAAAAGTATGTGCAAATAATCTCCTATGCATTTTCAACTCAGAGAGAAGTTAATATTTTCACAAAATCAAACCCAATGTTCATACAGATTTGTTCAAATGTAATGTTATTCTAAATCTTATTGGACTATTGATGAACTGAGCAAAGAAATATTTAGATCAAACAAATTGAAGACTCCAGGACTGGGAGGTCATTAAAATTGCAAAAGGTCAAATTATGAAACCTGAAATGAACTCATTAAGACCATTCTTCAAAGTGTGTTATTATAATGAAGTAAAGCCATTTAAATATAGACCTACAATTATACAACCATTGTGATACATATTTTTAAGATTAGAGGAATGGTGCAAGGCTGCCAAAATTGTGGTGAACTCACTGTTTCAATGTGCATGGATCAAACCAAAAACAGCCATAATAAAAGCTTTTATTGTTTTTAAAAAAAAACAACAAAAAAAACAATTACATTTCATTATATTTGATTTAACCTGAAAATACAAAATAGCAATAAGGAAGTAAAACAATCAAGATGAGATTTCAGCATTCTCCAACCATACATTGAAGTCAAGCCATAGTAAGGGCTTCTATCTTTTTCAAAGCAATTATACTTTATTTTGATATATTTAATATTCTGTATTTTATTTATTTATTAATTGAATTGTTTCACCAGGAAAGATACACTGAGCAACTTAATGCTCGTCTCACGGTATGTCCTGGGGGAAAGGGGAAAGGGATATACAGAGTACAAGTTCAGTTAAAAACATACAGATGGTGTAATTATTATACATACAGTTATAAAACAGGAACATGGCACATGAGACCGTATAGGCTATTGTAGAGTTTCTGTGCAAGCAGATCTTAGGAGCAGCATACAAAATAGAATCAATACAGGTAATAAGCAATAGGATACACGGTTGACAATACATAAAATACAGACAGTACATTAGTGCAATATGCAGCAGGGTGAACACATTGGAACCACTTGGAACCAGTCACCCCTATTTAAGAGCTAGTCTAAGGTATAAGTGCAAGTGGGGGGGTGAGAAAGAGAAGAGAGAGAGAGGGAGAGAATCAAAGTGTATCAAAGTAGACACTAGAAAAAAAGTTTATTGGGTGTTTGAAAACAGACAAATGCAACCAGACACAGAAGGAAGTCAAAAGAGAGCATTGGTTGCGGGGCCTAGTAACAAGCCAAGGAGCTCACTTGACCACTCCAACAGGGGCCACCCACCGACACTACTGACAGTTGGTGGGCACTGGTAGCAGACCTGGAACTGGGAAAGTGCTGCAAGCAGTCAGTGTGGAGGAGGAGGAGGAGGAGGAAGTGGATGGCAGGCTCCCTGCCTTAGTCCAGCTCTTGTTTTAAATCCCCGGTGGTGACTGAGTGTCTGTACCAATCCTCTGTGCAGCAGTCCTCCATCTGTAGGAATTAAGGGGACTCAGTTTACCTGTCCTGTTGTATTCAGGCAGGCTTGAGCTCCATTACAGCAGCAGGTCTGACTGTAGCCCTGGACCCCCAACTCTGCTACTCATACAGGACTGACTGCTTGAGAGTGAGGGATCCTCGCTGCTTGCAGAGTAAGTGAGAGGGGTCACAGATGGTGTTCATTTGTGTGCTGGGGCAGGCAGGGGGGCTGACTGGGCTGGGAAGAGTGCCTTTTAAGTGTAAGCATTGCATGTGTCTGAACTGTTTTGGATTGCATGGGTGTAGGCAAGAGGGTGTTCAGGGTGTTCAACTCCCCCCCAAAAACAATTACCTCAGAACATTTAAAATTCCTGTATTTTATTTTTGGGTTGGCTTAGGCTCAGCTGCTAAAAACGTAGTGTCTTAGCAATCTCCATAGAAGTCAGAGCTAGCTGCAACACAGTGTGGATGCACGGGACCATTGGTGGCTAGGGGAGATGGAGACATCATCTACACAGAGAGCGGAAAAGCCTGGTGAGACAGAGTAGTGAGGATGCTGCTGTGCGGCATCACCTGTACAGTGCCAGGCAAGTTGTGGTGTCCTTTCGACTGTCATGGTGGTAGAGTAGCACTGTGTGTTGCTCTTCTCTAGCCTCAACTGAACTGTGTGAAAACTTGAAGTATGGTCTACTAGAGAAAGAACTGATCCATCCAGTGCCGAGCTGCGAGTATTGCACCTCACATCTTCTTGACTGTGCTGGGCACTGGCTGGACTGGTGGTGTGGTACGAAGAGAAGACAGGAGAGGTCGAGGAAAAATCTGCCCTGGTCTAGTGGCCTGTAGTCCTGTCTTGGGAGGGGAACAACTAGTAAGGCAAGCAAACAGGAGGATAATCAGCAGAAAAGTGGTGAGTGGAGAAAAGAATAAAGGTTGATTCGGGGGGGGCACTTCTCTCATTCAAAGAGGTGGTGAGGGGTATTGGCACCAGGGGCAACCCACTCATTACATTTCAACCCCACCAATGTTCTGCCCAAGTTGGAGCTTATCATGCACAGTGGAAATAGGTGTGGAAAGGCAAATGTCTGACTGGCATCTTTGTGTCCTGCTGTTGCAGAGTACTCCCATGTGCAAAGGTGGAATGGGGTTAGGAGTACTTTCTATTTGCAGAGGTGGGATGGTCATAAAGGAGGAGTGATGCAAATGTGTGGAGGTGTCCCCATCTGTAGGAGTGGGATGATGGGAGCAATGCTCCCCATGTAGGAGCAGTGGAATGAAGGGGTGGAGTGTTCCTCATGTACAAAGCTGATATGAAGTGGGAGGAAATCTCCCCATGTGTGGAGGTTGAATGGAGGGGGATGAGTGCTTTCTATGTGCAGGAGGTGGGATGCAGTGGGAGAAGTACTGGAGGAGTCAGGGGATGAGTGATCACAATGTATGGAGATGGGATGGGATGGAGGTAGAACAATGATACCTATGTGTGGAGATGGAATGGAGGAAAGAGTGCTTTCTATGTGCAAGTTCAAGTTTATTGTGAAGGAATAAAATCCATTGAACAAGCTCATTTGCAAGGAGGCCATTGTACAAGCAATGATAAAGACAATACATGGTGTGAGATACAGAAAATAAGGACACATTATATAAATTAAAACAAAGCAATTTGCTTTACATTAGTATATACACTGTGTACAATCAATGTTGCATTCAACAGGGATTGAGACCAAATATGATTATATAAAACTTTATGTCCACCATGTGGAAGAGGGATGGAAAAGGAGAATTGCTTCCCATATGCAAAGGAGGCATGGTGCTTTCTATATGCAAATGTGTAATAGAGGGGGAGGAGCGCTCCCCATCTATGGAGGTGGGATGGAGAGGAGGGAACAGTCACTTAATGGCCACCATCCTAGACCCCACTCCAGCCTGTGTGTGAAACTTTTTGGAATGGGCACAGTTTATGATGGGGCAGATGTGCAATCCACATCTCTTCTCTGGCTGCTGTAAAGTATTAAGTTGATAGGTGGGACTGCAAGAGGAGCACCAGTCACCAGGAGCACCCACTGTATCCTACCCCCCACCCACCCACCCAACAGAGTGGGAACAGTTGTGGAGGAGCACATATAAGATTCACATTTTTATACCTCAGTACCTCCATGGGTACAGCATTAGGTGGGAGACCCTCTGGCTGAAGCAGAGTGTTCTGCAAGTGTAGAGGTGTGGCATAGGGTGAGGAAGTGCTAGTCACCCAAAGCCGACTCCAACCTTCATGCTAACTCTGGTGGAGTAGGGACAGGTATGAAGGGGCAGATGTGCAACTTGCATCTCTATCCCTGGTTGCTTCAGGGTGCTACCTTTGAGTGGAGGTGGGATGGGGGATGGAGCATCATTCTCCCAGAGCAACCTACCTGGAGCCCACCCACTGCCAGTGCCAGCTTTCATGGAACTTGGATGGGTGAAGATGGACAGATGTGTGAACCACATCTGTCCATTGGCTCCTGCAGAGTGCTCCTAACATGCAGGAGGTGTAATGGAAGGAGAAAATGCTTCACATGTGCAGAAAATCAGAAAGATGTGTTGGGTGTCAATGGACTCAGGCCACCCAGTGGATCTGGACCACAACCCCATTTCCACCCACCTGGCACCCACAAGGCTAGATAGAAACAGGTGTGGCTTGGAAAATGTATAACTCATATTTCTATCTCTGGCTGGGGTAGCCAATGTGCAGTGGTGGGATGGTTGTGGAGGGGGCACCAATCACCAATTTCTGCCAGGCTACAGTCCACTACTTACCTTGGGTTGCCCACCTGGAGGTCACCTTGTCACTATGCCAACCTGTGTGGAGTGGGATGGGTGTGAAGGGGAAGATGAGTAACCTACATCCATCTGTGGCTATTGCAGATTGTTCCATATGTGCTGATGCAAGCTGGAGGTGTAGGGGGCAGCAGCTACCCAGTATGCCCATCCAGTGCCCACCCTACACTGTGCTAGTCAATGTGAAGGGCAAGGGTGATCACCACACACCTAAAGGCACACTGTTGTGTTGCTCCTTAAGAACAAATATGGACACCAAAAGAGTCCTCCAAAAAGAGTTTCCGCTTTAATTTAAAGTGCAAAGAAGTGCAAAAGAACATAAGTGCAGGAAGGAATCGATCACCTACTCACACATATAATGTCCAAGGCAATTCCTTTTTTTTATCATATGATATCATTATTTATACTCCTGCAGCCCAACCTGCCTATATCCCGCTACTGCCTTCATCCCTGATCAGCCCACAGGCTCACTCACATGCCAGCTGGCACAGTATTGTACCCGCATGGAGGACCCCCCTATGTCCCCTGTGCCAGGCCAGGAACCAATACCACAGTGCAATTCCATGACAGGCCCCCAGGTTGCTGAAGTGCAGCCATCAAGCTGCCTTGGTCATCTGACATTTTCCTCATATGTTTTTTCCCCAGAGAAGTGCAGACGTGTAATGACGTTGAGGCACAACTTGCCAACTTCCGCCGCACTTCTCCTCACTTGTATCCATGCTCTTGTAATGCCCCTGATTTCCATCAGGTGCCACTCCAGTGTGGTGGATGCCCCAGCCCCTCCCCATGAAAAGCAGAACAGTCCTAAGATGCTCAATCCTTTCCCTCCCCAGCCAACCCCTCATGACCCGGGCTCATTCCCGAACCCGGGTCACCGGAGTGGAGCGAGGTGAGAAGTAACATTAATATGAAATACCCCCTTTCCTATTGCTCTTCATTTAAACAACCAGAGATAAAATATTTAAAAATAAAGGGAGAAAAGATAACTTGATATCAAATGCTATTAAAGGTAAAATTGCTGAATAATGTAATTGACACCAAGATTTTATAATAATAGGATTGTATGTATATTATTACAGACAGATGAAACCAGAGAAATATAGGGACCATTAAAGTCATATTGCATACTCTTGTCACACTTCATATGCCTGGAGTGTGGAGTGTGACACAGATTAAATGTCAGAAAATAGTGAAGGTCGCTAAGGAACCTACTAACCCATGGGAAATGGAAACCACTTGTGGTGAGATACAATATGTGTGTGCATGCATGCCAACAGTACGTATAGGTCACAGTGCATTGTATGTGTGTACTCCAATAATGATACCTCTCCAGTTAACAGGCTACTTTATATATTGTATATACTGTCCAGGATACCATCTCTCCCACATCTGTCCTGTATATCAGTTATGATTATATCCTGATGACATATTTGTGAATCCAACTGTACCTGTACCAGTTAGGATTTGTGGCTCCCTTCCCCTCCAACCTTGGAACAGTCCCATCCTGTGGCACAAGAACTGTTAGATCAGGTCATGGCTGACCTAACCATAGTCAAGATTTGCAGCCATGGTGGGGTTTTCAAAATCCTGACTTAGGGGATGCAGCAGCCCCGCCATGGTGGAAGCCCCTTCTGACTTGCCACACCACCACTTTGGTTGCAGGGATGGGGCAGGGCTGGTTTGCCACAAGGCCTTCTGTTTTTGATGCAGTCTGCATTCAAAAATCAGGATTGTCATTACATTTGACACAAAGTGCCAGTTGCATCAATTTCCTTTGACACAGGCACCTTGCATCAAAAGCAGGACTTTGAAAATTGAGCCCAATGTCTTACTTGGCTGCACCTGTTAAGATGAATGTACTCTCCAGGCTGTTCACAGGAAGGTCAATTTAAAAATCTTGTTGCACTTTGTGAAAAATAGGAGATGAAACTTATAAGAACAGGAAGCAGAAGTTAAACTGCTATGCAAAGACATCTCATATAAAGAGAGCAATGTTTTATCTGGACAGCTAGAGAGAGATTGAGATTTTAGAGAGGGACTCAGAGGAAGGATTTTTTGTTTGTACTGCCTTTGTGAAGAGCTGTCCTATATCTCATTTTATAGTTATCTATAGTAATAAAATGCTTCTTGCGAATTTTATAACTTCTCCTGGTTTGCCTGTGCTACCTGACCTATGCCCCTACAACAGTAAGGTGTGATTTTATTGGATAGATGACTGATATTTGTCATTGCCTAGGCCTTCACTTTTGGGCCCTGTTCGATAACAAGTTATATGTAATGAATGCCCCTTACGGCCTTAACTACAGCACATACAGGTACAGAATAATATAGAAATAGGCTCAAAAAGGACTTCTGGTTCTGGTTTTGCCAAAATGTAGTAGTTCACAGCTTGGACCTTAAACTACTTCATAAGGCTCCTACCTTCTTCTGTTTGTCACAGATCTCAAATAACATAAGTTGCTGAGGAGCTTACCTAACTAGATGGATGGGAGGAAACAGGCAGTGGCAGCTACCGACAACTTGGCACCTGATAACACAGAACTGCTCACAGACCCAACCAGGTTGCCACATCCAGACATGGCCACTGAATCCTCAATCTTTTCACAACCATCTAATGCAGTCATACTAGCGGAGCACAGGGACTTTAGATTGGAGGTCCATGAATTCAAACAAGAGCTCAAAACTGACTTGGCTAAAATCGAAAACCAGGTTGAGACCTTAGAGACACAAGCAAGTACAATAGACAACAGACACCAGAGCAGACTACCTCAAGTGCCTGATGGCCTAGACACTTTAAGAATGTCAGCAACTCCAGAATAAATGTGAGGATCTAGAGAATTGATCCCACCACAACAACATGCAAATTTATGGCGTACCTGAAAACTTGGAGGCCGTGATGTGGGTGCTTTTGTGGAGGGCCTGCTCCGAGAACTCCTGCAATTGGATACAGCCTTTCTAATTGATATACAGAGGGCCCACAGAGCACTCCAGCTGAAACCACAAAAGCCATCAGACAGGCCACACTCAGTCATCATCAAATTCCTAAACTACAGCACAAAACAGGACCTGCTTCTGCCAGTGTGGAGGATGAAGCAAGTGACTTACCTTAATATTAGACTCTATTTTGACAACGACTGCTCTCTAGGTGTCACAGCTAGAAGAAGAGCATACTTGCCCATCCTCCATGCACTCCGATCACACCAGCTCTGGTTCCAGACTCCGTACCTGGCCTGCCTGGTTGACATGCTTGCAGATGACCCACAGTCTTTTTCTACACTGGAGGATGCCACCAAAGCACTGTCTGCCAAAGGAATACAGGTGCCCCTCCCTCACCATCAGACAGATCACACAGATGAAGTCACCCTCACAAGCACTCAGTGGTCTGTTACGCCTGTGGGAGATGATCACCATTGACAGGGCCAAGCCACTATAGAGGAAGTTCGGCAATTACTCAAATAGCTTCCAAGGCCTTCGCCTCCTTGAAGTAGAAAACCTGGGAGTTCTCTAAGAAACATTGTCCCTTCATGGCTCATTCATGGGGGTTGACCCTGCATACTGAATCACACAGCCATAGTGAGCCATTGTCCTGGCTCTTCAGAGTGGCTCAGCTCTCTACTCCCTGCTTTACCCCAATATCATGAACTGTATTCACTGTTTCAGAAATTACCTCTTGCATTGGCTGTGGCCACCAAACTCTGAGTTGTCGGAGATTCAGAATAATGCGAGTTGATGAAAAAATAGGGGATGGAGGAGGCTGCCCTGATTGCTCCACTTAAGTTATTTAATAGTATGATTAAAAATGTAATTTAGCTCATATTTGGAGCATATTGGTTCTGCAGTAGGTTTATAAATGGAGGGCTGATTCATACATTGAGACCTCCCTGAATTAAAAGTTAATCAGATGGTAGCTCTTTCATTCCTTGGTTCAGAGGCACCTTATGGGCCAAGATGATCTATACCACTTGAATTATCAGCGGCTTTGTATTTATACCTTGGAATCCCCAATTGGGTGATTTGCTCTGAGCGGTACCATTTACTGAGATACTTGGTCCTGTTTAGATGCTTACTGCTCCCTTGGTCTCAGGCCAGAAACTGTATGGTGACTGCATGATTTCCCTGCCCAGCTGCACAAAAATACACTTCTTTTCTTTGTGAGAGTCACCCTGAGCCCAGCATCAGCCCAAATGATCAGACCCCTGATTTTATCAATACTAAAACACATTTTTGGGGGGTTATGCCTTGCAGGTACTGCATGTAGGATAATGGGATCATTAGTTACCCCCATCCTCACCTTTTGCAGTGGGGCACAATTGCAAACACTAGGTGGCATTAGCTCCTCATTTCATTATCCCAACCAGACTCGCTAATGAGCACTCTTGGCAGGGATTCATATACAGAGCTTTGAGCTACACTTTGCTCACCCATCCAGTGGTTGATCCCCAGAGAAGGTATGACCGGCTGCTCAGAGATTAGGTCTGATACCCTCAATATTCCCTTTGGGTCTCCTGTCATCTAGCAGTTTGAGTTTACTTGCTTCCCACGAATAGTTTACACTGTCACCATTACTGAGCCTTAACTGCCCTCTTGTGGCAAGATTTAATAACTGCAAAGCACTGTGTTCATAAACTGTATTTTGTTTTTTACCTTACAGTTTAGATAGTAAGTAAATGGAACTTATTGTATGCATCTGGTTGGGTGGATGGGTAGAGCTACCCCACCCCCAAGTTATTTCTGGGTGGCACTGAGGGACGAATGGGATCCTTGGACAGTGTAACAGCTGCCCTGCTCAACAAGATCATTACTTCAGTTCTGCAGACCCCTGTCATCCTCCAGATGGAGAAAAATGTTTAATACAACCTGGTGCCCCCAAACAACTAAGCATTCTTACAATGAGATACCTTTTGGTTGGCCTGAAACATCTGGACCCCACATAGTGGAGAATAGGGGGACTAAGCCCTCATTACTAACTTGAGTAGAGGAGATACTTACCATATTATATACCTTAAACTAAGGCTCAACTCACTTACTGTGACCCACCCATGGGGATGAAATGGGGGGATTTTATTAATCAGCTGGTTAGACAGCTGAGCCCTATGTGCACAGCCCTTGAATTGATACAAGGGACAACCTTGGTCCCAGCTGACAGGGAAAACCTGCCTTGGGCTTTACGATTCCACCATCAGGACTTGTATATTTCAGTTTTAATCCAAAAATTTAAACTGCCACCTCCTTGCTTTGAGCCCAAGCCTTGTTTTATAGATGAGGTGCTGGTACCTAACATTGTCTAACTTGCAGCTCTTCTCCTATCAGCTCAACGCATCATAAGTGAATAGTGAGGGTGAGTTACTCAGCCTCCCTATCCTGCACTGTAGAAATTACTGCTACGGGGGCCCACAGCCTTGTTCATAGCCTAACCCCCTAGGGATAAGTCAGCTATCCAAATATAGGAGAGCTTATCTCTCCCTGCCTAGGAAGTCACCCATTGTCTCCTCTCTACCCTAAGGCTGGGAACACGGGAGTATCTATGGGATTGTTCTAGAACATTCTGCCTGAATGTTATGCCCAGTTAGCTTTATGTTTTGTACTTATCTGCACAAATGTCTGCTGTTTTGACTGTTTATTCCATATAAAGTTAAAGAAAATGCCCTGTTGGCACTGGTTATGGTTCTTATGGTTGTTGACATTATTGTCGATGTATGTTGTTTGAATTGCTCACCTGTCACCTCTTATTTTGAACTCCATGTTGCCATCCCTTTGTCTTCACTTATCGTACTCTATCTTTCTCTTTCTTTCTCTGCTGTACTAGACAGAGAGAGCTGGCATCTATCAGACCCACCCGCGCCACTACATTCCAAAATGGATAGAACATCATTTGTTATGTCGTTTAATATCAACGGGATACATTATCCCATCAAACAGTCCCACTTACTGCAACAATTTAGAAAAGAGAAGCCTGAAATTATATTCCTACAGGAAACTCACCTACCACAGTCTAAACATACTAAATTCAATTATCTGGGCTATCTGACAGTGTTTTCTTCATCCCACTGCTCTGGGAGGAGACAAGGTGGCTGTATTAATTCCAAGGGGTGTCCTTTTTAAACTCCAGGAGCAAAAAGCAGATCCAGAAGGAAATTTGGCAATAGCCACAGGTCACCTTTATGGCTCCCCAGTGACATCAGTCTCACTATGTTTTCTTCCAGGCTGCAGCCCAAACATTTTTCAGATAGTTGCTGCAAGTCCTCCAGTGTCAACTGATTTTGGGTGGAGGCCTAAATGACACACTAACCCCATCATTGGATGCCTCTAAACCTTCTCCACATTGGTCCATCCACTTTCAGAAATATCTGCACAACACCCTGACATCACTGGGAATAGTGGATCTTTGGAGATACTTTTTCACCTCTGTTCATGAGTACACCTATTATACCTCTAGGATGGGTGCCTTGTCCAGGCTAGATTATATTTTTACCACAGCCAAGCATCTTGACACTGTTCAAGATACCCAACACGGCTCCATGATTCTCTCAGATCATTCTCATGTCTATTCAAAATTTTCACTGGGGAAACCTCCTCGAACTTCCCATTGGCGTTTAAATCTTATTCATCTTTGTAATCAGGAGATTAGCCACTAGTTAAGGAAGTCATCCCTAGAACAGAGTCAGATAACAATCCTCCCCAGCCCAGCAATCTTATGGGACAGCCTTAAGGCTGTCCTTCAAGGAGAAATCATTACCTACCTGGCCCATAAGAAAACAGAAAGGGAGTCACACATTCTGAAACTTCAGAATACACTCCATACTTTTCAGAGCTTCCTCCATCAGGGAGACAACTCAGTTACACCACAAATTCAGTGTACTAAACAACAGCTACAAAAGCTTATGGTTCAAATGATCGAACAGCAACAAATTTATTTAAAACTTAATCACCATAAGGGTGGTCCCAGAGGGGAAAGAAACCTAGCTCAGAAGCTTTGTATGGCCAAAGCACGAACGTGTGTTATTAGGGTTACCACCTTTTAAAAAGCCCAAAGTGGGACATTTCTTAATGAAACATGATTTTTTGTAGAACAATATGTAATCTCGACCAATGCAACATACTTGTTTTCTCTAAATAATCAGAATTAAGACTAAGTATTGTAGTTGTTTAGCTGTTTCTAGTATTTCTTATCATAGTAAGGTATTTTAGTTAAGGTATTATATTGTTTGCAACATTTAGAGGAAATTCAAAAAATATTTTTTCTACTATAATATCAGGACATGTAGTATTTTTCATGTTTTTTTGCAGGATGCTGCTGCCCAAATCAGGACTGTCCTGTGAAAATAGGGACAGGTGGTAAGCCTATGTGTTACGTACTTATTTGACCAAGCCACCAGCCACTTGTTGCATCAACTCTCAGAAATTCGGAAGGAACTTGCCAAGTATTATCAAATGGTCTACACCATGGATCCTCCCCACCGATTGTGCATGTAGAAAGTTACCTGCAAAGCTTTCTCTTGCCCAGATTACTGCCAGCACAGACACAGAATCTGCTGGCTCTGGTATGTGTGGGTGAGGCTGCAGCAGTCCTGAAAAAAGTCACATTTTATAAACAGTTCAAGGACCTGTTAATCCCTATGCTCATTCCAGCCTTTCACGGTGTTCAGGGGGAGAACCTCCCCCTCCCTCCAGGAAATATGCAGTCGTTGCTGCAATTTTGAATCCTCTGAAAGGTGAACCAAGATAAAAAAATTTCGAAGTTCTTTTGCAAGTTGCACTGCAGGGGAAGAGGGGCTGGGTGACTACCATCCCATTTCAGTGTTAAACTATGACTGCAACTTGTCATGGCCATAATGGCATGCAGACTAGAGTCTCTCCTTCCCATCCGTATCAGTCCACACCAGGTGAGCTTTGTCAAATGGCATCAGGCTCAAGACAGTGTCCGACATACTTTGCTATTAACAGATCCTGCTATAACACAAAAGATACCCCTGGCAATGCTGAGCCTCGACACTGAGAACGTTTTCAATAGGGTGGCCTGGCCCTTTCTGTGGACCACATTGATTCACTTCAGCCTATCGGTAGAGTTCATACCACAACTCCAAAATATCTTTGACTCCCTCCAAGCATATCTAAAACTAGATGGTTCCTTCTGCAAGCCCTTTTCCTTAACTAGAGGCACTCATCAGGGCTGCCCTCTATCCTCGCCCCTTTTTGCTTTGTATCTGGAGCCCCTGGCAACTTCTATACACTGTCATCCCACAATTGAGCGCCTGCTGGTCCGCAGTCAGGAAACTGTTGGCATGGAAGTGTTCAGCAGATCACTCTCATATCATGTGGTCTTGTCCACTAATTCAGATGTACTGGCAGGACATCATTCGAGATATGGAGAGCGTTTATGATTCCCGAGGTACTAAAAAATCCTTACAGCCACCCCTACCAAGTGATGAACATTAATATGAGTACTCACAAACAGATCTCCCTTTCCTGTTGGCTGCAAAGAAGGTCATCACCAGATTATGGCATACAAGCAAAATACCTACCTGAGACAGTTGGCGAGCCCTTACTCTAGAACTTTATGCCCTAGAATGAATTTCGGCAAGATTGAGGAACTGCACATCTACCTTTGATACTAAGTGGCACAGGTGGGTACTTTTTCAGCTGGAGCAATATCCTGACTTTGTACTATAGCAGCTGGGCTCTTCCCCAGCCTTCTAGCCATTTCTATAATTTCTTCTTTTTCATAAATAGCTTCTGGTAGCACTACATCATTGTCTCAGCTTTTCTTTCATTACCTTGTTGCACAAAGCGTGTGCACTCTGTTTCTCCTACTTTGCCTTCTTCTAACTTTCTGTTAAATATAGGCCTCTTCAATACATTTTGTTTATTAAGGAGCTAGCAATCAAATGTTTTCACAGTAAAATCAGTTTGTGAGTTACTGACAGACTTCTGTTATGTGGAACCAGTGTCTGATGGATGAATATCTTTATTCGTTTAACAACTATAAGGACTTTTGACCTGGCACACTAGAGTGGGACTGAAATACTGTATCCTCAGATAATTGTAGTACAAAGCTGTGACATAAATAGATTACTATGTTCCTAATGGTCAGTACGACTAAAGTAGATGCTAGTGAATACATAACTTCAAGTGGCATGTACTGTTTTTCTGTTACAGTTAAACTGCTATTTATTTTTTTTTTTTAGCTTCAAAATAAAAAAAACTTTTAAACTAAAAAAAAGAAATAGGCAAAATAGGGCATGTCAGGTGGATGGATAGATAGATAGACAGACAGACAGATAGTGAGACTGACAGACAGATACATACATAAGCAGCCAGACAGACAGACAGGCAGACAGACACCGTAGATACTGTAGACAGAGACAACCAGATGGATGGATAGACAGAGGTTTTTCACTGGTGACGTGCTTTGGTGATGTTTACACTATTTGTTTTTCTCTCTAAATACTTGTAAGTACTTCAGCATTATTTATAATTTGCAAAGCAAGTATTACTGTAAAAATCTGTTACATTTCTAGCCAATCAAAATCAAGACTCAGTGTACTTCTTGTCCAGCATGCAGCTGCACTCTCCTGCATACTAACAAACTGTCTCCCACTCTGAAACACACGGGGCTTGATATTTGACCTCACAAAAAAGTTTAAAAAAAGTACAAAAGATGTTTTAAAATGAAAAGAATAAAACAAGTACATGTTAACTGATTCAGTCCCTACCACACTACTTTACCAAGTGCATACAAAGCGAATAATAGACCTTCACTGCATTTCTCATCCTGTAACTTTTAGACTGTACCATTTTTCATTTCAACTCTAGGGGTTATAGAATCATTAGATAAAGTATGTTATTTTAGCTGCATTAAAACCAGCAAAGTCTATTTTTGGATTTTGGCAAATATTCTAATGATCTGTAATATGTTTATATGTCTAGTTTAATTTGTCTCTCTCTGAATAAGAACATTGTCTTGTGCTGTTTGCACTGACAGAACTGCTCAGCTTTATGTTCCTCTTGCCCAAACAGCACACAATAAGGTTCCTATTCAGTAAGAGGCACACTTGACTAGACACAATAACATGCATGGCAGATCCAACAATATTGCGGAACATTTATCAATCACTCAATCAATTAATCTTTATTTTACCAGGTGAAACACCATTGAGTGAAACTCATTTACAAAGTGGACCTGGGCAGCAAAAACACAGCTGATACAAAACAACAGAGATAATACAAAGCCTTAAGGATAAACAATTACAACATTACAAACTGGTATGCACAACGATCTCACGATTTATATTTGCAATACATTCATATATAAACAGGGTGTATAATGCCCAAGTGCATCACAGAACATGTACATTTCCATATGGTACAAAGTGCGATCAAGCATTAGTAAAAGGGATGTATCAGAAGATCAGAGGAAAGGATCATGGGCAGAAACCCCGAACAGTTGAGGTATTTGAGATAGGGAGGAGGAGGAGGAGGAGAGAAAAAGGAACGAATATGAGGAAAAACTGGGGAGTAGTTGGAAGGAGTCTTTTGAGGTTTATTAGAGAGTGGATGGACAGGGGCAGTGCAAGGCAAGCTGAGCACCTGCAGCTTGGAAACTAGTTGGAAGCTAAGAGTAGCAGTTGCGGATGTCCCTGATGTGTTGTCTGAGTAATGTTTTGAAGGTTGCCACTTTAACAATAGTTGAAAGCTTCAGGGATTTTTGAAGGTTGTTCCATAGGGCTGGGAGGGCATGGCTTATAGAAGATAACCCAAAGCATGTTCTAGATATAGGAATGTTGAGTGATATGTAGGAGTGTCTCCTGAGATAATAACTTCCAGGGGTGCTAGTTAAGAGTCTAAATATGTACTGAGGGAGCTTACCAATTAGGGCTCTATAGGTCTATATTGCCTCATTTTTTTATTCTCCTGGTTTTAAGGGACTGCCAGCCAAGAAGAGCATGAAGTAGTGGTGAGCCTTGTACGGAGCATCAGTAATGAATCTTAGCACCCTATTGTACAGGGTGTGAAGCTTGGCCAATACTGTTAATGAGCCATGGCTATACAAAGGTTGGCATAATCCAGGAGGGGGAGGAATGTGGATTACATTAATCTTAGTTTAGCTTCCTGGGATATTAAGTTTATGATTCTGAAGGAAAGTCCTAGTCTTTGCTTAAACTTTTTAGCCAGTTCCTCTATGTGAACTGTATAGGAGAGTTTGTGATCAATCCAGAGTCCTAAATACTTGAATTTGTCTACTGGTTTGGTTGATTCCCCTAGGAGGAACATTATTTGCTGCTGGGCTCCCGATAAGGGGGAACCGACCAAGCTGAGTTTAGGGGAAAATATCATAGCTTTCATTTTCTTGATATTCAGCAAAAGTTTGAGATTGAAGAGATTTTGCTGCAATAAGATGAATTGTTGCTGCAGTGCACTGCAGGCACGTTCAAGGGAGGGCCTGGCAACATAGAGAACAGTGTCATCAGCAAATAAGTGTACACTTGCTTGGTTGATACCCACATTAATATTGTTAATATATTTTGTGAATAGTAAAGGTCCTAGTATTGAACCCTGCAGTACACCTCTGAGAAGTGTTTTCAGTGGTGACAAATCCCCTTGTGCCTTGATTTGCTATTGCCTACCTATAAGGTAACATGTAAACCATTTGACAGCAGTGACATCCAGGCTAGTACCTTATAGTATGGTCAGCAGTAGGTCATGGTCTACTGTATCAAATGCCTTGCTTAGGTTGAGGAAAAATGCACTTACCATGAAGTTTAGAGTCAAGTGCAGAGTGTCAGTCATTTGTTACTTTGGCTAAAGCAGATATTGTGCTGTTTTTTTTTTCTGAAACCAGACTGAAGGGGTTAAGCATATCAAATGAGTCTAAATAGTTTCTGATCTGTGTATTGACTAGTTTTTCAAGGAGTTTAGATAGAATGGGTAGGAGAGATATGGATCTGTAATTATGAAGGTCACTTGGATCACTGGACTTATAAAGTGGGACTACGTACACTATTTTCCACATGGTAGGAAGTTCACCATGGGCAAGGGACATGTTAAAAAGATGTATGATGGGTACAGTCAACACATGGTAACCTGCTTTTAGGAAGTATGGTTCTAATGTATCTGCTTCTGCACTTTTATTGGTGTCCAGGCCCAGGAGGAGGTCTTCAACTTGCTTAAAGGTGATAGGGCTGAAAGAGAATCTTGTCTCGTGAGCAGAAGCCTTAATAGGGGACATACAGAGATGGGGTTATCAGTCTGGGAAAGAAGTTTTCTAGCAGCGGATGTGTCAAATGCTAGCCCAGCTGTAGTGAAGTGGTTATTTAGTAGCTCTAGTATATAATGCTTATTCGAGGTACTAGTGCCACCAGTACTAATCTTGGCAAGGAGGAAGTTAACTGGCTGATGCCCTTCTTTTTCCCTCAATGTTTTCCAAAACTTAGTGTAGTCATTGGTGAAGGAGTCTAGCTGTGATTGGAAATAATTTGCTTTTGCTGCCCTAACTAGTTTTGTACACTAATTACTCATCATTCTGAAGGCAACCCAGTCTGTTGGGGTTTTAGTTTTTAGCGTCCCTTTTCAGAGGGCATCCCTACTGCGTAATTTTGATTTTAGGTCAGCAGTAAACCAGGGGCATGATCTTTTTTATACTTCGAATTTTTGACAGGGGTGCATGTTTATCTGTAACTTTAATTTATAATTTATGCATTGGAAACATTGACAGCATACTCCTTGGCTTTTATTCTGTATCTGTGCAAACAGTGGATCTGTGGGACATGACCCTGCTCTATGACTCTGAGCAAGTCACTTAACCTCCCCAGTGCTCCTGAGTCATCCATGAAAACAGGCACCTGTGCCTAGTGGGCCTTACACAGTTACCAAAGAATAAATAAATAATAAATACGATTAAATGAAGCTGAAAACTCATGTGCAGGCCCTACATTTATAATTTATGCATTGGAACTTGGTAACTCACAAGCATGAATTGAACATTTGCTGAAGAAATATAAAGGTGAAGTTTATAAATACTTCACTATTTCATCCTTTCAATGATTTGCACACTCCTAATAGGCTCTAGGAGTTGTTCAAGAAAATACTTTATTACCTGTTTACTGCCTCTGTGTCTGGCCTTTTCTCTGCCTCTTCAGTGCTTGCTGCTTTCTGTTTCATAATTCCTACCTATTTCAGTTGTACTTTCTGTGATGGGTATTAAGCAGTGTACAGTAGTGGAACTGACATATTTGAATGTCCAAAAAAATAGAAATTGGCAGCTGTAAAAAGTGAAGGGAAAGCAAATGAGGCAAATTCAGGGACAGCAGAAAAGTAATAAAAATAACTTCATAATAAGCAAACTCTGGTCAGAGTCAATACACCTGCAAAGTGATATTATTGATGGTGGTTGCATCCTAGCTGTATGTCCTTTGTAAATACTCATGCGGTGATATCTGCTCTTTCAAATAAATCATTTGGTACCTGCAGCATGCACATGATTGTTTCTTCACAATTTATTTACAAAGCATATAACAAGCTGCAACTACCATCAATAACATCATTTTGCAACCATATTGGCTCTGAGCAGAGCTAGTTTGTAACAGCTTTTGACTGACCTTCTTCAAAGTACAATGCAGACATGTCTTACTCCTTCCACTAACACTCTAAGACTGGACACTGTGCAAAATGATGTAGATTTTATGCATATTGAACAGGCATAGCTTTTTGAAACAGTGGTGACCTGCCCCATCGCTGCTATTCCCACTGAATATCTCATTCTTCTGGGAAAATGTTGCTTTTTGTAAATGTCAGGCAAGCAATTTTTTGGAAACATTGACAGCCTAGTCATTGGCTTTTATTCTGTACCTGTCCAAACAGTGGCTCCATGTGACATGACCCCACTCTATGACTCTGAGCAAGTCACTTAACCTCCCCAGTACTCCCAGCTCACCCATGAAAACAGGCATCTGTGCCTAGTGGGCCTTACCCGGTTACAAAAGAATAAAATAAATAAATAATAAATAAGATTAAATGAAGGTGAAGATTCATGGGTAGGCCCTAAAGTTGACAGTTGAGTGATTGTATGTGTCTTCTGTGGGGGAGGGTATGTAGCCTATACCTCAAATCTGTGGTCAAATACATAAAAAAGTAAAGGTTATGAGTGATAGGACAAATGGAGAAAACATTCCCCTACCCCCAAAATCTTCCCTCTCAAAAGAAAAGAACACACATTGGCTGGCAAGGTGTCACTTTCTAGCAGTTTGAAAATCTGGCTCCAGGCTGCTGTGCTAGCTGCACTTGTGACTTGCCGGCTGCTGTGCAGGCTAATAATGGATTTGCAGGTGCTTAAAGATCAACGGCATAGCTGTGTGTTTTTTTCTCATACTGGGTGAAATTGGCATGTCCAGGACAATAAAAAAAATCACCGTAATCAAGTGTCTGTTTGTGTGTTTTTGTTTCATATATTCAGAAATATTAGTGATAGATTCATATTTTCATAACAGCTGTTACTGTTTCAGCTCTGTGATCGTCTGAAAGTGGTCAGGAACAAAGTCACTCTTGGAGTGATGTTACTACACTGTCAGAGCACTCTGATGTCAGAGTTTGTATTGCCTATCAGTAAATTGACAAACACAGTGTGCTTACAAAAGTTTAGTTTGTAAATTCCTCAGTAACTGTATTAAAACAAATGTTTGATTTTTTTAATAAATAATAATGCACCCTGTAGGTTGACATAATGTTTAGAATGCACTGAATGGCACAGTGATATAATTTCAAACATTCTCCCAACTCATCCATAACCACACACACATACACATACACACACACACACACACACACACACACACACACACTCACAAAAGTAGGCTTCGTGTCTGCTGCCAGTTCCACTCTGTAGAAGAGTTTCCCAGAATAATTGATGCACATCATTTGATGTCTTTCTTTGTTTTCTTCTATGTATGGCACACAGTTTTTATACAGACAGCTGACAGCTGTATCTCAAATAGGGACAAAGATGTTGGAGTACTGAACGAAAATGTATCGGTTGAGCTCAGCACTGGCAACCACATACTAGCACTATCAACGCTCCTCAATGGATTGCTGTCTTCCACATTTTTTTTTATTTATTACTCCTCTGCCCAGACTCTTGTGTGGAGTGAACATGGAAGCATGGCTTCTGATGGGGTATTCAATGCATAACAGTTGTGCTCACCTACTAGGGCTGCCCGGTTTTGTTGCAGTCAGAAAGGAGTGAAGCAATCCTTCTCTCTGGTTCTGTACAGCTCTTATCACTTGCTATGAAAGATGGGTTAGGACTACTTAGGTTAGAAAAAAAGTTGGTGTCTCCCTTTTTAGTTTTTTTTGTGGGGGTGGGGGAAGGGGGTTTCTACCACCAATGCACATATTCTTTTCTTATTCCAAATGCCAGTATCTACTGTACAGAATAGAAATTATTTTGATCGGTACACCTCTGATGACTACAGCAGCAGCAGCCTTCATCCACTGGAAGAATTAAATAAACTAGTTAAAGTAGCTAAACACAAAAAAAACTTCCAGCCTACTGACATCATCGGAGGAGTACCAACTGAAATAATTTCTGCTCTGTACAGTAGATACTGGTGTTCAGGATAATAGAATATGTGCCTTGTGGCAGAAACCTCTTTCCCCCACCCCATCCCTAAAAAGATAGATAATAACAGTTTTTTCTAACCCAACTAGTTCTAACCCATCCTTTATGGCAAGTGACAAGAACCATGCAGAAATAGAAAGAGGGATTGCTTTCACTTCTTTTCTGACTGCAACAAAACCAGGTAGCCCCAGTAGGTGAACACAACGGTTATGTGCTGAATGTCCCGTCAGAAGCCATGCGTTTCTCTGTTATGTGCTGAATACCCCATCAGAAGCCATGCTTCCCTCTTCAGTCCATACAAGAGGCTGGGCAGGAGAGCAAAAAAATGTGGATGAATGCAATCCACTGAGGAGCGCTAATAGAGCTAGTATGCTGTTGCCGGTGCTGATCTCAACTGATACATTTTGTGCTCAGTACTCCAATGTTATTCACATTATTTGAGATACAGCTGTCAGCCTTCTGGACATTACAAGACGGTGGTGGGAGATATCAAAACACTGAAGGATTGACCTGTGCAAGTAAGCACACTGATTGGCTGATGCTGCACTCACGTCTGATGTGTGCACACTCAGTCTGTGCTACAGATTCAAGGCTCAGCAACAACAAAGAGATATGGCCAGCCCAACCATGCTTTACATGGTGTGTTTAGCTAAAGTCAGTGTCTGCCTCAGAAACTGGGACATGAGGAAGTGAATCGGGATGTCAGGACCGGCCCTAGAAATCATCTAAAAGTTGAGATGGCCCAATGAAATTGGGATACTTGAGAGGTATGCTAACAGTGTCCCTGCAAGAAAATAGTGCAGCGTGGAGGAGGGGGGGAGGAAGGATGTAACGACACTGTATTGAATGGAGAGGATGCAGAGAGATTAAATTCCCCTCCAGCAGAAGGACATAGTTGTCCACAACTGTGCTGTATTCACAGTCATGTGCTAACAAAACCTCTTTTCAATGTAATTTCACTGCATAATGCATATCTCTTGCTATGCTGTTGTAAAAAGGTGGTACATTACCAATTTGCCTAATTGCATATGTTTCGGAATTTTACTTGAATATCTTTCATTATCTACTGGACTTTATAATATGAAAAAAATGCAGTTTTGTAGTATACTTTTTTTATAACTTTCATACTTTCCTAGTGATGTATTTATGTGCCACTGTTCTTGTCTTTATGAATTGGGTCCCTATTGCAAATCAGATTTGCTCAGTGGGTTCTCACCCTAAATAAAAAATGAAATGAAATAAAATGAATCCTCAGCTGAGTGCACCTTTCCTGGTAATCAACTTTCTAAAATGAAATACTCCTTTTTTCCTTCTTATGTTTGGCCAGTGTGTCTGCCAGACAGCTCTGTCCTGCAAGCTGTACTCCTAAACAGAGTGAAGCACATGCAAATGAACTCAGTGTGATTTCAGATGCTGCCCATGCCAGTATAGCAGCTGTCAGTGTGGTCAGAAGTGCTCAGCCCTGGACCATTACTGAGTGCCTCTGTTCTACATCTGACAGGGTTTGGCTGCCTTAGGGGGATGGATTCAGCTCATTCAGAGACAGCCAACTAAGCATCATGTATAGGGAGCAGTGTTGGATGTTGTACAGGGCCAGTGAGACAAATCTGCAGATGCTGTTGAAGGTAGTATTGAGCTGAACAAGATTACAATTTGAGGTCTGGGTAAAAATAGGAGTGCATTAATATCGGAGGGGTAGAAGTTTGCCTTGAGCAATGGCCAACCACACTGCAGGGGTCATGAGATGTTTTAGCTGGAAGCATACACCCTGTTTCTGATTCACATGATTGACAACTTGTCCAATGTGATCTGCGAAGGTTAGAGAGGGATCAAGGGTGACCCCCAGGTACTCAAAAGTAATTACTTTTTCAAGGTAGAACCCATCTGGAGCCAGAATGCTCAGGATGGAGGAAGTATTTTACCCTAAAGTACATTTGGCAAGCCTTGCGTTAGCCCCAAAGAGCATTGCCTTCATTTGCTTGGCATTAATGAGTAGTCTGTTTGAGGCAAACCACTTTCAGACAGCCCCAAACTCCCTGGTAAGGGACAGAAATGAATCCATTGAACTCTTGTCACTCCTGTAAAGAATAAGATCATCCACATACCTTAGCATGTGGCAGTTTGTACCACCCCTGAAGAGATGGTTAACAAAAGATGGAGAACAGGATATGCCCCAGGAGGCACCCTTGGAGAACTCCACTACACACCCTGAGAGTGCTGGAGGTAGTACTCAGTACAAACTATTTGAGATTTCCCAGTGAGGTCATTTCTAAACCAAGCCAAGGTTGCTGTTGAGAAATCATAGGAGTGAAGCTTATCAAGTAGGATGTCATGATCAACTAAGTCAAAGGCCTTACATAGCTCCAGTAAGCTTGCCATCAACCAAGTTCCTTAATACATGGTCAGTGAAACAGGCTAATGCAGTGGTGGTGATGTGGCTCTTTCTAAAGCCATGCTGGTGGGGGGAGAGCAGATTGCATTTCGAGACATGGTCATAGATTTGCTGGAAGACAATTTTTTACAGAATTTTACTTAAGTGGGAAAGGATGGACACTAGTCAGTAATTTTCTAGGATCATATGGCCATCCTGCTTTGAATATAGGGCTAACTCTTGTCTGTTTCTATATTGAAGGGATAGACAAGGAGGTAAGGGACAGATTAAATAGCGTGGCTAGGGGCTTGCCTATGAGGCCAGTCATCAGCTTCAGGAGCTGGGGTCAGAGACTGTCGCTACCAGCACCACCAGAGTTAGGGAGTGCCATGAGGAGAAGATGAGCTTCTGTGGGAGAAGTGGTCTTAAAATGGAAGGTACAGTACAAGTCACATTAAACTGTTCTTCCAATGAGTTGCTTCATATTTCTGATTGAGTTGCATAAGTGTTGCTGGATCCGGATAAAGCCCCGCCCAAACTGTTTCTTAAGAGTTAAAATGCAGCTTTGCATTGCAGTATGACTGGACTGCAGGTGCATTCCAAATGAGTTGCAAAAACATTTTACAAACATTGCTCTTTAGCTGGTTAAGCATTGAAAAATAATGCATTGCCAACTCAAAAAAACAATGCTAAACCAGCTAATTGATGGAAAAGTTTAATGTGACTTTTACTATAGGTATGCCAGGCTCATCCACATTCCCCTTACCATAGGCTGGTATAGAGTCCTTGGGTGGAAACTTAGCCAGGTATTTGGCTAGGTTGGTGAATTTATGGTTCAGAGCACTGGCAACTTGTAGGGCTTGGTTAAAGTTTCAGCCTCAGTGCACATGTTGCTAGGGCTTTGCTTGGTGCCTTGTTTAATTAGGGGATTCACTGTGACCCAGAACTTCCAAGGGTCACCCAGAAAGTGAGCTTGTTAGTTTTTAAGGAAGGAAGCTTATGGGATTTGGATTCTTTCTTACAGAGGTTCCAGAGCCTTCGGTAGTTGTTTCCAGGTTGCAGAGGATGTTGAGAAATTATGAGTAGCCCATAGGCCATCCCTCTGTTTCTTTTTTTTGTTTGTTTTTCATTTGTTATTAGCCATCTGGAGTTTCTGCCCCTCACTGTTTGGGTGGTGGTCGGGAAATGTTTGTCCTGGATAGAGGATAAAGCAGCAGCAAGGACCCCCTGGGCAGAATATACTTCGGTCTGGGTGAGGAGGACTGACCAGTTTACAGCCATAGTGTCTGAAAGCAGTTTTTCAGTATTACATTTGGAGAAACCCTAAAGGATGAAAATTTGGGGAGGGGGCGTGGACACCCACAGGGCTTCGTACAAATGTACGGGAATGGTCATTGATGGAATCTGACAGAATCATAGCCTGAAGAATTCTGTCCTCCCAGTTTGTCAGAATCCAGTCAAGGAGGGAGTGATTGGAGGACTTGGGGGTTGAGCTGAGTGGGGGCAGAGATAATTTGGGTGATGAGTTGTTTTAACAACTACGCGCACTCCAGCTGTTAGCCATTTAACCAGTTGATGTTGCAATCCCCTACTATTAGCACTTGCCTCATTGGAGAGCATCAGCCAATGTACTGGGTTAGTTGAGAGTCCATTCAGACCACCCTTTGGAGGGTTGTATGTGCAACCTATATATAGTTTCTCAGACAATCCTAGGATAAGTTCAGTGATGACCCATTCGGAAATAAAGTCACCAATGTCACTGCAAGAAATTAGGGAGGCTTTTAGGCACTCTTTAACCTACAAAAACACACCACTCCCTTTTTTGCTACCCCATCCATCCTGCCTGAACAGGTACTAGCCCTTCATAAGGCAGTTGGAGTCAGAGATGGAGGGTTTCAGCCATATTTTGTGATGCCAAGGATGTCAGGATTGCATAGGGCAGCCCAGCCTTCCAGCTCAGGGATTTTAGATAGGATGGTGCATACATTCAGGTGTGCAATCTTTAACCAATGACAGTTTGCCTGGGGGGGGGGTCAGTGTGATTTAGCAAGGAAGTTAGTGGTCTAGGATTGCTTTCTATGTCACCACCTAGTAGAAGTAGTAATAGAGGGGTCAAAGGGTTCTGGACACCCCTTAGAGGTATTAATCACCCAGAAATACTCAGAAAGAAAATATATGCTGGCAGGAGATGACAAAGCCTCTTCTCAAAATCAGCAAGATGCAGTAGGGGGTGAATCAGAGAGGGATACAGTGCAGGTGGGGCTGACTCACCAAGGGTGTACTAGAGTAATTGATTAGTGCTGCTTGATCTCTGGACAAAACATAGGAACAAGAGTCACATAATGTAGTAAGACCTATCAGGAGAGAGCATCTGATAGATGCAGTCCCTAGCTGGTACATTGTAGAGTGATATAAGGGGGAATGGGCCACGGCAAAGCATGCACTGTAGAAATTAGCAGAGCCAAGGCACCAAGCTAGGGAAAATCCTATGAGTGTTGTTTTATAGGTATGCTACTGGGATGATGGTCAGTATAGCATGTACTCCTAGATGTGAGGACCCAGCTAGGGTACTATTGGCTAAGGACCTAAGTCACAAGACCAACTGTATAACCTAGAGGTAAGTAGTGTCCTCCGGACCCATGCCACAAGTCCAACAGCAAACTCCACAGGTCGGTATTGCTGCAAGAACCCCAGCTAGGAACAGTGAAAAATGGCAACATAGATAGAGCTAAAAATAAGGGCCCTCAGGTACACAAATAAGCAGAACTCTGGTGGGGAACTACACCATAACAACACTTGGGGGCACCAGATAAATATGCAAAACAAATACAGTTGTGTTTAACCCAACAGTAGAAACCCCAAAGTACAGTTCATAAACCCACTCTAAAGACAATAATGAAATTCAATAGAGCAGGATATACTCAGCCAGACCTAGGAACAAGAGAAAAGTCACAGGCTGTCTACTTGAAGAACCAAACAGTATAGGTACAAAAATGACTGACAGCCCATAAGTTGAAGCAGACATTAACTAAATCAAGATAATGAGGGTGTTGCTACATTTGTAACATCAGAGGCACTAAGCCAATGGAACCCTTCCTGCCAAGCATACAGTTTATATCAGACAAAGGAACCCACCCAGCTTAAACATACAGTTTAAATCAACAGCCCATAGGACACACCACCATAGCACAATAATGTAAGGCCAAGAATCGTAAGGACAGATCTACCACCAGAAATACCTGTGGAATAGGATTGATAGCTATGTATCACACAACAGAGTTTGACCATCGCACATACCAGATATGTAGAGCCAGTGCCACAATACTGATAGGAAGTATATCTCTGTTGGCAGCAGTGGTTGGCAATAACAAAGTACAGTTCTGTAGATTCACATTTGTCCACAGGTTGCGTGGGACACAGCTGTGTGAGGCAAAATCCCCTGCCAACTGCCAACACATGCTGAAGCCCACAGTATGACACCCTTGGAACTGTGGCCCTTTGTGCTCTAGATTGCAGCGTTCCTGGACCACTAACTCAGTGCAGTCTTAATGGTTGCAGGCTCCTCCTTCCCATTCGGTCCTGCTTCTCCACTGGCAATCAGGTGGGGTGAGGGGAAGTCCAGTGTGTGGTAGCAGACCCCTCATCACACCGTGTCTTTCTTGGCTGTAGCAGCATTTGGGCACCAAGAAGTCCACTGGTGGAGGGGAGAGAGAAATTTAAAAGAATGCACCCTCATTGTTGATTGGCGGCCACATTACAGACCACCCACACTCTAGCAACCTTATTTATTTATTTATTTATTTAAGTCTTGGATTAATACCTTTGAGATAGAAGCTCATTTACAAAAGTTCCATATCCAGTATACAGACAAAATACAAGTACATTAACAATGCATGCCAACACATGAGTATCAAACAATAGCAAATGTAATGATAATACAGAAAAATTAAGTTCTTAACATGGCAACTTATATACATTAACTTAAGTGGTAGATAAGGACTTCTTATCCCTCACAGTCTGCCCATTTACTATCTATTGGGTAAGCTGCTGATCCAAGCTGCACACGGCCTACTTCTTCTTGACCCAAGAAGAGAGGTATGACAAGTATCACTGAGAATATTTTGACACAGTGGAGCAGAGGTAGTTGTGGGGAGCCGGAGTGGAATGAAGAAAAACTAACTACGTGGAAAAGAGTGGATCAAGTAGAGGAGGGGCCATGAAGAAGGTAAGGGAAGGGGGATAGAAGATATAATAGAGAGGTAATGAGTAGAGGTTGAGCAGTAAAACGTGGGCCCCGAGGGGTTGTTTTGAGGGAAGAGAGTAGTTTTGTATAGGGGTCGGGAGGTGTAGTACAAGAAGGGGAGCCAACTGGCAGGGTTGAATAGGCATGATGTTTGCAGCAGAGGTGGTCCATGAGGGAATGGAGATGGAGCAGTGTTTGGGTCAGAAACAAGGAGAGGGAAAGGGTGAGGGGGAACCGGGGGGGGGCAGGTGGTGGGGAAGAGAAGAGCTATGAGGGGTGTATTCCAAGGGAAGGTGTTGAGATCTGGGTTAAGGTTTGGGAGGGGGGAAGAAGGAGGTAGGGGAGGAAGCATGGGGAGGAGGAAAGTTGTGTCAAGGGGTGAATGCCATAGTGGTTCTAGTAAGTTGTTTTTTTATTTTGGTTTTTTTATTGGTTGCAGGCTGCTTCTTCCTGTTTGATCCCTGTGCTCCAGCAGTGATTTGGTGGGTGGAGGGGGGCCCAGTGTGTGGCAGCAGACCTCTCACAACCACTATGTCTTTCTTGTCTGTGGCTACATTTGGGTGCCAAGAAGTCCAATGGTGGCGAGGAAAAGAAAAATTTAAAAAGAATGCACCCTTATTGTTGATTGGCAGTCACATTACAGACCACCCACCCTCTAGCAACCTGACTGGTTGCAGACTGATCCTTCCTGTTCAGCCCCTTTGTTCCAGCAGCAATTCAAGGGGGTGGCCGAAGAGTCTGGTGTGTGTGTCAGCAGACCCCTCCTGAGTCCCATCTCTTTCTTGGCTGTGGTAACATTTGAGTGCCAAGAAGTCTGATGGTGGAGGGGAGAGAAAAATTTAAGAGTGTACCCTCACTGTTGATTGGCAGCCACATTACAGACCACCCACCCTCTAGTAACCTGATTGGTTGCAGGCTGTTCCTTCCTGTTCAGTCCTGGTGTACCAGTGGCAGGGGGTGTCTGAAATGAGACAGCAAGCCTCTCACAGTCTCTATGTCTTTCTTGGCTATGGCAGTGTTTGGGCACTGAAATGTCCAATGGTAGAAGGGAGAGAGAGATTTAAAAGTGTGCTCCCTCACTGTTGATTTTCAGCCACATTACAGATAGCCTACTCTCTAGCAACCTGACTGGTTGCAGGCTGCCCCTTCCCATTCCATCCTGGTATTCCAGTGGCAGGGGGCAGGGGCAGTCTGGTGTGAGGCAGCAGCCTCTTGCAACCCCTTCATTTCATCCAATAAATAACAATAATGACAAGTTATCTTTTATTCAGTGGTTCTTTATTCAAAACTACAAAGTCAGGAAAACTACAAATATGGGTGCCAAATTGGGCCAAACTCCCTAAAGCAAAGCCTAACTTCCATATAGCTCCAGCAGGTGGAAAAACTATTTGACATAAAATGCAAGCATAGTTTTGAATTTTGACATACATTAGCATATTTTTTTTTGAATTCCTACATATATTTAAATAAAAAAAAGTTTAAGCACAATAAGACATTCTGTGATGTGCACTGTGCTGAGAAAACCTCACATCAAGGGGCTGAAAGCAGTTGGAATGCAGCCTCATGCCTTACTACGCCCCTCAACATGTGGTTACCTCAGCACAATGCACACTGTTATTGCTTACCTATAGGACTGCTCTGTACAAAGTTTGGGCAACACCATTTTCAGGAAGCACAGACACCCTCTATCATTCCAGAGCCTCATCAGTTCCTAGTCCTACTGGACATTTGTGGTAGTAAGAGCTAGCAAGATGGCAACATTGTAGAAACCAACCAGAATTCCTGAGATGCTACAGTCAAGTGTGAGTGCTGTGCTGCTGTAAAAAGTGAGATCCTGATGCTGTTATTGGGTCATGAAGGAGTCTAAATGTAGCAGAGTTGCAAATTTGACTTTCAGTTTGAATATACACACTCCAAGAAAGTTCAAACTATCAAAAAAATATAAGTACATAGCCCATGGCTCCAATGTTAATTATGCAAATCGTCTGAAATAGATTGCCCTGAGGTAAGCACTGTACAGTTGTGTTGTTGAATGTTAAATAAAGAGTTTTGGCTAGAACAAAGCTTGTGAACCAGGCAACCCAGGTCCAAATAACAACAGACCTACTTTGTGACCCTGAACAAGACGCATAACCTCTCAGTGCTTCAGTACACTCAGCTTTAAAATGGGCACAAGCAGGAGCTCATTCAAGCCACCTATTGCATCTTAACTGGGCTATAAATAAATAACTAAAAAAAATTACTTAAAAGGCAAATTGCTTTAAATTGTATATCCTACAGCAGACTATCCCAGGAACTTTAGAGCAAATGGCCATACACTGAATCCTAGAGCATTACTGCTTCATGAGTGTAAGATGTGATATACTCTAAAGTGTACAGTAATTATAGCTATAATGAAAAAATGTTTTTGTTTGTCTTCTTAGGCAACATCTGTACCACACAATGGCTACCATGGAAGGTAACATAGCAGAATATCGTACAAGTGGTATGTATCCTAAACTATTTCTTTTGTAATGTGCTAAACTGTATCTTTTAAGCACTAAAATCAAGTTTTTTTTTATCTACAGTGTTAGCCAGAGATACATAGTAATATATGTAACTGTATCACAATTTCACAGTGACATGTCTACACATATTACTGCTGTATCTCAGTATGCCATTATACCTAAAGTTACAGTTCGTATATCATGTTTTATGTGCACTTAAATTAGACATTACCTTTCATGAAAACAGAAACATACAGTGTAGCCCAAGTGAATACAGTGCAGTGTCACAGATTCCTGCATGATAAATGAGACCGGCTACCACTAAAATTGCACTGTTTTCGAAAGTAACTGTAGAGTTCTGCAAAATTGTGTGTTGCATCCTGGTGGGCTCATTTCTACTGGATATATTACAATACACTGAAACTCGGTTCCCCGAGTTTCAGTAATCCAACGCCAGTAGCTCGAAACATGGTTGCCTGACAGGTGAAGTTTCCTGATGCCAGAGGGGTTTTTTTTATGCTTCAGGGGTCTTTGCCCCCACACCCCTCTTACTTTATATAACCAACTCCACCACTGGCACACTTGGCCTATTGGGAAACCATGTTTCGGGCAGTGTCGGGTTACTGAAACTCAGGGAACCGAGTTTCAGTTAATCAGAATACTACCATTTGTACCACATACTGTAGCTGTTTATAGGGAGAAAAAGGCTTGAGGGCCATCTAGTCTGCCCAGCTCCTACATAGGTCCTCGCCAGCCAAGCACTGGCAATCCCTTAAGTGGATCAGTCATTGAAGTTGGAATCTGCTAATAAGGAGTGTACATCAATTCACCTGCCAAATTAACTAGCCCAGAAAATGGTTAATGCTGGAATATCAGGACCATACCCTGTCACTGGTGATCGGAGCCAAGAAGGCTGTACCATGATAAGTAGTTTAAACCAGTGATCGAAGATAGAAATCAGGAAAAGAAAAAAATGCTGCAGCATGTTACTAATAGTTTTGCCTGGCATGGGGTCTTAGGGTCTATATTGCAATTATGATATAGAGTGAATATTTACCACTGTATAAAATGTAGCAGTTTACATGTTTACAGTTGTTCAGTGCCGACATCAACATTAACAAATATAAGCAGTGATTTTAGCACTGGACTTTAATAAGCCTTTAGAAAACAGCAGTCAGAAAAGGAAGGAATTAATTGGCTAAACCACAGCACACAAAGTCGGACTGGCCCACCAGGATGACTGGAAATTTCCAGGTAAGCCCCCTCCACCCCCGTTGGGTACCTAGCCACCTTCTAAGCTCTGAAAAGCTTTAGTTTCATAGTCTATTTTTCTAATTAAATTGGGTATTTCAGGCATTGCAAGTAAATGTAAGATGAAAACATAGAGCTGGTGTATCAGATTTAATTGGAATACTGATGAGTGAGTCATCCTGGGCCCTCCCCTATTGATGTTCCACGTGGGACCCTGTGTCACTTTCCAGGTGGGCCCCCTGTACCCCCATCTGACCCTGACAGCATATGATCCTGTACACAATTCAGGAAGATCTGTCTTATGCATGGGTGGTTGTCAATCAAATTAGTTGCTGTTTTTGAAACTTACAGAACATCTTGTTCAGATACATACTCTGCCAAAACAAGCTGTTTCATTAGTACAAAACCTTATTCCAGAGTGTGCTTTATTTATTGGTTGATTTATTTATTTCTTCTATATTTACTTATTTATTTTAAAGTTTAGTGTTTGCAGAGAAGATTCAGTGATATAAAATATTGTTTACACGAGTTCCCTACAAAAATAACAATATAAATTTTACAACAATTTATAAGAAAAAAATGGTTACTCTTCACAACTAGTTGAAGGCAATTAGTTGTGTCTTATACCTCAAAATACAGCAAGAACATGCAGGTAGATCTATCTTACTACACACTCTGTTGCTTGTTGTTGTAAATATACACATTTAGTGTTCATATCATTCACCATAGCAACAGTCATTTGGTTCTAAATTCTATCAACAGCTCTGTACTCCTCAACCACTCTGAAAGAGTAAAACATTGCAGTCTTTAGAAGTAAGAAACTATGTTATTTGCAGATTTGGATAAAAGCATGTATAGCTGAAGCTGGACACACAAAACAGACTTACACTAGGAGGCAGTATAACATAGTGGTTAAGGGTACTGAGCTGTAAACCTGGAGACCAGGGTTTGAATCCCATCAGTTCCCACTTGCATATTATGTGAGTAGTATTGGTGCATACTAAGTGACAAAATGATTGATGGGTGTTTAATGATCCCCCCCCAGGATATGATGTAGCCCCCAGCCCATGTCACGTCCGCTTCTGGTGGTGCAGGATATGATGTAACCCCACCCCCTACACCACATCCACTTCCGGCTGTGCAGGAAATTATGTAGCACCACCCCATGTGCCAGTGATGCAGCTCTGACTGCGCTGGATGTTTCGTAGTGTTCCTACCCCGGATGTAATGCACCCCCTTTTCATGCACGGGGCTATGAAGCGCTTATGGGTTGGTCAAATTTGGGCTTGTTCAGGCTTGTCGGGGCATGTTAGAGGGTCCAAACCAGACTTGATGTTGCTAAAGCCACACACCATTGAGTATCCATAGTCTACCAGCACCATATTTTGCTCATGTATGTGTAGAGTTCCTGAAGAGAGCAGCAATGATGATAACAATGATTCAGCCACTGGGTGTGCTATGATGGATGAATCTAGCCAGTGTTATCCTACACCTTCTGCTAGTGTCACACCATAGGAGCTTAATTTGGTGGACTCTGGTATGCCCGATTTTGATAGAACAATTCATGAACCTCCATTTGCAAGATACTCATGAGCTTGTTAATATAGATGAGCAGTGGGAGAGTCAGATGTGCTGGACACTGAGAAATGCTCTGATGAAAAGTCTGCTGTGGCCAGGGCTGCGAGTTATGCATCACCTGAAAAGTCTATCATGTTGTGCCTGGTTAAGGGCATTTTAATACAACTACTGCAAGACTTGATGGCTCAGGACTTGAAGATAAAGTGTGAGGGCTGTGCAATTGACCACCCATCACAGCTAAGACATAGCTGTATATACGGACCTGAGGAGGGGTACTGGGAGCATGTTTTTCCTGAACTCTGTGAGAGATTGCGCCCTTGACGGATCAAGCTACTAGTGGAATCTACATCATGGAAGCTTGGGTGCACAGCATCCTATTTTGATACAATACAAGCTGTTTATGATGTGTTGACAGAATTTAAAGTGTTGCCTAGTATTGCTAAAGGTCTTGACAAACTGTACGACCAGTTGAGTATAACATTACAGAAAGCTGTTGAAGAAGCCATTTCTTCAGGAAGTTGTAAAAAATATTTTAAAAGCCCTCTGCAAAAAGGAAGCCCTGTGCCCTATTACATGTACTTGTATGATATTGGGAGTTCTGATGAGGAACACATGGCTACATGGTGAGAGCCATTAAGATGGGTAACCTGTGGGGAAACCACCAAAGAAACTTTGAAAAGCATAAAATAAAAAATATTTTATAGACATTGATAACCATACAAATTCCAGACTATGCTACTCACCACCAATGCAGTCCCATAAATGATGATAAACTTCGGTTTATCCAGATTTTGATGAATGACATTAAAAAAGACTCACATTGGTGTGAAATAATGAAAATTACAGTGTGTATAAACAATAATGTGTTAGAAACTGTTCAAAATGTGCTACCACTAATATTTGAAAAACAGGAGTCTGTTTCTCAGGGTCGTGTATTGGTAGCTATGGCCTACACCGTTGAGATCTGCTGTTCTATTTTAAATGTCAAAGGCAGCAAGATGTTAGAAACGTGGTTGAATTTACATCAGATGTTCTTGTAACTCAGCAAAACAAGGCCTGTCTTTTCTTGTTGTGATGTTTTATACTATCATATAGTGTAATTTTAGCACAGCTGCTATCGTGTATTTTGTGTTGTTATATAATGTATGTGTACAATGTGTGTGCTTTCATAATAAAAACATTAAGACTGGAAAAAACATGTGTCTTTTTTGTGCTGTTTAAGAAAAATCATGGTTAAGAAATCCTTGAAAAAATTTACTATGATCCTATTTTGCCTGGTAGCTTAGGAGGTGTTCAAAGACTACATGACGCTGCAAAACAAGAGAAAAGGCTTACCCGCACACAAGTAACACAATGGTTGTCATTACAAGATTCCTACACTATGCACAAGCCTGCAAGGAAATGATTTCTTAGAAACAGGGTAGTTGTTAACAACATTGATGCACAATGGCAAGCTGATTTGATGGAGTTGAGTAGCCTTTCCAAAGAAAGTGATGGATTTCTGGTTTATTCTGACAGTTATTGATGTTCTGTCAAAATATGCATGGACTAAAGTGTTAAAAATTAAATCGGGAACAGAACTGACAGGCTTTCAAAATGATACTATGAGAAGGCCGCAAGGCTGAAAAATTACAAACAGATGAAGGGACTGAATTTCTTAATGCTAAATTTCAATTATTTTTTAAATCACAAAGCATACACCATTTTACAACATCAAATGATGTTAAGGCATACATTGTAGAAAGATTTAGCAGCACATTGAAAACAAAAATGTGGAAATATTTTACAGCATTTAATACATATAGGTACATAGATGTCCTACAAACTTTAACAAGGTCCTATAATTATAGTTATCACCGGTCCATCAAAATGAGGCCTGTTGATGTAACAAATGACAATTCTTTAATTACCTTGAAAAATCTATATAAAGATCTTCACCAAAAGTGAAAAGACCTTTCAAATTTCATGTGGGTGATCACGTGCGTGTTTCTAGAGTTAAGAAAACATTTGAAAAAGGTTATGAACAAAACTTTACCAGTGAGATATTCGTTATTTCTGAATGTATACCTAAGCCTATTTCTGTGTACCAATTAACAGATTATGATGGTGATGAAATAAGAGGTACATTTTATGAGCAAGAATTGGTAAAAGTCGCAGACACAACAAACCGTGTATACAAGGGTGGAGAAAATAGTCTCACAGAAAACACAAGGGAAGAAACAATTTGTTTTAGTGAAATAGCTAGGCTGGCCATCAAAATTTAACAGCTGGATAAAATCCAAACAGCTGAGAGATTTAAAATGATAAAGATGCATTCATGTTTTACATGATGGCAGTTGCGTGAAGACGTTAGTGGTAAAACAATGTCTGAGAATGGTTTTTATGTTACATTGCCCAGCAATGCCTCTTTTGAAATGTTTCCCAACAACACAATATCGGATTATACTGTGAAACTAGCAAAACCTATCAATTTAATGGGTTTATGGGAAGTTGGTCTGTCAGAAATACAGTACCCAAGGACACGGGACAATATTACATCACAAGATGGGAAATTTTATGCTGGTGAAACTTCTAGGCCTATATTAATATTATCGATCCCCAGAGGTTATTATCAAAATGTTGAAGATGTCACAGCAGCCATCAATGAGACAATGGAAAGTGCAAAGCTAGAATTGTGGCTAGAATATGACAGTTAGGACCGGAAAATAAAATTCCACAACATTAGTGGTAGATCTTTCATAGCTCGCAATAATCTTGCTCTTATTTTGGGTGTACCACCTGGCATCCCACAAGTGCAGTCAGGCATCATGCCATATTATGCAGACATCAGTGGCGGATTTTATACACTGTTTGTATATTCAGATATTGTTGAGCACCAAAGAGTCAGAGACAGCCATGTCCCCCTACGTCGTTGTGTGGAAATACATGGTAAGAATAATGACATCATAACCATCCGCTATGATAAGCCAGATTATATATCAATCAGCAAACATCAGTTTGACACTATAACTACTGTAATAAAGAATGATCAAGACAAAAATGTGTTATTCTTGTTTGGCAAAGTGATCGTGAAGCTTCATTTTCACCCTGTTAAAGGAGCCTTCTGAATGCCTACAATGCCACAGAGGTGGTACAGTGACCCTAGCCTTTATGTGACCTATTACAAAGCACAGGCTGGTCATGGCTTGTCTGGTTTTCATGGAGCCCCTGTTATGTATGGTGCGGGCATAGGCGGTATATTTAGAGGCTTATTTAGAAAAGCTGTTCCACTATTACAAAAAGGTTTCCAGATAGTGAAACCCCACCTTAAATCAGCAGCTAAAAATATTGTAAAAGATGTAGTGGGGAATGTTGTGAGTTCCTTTACAACACATGATCCAGAGAAGCTACAAGATGGGGCAGGAATGGTTGCTTACAAGAGAACCAATAAGAAAAGAAGAATAGCCCTCCAAGGGATCCGTGAAAGCACTATTAAAAGACTGCATGTTCAAAAGAAAAGAACAGTTGTGAAACATAAGCACCAGAAGAGAAAACAGCATAAAAGCAACAGACAAAAGGACTTATTTTAAATCATGTCTCTGGTACACTGCATGTCTCAAGATTGTGGAAAATCAGAACTAGACCTCTTCATGTTACCACCGACCCAAATCAGTATAGAGAAAAACCTTTATGTCGAAATCCCACCCTTGTCAGCCTTAAGTGATAGCGCACCTCTGGAGTTTTATGTGGCAGGTAATGGCGAAGACTACGTTGACCTAAACAACACCTTGTTATACCTTTTGTGCAAGATCACTAAGGCTGATGGTAGTGATATTGATGATCAGGCTAGAGTGAGCTTAATTAACTACCCTTTAGCAACAATCTTTAGCCAGGTGGATATAGAGGTGGGCGATCATCTAATTAGCCAAAGTAATAACAGTTACCCCTACAGAGCAATTATTGAATCACTGCTCAATTACAGCGAAGACACCCTGTCTAAACAATTTTCATCTGGATTATTTTATAAAGATACACCAGGGTTGCATGAAAATACAGTTCTTAATGGGCCCAATGAGGGTTTTAAAAAGAGAACAGCTTTTACAGCAGGCAGTCACATGGTAGAACTGGCTGGACCAATTCACGCAGACCTTTTTTTCCAGGAAAAATTGCTCTTGAATGAAGTGGATGTTAAAATTAAACTTGTTCGTAACAAGAATGAATTTTGTTTAATAAGCGGTGATGCAAATGAAGAATATAAATGACAAATAAAGGCTGCATCTCTATATGTAAAAAGGGTAAAAATGTCACCAGCTGTACGTATCGGCCATGCTCAGGCTTTACAGTCTGCTAATGCAAAGTACCCTATTGATCATGTTAGCATGAAAGTGTTCAGTATAGCAGGTGGGAGCCATGTTTGTAACCAAGGTAATCTGTTTCTGGGTCAGATACCTAAATTATTGGTGATGGGCTTTGTAGACAATGATGCTTTCAGTGGAATGTATAATAAAAACCCATTCAATTTGAAACATTTTAACATTAACTTTATAGCCCTCTATGTGGATGGTGAACAAGTCCCTGCTAAACCACTGCAGCCTAACTTTACAAGTGGTAATGCTGTCAGAGAATATATCTGATCCACACGAGTGGAAAACATATGAAAGACAACCCTCTGCTGATAGACCGTATAGGTTTTTGTCAGGGGTACACACTTTTTGCTTTTGACCTAAGCCCTGACCAAGACTGTAGTGACCATTATTCGCTAATCCACTCAAGCAACCTGAGAGCTGAAATATGGTTTGCTGACCCACTACCAGCTACAGTGAATATGATGGTGTATGCTGTTTTTGATAATGTTGTGGAGATTAATCAAAGACGAAACATTGTGTTTGACTTTAATTAAACATGAATACTCAATAACTGGACACATTTCTCCACACCAACCCTTCTACTAGAAATAGCTTTTTTGGGGGTCTTTGCAAGTGATCAACTACCTTCAGAGAGACTTACAAGCATGCCAGCCTCTTTAGTTGTGAATACACAGCCCTGGTCTATGCCTGGTGAACATTGGTTAGCTATTTATTTACCTGACCATACCACTGGGGCATTTTTTGATTCTTATGGATTTCCTCCAGACTTTACATTTTTTCCACCATCAGTTGTTACGTTTTTCAGGAAAAACATGACAGAAACACTGTTTAACTCTAAACAGGTTCAAGATGTAACATCTATGACCTGTGGACACCATTGTATATTTTTCTTACATCATAGATGCAAAGGTGTATCCTTTAATGATGTGATTAGTCTGTATTCTGATAATTTAATAATGAATGATCGGAAAGTTTATAAATTTGTCAAGCAATAGAATTGTTAGAAGGCTGAAGCCTTCTTTTCTTTAAGCCCGCAGACAGTAATTTCATGTTATGATTATAACCAGCGATATTACTGTTGGTAGATCCACAAGCAATGCATGCTGTATTTTCTAGACAACATTGTAGTTTGCTTTTATAGTGTATAATTAATAAAGGTTCTGCTGTGAGGAGACAATAAGCACAGCCATTTGTGAATTGCATCAGAGAGTTTGTTTATTTTTACAATATGATAACAAAATAAAAGACAGCATATAGTTTAATTAATAAAATGTACAAAACACACAATTAGCAGAACTGTGTAGGACATAGCATAGGTGTTAAAAAATTAACCATTGTGGTTTCTTAAAAGGGTTTTTTCTTATCATTGTCACTGCTGATGCTGTACAGGATTCAGATGCTGGCATTGCAAAAGTATCTGTCAGAACCACTAACAGCTGTTTTTTAGAACTCTGAATCAAATATCTGTTTTGTATGTTGGGTACCACTGATTCAGAAGCATTAATTTCTGCTAAAGCATTGATAAATTTATCCCACCCCCTAGGTGTTTTAGCATCAGTTGTATATCTTTGCAAAGTAACAGCTCTGAAGAAATCATATATGTAAGACCCTTTAATGGGCACACCATGATACATAAATTCACCACTATCATTCCAATCCGTAACACCCGCAGATCTTTTTAGTTTGTTCAACAACATTTCAGTGTTTTCTTGGGCATGCACAGAAACACCTTTTAATATGTCACTGTATATGTCATCAGTGCCAGGTAGCAGTGTGTTGTCATCTTGTGACTGCAATAGCGCATGTGGTGTCAAAGATAATGACAAGTTTGCAACATCTTTTTCACCCTGGTGTACAACTGTGAGATAGCATTGTAGCACATTCCCATATACTTTAGCCGTCTCATATTCAGAGAGGTCAGTCCTTTGAAGGACAGCCTGCATCTCAGCATCCAGCTGTCATTCCACACTCTTTCTTGGTAGTTCTTCAGGGGGTGGATGACCTCTTAGCATGTCCAGCTGATGTTTAGGTACCAAATACATTTTTTGTGCATAAGCCATGCCTGTCTCATCTGCTTGGTAGAAGGCTGGTTAAAAATGGTATAGCCACACTGAGCAAGGTGCCTAGAAACCCCAGACTGTGTTACAAGATGCTTTTATGTTTAACAGACAGCTTTTATTACTTAATTTTTAACAATGTTGCGCTTCCTCTTAGCTTCCTAATCTGATGAGTTGTGAGAGGTATATTCCCTTTAATAACGTTGAGTGCCACCTCTGCAATTGCTGCTATTAAATCATCAGAGGCTGAACAGAGAATAGCTTTTCGCTGTTGTGGTGGCCTCTTCTCCAGCAGCTTAAGCACTGCAAGGTTTCTCTTCAGATGTGCTGACATGTCACAGGGCTATGACTATCTGGCTACAATGAACAAATGAGGCAGTTCTTATTTTTGTGGTGCATTCTGTTTCATGATGTATGCAACAGGTAAAGCAGGTGGAAACAAACCAGACCATAAGTGGTATGATTCCGGTGTAGTGGGTTTTAAATCCACCAGAAGTTAACCATAGGCCTCACAGGTAGTATCTTCAAAGAGCTCTTCAAAAATTTGGTCTTTCCAGGATACATCTGGTGGGCCAGTGTACTGACCTGTAGCTTATCTCTGGGATTTTAAAATAAAACTATATGATTAGCATTTAAATTTATGGTCCTGCTTTTTTACCCCTGGACAAACAAATTTTGTGTGACATACAGGATGCTAACATTTCTGTGGTGGCAGTACTGTGTGAAACATTTTTGAATTTCACAGTTTTCAGTTACTGTTTCCATTAAGTCATCTACAATTAAAAGATTTACTTTTTGAGGTGGTAATAGTTCATCATCTTGTAGAGTGCTAGGAATACCTTCTATAAATCTCAGCTGAGGAAATTTACTATGTAATTCTGTATACAAAGCCAACAGCTGTAACACCAGATAATATTTTCTGGAAATCTTGTTAAAGCACTGAGACCAGCTTCCAACATGCTTTTAATAAAATAACTTTTCCCACAGTTTGATGGTCCAGCCAAAATACAGGAAAAAAGGTGCTGCAAATGTATATTCATACCCATACCCATATCAGAAGCCATAAGGCAATGTTTTAAACTCGTCAGTCAAAATCCTTTTGTTGTAGACAACCCTGAAGGTTTTCTTTTCTGGCCTGTTTTAAATAGTGATGCTCTTTTTGTTTCTCACAATTTTTTTCAGTCCAATAGTAACTGATTGTACCCCAACACCTTCATCCACACCACCATCCTTGGCAAAATGCTGTACTAGTGATTTGAGACAGCTGTAGTTAATCTTTTCACTATTAGCTATGTTTAGTGTTATGCCTTTTGCCTTCATGCAAATTTTACCATTGGTAAGTTTGTAGCCATAGGTTTTAGGACCACTAGACACAAACTCCAGAATGTGTTCACCATGTGGTAATTCACTGGTCAGATCACCCAAATAGTCGCCCAGTGGTGGATCCCAGTCACCCGGTCTGCTGACAAATATGACCAAGTCTGTATCATGGTATAAACAGTGGTCCTGCAGGCTTTCAAGTAAACTGTACAATTTAAGTCAAGCATAAGCTGTGGTAAAGGCAGCAATAACAACATTAATGTTGGCAGCGTTTGCGTAGTGATTTTCATTGTCTTCCATTGTACTGAGGCTGTATCATCATTGATGAAATACAGACTAGATACATGGTAGCGATCCGTGAAAAGGTACTGAAAGAGTTCTTCAGCATCCTTAACAAGAGCTGTGTTCATCAAGTTAGGTCGCTGTCCAAATTTTCCCCACAAAGAATTCAAAAATAGTTTTGAAATCTGTCTTTGTGCTGGGGTTATTTGCTGTATTTTCTGCTTCTTAAACAACACCTTCCTTAGCATAGTACTGCCTGATGTATGCTTTATGTTCTACTTCAGATGTACACCAGTTTGGATACCCTGAAGCTTCCTGTTTCCCCATTAGGTGTAATTTAATATAGTCTGTAAAAAGACATGCTGACCTGTCTTGGTAGTGCCAGACTTCATACACCTTGGCCACCTTATAACCTTTCTCTAAAGCCAGTTTAGCTCTTCAGTACACCATGTGCCATCCAGAGATCGTTGTTCATCTGAATGAATACATGGTTGTGACTGCTGAACTGTCTCAGCACATGTGCAACATAGTGTGAACACTAACTTTCCAGCTATCCTGCTGAGCAGAACAGGCAAAAAGAGACCATGGGGCGGATACAATTTAGCTTTTATAATCCCAAAATACTGCCTGAGATCCTTGAAATTGTCATATGTAACCACTGGTTGCCATATGGGGTATGTCTTGGGCTTGTTCACATAGGGATACAAACTGGTAAAATCATAATGATGGATTTTCTCACCAGGCTGTGCACTGTAATATAAAAGCAGAGCATTTGTACGCCCTCCATAAAGTGATTCACGGGGCTCCATGGGCTCTGGAAAATCAGCTACTTTCAAAAAGGCCTACAACTTAGGAATCTCACACCAGCTGTTTCCATTCATGTTCTACACATAACCCTTACATTCATACTCTTTTCATGCCTGAGAAAGTTTAATTTCTTGATAGTCACGTAATATAGGTGTTTGTAAGTTGTGCTAAGCATTGGGTTAAACAAATTTTTAAAGAAACACTCCCTACAGCCATGATAAAAGCAACCTAAAAACTCAAATGCTGTAGGGACACCATCTATGACAACATAACCATCAAGAAAGTAATTACCCACCTGCACTTCGCCACCATTCAAAGCATGCTGTATGGAAATATTTTCTTGTTTACTTATGTACATAAGCCACTGTATGGCAGGTGTGAGTAACTCTTGCACTGGCGGTGATAGTTGTGCGGGTATAATCCCTATGGTGTCGGGCTCTAAAATTTAAATAGATATATGGCCATGCATACTGATGCTATAGTGATGTACTGAAAGGGGTCAGTTTGCCCCCTCACCTCTGCAATGTCTTGAAACATTTCCTCTACACCATCTTGAAACATTTCACATGCCTGTTTTAGAATCTCTACATCTGACTTACAGTAGTGGTGTAATTCCTTTTTATAATTAAATATATCTTTTTTATGCAATTCTTGCCACTCCAAAAACTGTTTTTTTTTTTCATCTGGCATCATGTAATCTATACCATAATCTTTGGGGTCAGGCATAGGCCCTACATAATTTTGATTTTCTGGTTTGTTAAAAAAGCGCGTAAAGAACCCCTTTACTCCATCAAAGCCCATCGCATGTGGCATAGCAGTTAGTCTCATAGGCAGGAAATGTAAACTGTCAATAAAATGGATTTTTAATCATGTTACAGGTACAGACATCAGTTTACTTCCCTGAGTCAGTAACTCCACCTCCATTTTCTCTTTTACAAGCTGGTTTAAGATGAAGTGGCTGTCATACCCCTTTGCATTATGAGCTATAAAGGTGTACCTCTTAAACCCTTTTTGAATAAACTTTTTTACAAACTGTGCAACACAGTCAGTGCCTTCAAATTTCCACCTGTGACCTCTTTCAATGGCCTAGATATAATTAGGAATATGTCTAGGGTCACCAGCATTGACATCTTGCATGCATTCAAAACCATACAATATATAGCTGCTTGAACATGGCGGTGTCTTTAATGGCTGAATATAGCATAAGTGGGGTTCAAAAGGGTGTACATCTGTAAGACAGTTTTGACACTTTGGCTGAAAACAAATATGTACACCCTCCTTAGGTTTTCCCCATGATTTGCATACTTCAGTTAAATGACAACTGAGGAATGTCAATTTATGTTGCCTGTAACAGTCTGTGGAGTTACAGTGTTTATTGCAATCAGGGCACTGTACCACCTCACTTTGCACTTTCACTGCAGCCAAAGGATTCAGAGTGCATGGCACATGCTAGGCATGTGTGTGAACCTTTGTGTGCAAAAAGGTATGGCAATGTTCACACATTTCTGGCACCAAAAGCCTTTAAGATTTTTAATACCATAATAATGGTTTTCATATAAAAGCATAAAAACAGTATTAGCCTGTTTATTAGGAGAACTCACAAACTTCTGCCATACACCAGCTTTGTTCATAAAGTAAACAAAGATGGTCACATTTAGCTCTGTCTCAAATAGGTGTATGTGACTCAAATCTACAAGTGTGTGTTCCGATAAGCCTACCCTGCTGTGTAAATCTTTAGCTTTTGCTAATATCTGCTCATCAACTAATTGCTTGCTTAACAAAGCAATTAAACTAGCAGCAAAGCATGATGTGTTACTTTGATTTACAATATTGACTAGCTGTCTTGTTTTTTGCTTTACAATGTGGCTAGATAAGATGTTTCTGACATCTCTGGAAACGCCCCCATGCACATTTCGCACAACTGTCACAACTAGCATTAATATCTCATTAGCACACACCTCCATCTTGCTGTTTAATAAATTGGCAGTATGTTCTAAAAATTAATCTGCATTTAATTTAATGGGGTTCTGACGTAATGAGTACACAGGGTCATTTAAGCTATCAAAACTCAGGTGTAGCTGTACAAAATCATTACTACCAAAAGTGGTCCTTATTCTGTCCACCAACTGTTGCACAGCTGTGTGGATTGCAGAATAGTATTGGTCTATGGATGTTATTTGGTCTAGGTTACCAAAACGAAACTGTTGGCAATACCCAGTACCATTAAAATTATTTTGGGGTACTTCATATTCATTTATTAATTCTAAATACACAGGTTCTGGTATATCATATTCCCTCTCCTGTGGGACCTCCTGACTACACATGTCTTCTTCATCTTCTTCATGGTCTATGGTACCACTGCCCCCTATCTGTATGTGTTCAGGTGTGCTGTTTTGATAAGGTCCTGTACATTCCTCACAGCCTGACAGTTACATACAAATATCAGAATTATCACTCTGCACACATTCACAGTTTTCAGCCATACAACACACTGTTTCACAATCACTATTTTCTTGGCCCTCAGGAGACTGCTGACTTGGTAAACACACAGAACAATCACACAATCACAAACACAACTGTCAGAATTATCAATTGTGTTGTTTTGAGAAGGTGCCATACATACCTTGCTGTCTGTCAGCCCCCTACAAATATCAGAATGATCACTCTGTGCACATTCACAGTTTTCACTCACACAACACGCTGTTTCACTACCACTATCTTCTTGGCACTCAGGAGACTGCTGGCTTGATAAACACACAAGACAATCACTCAAACAAGCACAAACACAACATGATGTGAAAGTCCCAGGTTTCCCATGGTTATGTTGTCATGGCTTGTGTCCATGCCAAGGACGCTGCTGTTTTTTTTATTCTACTACTGTCAACCAATATTTTTTTAGCCCTTCTAATTCTACTACTAATATAATGGCTTACTATATTACACCTGGTGTTTATGATGACCCGCCCTTGTTGAATAATTCTATTAATAATTTTATTACACTCATTTTGAATAGTACACATTTTTACACCACCGACAGCAATTTTTTGAATTAGTTTCCTAGTACCCACCATTTTTGGTATACCAGTCACAGCTAACAGAATTATTTAAAATTGACTTTATGACTATGATTCTGCAAGGTTAACCATCTTAATTGTGTTATTAGAAATTCCAAATATCAGATTGCAACCAGTGGGTATCTGCACATGTGAAGAGACTATCACAGGTGTACCAAAAGGTTCTAAATTGTAACTATATGTATACACAAGTGTACCACTAGTTGGGCCTTTAACATGTGGTGATGCTTTTTCAGGTATCAGTGTTCCAGGTGTAATTATAGGGTCAGCCTTACTCACACACACAGCTAATGATTTGCTGCACGGCAGCTCTGCAGTTATACTATCAGTGGCACAGTCTAATGTAACAGGTGTTTGTGTTCATATATTATTATGTTTGCAGCACCTCTTACCCCCAATCCCTGTACGGCAACAGTGTTCATGTTTCAAAATGTCATTATTCTTTTGGGCTGCTGCTGTGGTTGCAGGCACTGTGTGTGGTGATGGTCCAGCCTTGTTAATAGGGTGCTTTTTCTGTCTGGATAGCCTTGAATATGCTTGATGCCTTCTTGCAGACTTTTGAACTACAGCTTCTATATGATTAAATTCGGTATCACCTAGTAACAAAAAATTTGAGAACATAAATATATCAACACTATAGACCATATTGACTACATCCTGGATACAAACATGCAATATACCAACATATTAAATAGTTTGCTACAATAAGCCCCACACATAATTAAAACTATAAAATCAGAAAAACTGTGTGGTTTAAAAACATTGCCCTGCCCAAAACTTCTTAACAAATATTGTACAAACATATGGCATTATATTACAATTTTTGTTACAAGAAAGCTTGCTGAATTTACAAAAAAAGAAAATATTTGCAAATACCACCACAACAGCCCCTTTATCCATCTGCAGCACTGTAAAAATAAGTAATTAGTTTTCAGTTAATGCCCGACACTATTAAAAACTTTAATACATACCCATTGTTTTGTCTTCATTAATTGATGTTGTTTTATTTTCAGATGTGGACTCCGACTGACCAGTTTCTGTTAAAAATCAAAGCAGTATACATGTCATCACTAACCAGATAGTGTTTCCCAAACATACTATGTGTAGTCAAACAGCTATTACTTCTTTACACATTTAAAAACAATATTTAGCTAGTTTTAAACTTTAGCAGATTTTTTCATCTGTCTACAAAGTGTAGGTGTCAATAAATCAGTTTGCTAGAAGGTTTAGAACCATGCGTAGTCATTAATTGAAAAAAAATTAGCAAAATGTATATTAACAAACCTTTATATTATTGCTAACCTTGCAGCTGTCAATGAATTAAACTAAGACTCACAGTGCTGCAAAGTGGCTACAACACTATCAAATAAATTAATTACTATACAACACACCATAATGTAAGCAACACAGGCAGAAAATCCACTTATGCATATGTTCTCATGCAACACAGTTATAACAGGGCAGGGCAGAGGGGTATCATGATCTTGTCTGGACTTGTCCACATATTTAAGACATTGGTACATTTAATTGGACATACCGTATGATGTAATATGTGTGCCTGCAGAACAGTTGCTTTGTATACACAGGGCCGGCAAACCTGAATTAGGAAAACTCAGTTATAGTCTTATAAGCATGATTTTAAGCAATCAAAATATTAAAAACAATTAAAAAGAGCACTCACCAACAGCTCCTTGTGGGCCTTCTGATTCTAGAACAAGATCATGAAAGCCAAACTGAGAAAATTGTTTTGCAAAACAATTTGCTATTTTAATGTCAAGATAACAACAGTACTTCACAAGCTACAACTTTGCAAAAGCTTACCAAAGGTTGCTTCAGAGTGGCAGACACTGGTGCGGTCTAAAGCATCTCCTTTTATATTGTCCAAGGGGCTGTGACATGCCCCAAGCATTGTACAGAGTGACAGCCTGTGTAACAAAGACCCATGATGATCAAAAAACTCACTGATTAATAATCAATACATTTAAATACACGGGATAGTGGGAGGGGGTGGTGGGTGTCTTAGCTAATATGATGCTTTCATGCTTAAATATTATTTTCTATAGATTAGAAACTTTGTTTTACATGTCAAATAATGATTTAATTTAATCCTTGCTATATAACAATACACATTCTTAGCTTAGGTTGACTATGACAGCTGATTTTCTGGAGCTGCTTAACTAAGTTAGATATGTCTCACACTCATTTTATCAGAGTATTTTGATGATATTTAACATGGTATTTAACATGATGCATGTGTGTGTGTGTGTGTGTGTGTGTGTGTGTGTGTGTTTTAACAATAAAATTCACTACAGCAAGGAACTCATTGTTTACCCCTTTTCATTTTGTTTTAAAGCCAGAAAAATATGGCTAGTTTTAAGGGCTTATATTATAACCATAAAAAGCCTTTTTATGTTATTGCTCTTTCTCTATACTTAATAACTCCATAGTGTTTTTAGCCACCATAGCCCCTAGCTGCTGTAACAGATGTGTGTTATTTAGACTTTTATATCACTCTTCTTTTTTAAGGGTATGGAGTAAACATTGTGGGACTCACACAAATGGGCCTAAATCATTAGCTAAAACTATATATTATAGACTGCATCTCTGCTGAGCTGGAAAACATTGCATTTTCTTAAAACTTTCCCAGGCATATCAATCAGCTAACATTTTAAGGTTAGAAATGGCCTTTTACTTTTTTGGGGGGGCCATCTGTGATTCTCCATTTTAAAAACAATTGTATCAAACAAAAGTTAAAAAAATAGGTATCCAACTATTAAGCTGTAAATAAATAGCATTTTTCAGACACTTTCCCAGGCGTATCAATCAGCTATAGCATTTTAAAGTTAAAATGGTCTTTTGTTTTTTTGGGGTGGTGCCTTCTGTGTCTGCCCATTTTAGAAGAATGGTAACAGACAAAAAGTTAAAAAATTAGGTATCTAGCTATTGAGCTGTAAGTAAATAGCATTTTCCTAAACTTTCCCAAGCTTGTCGACCATCATCTTTTAAGGTCAAACTCAGGCCACTGTGGCCATTGCACGGAGACTGCGCATATACCATCATCATGAATGTCTGCTCAGAGCCTGAAACACACACATTTGCAAACCAGCTTCCAGCCCAGCAGCTTCTGTTCATTTCAGGTAACACTAAAAACATTTTGTAGAGTTTTAGATAACATTAAGTTTTTAGATACATACACAAAACAATATTTGATACAGGGATATGACTTTTGATAATCTGTAAGCATTTTGCAGCAGGCCAGAATTTTTGTAAACCAGATTCATGGGTATGATAACAGAAACAAAATAAGTTGTTTTTATGATGCAGGCGACAAAAGCTTTAAAAGTATTGTGTATGTTGGGAGAGAATTCTTATTTGCAGAAAGAAGCACTGCTCCATTTACAAAATCAAACTAAAAATATAGGGTACAACTGAAATACTAAACCCCACTTTAGACTGACAGAAAGAAAAAGAAAATTATAAAATCAGTGAGGAAAAACCAACTGTTTAATTTCACTGTTACTATACTCACTCCCAAAATGTGAAAAACAGTATTTTAAAAATACATGCATTTGCTACACAGCCTTTTTAATCAAATGTGGCAGTTTCACACAATCAGTGTTTTTGCTTTTTTATTTATTTATTCATTCACAGAAAATATACATCAAGTCTGGTTTGGACCCTCTGACGTGCCCTGACAAGCCTGAACAAGCCTAAATTTATCCGGCCTATAAGTGCATCATAACCCCATGCCAGAAAAGGGGGCACATTATATCTGGGGTGGAAATGCTATATAACATCCGGCACAGTCGGAACTGCATCGTTGGCACACAGGGTGGCGCTACGTCATTTCCTGCACAGCTGGAAGTGGATGTGGCATAGGGGGTGGGGCTACGTCATATCCTATGCCACTGGAAGCAGACGTGACGTGGGTTGGGGGCTATGTCATATCCTGGGGGGCTCATTAAACACCCATCAATCATTTTGTCACTTAGTATGCACCAATACTACTTATGTGACCCTGAGCAAGCCACTTAACTTCCTTGTGCTCCCAGGTTGCACCTGGAAACAAGATCTGGCTTAGTGTGCCCTTCCTGGTTAAATAATTTCCCCTTTCCTTACTCCAAGATTTAAAGCAGTAGTGAAACAAAAAAAAGTTATTCAAAAAAGCTCATTTTCTGCTATGGTTGTGAAAAATATTGGCAGAACTATTGATTTTGGATTTCAGGAAACTTCCTATGCTGTGTTCTGTACTTTTGCATTTTTGTCTGGATTCTTACCCTCCTCATGTTCTCAGTATTATTTCTGTGGAAAAAAATGAGGCAGCCATCTTTATTTCTTGAGAAATAATTATTTTAAAACTTTCATAAAATTCTTAAATGACAATGGGAAATCAAAAATGTTACTAAAGGAATAACCTGGAAGATGTCTGGCATTGTTTAGGAAGGAAAAAAGGTATGTTCAAATTTTAGCTCATTTTCATTGCACTGCTGCTTTAAAAGGCACTTTGTCAACATGTCATAACAGAGATTTCCTTATACAATTTTTTAAACATTGTCCTTTAATATAGTACTAACTAACAATATACAGTAGTAATAATAATAATAATAAATGTTATTTTTAGAGTGCCTTTCAAATATCAAGGTGCTTTACAGTGTTAAAACATGATTCCATAAAACTATTACAATTAATAAATAAAACAGCAATAACAAATAATAATTTATGGAAAAGTCTGACTCCACAAAAAAGTTTTAAGTGCCTGTTTAAAGCTGCCCACTGTCACACATTCCCGAAGCTAATGGGGCAGAGAATTCCAGAAGTTGGGGGCCACAAACATAAAAGCACGGGTCCCAGAAGATTTCAAAGTGACCCTCAGAATCTCCAGCAACCCTTCATCAGCTGAGTGGAGCTGTCACACAGGGGTGTAAGTAATCAGAAGCTCTTTCAAGTAGTTGGGTCCAAGTCCATATAGGGCTTTGTAGCTCAATAAACCTACCTTAAAGGTGATCCACCACTGAATCAGCAGCCAGTGCAGATTGCACAGCACAGGGGTGATGTGCGACCGCCGAGACACCCCCGTCAACAATTGAGCAGCAGCGTCCTGCACTAGCTGCAAGCGGTAGATATCAACCCCAGGAAGCCCCAATTAAAGGGAGTTGCAGTAGTCAAGGCACAAAGGTCACAAAGGTATGGACCAACACAGGCAGATCGCTGGATGGAACATGGTGTTTGACCCTGGCAAGTAGACATATTTGAACTATTTAAAAGCCATGTAAGCATTGATGTCAACTAAAATCTTTTTTAAACTTATCCAGGTACAATCCTAACAATTTAGGCCCTAAATTCTGTCAATATGGGCAATCAATCATTAAATGGATCAACTATAAAGAAGCCACACATCCAAAAAAACATTCTTTGTTAGATCTAAAATCTCCTCATCTATTTAACCAGCTCTCTATAGTAGATCCATCTTATGGAATAAATGAAAGCGCAAGCAGGCAAGCATTTTCCTATGGTTATTTTTCTCATGCATAAGGAGACAGTTTTCTCTTTCATGTGTAGCTTTCAGTTCTCTGTACAGTTTAAAACTTGTAGTATTATAGATTCTTGTCATAGCTCCCTGATTATGAATATCTAGAACTCTTTGTATTACCTGGGTTATATACAATTCTAGATCTAAAGTGATCTCTGGGAAAACAAATTATTTAAGACCAAACTTTCTTAGCTTAACCTCTAGCACTGAAACCAGGGAAATTACTATGTACATTCGGGCTGACGATCAATGGGAGGGACCACTAGCACCAGGGAAATTATATACTATCATGTCAGCAATCAGTAGGGGGCACCACTGCCACTAGGGACATTATATACTAACTTTCGAACCAGAGATTGGAGTGGGGGGGAACACTAGCACCAAGGAAGATATTATGAGTACTATTGGGCCAGTGATCGTTGGGGGGAGACCACCAGCACCAGGGAAATTATATACTAGCTATTGGGCTGACGACTGGTGGGGGGAACCAGCTGCACCAAGGAAATTATATACTAACAATAGGGCTGGCAATCAGTGGGAGGGGAAGCACTGCAGTACCTCTGCCAACCACTAGGGTTATGTGGGATAAGGCAAGGTCTCAGTTGGCTGTATTTGCTCCGCAGAAGAGGACTGCACCAGAGGCCCTTGTGCAGAGCAAATGGTCTCTGAATTGGACTGCACTGATATTCAGGTCCCCTCCTCTTCATTTACATTGTGCCCCCTTCACATTTTTCCCCAGTGCAAACCCAGTTTGAGCACTCAAACCGGGCTTCTGTGAATACCAACTGGATGCAAAACTGGGTTTGCACTGGGGTTATGTTTGTGAATCTTGGCCCAGGTGTCTTTCACCATGGTAAGTGGCTAAAGATCTAAAACCATTATCTTTTAAAAGAGTTGTGCTGTTCATATAGAACTTGAGTGATTATGTGGAAATTTCATTGTGGCCTGGGATGACTCTGACAGTGTACTGTATCTGATGATGTATAGCAGTTTGTTTTATTACATTGTCACCACTGGCCCTCTCCCTGGCTGGGGGCGGTTGGACTTTTTGAGAAGCAGCACCAGTAGCTGTAAATGCTTTTGCTGGGTTCAGTGGCTAAAATTAAGTAAATCACCGTATCACCCCACCCATTTCCATCTTCAGCCACAAATGGCCTGAGTCAGGCATGGTCATTCTTAGTACCATGCCATATTCATATTTTAAATGATTAGCCAGAAAATTTGCCCCAAATGTTTAAATAATCTGACCTGACTGGTATACTTTCAATGAGCTTGCAGATTTGTAGGGTCATCAATAAAACAACCTGAAAATGAAGAGGATCTCTTTGAATTTTTAGTGACTATTCCCAAGACTGGGAGGAGTGTTGTTCTTCAGGAATTGGGCAGTGATTGCATTAGGCTGATTTGGGTGGCATTGTGGATTTAAGCTCCTGAGGATGGGAACCTTCTTATCTCATTGTTCCTCCTCTTCTGGTGCATGTACTTCCCCTTGCCCCACCTTCTCTTGTTCTCCCTTCTCCTATTATGCACCTGCTATACCCTGCCCCTCCACCTCATGGGCATCCCTCTCCTCTACCTTCTCTGCCTTCAGTTCTGGCCTCACACACTATTAACAGCTCCACTGACTTAGTCACCTCATCAGTAACAATATCCTTTAAAATCTATGGTGGTGCTGCTCATGGTGCAGAAATGTGACATTGCTATAAAGTTCAATTTACTTTAATCTTATTGTGCAACAAGTTAATGAGCTGTTATGGCTCTGCATAGGAAACCTCTTTTTACCTGATATCTGTTTGCTAGCTTATTTCTGATAAACTCTAAATAAGTTTCTTGAATATATTTTTAGTTAAAATCTGCATTCTTCAGCTAAAGAGGAAAATCAAATAGCTGGCAATTTGTTGCAGTCACATAAAAAATAGATTGCAAATTGGCTGCTCAGCATTTTATGTGAACTGTACCATTCCCCTTTCCCATGACTGATTATACATTTTCATCTGATTGCATGACTGTAGTAGTATCCATGGCAGAGACAGACTCAGTGTGATACTGCTAGAGAAATTCCCTGCCTGCAGTACCACGGTATGGTCACCAGAGTGATTTGCATTGGAAATGTCTGACCATGTCTATCATTGCATCCCTGCCATATTCTGAAATTGCTTGTCACCAACACATTCTGAAACTACACATCCATGTCACATTCTGAAATTCCATACCCATGCCACATTCTGAAACTACACATCTGTGTCACATTCTGAAATTCCATACCCATGCCACATTGTGAAACTGCATTTTGCCACTATCTGAAATTGAGCTCTAGCACCACATGCCAAAATTAAGCATCTCTGATGCATTCTGAAATTGCAATCCTCTGTTACTTTCTGCTACTACTGTACACGTCTCCCACATTCAGAAATTGTGCATTTCTGCCACATTAAAAAAAATAATGGGACCACCACATTCCAAATTTCAGCATCCCTGACACATTCCAAAATTGTGTGTCCCAGCTACTTTCTGAGATTGGGTTCTTGCTGCATTCCAAAACTGCAAAAAGCTGGCATTGTGAAATTTCATACATGCAGTATTCTGTAACCGTACACATCCTCGGCATTCTAAAGACATGTTTGCCTCTGCATTCCAAAAACACCACATCACCACATTTTTATGTACAGTACCTTGCATCTGCATATTCTGGAAATGCATGCCCCATTCCCACCAGTGTTAGCTTTCCTTTTTCAGATGTTTATTACAACTGCAGTATGGCAAATGGATAAAATAAGTTACACAATATAAGGTTGCTGGCAGAGAAGACTAGACAGATATCATCATCATCTTTTCACTGAAATCTGCTTTTTTGAACAGGCAGTGAAATCAGGGTAACAGCATAACTTACAACTTTCAAAGAAAGTAATCTATCAATCAATATTTTATTCATTATCAAAGTATTAATGAATGGGTTACTTAGTTGGACAGAGCTCATTTTCAATGAGGTCCTGGTGTAGTGCTCAAGGTACAAGTATAACATGGACATGAACATACATAGGCTATGCTTACAACATGCGTAGTCAGTGAGTTACCAACTTTTACAGTATTTACACCGAGGTTGCATATAGTGCTCTTGGTAAGGTTAAAACGTTTGTAGCAGATAAGTCTAGCGTGACAAGTCAAAGTTCCACTGAGTTTGCAGGCTTGGTACGTGATAGTATGGGGGGGTGGTGTTGTTTTGAGGTGAGGCATCAGGGATTGCTGTGGAGCAGAGCAGCAGAATCGTGGCCTGCTGTAGTGTTCCAGGTGCCATTGCCTGAGTTTGCCTATGCTTATGGGTTTGTCTGCTGGTCTGAGGTGGAAGGGTAGAGTGTTCCAGAGTTTGGGGCTCATGTAGAGGAAGTGTTGCTTACCCACTATCTATTGTCTGTTTGGGAGCGTGAATTCTAACCCTTTCACCGAACCTTAGTGATCCCATGATGGTTCTTGTGTGGATGTTACGTGTTATGTAATCTGGTGCTTTTGTCCTGTAGCATTTGTGCATGTATATTATGTGGTGCAAGTTCCTTCTGTCTTCTAGTCTTTGCCAGCCTAGTCTGTTAAAGAGTCCACACCTGTGTGCTGTGTAGTGGGTGCCCAGTATGAAGCAAGCAAATCTGCCATACATGGTGTCCAATATGGCCAAGGACAGACTGGGAGCTCCTGCGTACAACAGATCACTGTAGTTGAGGATTGGAAGGACTGTCGATTCAACTATTCTTTTCCTGGTTAGAATGTCTGTTGAGTGTTTTTGATTTTTTATAGTGCTCCAAGATGTTTCCCCAGGTTTTTTTTGTTAGATTTTCTATATGTATGTTCCATCTGTTCTTCTCATGTAGCCATATACCCAGGTAGCGCTAGCTGTGTACTTGCTGGAGAGTGGCTAAATCTGCCATTTTGATTCATAGAAACATATAAACTGATGGCAGATAAGGACCACTAGGCCCATCCAGTCTGCCCATTTTCCCTGCCTACTGTAAAAGCTGTAGACCCTACTTGATCTCCGACTTTACCTCCTCATTCCTATTCCTATGGTACCCCTATACCTCTCCCATGCATGTTTGAATTCCCCCACTGTGTTTTCCCCCACCACTTCTACTGGGAGTCTATTCCATGCATCCACCATCCTTTCCATGAAAAAATATTTCCTTGTGTAACTCCTTAGTCTACCTCCATGTCATGCCCCCTCATTCCTGGACATTTCCTTTTCTGAAAGATGCTACCTAGATTTGTAGTGTGCAGCCAGCTGTGGTTTGGCTTGTTGTTCTGCTGAAGCACATCACTTGTTTTTTTGGTTTTTTTGGCATACAGGACTAGCTTTCAGTGTAAGTAGAAGTTCTGAAGTTCGTTGAAGGCTGATTGTAGCCTGGGTTCAATTTCTGTGATGTTTGTACCTGCTTTGTAAAGTACTGTATCATCTGTGTAGAGATAGAGTTTGATGAGAGGGTTGGACAGGGTGAGGGTGTTCATGTAGATGTTGAACAGTATAGGTCCTAAGACTGAGCCTTGGAGTACCCCTGATACTACTGTGGTGAAGGAGGGTTTGAAACCATTTATGGATACCATTTGTTTATGTTCTTTAAGGTATGACCTAAACCAGCCCACTGTGCCCCTGGTGACCCCCATGAAATTCAATCTGGACAGCAGGATGTCATGGTCTAGGGTGTCAAATACTTTTGACAGGTCAACAAAGATTGTGCCCATGGCTTTCTTGCTGTCCAGTTCCTCCTGGAAGTCTCTGGTGACTTTGATTAGTGCTGAGGTGGTGCTGTGTAGTGGTGTGAAGCCAGTTTGGCAGTCGCTTTGGAGGCTTTATTCTTTGAGAAAGTGTGCAAGTTGTGCATATACCACCCTCTCGAAGGTCTCAGAGACAAGAGGTAGCAAGAGATGAGGCAGTAGTTGTCTATCTTGATGTTTGGTCCAAATATGTGTATTGGTACCTCCAGGGCTTCCTTCCATTTTGAGGAGTAGATCACATATTCCAAGGACATTTTGAAAAGCTCTGCCAGAGGGATTGCTATTATTGAGGCTGCGTATTTCAGGAGTGTGGCAGGGACACCATCGGGTCCTTCAGCTTTTCTTTTGTTAATTTTTAACAGCTCCTTGCAGACTTCAGCATGTGTGATTTTTCTAAATATAAAAATGATTTTGGTTGGGGTTGTGGGCTGGTGGTTTTGTTGGAGCATTCGGTGGTGTTTTGTTTTATCGATTCGGTGCCCATGATGATGAAGTATTCATTGAATTTGTCCACTTTGTGTTTGGATAGTGGGGCTTCTGCTCCATTTATTTCATAGAAATTAGAAACTTCAGCCTTTTGGCCTCCCTGGATCTTCTTCATTATTCTCCAGAATTCCCTTGGGTCTGTTTTTAAGTTGTCTCTTAGGGCTGTTTTGAAAAACTGCTGCTGTGATCTTACAGCATTTGAGTATTCGTTTTGGGTCTGTTTATACCTAATCCAGACCTGGGTGGTGTTTGATTGCATTGCTAATTTCCAGGCATTGTCCTTATGATGCTTTAGCCTGTGGAGTTGGGCATTATACCAGGGGGAGTTTTATGCTTTAGTTTTCTGGTATGCAGTGGAGCAAATTTGTTGCAGCTGTCCATGAATTCATGGTAAATGAAATCACATGCTTCATCTATGGTGGGGATTAGCTCAACCCTGTTTCAGGCTTTGGATTCCAGTTCGATCCTGAAGTTCACTTAGTTGAAGTCTTTGTATTATCTGTATTGTGCTATTTGGCTTGGGCCCCTGTGTTTCATGGTCTTTCTGACATAGTAGATTATTTGGTGGTCTGAGAAGGAGACAGGCAGTACACCTGATGTGGCATAGCAGTCTGGGTTGGTTGCTAATATTATGTCTAGGAGAGATGACACCATGTGATCTTTGTCATTTAGCCTTGTGAAGTCGGTTATAAGTTGGGTCAGGCCCAGGCTATATGCCATTTCAATTAGGTTGTGGTTTATGTCAGTTCTGGTCCAGTCTACATTTAGGTATCCTAGTATCAGCAGCTTGTGACTCTTCAGGAACAGGCGTAAAAGGTCTTGTAATGTGTTGAATATTTCTATGTTTGCTTTAGGTGGGTGGTAGATGGCAGTCATCAGGCTGGGTTTATGGAAAGGAAGTTTTAGCTCCGGTACCAGGGCTTCTGAACCCATCCAGTTCGGGGTGCTGTCTATTTCTTTAATATCCAGTCTGGTTTTTCTGTATATTATGACCCTCCCCCCTCTTTTGGTCCTGTCTTTCCTCCAGTAGTTGTACCCAGGGATGCTGATTTGTGGGTCATTGATTTTGCTGGACAGCCATGATTCCATGATGACCATGACATCGGGGGAGTGTTCAATGGCCCATTCAGTGATGTGGTGAACTTTGTTTACTATGCTGTGGACATTGAAATGGATGATGCGTAGCTCTTTTTGTCTCAGGATGTGCACAGTTGCCTCACTGCCTGTGGTAGATGGGCCTGGGTTTGGGTGTAAGTCTCCACATAACAGGAGGTATGTTGTGTGAATGTGGGCCTTGAGTATTTGGCTTCCTAGGTGACCTCTGTATATTCTATTTGTTCGATGCTTGGTGTTCGACACATATCTGCTACCTGGTTTGTAACCCATTTTATGTCAGAGTAGTGGATAGGCTATGATATCAAACTTAGCATACTTGCAGTGGAGATGTAGGTAAACCAGGTGAACATAATACAGTTAACCAAACAAGCAAAGTGACCAGCTGAGTGTAGTGCAGATTAACTTGACAAAGCTGACAGCTACTAGGGACATGCAGCAACAAGCATTGGTATACTGGGTGAGACAATGGCAAACAGGTGAGTTAGAACCAGTCTAAACAGTGCAGCATAACATAAAAGGAGATCACCTTATTAGACAGTGCATGAGTTGCAAGAAATGATACATTTAGATGATACAATTTAAATTCATTAGTGGGGAGAACAGCCTGACTAACTCTAGCCTAGGTTATTACAGTACTCAGTATGCTCATTGCAACGAATGACAAAGTAAGCAAAGTGTCCCTGTACCAGTTCTTGTTACCTTGGTTGTGGTTTTACAATACTGTAGTCAGCAGAGGTAAGGCAGCATGTCTGAACCAGCAGCTTCCTCCTCTGGCTGACACAAGAGTCAAAGAATGAAAAAAAAAGTCAGATCCATAAGAAATGGTGAACTGTTGAGGTCCAGAGTCACAAAACGTGTTCCTGAAGGTGATTAACTGTGGCCTGGGCATATGCAGGATGTAAATAGAGATGCAGCAAATTTAAAATCCGCGGGCAAAGTGAACGCAAAGTGGCCACTTCACGTTGGCACTTTGCTACGTGGAGAGCCCCATAGAAAATGCTCACTTTGCCTTGTTATTATTACTTTGCATTGTCATTCCGCCTTAAACGCAAAGTAAGGCAGAGTGACAACAATATTGGCAGCACCCCACCCACACAGTCACCAGAATTAATGTGCATCCCCAAAGTGCTACTGTCTTGTGTCCAGAAAACTCCACAGTGCTGACGAAGTTAAATGAGAGCATAACAAGAAATGCAAAATCTCCCAGAATTAATGGTGCACTCAGTCATGCGCGCAGTGGTCACACACAGAGTCACCAGAATTAACGTGTATCCCCAAAATGCTACTGTCTTGTGTCCAGAAATTCCCCAGTGCTGACAAAATGCTACTGTCTTGTGTCCAGAAAATTCCCCAGTGCTGACAAAATGCTACTGTCTTGTGTCCAGAAAATTCCCCAGTGCTGATGAAGTGAAATGAGAGCGTAACAAGAATGCAGTTTCCAGAATTAATGGTGCACCGCAATGCACAGACAGATTAAGATTGGCGCTGTCTCAAGGATGCATACGAAAAGGTAACAACACCTAACCAGTGCTCACAAGTCACAAATCCAAATCTGAAAGGAATATATTTTGCCAGTTGGGGGATTAGTGCATGGCAGTAACAATCCACTACCAGTAAAGATACCACAAAGCAGTATAAAAATTCATGCAGGTGCAGTGCATAGCAGGTTCACACTGCAGCAATTACTCTGTGGCACAATAAAAAGTGTCTGATGTAATGGCACGCGTCGCACACACACTCACACACACACACACTACAAGTAATGCATAGCAAATTGAAAACCTTTAGTAATGTAACCAAATGTTCTAAACAGACAAATTTTACACTGCTGCACCACAACAATCAGCAAAAAAAGTCAAGAATTACTGAAAATATTACTGTGTGTATATTAACACAGTTATACAAGAAAAATATAACCAAAACAGAAAGACTGCCTTTTTCTGCCAGTTAATGTACCTACATCACAAATACGCCTCTCCCCAAAACACACTTCACAATACACAGACTGACTGTTCTAATTAACATTCAAAATCCACACACAACAATAAATACTTGATGATATGAGCACAGAAGGGTTTCCCTACAATTGATGTACTAAATTTTGAGCAAAAGCAATGAGAGGTTTTGAATTGCAGAGCTCTGAGAGCAAACTGTCTCCAGCTACCACTACACACACTACCCAGGCCAGAACTGAGGCTGTGCAGAACAATCTAGAGCCCATGTGACCTGCAATTCCATGAATCACTGCACAATTTCACATGGCGCTCAATTACAAGGTGAAGTGAGGCGAATTGATTAGAACCAGATTTCAATGTACTTCACCTTAAAATTGGTGGAGAAGTGGTTTGGGGAAGGTGGAATAATGCAAAGTCATTGGTTTCAATGGACTTCACGTTCCTCATTATGAAGCGAAGTATTCCATTTCACATTGTGGAGTACTCCATGAATTCCACGTTACTCCAAGAATCACTTTGTGGAACGAATTGGGGCCACTTCGCCCACCACTACTTACAGTACTGTAACTCACAAGCTGTACAGGAAGGAATGCAAATGCCTATGGCTGTACTTCCCTGATGAACTGAGCCTGTATCATAAAACTCCCCAATTTATAAACTCTTATTAATGAGTACAGTGGTAGGGCGGTGAAGCCTGGAGAGATACTATAAAACAGGCTTACAATACATTTGTGACTGTGATGATGAAGAACAGGTTTCGGTGTCGATGGTGTGAGATAACCAATAATGGAACTGTAATGGGAATGCAAATGCCTACGGCTGTATTTCCCCGATGAGCTGTAGCACAAAGCTCCCTGACTTAAAAGCACACATTAATGAGTACAATGGTGGGCTGGTGAAGCCTGGAGAGATACTATGAAATAGGCTTACAATACATCCAAGTAACTAGTAAAAAAATTAATGTTGTGATTCGTGACGTGATAGTGAATTATGATTTGTGACTGCATTTGTGACCATGATGATGAAGAACGTGAGTTGTATCATGAGTAATTCGTGATGATGGTCCTGACTTAAAAATGCATATTACTTAGTACAATGTTCATGCAGAATTATGCACCACACCAGTCCAGTACTCTGAAGGGAAGCCAAAGAAACAACTGTGACTTAAGTTACAGATGGAGATTGGACCCTAAAGAGATGCAAATGCACAGACAGATTAAGATTGTGCTGCACACTGAAAAGATGCAGACACAAAGGCACAACATCTAACCAGTGCTTACCATCAGAAATTCAAATCTGAAAAGAATACCTTTGCGGTTGGGGTGGGCCGGGGGGGCAGTGTACTGCACTGCTGCAGTAACAGTCACTAGTACTAGTACCAGTAAAGATACCACAAAGAAGTACAAAAATCACACAGCTGCAGTGGATAGCAGGTTCACATTGCTGAAATTACTATGTGGCACAATAAAAGGTGTATGATTTGATGACAGGTGCCACACACATACTCACACACACACTAAGTAATGCATAGCAAATTCAAAACTTCAGTAATATAACCACATATTTTAAACAAACTAAAATGATGCACTGCTGCACCACAACAATCAGCAAAAAATGGCAAGAATTATTGAAAATATTACTATGTGTACATTAACACAGTTATACAAGAAAAATATCACCAAAACAGAAAGAACTGTCTTTTTCTCCAAGTTAATCTACCTACACTAGAGATACGCCCTTCCCCCAAAGTACACTTCCACTGTCTCTCAGTACACAGACTGACTGTTTTACATTAACATTCAAAATCCACACACAAACAATAAACGCTCGATGATATGAGCACAGGAAGGTTTCCTACAATCAATGAACTAAAGTTCCAGCAAAATAAAATGACTCAAAAAGGCTTTTTTAACAGCTTTTAGAAGGTTTCAATTGTAGAGAGCTCTCAGAGCAGACTCTCTCTTACAGCTTCCTACACACACACTACCCCAAACTGAGACTGTGCAGAACAACCTAGAGCCCATGTGACCCGAAATCCCATGAATCACTGCAAAATTCACCTTTGGAGCTTAAAAACAAGGCGAAGTGAGGCAAAGTACATTGTTTTCAATGTACTTCGCCATAAGAATTGGTGGAGTAGTGGTTTGGGAAGGCACAGTAATGTGAAGTCATTGTTTTAAATGGACTTCACATTACCCATTATACGTAAGTACCCGCTTTGTGTTGGGCGGAGCACTCGCGACCCGCTGGCTTTGTATTCACTTTGCAGGAGCAAATTAGCCACTTTGCTCATCTCTAGATGTGAAAACCTCTTGTCTGTCTGTTTCCTTTGTTCTTCAAAGTGGTTGTTGAATAGTCCTCAGTGATAAGTATAGTTACTTTAGGAGCAGGTCAGAAGAAAATGTGGATTCAGTGCAGGACCCAGCATCACAGAGTTTGTCAAACATAGTTGCTAGACTTAGTTTTACTGGGGATGGCTTCCAAAAAGTTGATTTAAAAGGGATCCGTATGAAATCCCGTCACTTACATGCCTGACAAAAAAAGCCCGACTCCAAGTTCCCATCAGGTTCATGATCCCATTTGACAAGTTGCCGACACTCGAGATCCCATCATTGCAGGCAAAAGTTTACACACTAATTTACATTTAAAAACTGGGAACAGTGATCAACATTAAAATAGCATAACATTGCATACTGTAGTAAAGCTTAACTGTGCTAGTTGGAAAAGCAAGAATTTTGCCTGGATAATCTGATATGCTAGATCACACCTTATGATTGCCTGGATTTGCATCATTGAGAACAGCATAACCTGACATGCCAGATCGCACCTTAGGTAAGACCTCAACATTCAGCAAACATTGAAAACATTGCAAACAGCAAGAGTTAAAACAGGCAGAACATACATTATTTCAGTAAACAGATTCCACGGCAAAAACGGTAGCAAACAGCAAGCTTTGGTGAGAATGTCAGTGTGTCAGTCAATTTTTAATAAGTAAAATATGTTCAACAGCAAAATGGAAGCTACACTTCATAAAAAGGCTAAAATTCACTTTATTAAGATTCTGTTAAAAAACAAGTCAGATCACTTGTTCACAGTGTGATGTTGTGGGCAATTCTATGTATAAAATCCTTAGCTGACCATTTTTCTCTGTCAGCAACAATGTTTGGAATTTTCGGTTCTCTCACAAAGCAGAGAACAGACAGAACACCAGGAGGAAGGCGCTACTGGTATAACTAAAACTTCTTTACTGGGACTAAGAACTGGAAATCTTGTACTAGGACCTTCAATTTAGGGTAACAAAAAAAAAGAATTAGTCTGTCAGAGGTAGTTGAAGTAAATTGTTATCTGTTATCTGTGTTATCTGTGTACTTATCTAGGTGCTTGTCACAGGTGTCAGAAGGGAATTGTTATCTGTGAAATTAACTAAGTGTAGAAAGATTTGCAAAGCAGGGGGAGTGGTTTAGCTAGAAGGAGCCAGGTTAAAACCAGATTTAAGCACTGCCCTAGATAGCTTCTGCCAGAGAACAGACAGAACACCAGGACGAAGGAGCTACTGGTATAACTAAAACATCTCTACTGGGACTACATTGCCCTCCTTCCCTCCCCTCCATCCCCCACCCTAAACCAGTTCTATTTTTATAGGCACAGGATCTAACTGACACCAGGAACTTCCTGTTTGGGAGCAGGAAGTGAGTGAATCACAGAGCCACCAAAGACTCACCATCCTAGACGGGCAAGAGTAGCTCTCCGCCCCCCCAGCTGCTGGAGGTCTGACTCCGAGCAAGTAAGGAGACTAATAAGAAATATAGGAACTTCTTGTCTTAGAACAGGAAGATCAGGAGCTAAAAGGGGGGGAAAAAAGAAAAAAGAAAATAAACAAACAGAGGAAAGATTAAGTATTCCAAACAACAGTTAGGGGGCCAGAAAAAAGACATGAAGGGAGTGGTGCAGTGCAGTGGCTGTGGAGCAGCAGTCTTCTGGGAGACGTTCTGGAGGATGCAGTGTTGTCCCATCTGCAGGCACCAGTATTGGGTCCAGTCCTTTTTAATGTCTTCATCAGTGGCATTGCAGAGGACTGGAAGGAAAAGTATGCTTTTGCAGATGACACAAAGATCTGCAACAGAGTTGATACACAAGGAGGCGTGGAAAGGATGAAAGGGACTTGGCAAGGTTGGAGGAATGGTCAGACGTATGGCAGCTAGGATTCAATGCAAAAAAGTGCAAAATAATGCACCTGGGAAACAAGAACCCAGGGAAGAATACACAATGGGTGGGGAGGTAGTAACAACAACAAAACAGGAAAGGGACCTGGGGGTAATCATATCAGATGACCTTAAGGTTAGCAAGCAATGTGAGAAGGCAGTAGGGAGGGCCAGGGGTATACTGGGATGTATAGGGAGAGGCATCAGCAGCAGAAAACAGGAAGTTGTTATCCCTCTGTACAGACAGTTGGTGAGACCCCATCTGGAATACTGTGTCCAGTTCTGGAGACCCCATCTCCATAAGGACATAGACAGGATAGAGGCAGTCGAGGAGGGCAACTAAAATGGTGCAGGGTCTGCAAGAGAAGCCGTATGACGAGAGACTAAAGGAGCTTAATATGTATACCCTTGAGGAAAGAAGGGAGAGGGGGGACATGATAGAAACTTTCAAGTACCTCAAGGGAATCAACAAAGTCCAAGAGGGTAGCATCTTTCAGAAAAAGAGACTTGCAAGAACAAGGGGACACAATTTAAAGATAGAAGGAGGGCGGTTCAGGGGCAATGTGAGGAAGTATTATTTCACAGAGAGGGTAGTGGATGCATGGAACAGCCTTCCTGAGGAAGTTGTGGAGTCTAAAACTGTGGGAGAATTCAAGAATGCATGGGACAGACATAAGGCAATTCTTGTGGGGGGCTGGAAGATATAGGCTGTTGGTTAAATAGGATCTGCGGCCTATCCTGTAGGTGGGGAAATGGGCAGACTAGATGGGCCTAGTGGTCCTTATCTGCCATCAAAGTCTGTGTTTCTATGTTACCTCTCTGGGCTGAGAGAGGAGGTTGCTCATCTCCAGGCTGAGCTGGCCAGGATTTGTGGGACCTCCTCTCCCACCCAGGGACCACCAGGATCACTGCTGTTGCCTCAGAGGTTGCCAAGAAAGAGGAGTGGTTGGACCACAGTGGGCTCAGGGATGGTGAGGGTGGTGGAACAGAGGCACATCCCTCCAGTTGTACCGCTCCACAATTTCTATGCTGTTCTGTAAAAGTGTGGTTCCTCTATGGAGGCACCCACAGTGGAGACCAAGGAGGATGCTGGGAACCTCCACAAAGGAGACCCACAGGAGGGTGGCATGGGACCCCACAGGGAAAGGAAACAACTCCTGGTGGGGGACTCCATTGTTAGGAAGGTAGAACTGGGGGAGGACGGGGAGAGGGAGGTAAGGTGCCTGCCTGGCGCCATGGCTTGGAGGGACAGGGAGCGAATCCTCAGGATCACAGGAGCAGCTGCACAGGGGAGGGAGCTGGATGTCATTGTCCACCCAGGAACAAATGACCTGGCTAAGAAAGGGATCAGAGCAGTGCAAGAAGAGTTTGTGGAGATGGGGAAGGGCCTTAGACAAATAGCACACACAGTAACCTTCTCAGAGGTGCTGCCTGTCTATGGCACGGATGAGGCTAGGGTGCTCCACATCATCGGATTCAATCAGTGGTTGAAAAACTGGTGCAGAGCTCAGGAATTTGGCTTCATTGGGGACTGGGGTCCACCTGGGTGATGTAGGCCTATGCTTGCGTGATAGTCTGCATCTGTCCAGGAGGGAACCAGGATCCTAGGTGATAGGTTTAAAGCTTCATTGGCAAGCATTTAAACCAGCCAAGGGGAGGCACTGGAAAGGAGCAGGGAAACTGGCCCCAAAAAATCAGGGGTACTAAGTGAGGTAGACACCAACATAGAGATGTCAATAAGGAGAAGTGCAGGGGTAAATGGAGAAAGTGACAAATGCAGTAAGGACAGGGATGGAGCAAAAAGGGGTAAGGCCATCAAGAAATGGAGGGTAATGAGTACCAATGCCCATAGTCTGGGCAACAAGCTCCCTGAACTGGTGGTCTTGATGGAAGAGGGATGCCTGGATATTGTAGCAGTCACAGAAACATGGTACTCAGAGAACCATGACTGGGATGTTAACATACCAGGGTACACAACCTGCAGGAGAGACAGGGAGGGCACAAGGGGGGCGAGTAGCTCTCTATTTAAGGGAAGGGATAAAAGCAACTGAACAAAAGAGTAAACAGGGAAGAGAGGAGGCACTGTGGGTCACCTTAGAGACTAAAATGGCACCACAATCCGCACAGGGGTTGTATACAGACCCCCATGTCAGGGGGAGGGAATGGACAAGGATATGATAGAAGGCATACTTAGGATGGTAGAAAAAGGGGAGATACTGTTGATGGGGGATCTTAATATGCCAGATGTTAACTGGAGCACCTTTGCAGCAACCACATCCAAAAGCAGGGCCATTCTTGATGCCCTTCAGGTGGCATGCCTCAGACAGCTAGTTTTGGAACCTACTTGTGAGGGAGCAATCTTAGACCTCGTACTCTCAAATGGGGACAGTGAGAGGATCTCAGATCTAGAAGTGGGTAGCCATTTGGGAACAAGTGACCACCAAACAGTGTGGTTCACGATAAACTCAGCTACAGAGTCAAGCCACACAAAAGTGAGGGTTCTGGACTTCAGGAGGCTGACTTGGCAAGATGGAGAGTGCTCTTTAGAAAGCACTTGGTAAAACAGGCTAGAAGGAGGTGGAACAACAATGGAGAAATATCAAACTGCCATCACAGAGGCAACAAGCCTTTGTGTGAAGCAAATAAACAAATCAAAATGAAGAAAAGCCACTATGGTTCTCAAAAGAAGTGGCAGGAAGGAGAAAAGATAGCATTTAGGAAGTATAAGGAAACACAGAAGGAGCAGGACAGAGAACTGTACCAGTTAAGGCAGAAGGAAGCAGGGAGGGTAGTCAGAATAGCAAAGGCACAAACTGAGGAAAAGATAGCCAACTCAGTTAAGAAGGGGGATAAAACCTTTTATGGGTATATCAGGGAGCGTAGAAAGACAAAGGGAGTGATAGTGAGGCTGAATAGAATGGATGGTGGGTGGGCAGAGAGTGACAGTGAAAAAGCAGGGATACTGAATGAATACTTCTGTTCAGTATTCACAAAAGAGGAAGTGGGGGAGGTGCATAATCCAATTAACAGAAGCACTCTGGAGAGAGGGGGTCGGTCCCAGTCCTTTCACAGAAGAAAGGGTTCTGAAAGAACTCCTAAAGCTGAAGGTGGACAAAGCAATGGGGCCAGATGGAATTCACCACAGAATTCTAAAAGAATTAAGCAGAGAACTAGTGACACCACTGACTACCCTTTATAACAAATCATGGGAGGATGGTGTGGTACCTGAGGACTGAAAGAAGGCTGATGTGATTCCACTTCACAAAAGTGGGAGCAAGACAGAGGCAGGAAACTACAGACCTGTCAGTTTGACCTCTGTGGTAGAAAAAGTGATGGAATCACTTCTGAAGGCAAGAATTGTTGAGTACCTAGAGGCCAGTGGGGCACAGGCCCCAAGGCAGCATGGGTTCACAGCGGGAAGGTCATGTCAGACAAATCTAATTGATTTCTTTGACTGGGTGACCAAAGTAGTAGACCAGAGAGGGGCTGTGGACATGGCCTACCTAGACTTTAGCAAGGCATTTGATACAGTCCCACACAAAAGATTAGTAGTCAAATTAACCAGCCTTGGAGTGGGTCCCAGGGTGGTAGCCTGGGTAAAACATTGGCTGAACAACAGGTCACAGAATGTAATTGTAAATGAAGTCCACTCTGAAGAAAGAGGGGTTACTAGTGGGGTACCGCAGGGTTCAGTACTGGGTCCAGTCCTTTTTAATGTCTTTATAAGTGACATTGCAGAGGGACTTGAAGGAAAAGTATGCCTCTTTGCAGATGACACAAAGATCTGCAACAGGGTTGATACACAAGGAGGCATGGAAAGGATGAGAAGGGACTTGGCAAGGTTGGAGGAATGGTCAGAAGTATGGCAGCTTGATTCAATGCAAAGAAGTGCAAGTAGTGCACCTGGGAAACAAAACCCAGGGAAGATTGCACAATGGGGGAGGTAGTAACAACAAAAATGGAAAGGGACCTGGGGGTAATCATATCAGATGACCTTAAGGTTGGCAAGCAATGTGAGAAGGTGGTAGGGAGGGCTGGGGGGATACTGGGATGTATAGGGAGAGGCATCACCAGCAGAAAACAGGAAGTTGTTATCCCCCTGTACAGACAGTTGGTGAGACCCCATCTGGAGTACTGCATCCAGTTCTGGAGACCCCATCTCCACAAGGACATAGACAGGATGGAGGCAGTTCAGAGGAGGGCAACTAAAATGGTGCAGGGTCTGCAAGAGAAGCCATATGATGACAGGCTAAAGGAGTTTAATATGTATACCCTTGAGGAAAGGAGGGAGAGGGAGAGGGAGGACATGATAGAAACATTTAAGTACGTCAGTGGAATTAACAAAGTCCAAGAGGGCAGCATCTTTCAGAAAAAGAGATGTGCAAGAACAAGGGGACACAATTTGAAGATGGGGGGGACAGCTCAGGGGCAATGTGAGGAAGTATTTTTTCACAGAGAGGGTGGTGGACACATGGAACAGCCTTCCTGAGGAGGTTGTGGGGTCTAAAACTGTGGGAGAATTCAAGAATGCTTGGGACAGACATATGGCAATTTTTGTGGGAGGAAGGAAGAAATAGGCTGTTGGTTAAATAGGATCTGCAGCTTATTCTCTAGGTAGGGAAATGGGCATACTAGGTGGGCCAAGCAGTCCTTATCTGCCGTCAAAGTCTATGTTTCTATGTTTCATACCTTTTCTTTATAGGCAATTTAGGCAGTCCTCTATTTATTGTTTCAATGGTGACAAACTGATCTTTTTTAAGCTCCTCAACAAACCTATTTATCCCAACATGAGCACTACTGACTAATGTGCTTAGTCGCCTGTGCCATGCCTCTACATTGTTCTGTGTCCTTGGGATAACGCTGACCATCTGGGCATGCACTGATCAAAACTGGGGTGGGGGGGACTTCTGATGGTAGTGTTGTTTCTCATTCTTCTCCTTACTCTCCCCAGTATATAGTTTTCCTCAAATTAGTCCATAACACCAGTACTGAAGGAAGGCCTTTTCTGATTTTATGTCTTGGAAAACAGCTGGCATCTCATCAGGAGGCAGGAAAGCTAATGTTACCAAGTTGTGCATCGTAAGGCTGAATTCCAGTTCAGTTCCATAGACTGTTGCTAGTCCACATTTTCAATTGTGCACCACATTATTGGGTCTAATTGGAACAGACAACATTTATTTTCTGAGCTTACAGGCATTGATAGCTGCCTGCTTGAAATTGGTTATGATAAAACTTGAACACAGATTTAGACTGTGTTCATCTGCTGTATCCTGCAAGTCCTGAAACAGCCGTAGATAACATTCTTGTGACTTTGTGACATTAGAGCGTACACCAGTGGCACTATCCGACATGTGTCTCCATTACCAACTGGAGCATGAATTGAGTACGGTTCATGGAATAGTGCTGGCAGTTTTAAAAGTTTGTCCATAATCCAGTACTCTGTACAAGTAAGCTTTTCTATATTCTGTTTAGTGATGAATATTAAACATTTTTCCTCACCACTTATGGACTCCAAAGCAAGAAAGGAGTACCCATTTATATTTCTTAATTCATCAGGAATGGTCAGTTCCGCCAATGTCCTTTGCACCGGTGGTTTTTTTTGTCACCTTGTCCTTTTTACCACCCGTTGCAGTGCATGTCTGCTTGGCATATTATGCCTTACTTCTGATAACACTTTTGCAAATTTGGACTGTATCAATTGCACTGGGGTATCATGAATGCTGAGGGCATGCTCTTTCAACGATGCCATTGCTGAGGCAGTCGGGGCACTGGTAGCAAGTGTGGTTGTGCTCTGTAATTGTGTAGGTGTTGCTGCCCTCCAACTTTTACTGTTGTAGCACGACCATAGCAATTACTTGACTTTCTGTTTTGGCAGCACTATTAGTACAAGTCACCTCTGTTTCACTCCTTCACATAGAGAAACCACCCCCAATGCATAGTTTATCTTTGCATTTCTGTGAAAGCAAGATTTGGCAGACCTCAGGCATCGCTGTCACCTTCTCAAGTCAATGTACTTTGTCATACAAGCATTGCCAGATTGAGTGCAATACTTTTATACAGAGGGTGATCATCCAAGCAGCTCGCATCTAGTTTGGTACAGTAATTACATTTAATTGCCTGCACCTGTAATTGCCTGTAGCCTGTACATGTAATTACCTGTAGCCTGTACCTGTAATTGCCTGCAGCAGGTGTAGTGATTTAAATATTAACTAAAATACGTAAGCAGTTGGGCAGTTTTGAACTTGTAATTGTACTTGCACTTGCGTCTTTTCTGTGATTGGAACCTGTGCGAGTGCCACTGAGTTGTGTGAAGAAGGGAATTATGTGTGCAAGTAATTACCTCAGAGTGCCTTGTGTCATTACTGTGTATGTGGGGGACATCCAGGGAAAGTGGACAGCAGACACCATTGGGCTTTTTATTTTATTATTTTGCAGTGATTTTAAACTAGCTTGTGCAAGCGATTTATTTGAATCCCACTGCAGATGACATGGTGGGATTTTGGACTGTCAGCAAACTGTACCAGATGGTAACAAGAGTGCTGGGATTTTGGAGTCAACAATACAGGTGTTGGGATTTTCTATGTTGGGATATTGTACCAGGCCTGATTTAAAATGAAAATGCTGATACCTGGTGGTGATGTTTTGGAGAAATTCCTGAAGGTGATGAACTGTGGCCTGGGGATCTCTTTTTTTGGTATTAGACTTATTATAGATATGCTGCTGCTATTTCTGCATCTACTGATGTTAGAAATGTTGGCCACATTCCTTCTTTAACTCTGCTGGGGAAAGATTGTTAAAGGTAATGTATGAAAGTGTGATGTCTGTTACAAATAGGAGAATGGATAGTGACAAGAAGAGTAACTGGTATTATAACATATGTAAAGAGGCCAAAAAAGAAATTAATAAGAAGTGAGAGTTACAAAGGCTAATCAAACTAGGGGCAATATCCACTTTTTGAACTAGAAAATGCAATAATCTAAATGGAATTGTTAGGAGAGAAATAAATGATCCATCAAGGGCTCCAAATTAAAATAAAATAACTGAATGAAGCATAAATTAAACAATGTGCATGCATGACGACATGCATAATGTGATGCCACAACCAGTCACATGGAAAAACTGGACTTAGGAAACTGATACACAATGTGAGGTATTAACATGATGCACATACCACATTGGGTGGACCCAGCTAAGTGTTACCTGCCTACAGACAACAAGCGTTTGTCAATGCTGAATTTTGGCTTGCTGGCATTGGCATTGGTAGTGCTGGAGTTAGAGAGATGCTTAATAGGAATGGCAGTGAAGTATTGAACTAACACCAACCCCCCTCCCCCACAGAGACTGAAAGGCATTGGGAGGTAGCTTTGGGTCATCGGCCATAACGCCTACACCATTCCACCTCACCTGACCCTGAAGTCACCAACAGGTGACGTGGTGTGCTTTGGGGGCTTCGGCCCTTATGCTCACCCCATTCCATATGGAAATAAGCTGAGATGGGTGTAGTATAGGAGAATGGGGTGAATGTTAGGGCAACAGACCCCCAGGCACATCTCGATGCCTGTCAGTGGCTGTAGGGCGTGGTGGGTAGAATGCTGTGAATATTACAGCTGACAAACCCAAGTTACACCCCCGATGCCTGTCAGTCTCTACAGGGTGGGTGTAAGGTTGTAAACTTTAATGCCCTGGGCGTTTGTTAGTATTTTCAGTCTAAATTTTCAATGTGGGCTTTTTGGGACCCCACCTCATGAACAGTGGCACTATTGCTTCGTTACTTAATCCTGAAAGGTGATTTTGCACAGCAACTGCGCCATTCGGAGCCACAGATGTGGAAACACATTTCGGGCAGGATGTAAAAAATGACAGCTATACTGTTCATGAGGAGGTGTGCAAAAATGGCAATGATGAAAATCTGGGGAGAAAATATGAAAAATGTGCTGACTTATAAGTGTGCATAGAAACTGTGCAATGCACACCCATAACGCAGTCATTTTTTGGAATTTTTTCACCAAATTTTCAACATGGGCATTTTGGGACCTCTCCTCATGATCAGTGGCACTGTGATTTTGTTAATCTGTTCCAAAAGTTGATTTCACGCAGTGACCATGCCCATTGTGTGCCACAGGTGTGAAAACATGTTTTGGGCAAGATGTGAAAAATGGCAGCTGTACTATTCATAAGGAGGCATGCAAAAATGGCAGTGTTGAAAATCTGGAGTGAAAATGTTAAAAATTGGCAAATTTATGAGCGTGAGTCGAAACTGCAATGCACACTCATAACAGTTCTTTTTGGGAATTTTTCACTAAATTTGCAACATGGTTTTTTTGGGACCCCACCTCATGAACAGTGGCAGTGATGTTTCATTAATCGGTCCCAAATGGTGATTCCACGCAGCAACTGCAAAATAACATTTCAGGACTGAGAAACTAAATGACAGTGACCTGTTCATGAGATGGGGTCCCAAGAACCCTATGTTGAAAATGTGGGGCCAAAATTCAAAAAAATGGCTGAGATATCAACCTAAGTTGAAACCCCCCATTCCTTTCCATTATAAAGCTTACCATCATTCTTCACATCACAGTTCAGCTTTGAAGAGCGCAGACGTGTCCCGGTTCAGAGAAGATCGTGGCACCCAACCTCTGGAGGGTAAGTATGGGTAAGAGGGGTGCAGGGAGGTGGGTGCACAGAGGGAGGTGGGGAGGGGATGGGAGAGACATCAGTGAATCGTTTTCTAGTTTGCAGGAAAAAATATAAAAAGCACAAGGAAGATTTCCTTCATTTACAGGTCAAGAAAGAAAAAAAAATAGACACACTGGGGTGGGGTTCCAGTGTGCTATAATTCTGGGGGGGGGGGGAAGGAGGAAGTGGGGAAGGTAGCAGCAGTGGGAGGTTGCGGGAGGGTTTTATTGTCTGTCGGGGGACAGGAATGGAGGGAGCAGGGAAGGCAGCAGCAGTGGGTGGTTGCAGGAGGGTTTTTTCTGTCGGGATGGTGAACGGAGGGAGTGGGAGGGCAGCAGCAGTGGGAGGTTGCGGGAGTTTTTTTTTCTTTCGGGGATGGGGAATGGAGGGAGCAGGGAAGGCAGCAGCAGTGGAAGGTTGCAGTGTGGTGGGAGGCAGGAGCTGTGAACATGCCGACACAGGGATTGGGCTCCCTGATGTTGGCTTTCTGTAAATTGTGTGGCAGACGGCAAGAGCTACCATTTTTACTGAAATGTTTCACCAGGAAAGGCACGTAACAAAGGCATGCCATTTGCCACTGCAATGACGAGCTTGTCTGTAATTGCAGGGCACATTTGTTTCATCTCTGTGGCTCTCTTTGAAACTGCTGTCATTGGCAGCATGCTCACTGATTGGGGGCTGAGAGACGTACCCACTAAAACGTCCCCTGCATTGGTCAACACTGACACAGCTCTGCATTTGTGCTATCACCACAAGATGTTGCTTGTGCATGTGCACAAGCCAACATAATAAATGGGGAAGTTTGTGACACAGTGACAGACAGGTGTTCTTCACTGAATGGATTTCAAAGCACTTACAAAAAATACAATTTGTAAACAGTTGGAAAGATAAATCAAGACCATGCACTCACAGCCAGGAGAGAGAAAAAAAACTGCAAAATTAAAGCTTAAAAAATTCCTCCACCATGTCATGCCCTACTAACCTTGCTGCCAGCTACTGTGGGCAGGCTTCTGCATCATTAAAGGAAAACACTGGAAAAGACACAGCTTTCCTCAGACACTATATTAACTCTCAATTTGTGCTTTTAGACAGTAACAACTTTTTTTTAATGATTTAAAACAGCTACCCACAACTTCCACTTTCTGTTGCTGGCAGCCACCATCTCCTGAGCAGCAGTGATCTTCCTGAGCTCACTGTGTGCTAATATGTCTGTTTGACCTCTGTTATTGGTTGACATGACATATTAACATAAAGTGAGCTCAGAAAGCTCTCTGCTGCTCATGAGATGGTGGCCACCAGCAATAAAAAGTGAAAGGTAAAGGCTACTGTTTAAATCATTAAAAAGGCAATTAGAGGTAATTTAAAAAAAATGTTTCTGTCTGAAAGCACTAATCAGGCATTTTTGTAGCACCTGGGTAAAGCTGTGCCTTTTCCAGTGTTTCACTTTAAACTGGGCTTTGCTGAATCCACATGTCCCTCTGCTCAAATCCACAGGAACACACTAGCTGATTATAAGTACTAGACTGTGGCCCGGATATTCAAACTGCGCCAGGCTTTGGCGCAAGCCTGGGTGCAGCGTAACTTGGCTGCGTAGGGGCGTTGACTGGGCGATATTTAATGGAGTTGTGCCATGGAACAGCATCGCTGAATATCACATCCTGGCTACCCGCAGTGCACATGACACAGTGGCACTGTGCCAGCGCAAGTGGCCAGAGTGGAGCAGGGGGATGCACTAGCACAAGTTCCATTGCGCTAGGTGCAACAACCATGATATTCAAAAATGCACATGCAAATGGGACCATAATGTATGCAAAGCACAAATGGGGCCATTTGCATGTCATTATGGCCCCATTTGCATGCAGGTACACCGATCCCCAGCAACTTGCGCCTGGCGCCCTGCCAGGCAGCAGCCTTTGGGGACCGACACCCCCTGCACATCGTGGCAATTTGCACCTCTGCCCGATCGCAGGCATATGTAGAATAGATACACATCCAATATTCCTGGTCGCCCAGTGGATCTTGCAGCCCGATTAGCGGCATATGTAAAGAAAAGCAATGTCCTGTATCCCTGGTGGTCCAGTGGACCGCTTGCAGCCAATCACGGGCATATGTAATAATAAGGAGCTCCACGGTACCTGCTTCCCACCGCCCACTGAGCCCCACCGCCCAGCCGGGATCGTGGAGCGCGATGCACAACACTGTTGCGCCATGTGCAACCCTTCTGAATATACGGGCCTGTGTGTTTGTTCCTTAATGGAATGCCACCAATATCTATTATTAAAGTGTAACTTTAATTTGCCAGGGAGGTAATCTAGCTGGGAGAATATTTGCAGTCATTTGTGACTAGAGCTGCTACTGAAACTCTGTGAAAGAGATGTCTGATAAGGGGAGGAGCTGAAGAAGGCTTGAGGGACTGTGGATTACAATAGGAGTTGACTGTGGATTCTGTTTGTTGCTGAAGCTGAGAGAGAGAGAGAGAGAGAGAGAGAGAGAGAGAGCAGCTTCCATTTACCCTACAACAAGGAGGTGATTTACTGAGTACATTGAATTGAATTCTTAATTCAGGGGCTTGAAATTCTAAGTAGAATTTAGTGTTTTGGTTCTCTGTTTTTGAGGTTGTCTTTATCTAGTGTAATTTTAATTTGCCAGGGAGGTAGTCTTTTTTGCCTGATTGTTTTTGTAAACACAGAGTACCAAAGAATCAACCCCCCCCAGCCACCCACCCCCATTCCCCAACCACCCGCCTACCTTTATATAGTGGAAGGCTAGGCCACACCTACTAAAAGACACAGAAACAGTCAGGCAGCAGAGCACAATCAATAGCCTAGCTGGTATGTAGGCAGAATTACAAAGGGTGTAGCTAGCAACTAGGTCCACAAGGGCATAAACAAGAGGAGACGAGAGAAGCTATAAGTCACTACAGAAGGAGAGAAAGACAGGGAGAGAAGGAGAAGGAAAAAAATGGGTTAGGAGGGGAGGAATATCAGCAAGCATGGGATGATGCAGGGAGTGATGCAGTGCTCTGGCTGTGGTGCAACAGTTTTCAGAAAAACATTCTAGTTACTGTGGTGCTGCCCCATTTACAGGCACCTCTCTGGACTGAGGATGGAGGTTACCAGTCTCTGGGCTGAGGTGGCAGGAATACTGAGGACCTTCGCCACCAGATCTCCAGCCAATGCCACCACAGCCACCCAGGCAGATGGCAGGATGGGCTACAGTGAGCTCAGAAAGGTTCAGGGGAAGGGGAGGAAGACACACATCCCCCATCCATTCCAACTCATGAACCCCTACATAGTGTTGGAGGAATGGGACAGCCCTGCAAAGGAACCTGAGGCTGAGACCAGAGAGGAGGTGAGGGTTCTCCACCATGGAGACCCAGTGGCAGGAGGAAGAGAATCCCATAGGAAGAAGTAACTCCTGTTGTTGGAACTCAGTTGTCTGAGGAATGGATTTTGGCACAGATAGTAGAGAGGAAAGGGAGGTAAAGTGCCTTCCAGGAGGCACAGCTCAGAAGGAGAGGGAGCACATCCAGAGGATCGTTGAAGCGGTGGCAAGGAAGGGAGGGCTGGAGGTCATAATCCACTTGGGACAAATGACCTATCTAAGGATAAGGCAAACTTAGAGCAGGTGAAGGAGGACTTTACAGTGTTGGGAGGGTGCCTGGGGAAGGTAGCAAGCTCTGTGACATTTTCAGAGGTGCTGCAAGTCCACAGCAGGGGGGACAGGAATCTCCACATTAGTAACTTCAATACATGGTTGAAGAGCTGGTGCAACAAGAAGGAATATGGCTTCACTGGGGACTGCGGACCTACCTGGAGTGATGCAGCCCTGTACAGTGGGGACACACTGCATCTGTCCAGCAAGGGGAAGGCAGCCCTTAATGGATGGTTTAAATGCTTTGCTGAAGAGCATTTAAACTAGCCAGGGAGGGAGGGCAACAAGAGCAAGGATATTCAGGCAGCCCACTCCCACATGGTAGTGAAAGCAGAAAAATTGAGCAGGAAGAGGAGCTGATATCAAGGTTATCGGAGCTGGGCAGAAATGGAGTAGGAAAGGAATTGAGAACACAAGAGAAAAATATCTGGAAAGGGGGGAAGATGCATGGGACCAAAAACAGGAAGAGAGGGAGGTCAGGCAGTAAAACTTGGAAGGTCATGTTGACAAATGCAAGCAGCCTGTGAAATAAAGTACCAGACATGGAGGCCTTAATAACTGAAGGAGACCTGGACATAGTAGCAATAATTGAAACCTGGTACATAGCTAATCATGGGAAACAAATGTACCAGGATATGTTCTATTCAGGAGGGCTAGGGAGGGCAAAAGGAGAGGGGGAGTAGCCCTGTATGTCAGAGAGGGTATAATGGCAGCACAGGTACAGGGTAGACAGGGGGAGGCCAAAGCACTGTGGGTCACCCTTCAACCTAGAAATGGTACAGCAATATGCACAGAGGTGATATACAGGCCTCCAGGACAGGGAGAGGAACTGGACAGGGAGCTAGTGGAGGAAATACATGAGATGGCAATGAAAGGTGAAATTCTACTGATGAGGGATTTCAATATGCCAGATGTGGATGTGAACACCAGTGTAGCTGCTTCAGCCAGAAGCAGAGGCATTCTTGGTTCACTCCAGGAGGCTGGACTCAGGCAGCTTATGCTTGATCCCACCAGAGACAGAGCAATTCTAGATTTAGTAATGACAAACGGGGATTGAAGCACAGATGTCCAGGTAGAAGGGCAACTAGGATCCAGCGATCACAACATTGTGTGGTTCAGCACTGGGACAGAGACTTACTCAAGTCATACTAGGACAAAGGTTTTGGCTTTCAAAAATGCTGACTTCGCTGAAATAGGGAGGGGTATCAAAAGAGCCCTGGAAATAACAGAGCAGGAAGAGGAGTGGAAGAACAGTGAAAGTGTCTAAAGGAAGCTTTACTTGAAGTAACAAAACAATGCATCAGATTGGTATCCAAAGGCAAGAGAAAGAGAAAGTCACTGTGGGTCTCGAGAGAGGTGGCGGTAAAGGTCAGGGCAAAAAGGAAAGGGTTGAAGAAATATAAGGAGACCTAAAGGGAGGAGGACAAGGAGGAGTACCTAGAGTGTCTCAGGGAAGCTGGAAAGGCAGTGAGGAGAGCAAAGGCATGGACTGAGGAAGGTTTAACACAGTTAGTTAAGAAAGGAGACAAGAAATGTTTCAGGTACATCAGCAAAAGGAGGAAAAACAAGGGGGGGGGATTGCAAGGCTCAAGGGAAAGGGAGGGGAATGCAAGGATGGTGACATGGAAAAGGCTGAAATACTGAATAAATATTTCTGTTCAGTATTCACAGAAGAGGGGGATGGGCAGGGGCCACAGCAGCACAGCAGTTGCCAAGAGAAGTGGACAATAATTCATTCACAGGGGAAAGAGTCCTGCAGGAGCTCACTAAATTGAAGGTGGACAAAGTGATGAGACCAGCTGGCATACATCCAAGGATATTAAGAGAACCGTGGAGGGAGATAGCAGAACTTCTGGCAGCCATGTTCACCAAGTCATTCAATACAGGGGCAGAACCAAAGGATTGGAGGAGAGCACATGTGATCCCTCTACACAAATACAGCAGCAGGGAGGAGGCAGGGAACTATAGGCTGGTCAGCCTCACCTCAGTAGTGGGGAAGATCATGGGAGACATTGCTTAAAGAAAGGATAGTAAGGCATCTAGAAGCCATCGGAGCCCAGGACCATAGGCAAAACAGATTCACGGTGGGGAGGTCATATTAGATAAATCTGGTTGATTTCTTCGACTGGGTGACAAAGAAAGTAAATCAGGGTGGGGCAGTGGACATCACTTTCCTTGATTTCAGCAAAGCCTTTGACACTGCCCCACATAGGAGGCTGATAAACATGCTTGACAGGCTGGGCATGGGGGACATGGTGATAATCTGGGTTAAAAACTGGCTAACAGACAGGAGGCAGAGGGTGGTGGCAAATGGGGTGCAGTCTGGGGAGAGGGAGGTGACCAGTGGGGTGCCTCAGGGATTGGTCCTGGGGCAAGTCCTGTTCTATGTCTTCATTAGTGACATTGAAGAAGGACTGGATGGAAAGGTCTGCCTGTTTGCAAACAACACCAAGATCTGTAACAGGGTGGATACCCCAGAGGGGGTGGAGAAAATAAGGAGGGACCTGGGAAAGCTTGAAAAATGGTCTGAGGACTGGCAACTGAAATTTAATTCAAAAAAGTGCACAATGATGCACCTGGGACATGGAGACCAAGGGGAAAGCTACAGGATGAGGAGGAGGCAGTTGTTGACAGCCACAAAGGAGGAAAGGGACCCGGAGGGGGGTATTATTTCAGATGACCTGAAAATACCAAAGCAGAGTGCTAAGGCAGCTGGGAGGGCCAGTGGTGTGCTGGGGTGCATAGATACATAGACAGTGTCGGCAGATAAGGGCCTATGGCCCACCCAGTCTGCCCATTTGAGCTTATGAGTTCAGGTTATGTTTTTCTAGAAGTCTGTTGTCCCTTACCCCTGACCTCCAGAATTCCTTTATGTCTATCCCATGCATTCTTAAATCCTGTGATTGTTTCAGCCCCCACCACTTCCTCTGGCAAGGTGTTCCACTTGTCCACCACCCATTCTGTGAACAAATTCTTCCTCACGTTTCCTCTGAATCGTCCTCCCTCCAACTTCATCCCATGCCCCCTAGTCCTGGAACATCTTTTTCACTTAAAAATAGTGTATTCCTGCACCCTGTTCCTCCCAGTAAGATACTTGTATGTCTCTATCATGTCCCCCCTCTCCCTTCTCTCCTCCAGGGAGTACATATTCAATTCCTTCAACCTGTCCTCATAGGAATTGTGATTCAATCCATGTACCGTCTTTGTTGTCCTCCTTTGAACCTTCTCTACCCTGTCTATGTCCTTACGTAGGTAAGGTCTCCAGAACTGTACACTGTACTCCAGGTGGGGCAGTGGACATATATTCCATAGGTGATACTCCATAGGTAGGAGTATCACCAGCAGAATGAGGGAGTTAGTGATGCCATAATATAAAACTATGGTCAGGCCTCACATGGAGTACTGTGTGCAGTTCTGGAGGCCACGGGATATTAACAAGCTGGAAACGGTCCAGAGAAGGGTGACTAAGATGGTACAGGGCTTTCAACACATGACTTATGAGGAGAGATTAAGGGACCTCAATATGTACTCACTGGAAGAGAGGAGGGAAAAAGGAGGGCATGATAGAAACATTCAAGTACCTCAAGGGTATAAACAAGGTGCAGGGGGGACACTTTTTCCAATACAAGAGAAGCACAAGAACGAGGGGGCATGACATGAAATTGGAAGGTGGGAGGTTAATAGGAAATGTGATGAAGTTCTGTGGATACACAGAATAGTCTGCCTCAGGAGGTGGTGAGAGTGAGCACTGTGAATGGACTCAGGCATGCTTTGGACAGGCATTGGGAAACTATTGAGGAACAGCAGTGGGTGGGTCAGAAGCAATAATACAGTACAAGGGCTTAAGGGCAGACTAGATGGGCCAGGTGGTCCTTATCTGCCAACAATTTCTATGTTTCCATGTTTCCTAATTACAAAGAATACTGTATATAACTGTATTCTTACATAATATTGATATATCAATAGTATATTTTCTCAACTATCTTTATATATCTATATAGATTTTTATAATTGATATATTGTGCCAGTACTGATTTCATATGACAAAGCATGGGGAAGTAATTTTAAACAAAACATTTTCTAAACTTTGTTTTCACATCAGACTATTTCATGATGATCTGTGTCATTTTTAATCTTCTATACCTTCATCTTATATGTATCTGGACACTTACTGTGTCTCTTATGGTTATAAGTATCTTCTTGAGTTTGTTGGGTGAAAGAACTGTGAAAAAAAACTGATATTGAGGCCCTTGTGATTGGAACAGGATATGATAGCCCCTTGGTGCTTCAATGTAATATGTACCAGTGCCAGAACAGTATAACTGCGACTCTGGAAAATTGGAATAGTCATCTCACCATCCTGATAAGTGACTGTCATGTGTGATGTACACATAAGCATACTATTTTTGTGCAAACAAATAATGTATATTTTTTTAACTTATTATACATTATACCCCTTATCACTCGACCTGCCTCTACCTGCCCCCTCAGCCCTGTCACCCTGCCATCCCTGGACCTTATCAGAATACACCCCTGCAGTGTCCCATGGCTTACTCCCCCCCCCATGGAAGGGCTCATGGATTCCTCCCCCATAACACCAAAGGACCTTTAGCTTGGTTGTGGGTTGGTGGACCCAGTAGGCAGGTGTGAGGCCTGCATGGAGAGGCAGCGCCATCCTGCAGGCTGGGGACTTTTTCATTTTTCATCCCCAACCCCATGACATCAATGGTACGACACATGTGGGTGCATCCAAATGCCCTTCCCACACTAATGTCAGCCCTCCCGTTCATGGCATCATTGCTCAGCTGTTGCCCATGGTCACCCAGGCAGCAGCATGGCACCAGAGGTACATTACTCCCTCCTCCCCGGAGGTGGAGAGTATCCAAGAGAAACTTGGATCACCTCCACCCCCCCACTGGCTGACCCTCCAACTCTCCAAGCTTGTTCCCAAACCAAGGTCATCGACTCCACAAGCTGTAGCTCTTCCGCTGCACTGGTGAGCCAGCCAAAACACATAATATTTTTTTACTGCAGGAGAATAATCATACGATGCTATGAACTTATAACATTATCACCAATATAGAGCTGAAATTTTCTCTTTTAAGGAAGCAAATTGACTGACAAAAGCAAGTGGAATGTCAATACCTACTTTCCCTGTAAGGGTGCAGTAGCAATTCCAGATTTTAACCAGTGGTATTACAGGTTCTTGAGTAGTGCTGCTATTCCTAGCCAAGTCTAATCATGTCTAGCTCAATGTGTTTGGTGACAATGTAACAGCAGACCTCACAAAATTAATGTAGCAAGAAAAATGATACTGTACTTGCCTGTAGCATCAAAAAGATAATTTACCCCTACCACATGAAGACTGCATTTCTGGTTAACTTCTGCTGCTTCCACAGTCTGCTGATTCATTTTGACTTGTGGCTGTTACTTATTTTTGCTTGGGACAGTTTCTTTGACAAAACATGCAGCAACTCTGGGCCACATGCTTACAGTAACAGATTTATGGACACTACTCAGTATCTGGACATGGATCCTAATCAGTGATGCTACAGCTTGCTGAATATCATACTGGGGGTGCAGTTGGGGGTCAGTTTTTTCCAGTCTCTTGATGTTACCTTTGTCAGTGTGTTGTACATAGTGATTTTGATGCCAAGAGACTTTGGCTGGTCAGAGTCAAACACTGCCTCAGGTTTATTGGCCTCAGGCTTATCAAGTACTGTCTCAGGTGTATTGACCTCAGGTGCATCAAATACTGCCTCAGGTGCATCAACCACTGCCTCAGGTGCATCAAATATTGCCTCAGGTTTATTGACTGCAGGTGCATCAAATACTGCCTCAGGTGCATTGAATACTGCCTCAGGTTTACTAGTTTAGTCAGAGGCACATTTTAACATCTTTGTTTTGGGGGGGAGCGATTGTTGTCAGCTTGTTTTCAAAGCTTATTCAGTGGTTCCCCCTAGCTCATCCATGCTTGATTATTAACCTAGAATACACAGGTCATAAGACATTATTGTTTATACCACACTAGTGAGAATCATTTTACCAGATAAATAGCAACACTTTGTTCATTAGACATCTACTCTTAAGATACAAATTTAATCTTAATAGTAGATAGTTATAAACAGGATACCATTGGTTACTTGTATCAAAATGTTGTACTTAACCAATTGAAGAGCAGCTGAAACCATACTTGATGACATCACAGTGGAGATATGCAGCATTCTGACCACAGCACTGAAGTTAAAATAAACAGTTACAGCTGAAAAAAGTAGCTAATTTCTAAGGTTTTCATTAACAAATGTTTGGTATTAACCAGACATGCAATGGCCTGACTCAGAGTATGCCATTTTGTTTTCACTTTTGAGTGGTCAGGACCTTCATAACTTATGTGTGACTTTGCCACTCATGAGTTATGGCCCAGTCCCCTCAATCATAAATGGCATTTTCTGAGTGAGACTGTTAGCATATCCCCTATTTATCATAAAATAGTGATCACTGGTTCCAAGATTTATCTGTAAAGAAAAAGATGGTTATTTATGTATTTTATTTTTATTGACACAGTAGATACACTGAACACATGCAATGACTATTTTCAGGTACAACTCAGGAGTATAAATACATAAAAACAAGTAAAAATTATATTTAGAAAATTGGCACAAAATTACATTACAAAACATGAGTTTTAATTATCATAACATTTAAATAGCTAGGAGCCAGTTTTACCTGTGCCATTATTTCAGCACAGTTTCATGCATAATGTTCTGGCAACCTTGTCAGTGTAAAATTACTGCACTTTGTCAGAATAAATATTTTTTTCTGTTACCAATATGGCTAATGTCTGTTCATCACTAACACTGCAACTTGTTTTTCCTCTACCCAACTCTGTACTGTATATCCAGTTATTAACACCCCCTGTAAAAATCCATGCTCACTCCAAACCATCAATAATAATTTAATAATAACTGGTTCTTGTTTTTTCCCATAGGGAAACTGGGTTGTAATTTTACCATTATAACCAGCTGGTTATAATGACACATATGCCCGGTTTACCTATCTCGGTGCATGTGCTAGCTGCGCTCTTCCTCAGCTCTGCATATCCTCTGCCATCCCGCTCTTCAACTTTCAGCAGTTCGCCAACAATAGGAGTCGGCGATAAGTTCTTTTTTAAAAAAAGTGTATGACTGGGCACATAAAGGGTGGGATACTCAGAAATGCACCAGAGGCAGGTGCAGTAGTGGCGCAGCGCAAGTACACTGTGCCAGTGCACACTGAACATGATATTCAAAGGTTATGCATGATGGCAAGTGCCAGCGCAACATGACTGAATATCGCAGGGAATCCACCATAGTGCAACCAGGGCTGCACCAGGGAGCAAACCAGCAAGCGCCATAGTGAAATCAGGGCTGCACCAGGGAGCAAACCAGCTAGTGCCATAGCACAACCAGGGCTGTGCAAGGGGCAGAGGTGCATGGGCCAGGACATAGGACAACAGTCACAGCAGGGAACATGCCACCAAAGTGGGACAGACCACCACCAGGGTGCAGAGGATGCCAGGAGGGAGGCATGGCAGGCACATGGCTGCAGGCTCCTCACCATGTGCCCCACAGTGGTGCATGGAGGCAGTGTGGCACCAATGTCCACTGGCAAACAGCCACCAGCAACACCCACAGGAAGGCACAGGACACACCACCTGGACCACAGCTGGCAACACACCTGCCAACAGCACACAATGCACACGCCACACAACATGAACAGAGTGCACACTCATGCTCCAGGGCACACCCACCAGCCACTGGGCACAAACCACCAGGCACAATCCCCAGTCAACCCCAGATGTACCACTCGGCCACCATGCACACCACTGCAGCATGGCTCCACATGCCAGCTGCAAAGCAGACACAGACACAGATGGCTATCAATAGAAAAGTGCATTAAAACCAAGTAAGATAAAACTATGTACAGAACAACAAACAACAGGTACAGGGAACAGAGAATGAAGAGGCCACAAAAAAAAATGGTAGGCCAGGGAAGGGAGGCAGGGGGATAGGGGACATTGCTGGGTAAGGGTACAAGGGAGGGAAAGGAAGGGGGGACAGGGAAGAGGATGCAGGCCAACAGGCCCTATGGTCATCCACACCCTACCGGCACCAGTGCGCCGTCTTCTCTGCAGCCTGCACAGCCTGCCATATCAGTCACATCACTTGTAGCATGGCCGTGGTGACATGCAGGATCCGCCACAGGAGCCTGGTGTTCACATCATCCCATTAGACACCTAGGACAAAGAAGGGGACATAGTATGAGTGCATGTCCATACGACCATAGCCCACCCACCGTGCACAGCAGACAGCAGTGACATGTACCCCTGGGATGGCACACAGCCTCCCGCAGTGTGTGTGCCCACACAAGCTGCCATCCCAACTATCCACAGCCATGCAGAGCACTGCACACCAACACCACCCACATGCCGCACACCACAACCATGGGGGCCAGGTAACAGGGCTAAGTGGTGGGATGGCAGTGGCACAGCTGGAACCCAGGTGCACCCACAGCCCACCTGCAGCAGCCACACACATATGCATTAGCCATGGCATGGTGCAATGCACAGGGGGCTGTGGCCCACCCCCTCCCTGCACAACTTCAAACCCTGAAAGAGTGCCTACCTGCTTGCTGTGGCGCAACCTGCCCCTGTCTGGCGGCACCGCTCATGCAGCCTGCAACCTGTGCCTGTGCCCCTGCATTGGCTTGCCCTCGTCCACCTGCAGCTCCAGCCAGCCATGCACGGTGCCTATCCTCAGGGCCTAGTAGAGAGACTTTGAGAAGGACAAATCTGTACCCAGCAACACCCCATGCACCCCCAGTACAGAATCCCCCCTGGCCCTGCACTGTGATGGTGTGGTGCTGCACAATACAGCTGGGGCAGCACTGGCACATGCCACAGGGCACCCAGAGGGTCAAAGAGAACTCATGGGGTCATAGGTCAGCATGTGCACTGTGCGCAACAGTGCGATAGGGTACGCCATGTATGGTGTGCAATAGGGGTATGTGGGCCCCATGGTCCATGAGCCAATCGTGCACGGGTGCCATAGGGCATATAGTGCATGAGTGCCACAAGCCCAATAGTGGCAGAGCACTGTACCATGTAAAGTGCAGTGTGCGTAGGATGCACCACCGACGTACGTGATGGCAGTGCATGCATGTGCAATGCCAGGCCTACTGCACACGTCATACAGTTGTGCCATGGCTTGTGCATGCGCAACATCAGTGTGCAATGTGCAACTTCGCAATATTCAGCTGGAATATGCAGATGGCCTGATCAACATATCTGCAGTGCTTTGGAGGCATTTGCATCTCATTTCAGTTGCGCATCCCCTCATTTGCATGTGGTATGCTATAAATGCGCCACAGAACTGTGCAGGCACTAGACCGGTATTGCATCCTTCAGAGGTAAGCCACCAGGCTGTGGGCCTGTTGGGGCAGTGGATTGAGAGGGCGTTGTGTGTTGCAGCCATCACTGATCATCAGAGGACAGCACAGGAGTGCAAAAAGAAGGTAGGCACAGACTGGAGGAGGATTAAGGAGATGGTGGCTGCCATCTGGGCCACACGTGCTGCCATGGGCGGTGGACAGCCTGATGTGCCACAGCTGATGCCGCAGGAGGAGTTGGTGGCAGCGCAGGGCCATTGAGGGTGTACCCGGTGGAGGATTCCAGATGAGGGCAGCCCATCACTGCATGGTGTGTACAGCAGCACCTGGGGAAGGGGGGCAGGGGTGTGTGCCAGCAGCACTAACACGACTGTGTTCCATTTCAGCTCTGGAGTGCCTGCATGCAGTGGCAGGGGTGGGGGTGACCACCACGGGGGCAGTCCTGGACCTGGAGGACTGCCCATCCACCTCCACCGGTGTCCAGGTTCTAGACTGCAGGCAGCCCAACCCCACTGTCCAACTGGATGCCTGTGGTGTGGTTGCGGATGAAGCCCTGGCTGTGTTTCAGCAGGATGCCAGCCTTGGCATCCAGTATGCAGAGACACAGATTGGGGCGGGGTCTGGGACCGATGACGATGACGTGACTGTTATCCTGGATAGTGGTGTTGCCATTCAGGGGGAGGCACCCATACCACACACCCACCACAGCAGCACAGACGGTGCCCCAGTGGTGGTTGACTGTCCACCGGCCACCACACCTGGCAAGGTTATGGGCCTCAATCGTGCAGCACAGTCCGAAGGGGGTGGAGGTCATGGTGCAGCCACCCAGATGCTGTTCCATGTACAGCAGCTGGAGGGGCAGCAGTGGCAGCAGGATGGGGTGAAGGGGGGCCAGGTGCAGTGGCTGCTGACATTGCACCGCAGACTGATCAGCCCCAAGGAGGCCCCCTGTGCAGCCCCCACCAGCGTGGGGGGAATTGCTGTGGGGTCACACAACACCCATTGGTTGGTGCAATGCCCATGCTCCCCAGGGCACCGACCCCTTGACCAAGCACACCCATCAGCTATGGGCCTTCGTGGTTCAACAGGTGCTGGTCGTGGCAGGGGTGCATGCACTCCATATAGAGCTGCACCAGTCTGCAGGGAGGCATGACCGGGACTATGAGCAGCTCCTGGCCTAGACCACATGCATACAGTAGGACATGACCACAGTCCTGGATTGGCTTACCACTGCAGTCACAGCCAGCCTAGCACCACTGGCCACCCTGGTGCATGGCTGTCTGGTGCAGACCTCGTGGAGTGCTTTCTCACCCCCTCGGTCATGGCCTTGTGCGACCCCCTCAGTGTCAATGCCAGGATCCACTGTGGGCATTCCGGGCATGCCTGGAGTGGGCATGTTCAGGTGCCTGCAGACCCCTGTGAGGGACTGGTCACGTTCCCACAGTGACACACCTGGGGGACCATCAGAGACACCCCTGTGGCCATCACACAGCCTGTGTCTGCTGGGCGGTCTTGGTGGGGTTATCTACGTGTCTGCAGTGGCCATGCAACTGTGCAGCAGTCCTGATACACCACCCTCCCCATTGGCTGTCTGCCGCTGTCCTGTGTGCACATTGGTGTGGCGTGTGCATGTGCATCCCAGGGACATGTCATCCATGGTCCATGCCACACACCTGCCTTGTGCACACCCACCCAGCTGCTGGCCACTGTGGCATGTGCATGATGATGCCAACACAATACCGCCGCTACTGTGCACTGATGTGCGGCATCTGACACATGCCCATTGGTGGCCTCTGGATGTGCACGTGTGGGTGCCCATGTGCATGTGTGTGCGGGTGTGTGTGGGGGTGTGTGGATGGGGTCTACAGTGCTGTACAGGGTGTTTTCATGGTGTCTAGTCCCATGCCTTCCATGCTACCCTCCGGCCATGTCTATCATGGGGCCCGGCCTTGAATGCCTGTGTACTGTGCCATGGTCCCTGGAACATGCATGTGGTCATGTTCAACTACCTGCTGCACCATAGTGCTCTTCTGCAATTGTGTCCCGGTGCTGCTGGGCCATCCTGTTCAGCCGGGGTTCCCCTCACCCAGGGGGCTGCCCACCACCACCTGGCCCAGTGGCTGTGTCGTCCCCACTGCTGTTCCCCTGTTCGACCTTGACAGCTATCCCAGAGTCGGTGGCCATGTTGTGTAGCACACAGCAGGCCAGGAATAGGCCACAGGCCTTTGAGGGGCTGTACTGTAGGGCACCAACAGACCTGTCCAGGCAATGGAACCAGGCCTTCAGCAGCCCAAACACACACTCGATGATGTTCCATGTGCTGGCATGTGCCTCATTGAATTGCTCCTGTGCTGGGGTTGATGGGTGCTAGTATGGGGCGAGCAGCCAGGGGCGGAGTGGGTATCCACTGTCACCTGTGTGTTGACATGTGTGGTTAGCATGGTGGTCTGTGTAGCTGCCTCCCCCTGCCTTCCCAGCCATACCCTCTGATGCCCCTGGCCTAGCATCCCCCCCACACCCTGCATGTTATGCCAGGTTGCCCATTCCAGCTGCATACTCACCTACTAGGTGGCCGGTGGTGATGTTCCCACTCTCGAACCTGTGGTGGCACAGTGCTGACTGGTGTCAGATGAAGGCATCATGTGCTCCACCAGGGTGTGTGGCACAGACATTGATTATGCACCCCCTGGCATCGCACACTACCTGGCAGTTGACACTGGGGTAGCCCTTCCTGTCGATGTAGGTTACCCCCTCCAGCCCAGGTGGTGTGCGGATGCCTACGTGGGTGCAGTCGGTGGCCGCTAGCACGCCGGGCATACGTGCCACCCTGTGGAACTCCTGCATGTTTGCTGTATGCTCTGCCTTTGTGCTGGAGAATTGGATGCATTCTGCAGCATGTGGCAGCAGTTCATTGAGGAAGTGTGTGAGGAGCCATGATGCGGCTGACTGGGTTATGCCTGTGGTATCCCCTGTTGGTCTCTGGAAGGTACCCGTGGCGAGCAGGCACATGATGGCCGTGACCTTGGTCTCCACCGACAGGGCATGGCTCCATCTTGTGGGTGCCTGCATCTCATCACTGCACAGCTTTCAGAGCTGCCTCAGAATTGCCTGGTTCAGGCAGTACTGGCCCACAATCTCAGTGTCACTGTACTATTCAAAGGTGGTGTGGGCACAGTACCACCTGTTCGAGGCATACAATCAATGGGCCCTTCCACGGCCGCGTTGCTCTGCCACCTGCCTCCTCACACCCCTCATTACTGCCTCAACCTGGAAGATGTCCTGCCCCCCCAGGCAGCTGTCTGCCCAGGCACCCTCAGCTGTGTGCTGCTGCATGTGCCCCTGCGCTAAATGCACATCTGTGTTGGGGTTCCCTGCTGGTGGCTTGTTGGCTGTGGCCTCCGCCTCCCACCTGTCCAGGTAATTTCACTGCCACTCCTATGACTGGGCTCACAGGCTCATGCTTCAGTTGCTGCCCCCACTGCTGTCTCACACACGCACACACACACACACACACACACACACACACACACACACAATCTCATTCTGACTCTCACACATGCAGGCACATTCAGGGTCACACACCCTGTCCCACACTCTGTAGCACTTCCTACCTCTGTCTTGCGCCCCTCCTGCTGTCCTACCTGGCCAATGCCTCTCTCTCTCTCTCTCTCTCTCTCTCCCTCTCTCTCTCTCTCTCTCTCTCTCTCTCTCCTGCTCCCCTGTGGTGCATGCCTCCGTCCCTTGCTTGCTCCCTCATTTTATGGGCTCAAGTTTGCTCTGTGCATGTCCCTGTTGCTCCACGCTTGCACCGTTAGCTTGCTGTCGAATATCACACTGTGCTGCATATTCATGGCTATGCCCCCTGCACTTGCACATGCATTCATTAGGATTGCACATTGGTGCACTGCAATTTGTGCTGCGCATTGTCTCCCGCTGAATATCGCTCTTTGGCACAATCCCTCACTTGCGCAGGCGCATTGCGCAGATGCTTTGAATATCTCACCCAAAATGTTTTTGGTTTTTTTGGTCAGAAATAAAAAAAAACTAAACAGTGGTTTAGGTCAGGAGCTGAGCCACTGTGTACTGCATTGAAACCCCAATGGTCCATGGCTTGGCTCCATACAGATGCACATTTATTTTGTATAATTGTTGTGGTGAAAAAACAGTCCCCAGCAATTATACAAAATAAGGGATGGGTAGGTGTGTAAAACTCAGATTTTACACACCCACAGAGGTGGGGTGCCAGAAATAAACCCTCAAGCTTCATTCTCAGGGTTTTGTGGCATCCCCACCTTCGAGAGTGTAAAATCCTCATTAACTCACCTACTCATCCATTATTCTCTATTTAAAACATAGAGGATAATATATGGGCATCCAGTTAACAACCATGCTGTATTCACTTCAGAGGTTACCATGGCTGTATAAATCTCAAGGTGAAGCTCAAGGGTTTACTGTTGCCTGTTATATGAAAATGGTCCTTCCAGGTTGTTAAATGATGCCCATACATTGTCTTGTATAGTGTATGGGAACCAGTGAATCAGGGAACAGCTGACAAATGTGTAACTGTACCCCCAAAAAAAATATGTTAAAAGGATCAAAAGTCTGACCATAGTGGGAAACGGATGCGAGTTGGAGATCAGTGCAGGTCAATGTCGCACTGTGCATCACCCAGACATGTCTCAGAGGTCATAGTTCAGTGCAGCTGGAGACGCCTCTGGATTCAGGGAACATTTAAGGTACTTTGCTGTCTTACATAGCTTATAGGAGCAACTGTCACTTTTGTTTTAATGTTATTGAAAAAACCCACACCACTGCAGCCATTCACCGAAGTGCTGTTCTTTTACTAATGCGCATGTGCAAGTGCATTCAATGCTGTTGTACTATTGATGTGACATACTCAAGATGGTACAACAGCAATATTATGTCACATCAATGGTACAACAAGCTTGTATTTCAACTGAATTTAGGGTATAATAAGGTCCCACCATACACTATACATAGGATAGTGTATGGTTGCCCATACACAACAATGCTATTCTTATACTGACTGGTTACTATGATCTCAAGGACCTTGAGAATGAAACTTGAGAGGTCCCTCTGAGGGCATAGTAACCAAGAGGTTTAATAATAGTGATGTTGTGTATTTTGTCTACCATACATTACTCTATATAGCATATGGTTAAAAAAAACACAATTGCTTACTTTTTTCTCCATAGGCAGCCAGTCTCTGTTATCCAGGACTGCATCTCTAGGATATCTGTCCACTGGCAAGCTTGCATACCCAACTCATCAACCACCCCCTGTCCTATGAACGATGCTGATGGGGGCAGTTGTAATATGACACAGCTACTAATGTAGAACAAAACATCATTCTGCGTTAGTAGCTACATCATTACTAAAGCAGAATGACTTTATGCAGTGTATGGCTTTCCATACACAAGTGCATTCCACCATACACTATAGAAATGTTCCAGCTTTCCCAAACTCAAGTGTACACTGCAGTCACCCATGTGGGGACAGAATTGGAAAATGTATATTCATAGGGTTCTTGGTGGGGGTAAAAAAGCTCTTGACAGAAAAAATAAGACAAACATATTAAAAACAAACAAAAATGATAACTTAAACAGGACAGGAAATTATTTCTCATTGGCGGCTTCTAATAATGTTCTTAATTTCTGAAATTATATTCATGCCCCTAACCGATCCATATTTAACTGCACCTGAGTAAAAACGTGATGAGAAAAACTGTATTTTGCATTGTTTTATTGTTATGGACAGCATTCTGTTACAATTCTCTTCAAGGAACCAGCAAGTTGCAGTTTTGACTATGTCACAGTTTGTGCACAGAACTCTAAACATGGGTCTGATAGGTCAACTACTTATAATTCACATTCTGTACACAAACTGTGACTGTGAAAACTCCAAAGTACTGGTTCCATGAAAACAACTGTGCGGAATGTTGTCTATAAAAAGAACACAATTGAAAACACCGTTTTTCAAATCACTGTTTATTTAGTCACAGTTAAATATGGATCATTTGAAGGTATGAATTTCATTTCTGTAAATAATAACATTAGTAACTGCTGCCTATTGGCACAAAATTCCTTTCCCCTTTAAAACAAAATGAAACCCATTGAAAGGAAAGGATCCATTCATTTAATTTTTACAGCTGCATGGTGATATCTGGCTGGCAGTATAGCCGAGAGGTTACAGTAACGAGCTGTGAATGAGCTTGGTATATCCAGCAGACCTGGGATGATTCTCACAACCTCCACTTGCAAGTCTGTGACAGGGTGGAATAGGACCCTGTCCCAGTTGTTATGGAAAGAGTTTGAATGCAGGGATTTGTTCTATTCTCTCCTTTTCTGTCATTTGTCTATCTGGTTGTGCAACCAAATTTTCCTGTGAGACATAGTCCAGACTGGAAAAGCCACCTGGAACACCTACGAGCAGTTATCCAAGCCGTCAAAAATGCAAGTCTGACTATTAATCCTACCAAATGTGCATTGGGCATGCAGGAAACCAGATATTTAGGCTATGAGTTGGGAAATGGAGAGGTTAAGCTGGAAAATTCTAAAATATAAGCTGCAGCTAACAGCTCTATCTCTAAAACAAAGAAACATGTCAGGTAATTTTTAGGGCTGGTTGGTTATTATTGGAGATTTGTTCCCAACTTTGCTGAGTTAGCTACTCCACTCACTGAACTCATAGAAAAAATGGTACCTAAATAATGTAAAATGGACAGCAGAGTGTGATGATGCTTTTCAAGCCATTAAGGCTGCATTATGTTCAGCCCCTGTTTTAAGGAGCCTAGACTTTGAAAAAGCATTTTTGTTACAAACAGATGCATCAGAGGTAGGCCTAGATGCAGTCCTGAGTCAAAATATAGAGGGGGTGGAACATCCTATTCTGTATTTAAGTAGGAAATTGCATGGCAGAGAGAAAGGGTACTCCATCATCAAAAAGGAATGTTTAGCAGTAAAGTGGGCCATGGAGTCCCTTAAGTTGTATTTGCTAGGAACTGACTTTGTACTTATAACAAATCACAATCTTCTCTGTTGGCTAAACCAAATGAAAGATAAAAATTCCAGAATCACAAGGTGGCACCTGGCACTACAGCCATTTAAATTCATGGTGATACACAAATCTGGTAAAAGAATAGCTATGCTGCTTTTCTGTTGAGATATGGATCAGGAATTGAGGGTTCTGAAGGTTGAAAAACAAATGCATGAGTTTAAACTTTATTGTTTGCTGTACTGTTACAGACAAAATGGATAGTGTACATGTGATTAATTTCTGAAAGTTAGAAGCTAATATTAGTAGAGAATTATTAGATTATTTTGGAAATATGTTTAATAAAACAGGTTCCCTCTTAAGGAGGGAGTGTATGTCACAGGGTGAAATAGGACCCTGCCCCAGTTGTTATGGAAAGAGTTTGAATGCAGGGATCTAGTCTATTCTCTTCTCTCCTTTTCTGTCTCTTGTCTATCTGGTTGCGCAGCCAGATTTTCCTGAGAGACCTAGGATTTGATCACCCCGACAGTCTCACAATTCTTTGTCTCTCACTGTCTCTCAGTCTTACCTTGCTTTTCTTTCTTTTTCCTCCCTTGCATATTTGCTGATATAAAAATATATGCAAATCATTATGTGGAAATGTAACTGATATTGGGATCCATTTGGTTAGAAATGATATAGAGTTACTGTTGAAATGTATATAATTATAGTTTGAGATGACTGCAAAAAAATATTGGAAACTCAAGAAGTGCAATTTTTAAGCCTTTTGCAAAAGCTGTGGAGATGGGGCCTCAGTTCTGGGACATTGTGTTCCTGCTAGCACCTGCCTGAAATATACTAGAGCACTTTAGAAAAACAGGATGCTTATTAATAATGGGGTTTGCAAGGACTTATGAGAGAGCTGAGCTGCAATTGTTTGCAAGAAAAAGGGACACAGAGATTGAAGGAAAACTCAGATGGACTTTTTCTGTTTATTTGGCCTTTGTAAATAGTTATACTGAACAATTTTATTTTTTTTATGTTACTGCTAGTACAAGTAAATATTCTTGTTGCAAATTTTACAGCTGCTCTTGGTTTTTCCTATGCTTCCTGACCTATGCCTCGATGACAAAATAACTTCACTGCCCTGTGCTCCCAGATCACCCCTGAAAACAGGCACTTGTGCCTAGTGGACCTTACCCAATTACCAAAGACTAAAATAAAAAAAATCACCATGCTGACATATTGCTATGAGTAAGAGAAAGCACTGTGAAAGCATGTGACACAATTTTAAGACTGTGGTGTTCCATTGAGTTCTTTGGTTTGGACATGACTCGCATTACTCTGCTATTCTCTTTATTTACTACTGTGGTCTATTTGTGTCTCATCCTCTCCCACCCCTGACTGAACTATGTGCACTATTTCATTGGTGGACTATAAGTTTCAGTTACATACTTTGATTATCACTTTGTTTTAAGCCATTTTAGACCCCCTTTAATAAGAGCTTTAGGAAGTAATTGCTCTGGCTCCTATTGAAACACAGCTTTAGGCAGTAATTGCTTTGAGTCATTTTGGGGGCATGTAGGATAAACAGCTTTATGGATAGTGCTAACTCCACTGATTTTCACAATATAAGTGTTTTCTAAAAATGGGTGTTGTTTTATAAAGAAATCTGCTCTTGAAAAAATACCATAAAACAGAACGTGCCCACTACAGAGCTAACTGCACTCCTGGCAGCTGTAACTTGAGCTGCCTGTTGTAGTTAGCCTTGTCTGCATTTAACCCTTTGCAGTTCTGGTCCCAGCTCTGCTGATGGTTTGTAAGAGCATCTTAAAAATGCAGACTATAAAAAGTCCTGTGTTTGTCAGCTGCTGCTGCTTTTGTAGACTTATTTTGTAATGCACACTGAGCTATCTTCTGGGGAAAAAACAGATACAAGTGCAATAACCAGAGAAAATGTTGCCTGACTTCTTAAAAGTGAGATTTCCTATCTGCCCCCCCCAACTTATTCTGCATCTTATGAACTGAGGGTTTTGATTACTGCTCAGGCAAAAGCAGAAACCCATTGAAAAGGAGTGCATCTAAGCTGCATACCTCCCAGCCTGTCATTGCCCAAATGTGTAACAAATGGGCAAAATGTGTGACATATGATCAAATATGAGACTGCAAGTTCAAAACCCAATGGAAACAAGTGCACTGATGATTATGATGTTTGCTGATTACAGCATATCATAAATTATTATGAATTTATGCTTTAAAATCTCACTGGGCAATGTGGAATATTGCCTTCTTCATGTGAGACAGAGGGTTTCTGAGAGGTAAAATGAGTGATACACATCATAATGTGTAACAGTTGAGAGGTATGCTGAGCTGGGCTATTCAGGGTAAATAATCCCCCCTAAAACATCCAAAAATAAGTCATATGCATTAAATCAAAAGAGGGTCATTGGTGGTGCTAGAACATCATGCAATTTCTAGTGCAAAAACAGTGAACCTGGAGTCAGTGACTGTGGGGGCTTTAGGGTTGAATCCCACCACAACCCCTGGTAAACTGTGCAACTTTCAGCAAGGCACTGTACCTCCCAAGGCTTCCTGTGGATTCTGTGAACTTAGCTTCATGACAAGCTATGCCTCATAATCTTCTGTCACTGAAATGTGGGACACACTGGATATTTGAAATGTGAGGCGCTGTCCCTCAACACGTGGGATACATGATTAAATGGAGCTACAAGCTCAGATGTGGGAGGTAAGGAACAAGCCTCAACTACAGTACCTGGAGAAAGAAAGGAGAGGAAATCAGCATCAACACCAGCTACAGTTAGCCGACTATCTGCAAGTTAACCCCTTGCAGTCCTGGTCCCAGCTCTGCAACAAGCAAATAAATAAATAATAAAGAAATAAAACACATACCCCTTTCACAGCCCACCCAAGCTGCCCTATTCAGCCTGATCCATTGACTTTAGCCAACTGTCTACACGTTAACTTCTTGCAGTCCTGTTCCCAGCTCTGCCATTCAGCAGTGCCATCTCTTCCTTTGCAAAGAAGCTGCTGGCTAGTCAAAGCAACTTCACAAGAAGCCTTAATAATTCAGGCATCCTGCCCCTTGCCAGACTTTGATGACTGTGAAACTTCTGAAGTCCTGGGTAAAATGTCTTTTGCACTTGTGGTGTTAAGTGACGCTTCAGCTGAGATTTGAACATTTTCACCTACCTGGTTCATGAAGTGTGGTGATAAGAAGACTATGTTGAAAATTTGAGGTTAAAATCTCAAAAGAACAAGAAAGTTATGAAGCAATGTTGAAATTCTTCAATGTTTTCTTATAAATTTACTATTTTTTCACTGTGCACAGAACAGCTCAAAAGTAATTTGATAAGTATGAAAGAATTCTGCAATGCTTCTAAACCCAGGACCTCAAGGGCAGCAGCAAAACACTGTGCCGGGGTGAATGCAGTACCACATTATTTTTATATGTACCACTTACATCACATAATAGCAGAAAAAATAATGGGGAAAAAAGTTCTGAAACAGAATCCACAGCATTTAAGTGCTTATAAAGGAATGTTTATGTTTTGTTTTACAGTTAGTGGATATTGAGTAACTGGGTGTTGTCATGGAAGCAGACACACCTTCCTGACTCCCCATGTTCTCTGCTAGGGCTGTTTTGATATGGCTGTATAGGTAGGTTCTTCATCCCCCATGTTCTTTGCTAGGGCTGTTTTTATCTGGCTGTATAGGTCGTCCCCACCGTGTTCTGTGTTAGGGCTTTTTGGCCTGGCTGAACAGGTAGGTCCCCCCATGTTCTGAACTAGGGCTGTTTTGGTCAGGCTGTATAGGTAGGTTCTTTATTCTCCCCCACACCCCATTTTTGTGCTAGGACTGTTCTGATCTGGCTCTATGGGTAGATTCTCCCCACCCCACCCCACCCCCACCCATCCCGTGTTCTTTGCTAGGGCTGTTTTTATCTGGCTGTATATGTTGGTCCCCCCCACCGTGTTCTGTGCTAGTGCTCTTTGGTCTGGCTGTACAGGTAGGTCCCCCATGTTCTGAACTAGGGCTGTTTTGGTCTGTCTGTATACATGTAGGTAGTTTCTTGTATTACACTAACACACCTGACAGTTGATGTGTGAACCTTTCAAATACCACTGAGTTCTACAGACATGCTGGACTCTGCACAGGGATGGTCTTATTAATGAGCATGCAAAGTAATCAAAGACTAAACTACCTTCAAGTGTGTTGTATTATAAATATCTATTCATTATTCTTAAATAGTATATGTCAGTGAGGTCCAGTTGTTAGCACTCTGCCCTAGGAGTCTATCTCATAGTAATCATGTGTCAAAGTCTCACACACAGAACTTTTTTTTTAAATACAGCCTTCTTTGTGAACCTGCATTTGTGCATTAAATTATCCAGGTGAACTGTATCATCACAGTCTACCCTGAATGCTCTCCACATCTGGATTTTTGTGACTATTTTGAGTTTTAGCCAGCCTCCAAAGAGCAGTGCCCCTGCATCACAGTGCAAAAGCCTTCTTTGCTTTTTTGGTGGGATATAAGACTATTTATGTAAAAGTACTCTGTTTTAGAACATACACACTGACAAAATCAAAAGGAAAAACATCAGTAGAATCAATGTGTGACACAGTGATTTAAAAAAAAATCTCTACAATGAGGTGTGCCAGGGTGAACAAGTTTTGTAAAAAAAAGTCTGGATTTTATTTTTTTATTGTGTATGTTTATGTTCATGAAACAGAGCACTTTTAGCTTTCAGAGCAATTGATGCAGTCTTAAAAGTATTGGATCCTCTTTATCATAGTGCATTAAGATTCATCACTGGTTTTCCTTGGCGTACCCATCACTGTAATCTTTACTTTGAATCGGGTTGCCAACCTTTGTCAGTTCGGAGCCAAATTCATTGGATGTTTTATGTATATACTGTAAATTTGTTTTGAGTAAATTACCCCCATATTTGCTGGGATCATTTATTATTAAGGAACATAATAGATATTCTCCTAGATCAGCTGATTATCCTCAATATTTCTTACCAAGATTTAAACTAGATTTGGTAGCTATAGGTTAGCAGTTGCAGTCCCATTGACCTGGTTATCTAGCCAAAGAAAATTAAAATTGACAATTATTATTACATTCTCACACTTTAAATGATTGCTTGTTAGATTTATGACAGATGAATGTAGATGCTTTTAAATGACTCATAGCTGCATAATTCTGTGAATCTATGCAACTGAATATGTTTTTGTATTTGTGTCTTTACGTATGTGTGTTCTTTTATGTTTTGTACTGATGGATGCAATCATTAATGAGAGATTTTCTCTCAATTTTGCTCTCCAATAGATTGATTGATTGATTGATTGATTGATTGATTGATTGATTGATTTTACATGTACAGCCCACATTGCAATACAAGGAGAAAGGGGATTCATCTCCTGGAAATCTCAACTAATCATCTTGGTTGATTTCACTCGTGTTTACCTGACAGTGATATGTGCAACTGCGCTGAACAATCTAACACGCGGATGCCACTTTTTTTAGGCAGTGAAACCATGAATCGATGTGCCATTTTCTTTTATTTAAAAAAACTGCAGATGTTATCACTTAGCCTATTATGAGTGATCCAGCTGTCCTACAGACAAAACACATTTTCATGCTCCAGTGGGAGTGTCACCTATACTGAACAGCTGATTAATTTTGTCCATGTTTATGTGCAGCCAAACATAGAAGAAATTCCCATTCTAGTCTCGATTACTTCTATGTTTTGCTACACATTAATCCCTATGTAGAAACACAGCTGTCTAAGCTCCATAGCTGCACACTAGTCAAGAACTGAAACTGAACTTGGTAACAGGTAGGAGAACTGTCCTCAGGAGAGGTGTCCATGTCTAAGCTCAGCCCTCTGATCAACCCTTACAGTTATCCTCAGCTGAGCCTTTCCAAGAGTAATTGTTATCAGTGGTCCAAATTCCACTGACCTGTCTGCTCAATGGGCTCAACAGATTCCTTAGGGTAGTTCCTCACTTCCCCCTTCAGCTTTGAACAGAGACCACTTCAATGTATTTACAGAAGCATAGGGAAAATATAAAATATACAGACTTAGGACATTTTTGATCATGTGTGCACCCAGTGTGTGCCTAGCATGCCATTAAAGAATTAGAAGTCTCTAAAGTTTATCTTTTGCTGTTTTTGAGGTATTCTCATAGCCTGTGTTGGTGATGCATTTGCATATTTTTCCCATGCATCTGCCTTCTGGTCGAATTTCACACTTGGCTGGGTTGTCACACTGTCATTGATCATCTCTTCCTCCTCATCTGAGAAGAGATAGATGAAACTGGCCCACAGCTTGTCCTTCTTGATGCTGGTAGGGTCCCCCGTGGGCAGCTTTGTGGGATCCCCAATGGGCAGCTCACTATAATTTAGGTGGGTGATCTGATCCAGTTGATCTCCCATCAATGACATAGCACAAGGCAGGTCGGGAGGAGACAGCCAATCTAGAATCTTAAAGTACAAAATGCTTCATGCCTGAAACACTGGAGTGTTGTGCTTTAGCAACTGTAGCCAGAGCACTTACAACTTCAAAGAGCCACAGGCCCTAGGATTATTACTATAAGGACCATGTGGGGAAGGGCAAGGAGGTCAAATTGTCAATGCCTACACAAAGCAGGGTAACCCTTGGAAACCTGGGCACAGACTTTTGTGACACCTCTACTTATAGAACTGTTACAGGCAGGTGATAGGAGTGTCTCTGAAGCAGTGACTGAGAACAAAGGAGCTGGTGGGGGTATCAGGACCATCTCTGGATAGTGTGATGTGATACATTTTAGGGGTCCAAGCCCAGAGCTATTGTTCCAGTATGTACAGGTTTAGGTGCAACACCACCTGGTTATTGATGTTTTGCAGGACTTGGCCTATGACAGTAAACTGTGCATACATTGATGTATATATTAATGAAAGCCCTACCACTGATTTCAGCAGTGATGGCTAACATAGAAACATATATTATGTTGGCAGAAAAGGACCAGCAGACCCATCTGTCCTATGTTCCCTGCCTGTCACTGTATCCTGGACTTTGTTTGATCACAGGTGTCCCTCCCTTCTCCGTTACCTCTATTTATTCAACCCATGTGCCTGTCCCATGTGTGCTTGAAGATTTCCACTGTCCTTGCACCTACCACCTGTTCTAGCAGCCTGTTCCAGGCATCCACCACCCTTTCTGTGAAGAAGTATTTCCTTACTGTATATCCCTCTTAAACTTCTCCCTTCCAGCTTCATAGCATGCTCCCATGTTCTGGTGTTCCTCCTCATCTGAAAGACACCCCATCCTGCACCATTTTAAGCCCCATGAGGTACTTACAGGTCACAATCATGTCCCCTCTCACTCTCCTCTTCTCTCCTGTCCTAACCTCTCTTCTTCTGTCCTCTCCTCCATGGATTACATGTTAAGCTCTTGCAAACTCTAATCATATAATTTCCTGTGCAACCCCTGCACAATTTTAGTAGCCCTCATCTGGACTGCTTCCACCCTGTCAATGTCCATGCTAAGGTGCACACTCCAGAACAGGACATAGTGCACCCAGTGGGGTCTCACACATGAGTGATACTGAGGCAACATCACCTCCCTTCTCCTGTTAGAAGTTCCCTCTTTACTCACCACAGCATGTGTTTCTCCTTGTCTACTGCTTTGTTGCACTGCCTTGCCACCTTAAGCTCATCAGATATGATCATCCCAAGATCCCTCTCTTGCTTGGTAACTGCAAGTACCCCCCCCCGATCTTATACACAGCCGCCAGGATTCTCCACTTCAGGTGCATGATATTTTGCCATTGAAACCCAGATGTCACTACCTAGACCACTCTTCGAGTTTCCCCAGATTCCTTTGCATTCTCTCCCCCCCCCTCCTGGATATACACCCTGTTGCAGATATTTGTGCCATCTGCAGATGCACCTTCCCCTGCTGTTCCTCAGCAATATCACTTATGAAGACAATGAAGAGGACAGGACCCAGTACCGATCCCTGTGGTACTGCACTGGTCACTCTGTCATCCTCACAGTGACTGCCATTTACCACCACCCTCTACATCCTCTCTTTCAATCAGTTAGATAGTCAACTCACTTCTCCCCACCCCCAGGCTGCTAAGTTTCTTCATCAGTCACCTGTGTGGTACAGTGTCAAAAGCCTTACTGAAATTCAGACTGGCAGCATCCAGTGCCCTCCCCTGATCCACCTCCCTAGTTACTCAGTTAAATAAATCTATGAGATTTGTTTGAAATGGCTTCCCTCCTGTGAAGCCATGTTGCCAGTGGTCCAGCAGCCCATACTGTATGTCTCCAGGTACTCCATCAGTGTCTTCTTCAGCATGGGCTCCAATAGTTTCCCCACCTCTGATGTGAGACTGACTTTCTTGTAATTACTAGCCACGTCCCTGCTTCAACTATTGTGCAGAGTGACCACATTGGGCCTCCTCCATTCCTCTGGAACCACCCAATCTCCAATGAGTTACTAAGTGGTGTTGCCAGAAGGGTGACTAGCACTGTGCTCAGTTTGTTTAGTACCCTTGGGTGAACAATTTTTGTCATACAATAGATGCACACTGACAACATGAATTGTTTTAAGAAAGTAAAATTGTTCAGCACTGGGAACTGAACCAAGTCAAGTCAATCTTTATTTATATAGCGCCTTTCAATATCAAGGTGCTTCACAGAGTATAAACCACAAATGTGCAAACACACAGCAATATAAATTATTTAAAAATTAATCTGGGAAAGCCAGAGAAAATAAATATGTTTTTAACATACTGTAGACTTAAAACTACTGACGGTCAGGCATTTTCTTAACCGACGAGGTAGAGAATCCCACAGGGTTGGTGCTGCAAAAGAAAAAGCACAAGCTCCAGATGTTTTTAGACACACCCTGTGAATCTCTAGCAATCCCTCATCGGCAGATCAGAGAGGACGACTGGGGATGTAGGGAGTCATGAGATCTTTCAGGTAGTCGGGTTCCTGTTCGTGTAGGGCTTTAAAGGTAAGCAAGCCTACCTTATAGGTGATCCGCCACTGAACCAGCAGCCAGTGCAGTCCACACAGCACAGGGATTATGTGACTGGACAGAGAAGTACCAGTCAACAGTCTGGCTACAGCATTCTGCATCAGCTGCAAGCGGTGGATATCAACCCAAGACAGCCCTAGATGGCATTGCAGTAGTCAAGACGGGTAGTAATGAAGGCATGAACCAATGTTGGAAGGTCACCTGGAACCAGGTGTTTCACCCGGGAGATATTCCTCAGATGGAAAAATGAGGATTTAACCACGGCTGACACCTGAGATTTCAGGGTCAAACCGTCATCAAAAATAATGCCCAGGTTCCGCACCTGATCTGAGGTAGTGAGCTGGACACCATCAAGCCACAGGCCATACATGTGCCCAGTCCCCAAACCCACCCCCGGATGACCCAGATTCACAATCAACACCTCAGTCTTATCCGGATTCAGTCTCAGCCAACTGGAATCCATCCAGTCTTTGGTCTCAGAAAGGCAATTATTTAGCACAGAGACCACATCAACCTGTCCGGGCACAAAGGACATATACAGCTGAGTATCATCTGCATAGCAGTGAAAACTCAAGCTGTAATGCCTGATGATATCTCCCAATGGCAGCACATACACTGCAAACATGGGTGCCAATATGGAGCCCTGCAGCACCCCGCAGGATGGGGGGGAGGGCATCAGAGGAATAAATTCCTGTGACCACCCTCTGAGATCTGCCTGTAAGGAATGATTGAAACCATTTGAGGACTGCACCCGACAGTCCACAAAGTAACCACAGGGTCTCCAAAAGCACTCCATGGTCCACAGTATCAAAGACTGCTGAGAGGTTGAGAAGGACCAAGATGGTATGAGCCTTTCGATCTCTTGCCATTAGAAGGTCATTTAGTACCCGAACAAGGGCAGTCTCCATGCTATGCTTTTTCCTGAAACAAGACTGAACGGTTTCATAGGCATTGTGGGTTACAAGGTGATTGTCCAGTTGCAACACAACCAGCTTCTCAATAACCTTTCCTGCAAAGGGAAGGCTAGAGACAGGTCAGTAGTTTGCTGGGTCATCGGGATCCAAGGAGGATTTTTTAAGTAGTGGTCAAATGACCACCTCCTTCAAGGGGTCCGGAAAGATTACCCTCTCCAAGGATCTCCATACAATTTCAGCTAGGACAGGGCAGATAACATCTACATACCCCACTAAAAGGAGGGGTAGGGCCTGGATCCAAACAACAACAGATTGGCTCAAAGTCTGGATGTTCTTCACAATGTCCATGAATTCCAGTCAGCTGAAGTTTGTCCAGATGGACCGGGTGCTCACCAGTCAACATTCACAACCCCTCATAGAAAGAACCAGGCAGATTCTAGACCTGATACTGTCAATCTTATCTGCAAAGAACTGAGCCAGCTCATCACACTTAATTTGTGAAAAAGCTCTTCTGGACTGGAGACAGACTGGATTGCACAATCTGTCAATGGTTAGGAAAAGTTGAGTTGGTGGATTCTACGCAGCAGAATTCTCTCTGGAAAGGAACTCTGCCTTCTTACAGGTGATTTCCAATTGATAACCTTTGTAATGTTCTATCAATCTAAGCCTGTCAGCATCCAGGTGGGATTTCTGCCATGCTCTCTCCAGCCTTCGACCAACTCACCTCAGCTCCTTCAAGGACCCGTCAAACCAAGGGGACCTTGAGTGAAGAGTGAGGTCGAACCAAGGCCCTCTCCCAACTATTGTCCTGGAATTCTGCTACTGTGTTATTGTTCCACATGAGGAAACACAAGATTTCTAGACAGACATGCATGCTAACAGCATAAACTGTAGTGAGAAAGAGAAATTGTTCAGCATTGGGAATCAAACCAGGCCCCATCCCAATTATTGTCCTGGTGCTCTTCCACTGTACTGTCATTCCTTATGGTAGAACAGAAGGTTTCTAGACATATACTGTATGCATTCTAACAGCACAAATTGAAGTGAGAAAGAAAACATTTAAAATGTTTGCAACCCCAAGATGGCCCTATCCCAAGGGCTATTACCCCTGCCTGCATGGCTAGTTGCAGGTTAAGGGGCCTGGGTTCCAAAATGTGTGCCTCCACCCGGAGGACAGGGTTGTTAGTAACAAGACTAACCTGGGTACAACCCTCGGGGACACTGTAACCATCTCTTTCCCCTCTAGTGGCCTAGATAATATGCAACAAACACTTTCACAGTAGCCCCTATTCAGCATACAATCCCCCACACTGTTTGCACTTACCACCAGGGCAGGTTCCACCAGTTCAACCCTGGAGACACCCTGTAAAACAAGGTTAGACACAGCAAATAACAACAGTACAGTGCTTTTGGTACAAACTGGAACCACAGTCAGATCAAATGCAAAAAGAGTTAGATTTGATTTATTCAGGGGAATTGAACAAGAGAGGTGCGTAATCAGATTGATTGATTCAAAAACTGATCTAGTCAGGTAATTATGCATGTACTTTTAGTCCCTACACAGTCACATTCTCTGGGTACCCAGTTGGAAGTAAGGTGGGCTAACATGGAACGTTGCCCAGGGTAGGCAGGTGTCACAGCTGGCTGGGGACCTGTAAAGAAAAGAAAAGGCATGCACAACCACTCACAATTTGTAATTCAGAGCCTGAAGGCTCAGTTCATGAAAGGAAAAACAACAATGTAATCAAATGACAACACTTGAGATTTAGCTGTTGTTGCAAGGAGCTACCCTGATTGTTACTCATGCTAGCCAATACTAGACACAGGCTAGATGAAATGGAGACAGCAGGTTGGTGATTTGTTTGCCAGGAGAAGCAGGGCTCATATGAATCACTGAGGTGTTGTACCTGTTCAAGTTGGTTGAACAGAGGGCTGATCCCCAGGTGAGTCTCTCATTGATACTGGTTTCTGTGCCTGAAGTAGCTGGCTGGGCCAGGTGGCAAAGCCCAGGCTGGTGGAACAGTTCAGAGTTTGAGTCCAGTAGTGCTGGAAGCAGCTTCCAGCAAGCGTGGCACATTTACACAGTGGGGAACCAAATTGCGACCCACTAACAGCACACAGCACATTTATAGTAAAGCAATCACCATACCACAATACAGAAGGCAGTTCGGCTGCAAAATCAGTGTCTCTGAGCAAAACCGGGAATTCTGTGGTAAATGGATATCCTGACAGGCCGATCACGTACAGCAAATCTTCGGTCTTCTTCAGGTACAAATCTTATCACTCTTCAGTGGCTTTGTCACACCCCAATTCAGATACAGTCCAATTACTAAGCCTTTCAAAAGATTTACTCTCGAGAGAGAGCAGGCAGACAGGCCACACAGCCTTTCCACCACTCTCCTGCGCGAACTACGCAGGAGCTGCTGCTTGAATCACTCAAGCTGTTTAGTCTTCAAACTCTAAGTCCAGACTGACTCACTGCAGCAGGCAGCTTGGGAATTTCCCTTCAGTCCAAAAGGTTCTGGTTGGTTGATCCATCAGTCTGTCAAAGCAAGGGCTCCCCCTCCAGGTGCATTTAGGTGCCAAAGTCTCAAAAACTACAATTTCTAAAGAAATTCCTCCTACAAGACCCCTGGGGACAGACTCCATTTTAGGGTCCCCAAAGGTACTTATTGGCCCATTCTGGCAGTCAAGGACCAAGATGGTGGTGATAAACAGAACAGTCCATGCTGCAAAGGAGGTGGGTTAGACAAACCACAATATCATTACTATGTTAATAGATAATCGGCAAATAAGTACAGCTTCTAACCGCGCTCCCTCTGTGCAAATAGTGATGGCAGAATGGAGGGATTATCTGGTAGCCCAGGTGGGACTTGAGCATAGAAACACTCATCCCCCTCCCAGATTAAATAAGCACCACATTGTTGGCAGCTCTTAAAGAGACAGAGCACAGAGGCATTAAGGCACTCTCACACAAACACTTTTAAAGTGCTAAAACACAGGATACCAGCTTGGCAGTGGGCATTTAGGCACACACAAGGAAGACTTTTGGGAACCCCTATTTGTAGGGGGGTTACATGGTCAGTACTGGAAAACAAACCCTGCCCCCCCAACTACTGCCATGGTGTTCTACCACTGTGCTATCATTCCACACAGTGGGACTGACAATTTCTAGACTGGAGATGCATGCTAACATCATAAATTGAAATTAAAAAGAAAAACATTTTCAGTATTGAGAATAAAATCCCGTCCCCCTTCCAACTACTGTCCTGATGCTCTGCCTTTGTGCTATCAATCTACATGGTGAAATCAAAGCTTTCTAAACAGAGAAATGCATGGTAGCAGCATAAATTGTAGTGAGAAAGAAGAATGTTCCACATTGGGAATTAAACCAAGGTTGTCTTAAACTACTGCCATAGTTCTCTGCCACACAGCCACATTGTTGTCCTTCCACACCATGAGACAGTAAGTTCCACACATGGAATCCTTGCTATGAGATCAGCCCCCCCCCACACCACCACCACCATTCACAGCTGCAATGGAGATCCATAATGAACACTTTGCCTACTTGAAGTAATGCTTCCCACCAAGTTGCATTCAAACCTAGACAATCCTCAAAGTATCAGCAGGAACTAAGTTGGCTGCAACAGACAAGTAACAGTTCAATGTTCAGTGTTTACAGTTTTCTATGACTTATCTCATGATTTGTGGATTTGTGCAGGGCCAAGAAGTTAGGACTGTCTCCTTCTACATGGATGTAGGTGATAAGAGATTGTCCTCTCCCCTAGTTCATGGGTTCAGTCTGGTGCAAAGCAAGTTAGGACTTGGCCCTGTTTTCTTCAGAGCCTGAAGGGGGACTTACCTTATATTTTGGGGATTCACCCAGGGCTTAGGACTCCGATCCTGATTCATGCAGGGATTTGTCAGAAGCAAGTTATGACTTATTTTCTTAAAAAGTAAATTAATTGCAAAAAACACTACATTAATACAGACAAAAATTAAGGAAATTAATTACCACAAAAGCTACATTAATGCATACAATATGGTTGTAAAAACACAAAGCAGGACTGGGGTCCTACCTTGGTGGATAAAGGCCTATACAAAGGAGATGGCCTCCAACCATCCAGGAGGACAACGGTGGTCCTGGGTAGAAGGTTTAAATGCTTCTTTGATGGTCATTTAAACTAGCTATGGGGGTGACAGAAGAAATGAGGGAGGCAGTGAAGCCCCCCACAAAAAAATGGAAAATCAATGAAGAAAAGCCCAGTGAAATAAATTCCCATGGGGTAGTGGGGAGTAAGGCCAAGGAAGGAAAGAGACAGGAGGGTCAAGAGGTGTATCTAAGGCAGAGAAAAATGCTAGGGAGGGTGAGCAGGGTAGGACAAAAAGGGGAAGGACAGTACCAGGGAAAGGAGAAAGGTGAAGGATGGCCTGGGAAGGGAGAGCAAAGGAGGGACAGGGAGGGACAAAAGGAATGAAGTGCTATGTATGCCCATGCAAGAAGCTTGGGAAATAACATTTCTGACTTTTAGGCTACCATTGCAGAAGTGGACCTGGATCTGGTGGCCATAACAGAATTATGGTGCACTGACAACCACAACTGACAGGTGGCTATACCCGGTTACAACATGTTTCGAAAGGATAGAGCAGGGAGGAAAGCAGGGGTTGTTTCATATGTAAGAGAAGATAAAAAAGCCACAGAAATGCATGGACTCAGTGGGGAAAATGAGAGGCTGGAGGTTTTTGGGGTTGGCTTAGAGATGGGTCCTGGGCGCTAATCCATGTGGAAGTGGTGTACAGGTTACCAGCACAGGGGGAAGAATTGGACAGGGTTTTGAGAGATGTCATAGACAAAGGGGGAAGTAGAAATTATGTGGGACTTTAATCTGCCAAATGTAGACTGGAACATGCCATCCACAGCAACAGCTAGGAGCAAGTTCATCCTAGGCTCCCTCCATGGGGCATTTCTCAGGCAGCTGGTTATGGATCCCAATAGAGAGGGGGGGCTGTGCTGGATCTGGTACTTATGAACAGGGCCACATTGCAGATATCACAGTGGGTAGTCACATGGGTATAAACAATTATTGTACAGTGTGGTTTGGCATACGAACTGGGCAGGAGAAAAAACACACTAGGATAAGGGTTGTGAACTTCAGGAAAGCAGATGTTACAGAAATGTGAGACTGCCTTATGAACTACCTTGAAGGGGGGATAGCCGGAAGGAGTAGAGGCACAATGGAAAAGAATAAAAGAGAGAATAACTAGGGTACCAGTGTGCTGCTTAAAGGTAGCAACCAAGGGTAAGGGGAAATAGTCCACTGTGGTTCTCAAAGGAGGTGCCTATGGTAGTAGGAGGAGAAAATACAGCTTTCAAGAAGTACAAGGAGTCCCAAACAGAGGCAGAGAGAGAGGTATATCTAGATAAACAAAGGGAGGCAAGGCAGGAAGGAGAGTAAGGACAGGAAAAGCTCAGACTATCAGCTAACTTGGGGCTAGATGGGACAGGGACAGGGACACCTTGTTCTGAAAGAAGAATAACTTGGAACTAGCGGAAAGGCTCAGTTTGGGCAATGAGCTCTTCTTTATGGACCACATTGAGAGGCAAGTCCACAGGCCTCCCAGGGGAATCATAATTAAAATGTAGCACTGGCTTAACAATTCACTCAGATTTTTGGGGGGAACAAACACAGGCTCTGGGCGGTCAACACTGGCACTGATTTCTTCTCCTGTAGTGAGGGATGCCTCTGCACTGGTTGAAATGTCCAGATTGGGAACACTACCAGCCCCTGGCTCTGCAGACTCTGTTTCCACAATACTTTGCTCATTATTATCTTCTGAAGAAGGCCCAGATTGGTCATTCTGGAGAGACTCTGGCACAATTAGGCTTTGCGGCACTCAAGGGGTGCTGCCAATACTTTCAAATTGTCCTTCAAGTTCTGGTATGTCACCAGGTGGACCATCAGCCACTTCTTCAGGCAAGCCAAACAGTTTTACAAGACACAGATAGTCTGCAACCTCAGACATGATACTTTGTACCTTGTACCGCATTTTCAGGGGGCACTGGGTCCAGGGGAGAAGCTGGGGGGTTAGGCAGTTCTGAAGGCCCAGCTTCATCCCCATGATTCTGCAGAGGATTGCCTCTAGACAAATGACTCAGTTCATATGAGGGATAATAGGCATTATCACAGCCACTTTCATCAGAGACAGATGAACAGTCATCACTATCACTCTGGGCTGGCTGAGGGGAAGGCCTTAGTTCTGGAACAACATGGACAGGTTGGCTCCATTTCCTCTTTGCAGCAGCACAAGTCACTGGCCCAGGAGAAGTGTCAGTGGTTGGTTCAGCATCAATAATAACTTGGCTGATGGGCAGTAAGTGATTACGGTGCATGGTCTTAACAGCTTTGGAATTATTTTCTGGGTGCACCTTGTACACTGGCAGATCATCCAATTTACCAACTACTACATGGGGAAGATGGTGCCATCTATCAGCAATTTTGTGTTTTCCATGCAGTCCCAAATTGTGTAGTAGCACCCTATCTCCAGGCAACAACTCCTGGGCTTTTACTCATTGATCATGTCTTTCTTTGTTGGTGAGATTTTGCTTAGCAGCCATAGTTTGAGCTAGTTGATAGGCATGATTCGACTGATCTTTCAATTTCTGTATGTACTGCAAGTAGTTTTGGCTCCGACCCCATCTGGAGAGACCCCAAAGCAGACATCAACTGGCAGTCGTGCCTTCCTCCTGAACATGAGACGGTAGGGGGAGAACCCAGTAGCGTTACTTTTTGTGCAATTGTACACGTGTACCAAGGTGCTAATCTGCTGTCTTCACTTATGCTTGTCTTTTGGATGGAGGGTGCCCAGCATGTCTAGAAGGGTGCAGTTAAAATGTTCTGGTTGAGGGTCCCCCTGCAGGTGATAGGGGTGGCTCTTGACTTCAGCACCCCCCACAGAGAGGGCATTTCTTTGATTAACCTACTTTCAAAGTCTCTACCTTGGTCAGAATGGATTCACTGGGGGGGCACCATAGTGGACAAATAATTTTTCCACCAGCACCTTGGCCACAGTAGAGGCCTTTTAATCTTTAGTTGGGAAGGCTTGTGCATACTGTGTAAAATGATCAGTAACTACCAACACATTGCCAATGTTCTTTTGGTCAGGTTCTAAGCACAAGAAGTCTATACAGACCAATTCTAGAGGAGCGCTGGTAGTGATACTGACAAGGGGGGCAGCCTTCTGAGGCAGGGCTTTTCTTTGGAGGCAATGACTGCAGGTCTTTACATGGTGCTCGGCATCTGCCACCATCTTTGGCCAGTAGAATCCGGATCGTACTAAGTCAAGAGTTCTGTCAATACCGAGGTGCCCCATATGATTGTGGAGGAACCTCAGTACCAGCTGTTTAAAGGCCGTGGGTATAACCAACAGTTGCTTGTCTACTTGCCCACGTCAATCCACTGTATCTCTGTATAACAACTGATCACGCAACTTTAACCTGGGGCCTTCCTTGAACAATACAGCAGTTCGCAAGTCAGGGGAATGCAACTTGGACACATCTTTCCCTGCACACAGGGTGTCAAGTGCTGGTTGAATCATGGGATCTTGGGATTGAGCCCACTGAATACTGTCATTATCGAACTGAGGTAGTGCACTAATATCTAGAGCAGAGAAATGGCAATAGGCAGCCGGTATGCAGGTATCAGGAGGGCCCAAACAATCTACTAGGTAGTCCACTGTGTCTGCAGACATTTGTTCATCTTTATCAAACTTTTGGCATAATGCTTTGATGTCAGGTTCAAACAGTTACACCCAATTGTTCTTTTTTTTTCCATTTAAATGTTATTAAAGTTTACATAACAGAGAACGAACCACAAAAGCAGTAGCAATTAAATGCAAACAATATGCAGGATTTACAATGGTCCATTCTCCTCATACCCCCCATCCCTCCTACCCCCACCCACACCCTTCTTCAGACCCAGCACAGCAGTATACTAACAAGGGTGCAGAGAAACCTACCAAAGGGCGCGGTTTATAGTTTTACAAAGCATATAAAGTTTGAAGGGGCCCCCAGGTCCTATTAAACTTGCCCATTTTATTTGCAAGGCTTGCAATAGTCCTCTCCATTCTAAGATTAGTCAAAAGCTCTTGTAACCATTCCACATAACTTAAACTCTCAGAATCTTTCCAATGTTTAAGAACTATTTTTTTAACAGACGAGGAGATCAACGCCATATAGTACCTTCTACAAGCCACATTGACGGGTGAAAAATCTCCCAAAACACATATTTCAGGCATAAACAAATCAGAAATCCCTAAAAGTGGATTTGCTCTCTGCCTAATCATAGAGCAAAGTGATGCCACTCTAGGGCATTCCCAGAAAATATGGAGAAGGTCACCAGTCTGCATCCTACAGTTTGTACAGAGCGGAGAGGGCAGAAGACCCAGTTTTGCAAGTTTCTGAGGGGAATAATAAATATTGTGTAGAATTTTAAATTGCATCAACCTGAGTCGATCTTGTAGCAGATATTTATGGCAATCCCGGCAAATATGGGACCACTTAAATTCCTTACCAGGTAACAGGGCTTGCCAGTAGTGAACTGGCGCGTTGTTATCGGGGTATACCTTGGCAAAAAACAAACTATATAGTTTAGACACAGCATGAGACAGGCCTGCCGCTTGGATCAAAGTGGGTAGGAAACGGGCATGAGATTCGGGAGGTGGAGCAACCCCAAACACTTGCAACAAGAGGTGCTGTAGCTAGTAAACCTTAAATATAGACTTACCGGGTATCTTGAATTTATGCATAATATCCTCTGAAGAAGCCCACTTCCCCTCAGCTAGGATAAAATCCTCTACCTGACACTGACCTAACTGAGGCAGCCAGGTAAGTGGCAATGACTTATTACTTATTTGTATATTGGGGTTACCATTAATGGGCTGAGAAGTATCCATGCCATTACCATATTTGAGAAAGACACATAATTGCATATGGATCTTAATTGAGATTGCGATGGGGGAGTTCCTAATTACTTCCAGAAGAGAACATAGCTTAACATGCAGCATTGCTTTGGGAAGATAACCAAATTTTTTAATAAGGGATGATTCTACCTTCAGCCATAGCGGGGTGTACCCAGAGGGTACCGGTGGGTCTGTTGACGACCATCTAAGATATTTAGCGGCCTGGCTGGCCCAGTAATATATTTCTGAAATGTGGCAACCTTAAACCTCCTCTTTCCTTAGGAGCAGCTAGTTTATAGTATGCCAACCTCGCTTTTTTGTGTCCCCAAACAAAGTTGGAAAGTATACTATGTATTCTTTTGAACCAGGACATCGGCAATACAATGTTTAACATATTGATGGGATAGAAAAGATGGGGGAAAACATTCATTTTAACCAGATTTATCCTGCCCTAAAGAGAGAGAGGGAGAAGGGACCACCTTTGGAGGTCTTGCTCGATCTTCTGTACCAGAAGATGTAAGTTTAACTGCTTCAGTCAGGACATGCTTCGCGACAAAGTGATACCTAGGTATTTAATAGAGTCGGCCTTCCATGCCAATCTGAGAGTAGTGATTTCATGTTTATAGACTTTATGGTTAAGAGGGAAAACCTGGGATTTGCCTATGTTAAGTTTATAATTCGAGACTTGACTAAATTCCCCTATAATCTTGAGGATCAGGGGGATGGATGTAGCTGGATTGGATTGAGGAGGGGGTCATCTGCATATGCCCTGACTTTGACCTCATAATCATTTAAGAGGACACCTAAGATGTTTTTAGCATTTATCAGCCTACAAATAAGGGGCTCTACATAGATATTGAAGAGCAGAGGGGATAATGGGCAGCCCTGCCTAGTTCCCACGGATAACTTAATCGGGGAGGAGATCAACCCATTGCAAGATATCCTGGCAGTAGGTAATAAATACAATGAGTGGACCCAGTCCCGAAATTCTCCGGGAAAACCAAAGGCCTCCATTGTTGCGAACAAATACCTCCAGTAAACTCTGTCAAAGGCTTTCTCTGCATCCAGGGATACCAAAGCCATTGGGAGAGAGGCATCCCTGGAGGCAGAGAAGATGTGAGCAAGAGTTCTGAGATGATCGGCAGAAGATCTGCCCTTCATGAATCCCACCTGTTCCTCCCCTATAATGAAAGGAAGGACTTGGTTCAGCCGATCAGCAATCAATTTGGTTAAAATCTTAATATGTTGATTGAGAAGGGAAATCGGCCTGTAGCTAGAGACCTGGTCATGTGGTTTGTCAGGTTTGGGCAGCAAACTAATCAACGCTTCAGAAAGAGAAGCATCTGTTGCTTGACCCGAGAGAAGAAAACGGAAAAGAGGAGGCAAAGTGGGTACTAATTGTTTAGAAAACACCTTATAAAAGTTGGAGGAAAACTCGTCTGGGCCAGGGGTTTTGTCTGATGGGAGGAATTGTATTACCCTTTCTATTTCTGCTTCAGTTATAGGGGAGGTTAATGCAATTTACTGAGACTCAGCGAGAGTAGGTAGCTGTAAATCCTTCAAATACCCTTGTAGATGTGCATGGGGGGGGCAGCCATGTGACCATATAAATCCTGAAAATAGGTAGAGAATTCCTTTAATATCTCTGGGGGGAGATTTTAAGTGAATTATCCTCTAGAAAACGGACAGTGGCAATGAATCTACTGGATTCCTGTTGTTTCACCCGCATGGCTAACATCCGTCCTGCCTTCTCACCTTGGTCTGTATAGACTGCATTTGTTTTTAAGATTGCAAACTCAGCTTGCTCTCTTAGTAGGCCCAGGTAGGCATCTTTGAGTCTAACTAACTCTTGTCTAGTAGTCTCAGGGGAGGCCGGGGAGAGACTTGCCTCTAAATTCCTGATCAGGGACAGCAATTGAGCAGCCTTATTTTCCTTCTCCTTTTTCCTTTTAGACGTAATTCCAATCACAATCCCTCCCACATACACTTTGAGGGCCCCCCACTCTATATCAGGTCGACCCGTGGAGTTATTATTTATAGCTACAGGCTGCTGAATTTGAGAGGCTATATAGGTAACCTCATCCGGTTCCTTCAGGATTTGGTTATTAAGCTTCCATCTGCTACCCTTCTGGGGCAGAGATGTTAGTGAGAGCTGACAAGTGACTGCCGAATGGTCTGAGAGTGGGGCCGAAACAATATTGGAGTCCAGAACCTCAGGTAAAAGGTTCTGAGTTACCAAAATATAATCAATCCAGGAAGAGGTTCCATGGACTTGCGAGACAAAAGTGTAGTCCCTTTGATTAGGGTGAAGCACTCGCCACACATCGCACAGTCCAGCGGAATCCAAAAAATCCCTGAAAGCCCTCTGAGTGGGCAAAAGGCCAGAATGAGATCTCCCGATCTATCTACCCCTGATCAACACCAAATAAGATCGCTTATTATTATGGGAAGGTCAGGAAAGACTGGGACAAACAAGCAACACAAGCAGCTCACCTGAGGAGCTGAGAGCGAATCTCCAGCCTGATAACTTTTGAGGCAGGCCCCCCCCAAGCTAGGCACTCGGGACAAACAAGCAACACAAGCAGCTCACCTGAGGAGCTGAGGAAGCCGAATCTCCAGCCTGATAACTTTCGAGGCAGCCCCCAAGCTAGGCACTCGGGACAAACAAGCAACACAAGCAGCTCACCTGAGGAGCTGAGGAGCTGAATCTCCAGCCTGATAACTTCGAGGCAGCCCCCAGCTCAGGCACTCGGTACAAACAAGCAACACAAGCAATACAAGCAGCTCACCTGAGGAGCTGAGGAAGCCAAATCTCCAGCCTGATAACTTTTGAGGCAGCCCCCCCCAAGCTAGGCACTTGGGACAAACAAGCAACACAAGCAACACAAGCAGCTCACCTGAGGAGCTGAGGAAGCCAATCACCAGCCTGATAACTTTCGAGGCAGCCCCCAAGCTAGGCACTCGGGACAAACAAGCAACACAAGCAACACAAGCAGCTCACCTGAGGAGCTGAGGAAGCCAATTTCCAGCCTGATAACTTTGAGGCAGCCCCCCCCAAGCTAGGCACTCGGGACAAACAAGCAACACAAGCAGCTCACCTGAGGAGCTGAGGTGAAGCTGAATCTCCAGCCTGATAACTTTCGAGGCAGCCCCCCTGCTAGGCACTGGACAAACAAGCAACACAAGCAACACAAGCAGCTCACCTGAGGAGCTGAGGAAGCGATCTCCAGCCTGATAACTTTGAGGCAGCCCCCAAGCTAGGCACTCGGGACAAACAAGCAACACAAGCAACACAAGCAGCTCACCTGAGGAGCTGAGGAAGCCGAATCTCCAGCCTGATAACTTTTCAGGTAAAGAGAGCCTCTTCTCTTCGTCTGGACGCCTGCAGGAGGGTGCTACCTGATGAACACTTATATTTTATGAACTTTGTTCCCTGTTCACCACTGGGTGGGCTTGTTATTTGTTTCTCTTTGTGCTACTAATGCTGAAGTGTAAAGCTAGGGACTCACTGGGTGCTCTAGAGTTGCCTTACTGATTATACTTTAAAGCCAGATATACCAAGCAGCTAATATAGAGCTGACTTGTTTAATATTGTGGTATTGGATCTAATTGCTGATTATACCTTAAAGCCAGATATACTAAGCAGCTAATATAGAGCAGACTTGTTTAATATGGTGGTATTGGATCTAATTGCTGATTATACCTTAAAGCCAGATATACTAAGCAGCTAATATAGAGCAGACTTGTTGGATACTGTGGTATTGGATCTAATTGTGCTTGTAACTGAAGGTATTAGGATAGCTGGGTCCTAGTGTGACCTCATTTTGGAATAGCCCGGTTTGCTTAGAGTGGAGCTCCTTTGTGAAAGTCACAACATATTCTCCTGCTGCATAGTAATGAGAGGCTTTGTTTTCTCCACTACATAGGCAGCCCTCCCCCCCCAAGTTGGCACTCGGGACAAACAAGCAACACAGGCAGCTCACCTGAGGAGCTGAGGAAGCCGAATCTCCAGCCTGATAACTTTTGAGGTAAAGAGAGCCTCTTCTCTTCATCTGGACGCCTGCAGGAGGGTGCTAGCCTGACGGCAATTCGAACCGTCTGCCCCACCCGCCCCAACCACCCACCCACCCAGGGGCGGCCGTCAATTGAGATCCACCCATGACATCACATCCGGTGACATCCAGTCCTCTTGCCCAGAACCTATCTCCCCACTTTCCCATTTGCAGGTTATACCTGCTGGCCACCTAGAGGGACCTATGCTCCCTCGCTACTTCCCTACTCTACCTGTACAGTACTACTTCCCTTGGATCTTGCTCACCTGATATGTATGGCCCTGCCTCACCTCTGCCTGTGCTTATCCCCACTAGCAGTGCACTTGCCCACTTACCCATCTGCTACTCCCACACTGTGCCCTGGCACCTCCCTCCCTTGCTCCTGAACTTTCTCTCCTGCCCCTTGGGACCTCTGTGTGTCTCGGTCCTCCCTGCCCTCCCCCTAGCTTCCTCCTCACCTCAGGCACATCTGGGTGTCTTCTTATTCTTGCCTTCCCTTCTTGTACCACCCTGGCCCACCCCCTGCTCCCTTAGCCTCCCTTCCCCCATGTCAATTGTAGAAAAACCTCTCACCATCTCCCAGCCAGGGTGTTAGTCATGCTACTACTCCTGTCAGGGAACATTCATCCAAACCCTAGTCCGGTTCCCAGGAGCTCCTCACCAGCACCACAGGGCCTATGCATGGTCTCCATGAATATCTGTAGCCTCCTAAAAAGTTTGACTCACTACAAAGCCTGGTCACATCAATTAACCCTGATGTCATCGCTCTGGTTGAGACTTGGCTGTCAAAATCCTCCCTGATTCCCTAGTCTCCTTCCTGGTTTCACCTTCTTCGGTCTGACCGTGTTGGGAGCTAGGGCAGCTGACTGCTCTATTTATGTCGAGAATCGCTCCCCATACTGGCCTGCCTGCTCCCATCCCTTGACTCCAGGGCCCAGGCGCTTATGCTGAAACTAACCCCTGACCCTTTAAAGGGACCCCTTTATCTGACTACTGCATACGTGCCCCCCCAGGGACCAAACGCAGGCCATTGCCTCTCTTACAGAATACCTTTCCTCACTACCTCCTTCCGCTGATCAAATTCTGGTGGGTGACTTAAATGTCAACTGGCTCAGCCCCTCCTCCTCCTCTACCCGAGACTCCTTTTCTGCAATAGACCTACTGCAACTAGTTACCCACCCTACCAGGACTAACCCCAAGAGAGGCTCCAGTACCCTGCTTGATGTGGTACTCACCAACCGCCCTAATCGGGTCCCAATGTACAAGTCCTCCAAGACTCTCTCAGTGATCACTCCCCCATTCTATTCCACTGGTCATCCTCAGTCCCCAAACCCATAGCACAGTCCACATGCTGGCGCCGTCTAATACCTGGTGGACTGATAAAACTTAAGGAACTTCTGTCCCAAATTGACTGGTCTCCTATACAGGCAACTCCTGACATCGACACAGCTCTCTCCTTCTTTACCCAAACTTTTAATAATGCCTGTGATATCTTTGCCCCAATGTTGACCCAGCCGTTCTAAAAGGCAGAATGCCCCTTGGGTAACCCCAGCTTTGATCCACCAACTCAAACATAGGGACAACCTATGGCACCATGCCATTGAGACTGGCCAGCCCAGTGACAGGCAGTTATATGCTGCCGCCCAAACAAGTGCACTCGGGCCATCAGAAAGGCCAAGTCTGAGCACTATCGGTCCTCACTCACTGCCTCATGGGGGAACCCCAGAACCTTCTGGGATAACATTAAACAGTTAAATGGGAGTGCACACTCCCCCACCCACCCAGATCAACATTAATGGAGTGATTTCCTCAGACCCAGACCTCATAGTCAACCACCTCAACACTTCATTCACTGACCTTAGCCCTATCCTCCCTACAAATATTTTTGACCCTCTCCCCCAGCACCTGCCGTAAATCTTTCTTGCCCTTATTTTCTCCTCCACCGTGTTTTCTGCCCAAGAACTTAGGCCACTGTTGTGCACTGCCCTCAAGAATATTAATACAGGCAGTGACACCCTGGATCCATGTATCCCACGGCTGGTCTTAGACACAGTCCTTACCCGATCACGTGCCTCATCAACCGCTCTCTTTGCCTGGGAAGGTTCCAACTGCCTGAAAGTCACCACTGTCACCCCTATCTTTAAAGGTGGTGATCGGACTGTGGCTGGAAACTATCGGCCAATCTCCATTCTCTCTCCCTCTCCAAGGCCTTGGAAAAGTGGTGGCCTCTCAAATCTCTGACTACCTCTCCACCTACAATGTCCTATGTCCTGAGCAGTATGGCTTCCGAGCGGGCCACAGTACCAACACAGCCCTCCTAGAGTTCTCCAACTTTCTCCACTCCTCCTTAGACACTGGTTCTCTGGCTGGTGCGGTCTTCATTGACCTCTCTAAAGCGTTCGACACTGTCTCCCACCCCCTCCTTCTTGATGCCCTTAGTCTCTCTGGTTTTGCTGCTGAGCCTATCTCCTGGTGCACCAGTTATCTGTCTGACCGCTCACAGCGTGTAAAATTAATGGGACCTACTCAGACATCTGTCCCATCTTTCTGGGGTTCCCAGGGCTCCATTCTGGGCCCCTTACTATTCTCTTTTACCTTAACACCCTTCCGCTCTTGCTTGGGGAACATTCTATTGTACGCTGATGATGCAGTCATCTTTGCCTCAAGTCGAACCCTATTGCCCTCCAGGACTCGCTGCAGAAGTCCTTCGCTGAAGCCGAGGCTGGTTCAAGGAACATAGATTGGTGATTAATCTTAAAAAAACAAAAACCATGTTCTTCACTCATCCTCAAAACAAGTCCTGCAACTTCAAACTCCTCATTCACTCTGGGTCCTCTTTCCCACTCGAACAAGTTTGCTCCTATAAATACCTAAGGATCCATTTTGACCCCTCCCTCTCCTTCCATGGACACATCGCTGCCCTAGCCACTACCACTAACATCCGATTGGGCATCTTACATCGGTATAAACACTGCCTCCCGGAGGCTCTTTCAACTGCAGTCCCTCCTCTATCCTGTCCCTAGTGGACTATGGACTGCCAGTGTATGGTGCTGCTGATCAGACCGCACTCCATAAAATCTACTACTCTGAATAAGGCCTGCAGGTTAATTACTGGGGCACTTAGGCTAACACCACACCTGTCTCACTGTACGCTTAAAGCACTGGTACTTGATCTTGACGAGCGCCTCAAATATCTGACCTGTACCCTTACAACAAAGACCCTCCTTGGGCTATCCCCGTCAGGATTGACCACCACCATACGCCGCTCTGTCCCACTAGTTCATACTCGGACCTCTGGGAAAACCTCTCTTGTTATCCCTAGAGCTAGGACCTCTCACGGCCAAAGAGCCTTCAGCTTTAGGGCCCCCTTCTGGTTCAACACACTGCCCTCCATCTGCAAGCTCCAACTATATTGTGCTTCAAAACTTCCTTACGAACCACCTTATTAACACCGAGCTGTAATTGCCACTAGTCAAAGCCGTACTCAATACTTATGACAAAGCTTACTACTAAGCTGCTAAGGACAACATAACTCTGGTATTGTTTGCATCAATCCTACCTGTACCAGCTTGTTTGTATCTATGTCTTAAGTTACTGTTATACTGTGTTGTACTGTTATACTGTGTATTTTCGTTTGTCTTACTGTGACAAGGTACCTTTGTAAATGAGTCTATGGCTCAAAGGTTTTCCAAACTGCTGGTTAAATAAATAAATAAATAAATAAATAAGAATGCACCACTTCCAGCAGCTTGACAAAGAACCCAGGAGTATCTACATTAGGGCCATAGACCGTACCCAAAAGAACATCTAGTGTGTAGAGCATCCCCCTTACAAATAGGAACCTCCCCTCAGGATCAGCAACTACATGCAGAGACTGGAAGGGAATAGATCTATGTACCAAGATCATGACCCCTCTACTCTGAGTAGAGCCCTGTGCCTCAAATATTTGCCCCACCTGCTGACGCCTCATCTTAATAGCTTCAGCATTTAGAAGATGCCTCTCTTGCAGAAACATAATTTCTGCCTTAAGGTGATTCAGAAATTTTTAAATTGAGTATTGCTTAACTTTATGCCTAGCCCCTTTAATGTTCCAGGTAATAAGCTTGAGAGCCTTAGCCATCTGCTGCAATGTAAATACCATCAATCATAAAAAAGCACCCATATCTCTTCACACTATCACTAACACCCCTTGTTAGATATAAGCTGTGCTGACCCCACCCTCTCGCCACCCAACCAAACCCCCCATATCTCTGTAACAGCCCCCCCAATAACCACCCCAAAAACATAGAACAAACCCCAACCCCTCCCATACCCACCCACACATTGCTAGGTACATGATGTACAGTTTACCAGAGCTTCCTCTCCGCGCCCCCCACCCGACCCACTAGTTTAACTACACAGTACAAAACAGTAACCATAATTAGTAATGCGGCAATAATATTGTAAAGTTCAAAAATATCTCAGTCCGAAATCTCAGAGTCCCAGGCTAACTGCCTATATTGAGAAATAAACATTGAGAAGCCTCACACATGAGGATAAGACAGATAGGCATAATCTAAAAACCCTGTCTTAGAGCGCAGCTGTCGCTCTGGCAAGTACACACAAAATTTGGATGCTGCTAAACCAGAGAAGAACAAAGAAAATGGTCCAGATTGCTAAATAAGGAAACCGTTATCTCTTGCCAGGCAAATAAAATAAGTATAGGTTGCTCCTTAGGTGGGTCGCTTCTCCTCATGCAAAATCAATCCGAATCTAAGTACCCTGGGTGAACCCATTATATAGTCGATAAGAAGGCAGCACGAACAGTCTTTGGCGCTATCTAGTGTTGCACAGCTAACACTACTATGTAGAGTGAGCACCCAGGTTGGAAAAACAACAGATTATAAAATAAACAAAACCGTGGCCCCCCATTGTATTATACTATGAGGAAAGATTAACATAATCGCAGCAACATAATCTACTTTACATATAACTGAAGTGAAGGTCACCACCGAGAAATCGGAGGACCGAAATAAGCTGTCCATAGCAAAGGGAAACCCTTCATCAGGTGACACGAGTTGTCCATGAGATTGAGGCTCACGCTATTGCTCGATTGTCCCTTACAGGGCCCGCTGGAGGTGGTTGCAGCAAGCATCAGAAAACCAGAACCTCTGGAGATATATCTTCGAGACTGGTAAGTACAGCCTTGCAAACGAGCGGTAGCCAACCATTGATAAAGCCTGGGGAGCCTCCCTCTCTTCCTTTACCAGTAGCTTTATGACGAAGATATGAGGGAACCCATTCCAACCATTACAGACAGATCCAGCCCAGTAAACAGACTTGAGTGATCAACCAGTTCTGAGTCCAGCTTCAAGGGGAGCCTAAAAAAATCTGGAAAGGCAGCCTTTAGACCAGTGGCTGCTGCTTCAGCATCTTCATACACACGCCAGGAGCCTGCAACAAGCACTTGCAATTTAGCAGGATAAGCCATCCTAAATTTAATAGCTGCTGCTATTAGCTTGACAACTACTGGATGGTACGAGGTGCATTTCTGGTGCACAGACAAGGGTAGATCTTGAGTGACTCTGATCTTAGTGCCCTCCCAGGTGATTTCTTTAGCTTCACGGGCCTTGATCAAAAAGTGCTGTTTCTCTTGATAATTCAAGAAATGAAGAATAAAAGATCTAGGGGCAGCTCCTGGCGGCAGTGTTGGACGTAGTGCCCTATGTGCTCTTTCAATGGTATACTCATTGCCAAACGGGGAAGGGCCAGCAATCTTAGCAACAAGTTTGCTCGCATATTTAATCGGGTCGCCTCCTTCTTCACGCTCTGGGAAGCCAATTAATACCGCATTGTTGCGGCGACTTCTGCCTTCCAAATCTTCAACTTTAGCTTCCAGCCTGGATACTCTTTGCCGGACGGCCACCAACTCCAAGCTCGCTTGATCTTGCCTGCACTCTAGCGAGCGTATGCAGGCCTCATTGTCAGAGGTCTTCTGAGCCAGGGATTCAACCGTGTTAGAAACTGCTTTAATTTCACCCAGGATTGACTGCAGCTCTAGTTTAGAGGGCTGAAACTCATCCAAGAATCTAGCCAGGTGAGGGGTCTGAATCTGCATTAGTAGCGCCGTAGTCGCGATGACAAAGTAGCAGAGGCCTTGGTCTTATTCGGGGCCTTCTCGGGAGATGCAGGAGGAGTATGCTTGGGCAGACTCTTCTTCATTGCTACCTCCATTTAGTTCTGATAGAACGAGCACCGATTCTGCAACAAGCTACCCTGGGATAATCCACGTAAAACCGCTATAAAAAACGTAAATAATAAATCTAAAATGGAGCGGAGGGTAGGAGCAAAGACAGGAGAGTGTTACTCGGTGTGCTGCATCACGTGACTCCTCACCCAACTGTTCTAAGAAGCTGGTCTTCGTGACAGGGCATCAGCATCAATGTGGTTTAGTCCCAGTCTGTATTCAACAGCATAATCATAAGTCAATAAAGCAGAAAGCCAACAGTGCCCAGTGGCATCCAATTTAGCTGAAGTCTGCACATAGGTCAGTGGGTTGTTTTCAGTCTTCACTAATATCTTTGCCCCATAGAGGTACTCATGAAACTGGTCAACTATGGCCCATTTTAGGGTGAGGAATTCCAACTTGTGGACTGGATAGTTCCGCTTTGATGGGGTCAAGCTTCTGCTGGTGAAAGCTTACAGGTCTCAAGCCATCTTTGTAGTCTTGATATAGCACAGCCTCAAGACCCTGCAAACTAGCATCCATATGCAGAACATAGGGCTTGGTAGGATCAGCATAGGCAAGGACTGGGGCGTGGGTGAGCTGGTATATGACTTCAAAGAACGCTGGTTCACATTCGGGTGTCCACCAAGTCTCAAAAGGCTCACCTGTTCAAAATATACTTTCTCTTGGTCCTTGGTAACCCCCTTTTTGTATTTGCAGTTGGTAGGAGGGTAGCTTTGGGTAAGGTTAAGGAGCAGTCGAATCACCTTTGAATAGTCTTTGATGAACCCGCGGTAGTAGCCAGAACCCCAGGAAACGCTGTAGCTCTTTTAGGTTATTGGCTAGTGCCAAGTGGTCAAAGATTCAACTTTACTGATATCTGTCTGCATCCCTTACGCAGACACTATGTATCCCACATATATCACAGATGTTTGAAAAAAATGGCACTTGTCTATGGATAACTTGAGGCCGAATTCTTCCAAACGATCGAAGACTTTGAACAGTCATGTTCCTCCAGTGTGTGTCCGAAAACAATGACATCATCCAAGTACACTGAACATTACAGAAAGTTAATGTCTCCTACTGCACATTCCATCAATCTCTGGAAGGTGGTAGGGGCACCTGAAATCCTCTGTGGCACCCTCAGGAATTCATAGGACCCCAAAGGACAGATGAAGGCTGTTTTCTCATGGTCCTATGGGGCCATCAGAATCTGGTAATATCCACTGCGGAGATCCAGTACTGAGAACCACTGACCCATGTTCAGGCAATCCAGGGCATCCTGTATGCGTGGCATGCTGTATTGATCTGGGTCAGTTTAGGGTCTGATAGTCCACACACATCCTTATGGATCCATTCTTTTTCCACACCACTACAATGGGGGATGCATATGGGCTTCTTGATTCTTGAATAATATCATCAGTGAGCATTTCCTGTAGGTGCCTCCTAACACTGTCTATGTCCACTGGGGCAAGGCGTCGGGACCTCTCTCAAAATGGTCGGTCATCATGCAGTCGTATGTTATGCTCGGCCCCATAGACACATCCCGGATCCCACTCTTTTAGTGAGAACACTTGGTCTCTCTGAGCAAGTTTCCTGCTAATTCGGGCCTTCCATTCGGTGGACAAAGGGGAATCACCGAAGTCAAATAAGTCTGGGGTCACTTTCTCCCTTTTGCCAGAGTACTTGTTACTGGCTAATACTGAAGTGTTTTCACAGTGTACTGTAGCCAGCGTACTTCCTCGGTTCGCACGAACTTCTATGTTCAACATGTTTCTCACTTGCACCATCACTCAGCAAGCATAGGCATGGGCACAAGCAGATAATATACTGGGCTTAACCATCAACCCCTCTGGCAGCTTCCCTTCACCAAGGGTGTCTATCATCAATATTTTGTTCTTTACATCTCTCCTTAGGTGGACTTCTCCATGGATGATACACTGGACATCGGGGGCCAACATCAAAGAGTCAGGATCCTTTTTCCACACTATCACCTCTGGCTCATCTTGGTCCACTTCATTGGGTTTCTGTTGCAAGTCATAAGCCCTTTTGATTAATGCTGGAATTCTTAGGGCCCATCCAGTCCATTGCCCTTGTTTCTCATGGCAGAGTTATTCTAGTCTACCAAACATGTGAATGTTTGTCCCAATTAACAGGGGAACCCCATTGTACAGTCCGGTGGGGGGACACACTAGGGCAAGTGTCTCAACTTGTTCATCTACCCCAGCCACAGCGGTAGGAAATGACAGCCAGACCTGGATATACCCCGAGTACAAATAGGACTTCTCACTCAACCACCACACATGCAGACCTTCCAAGGGTTGTAGGGGCACGTCAGGCAGATGCTTCTATTACCAATCTTGAAATACTATGGTCACTTGGGATCCACTATCAAGCACGGCCCAGGTAGACACACCGTTCACTGTCACTGTAGTTTTCGCTGAAGGCCCCACCACCTCGGCCCACTCGGGTGACTTGGATGTCGGCTTTACAGCTGTCTTGGGTGAATAGCTTTTCTGGGCAGCTCCACCCTGTGGCCATATGTTGCTCCATCGAAACAATTGCCAGCAGTCTAGTGGTTATGTTTCTCAGATTCTCAGGTGAACAGCAGATGAACTGGGTGTGCCCATCCTCTCTGCAGTGGTAACAGAAAACAGGTTATTTAGAGTATCTAGGGGAAGAGGAGCTGTTCCCCTGCTTGAACATAGTGGGGGAGTCTCAGGATCTCTCTCTGGTCGGGGGTTTGCTCTCTTGACTCTCTGAGCTCCCTCAAGTGTCAGTGTTTTGGGTAGCTTGGAGCAGGTCTCCCACCAAAGCTCTCAGTTCTTGTACCTCTTCCAGCAGGTTGTCTTCAGGCCAAGTTTCAGAAGAAACAATGTGTACCCCCACCCCTCCCAGCAGGACTTCTGTCTTTGTCTTGGGGGGGACTGGACAGGAATTAACATCTTTGGCTAACTCGGCAGCTTGCTGACTGACTCTCAACTCAGTTAACTCCTTGGTCAGTTCTCTCATCTGTTGCAGTTCAGTCTCCTCACCTCTCTCAGGGGCCTGGCAGGCATGGTCAGCCCCAGCATAGGGCTCCCATCCCTCTTCATCATTCTCAGTCTCATGGATCTCTTTCATTAGGTCATAATATTGAGGGTGATTGCCCCTTCTGTCTTGCAGTTTAAGCTTCAACAATATCACGCTAGACTACCTTGCTGACTTTAAGATGTGATCTAGCCTGACCCTGTTCAATTCACTGGCGGGCACCCCTCCTTTCCGGTGGGCCACTGCAAAGCTCACTCAATTCAAATAATAAATACTGACATTTTATCATTCTTCCACTGTTTTGTGGATTTAAACTTCCACATCAGGTCATCCCCCAACTCGGTGCCACCAAATACCCCCTCCAGGGCAGAGAGGTACTCAGCAGCTGTGGCCTCTGGGCTGGTGGATCGCAGGAAATGAATAGCCTTCAGTGCAGGGCCCCTCAAGCTTTCCATGAGTCTCTTCCTTTCCCCCCTCAGTACACTGCCACTTCTGGACCAATGGGGTGGCATAGTCCATCCACTTTTCCAGATCGTCCTCCCCCACGGGCACCAGGACCATGCCTGAAAAGAGCCTAAGTCTACAGTATGAGTCCAAATGTACAGTAGGTATCACTATGGGGGAAGCAACTGTAAGTGTGGCAGGAAAGGCTATGGGAGACTGCACGGGAGTGATCTCCTCAGAAAGCTTTAACATTTGTACTAACTCTGTAGCAGAGTGCCCTCAGTGGCTAACAGTTTAGACAGCTTATCTTTAAACCCCTCTACATAGGGGGACCCTCCAGGTGCAGCCAGGTCACAATGTAAGTGAATGTCCCTCCACCCCTTTTGGGATCCTTCAGGCAAAACGACAGGGGGTACCTTTTCTGGTTCAATGGGCAGGCTGCAGGAGAGTAGGGCCACCATAGTTTGATCAAACAGGTCAGAATCCCTTCCCCTTACTTCAACCTTCCCCAAACACTTAATTCATTCAACCACTTCCACAATAGTGGCATTATCAGTCCCCAAGAGGACATCCATTAATAGCAGAGCTTGCTGGGGTCCACCCCCTCTGCATCGCTCCACCCCATCATACAGTGCAATAGCAGCTTATGGGGAGCAAGTTTAAACTTGGGCATAGTGAGCACCTCCATTTTACCACAGTTTTTGAGTGTGGGGTTGTAGTACCCTTTCTTGACAACTAGAAGGTGCAAATACCAGTGCAGGTGCCTCCAAGATGTAACCCCTATGTGGCGCTATCCCAAGGGCTACTACCCCTGTGTGCGTGGCTAGTTGCAGGTTAAGGGGCCTGGGTACTGAAAAGGGTGACTCCACCCAGAGGCCAGGTTTGTTAGTAACAAGGCTAACCTGGTTACAGCCCTCTGGGACACTGTAACCCCCCTCTTTCCCCTCTAGAGGCCTAGACAATATGCAACAAACACTTTCACAGAATCACCTATTCAGCATACAATTCCCCACACTGTTTGCACTTACCACCTGGGCTGGTTCCACCAGTTCGACCCTGGAGACCCCCTGTAAAACAAGTTTTTTTTTTTTTTTTGTTGACCAGGTAAGTGCACTAGGCAGATTCTGCCTATTTTCAGGCACGACCCGGAGGAGGGCAATACAGATGAATGTCAACTGACCTTGAACCAGATTAAGCTGTTGGTGGTATTTTAAGTGAATGAGGGAAATTTGCAGACACCGGGGGAAATTCCCCTACTCTTTTCGAGAAGTGCCATGGGATCTTTAACATCCACCTGAACTACCACCAGGACAGGCAGATGGGACCTCGGTTTAACGTCTCATCTGAAAGATGGCACCTTAGGAATGCAGCACCCCCCTCATGCTGCACTACAGTGTCAGTATCGGGATATTAACCCAAGTGCCTGGTGTGGGGATAGAACCCACAGCCTTCTGATCTCCTGGCCTCAGAGGTGAGTGTGCTACCTGCTGAGCCACTGACACTGCTTAGGCACAGCAAATAACAACAGTACAGTGCTTTTGGTACAAACTGGAACCACAGTCAGATCAAATGCAAAAAGAGTTAGATCTGATTTATTCAGGGGAATTGAACAAGGGAGGGGCATAACTCTTTAACGTCTTTGTAGGTGACATTGCAGAGGGTCTGGAAGGAAAGGTATGCCTCTTTGCAGATGACACAAAGATCTGTAACAGAGTTGATACACAAGTGGGGGTAGAAAGGATGAGAAGGGACTTGGCAAAGTTGGAGGAATGGTCAGACGTATGGCAACTTAGATTCAATGCAAAGAAGTGCAAAGTAATGCACCTGGGAAACAAAAACCCAGGAGAAGAGTACACAATGGCAGGAGGTACTAACAACAACAATAATGGAAAGGGACCTGGGGGCAGTCATATCAGATGAACTAAATGTGGGTAAGCAATGTGAAAAGTCAGTAAGGAGAGCTGGGGATACTGGGATGCATAGGGAGGGGCATCACAAGTAGAAAAAAGGAAGTGGTTATCCCTCTGTACAGACAGTTGGTGAGACCCCATCTGGAGTACTTTGTGCAGTTTTGGAGACCCCATCTATGCAAGGACATAGACAGGATGGAAGCAGTACAGAGGAGGGCAACTAAAATGGTGCAGGGTCTGCATCAGAAACCATATGAAGAGACACTAAGAGAGCTTAATATGTATACCCTTAATGAGAGGAGGGACAGGGGGACATGATAGAAACTTTCAAGTACCTCAAGGGAATCAACAAAGTCCAGGAGGGTAGCATCTTTCAGAAAAAGAGATGTGCAAGAACAAGGGGGCACAATTTAAAGATAGAGGGGGGGGACTCAGGGTAATGTGACGAAATTCTTTTTCATGGAGGGAGTGGTAGACGCATGGAACTGCCTTGCTGGAGAGGTTGTGGAGTCTAAAATAGTGGGGGAATTAAAACATGCATGGGACAGATATAAGGCAATTATAGTGGGAGGTTGCAGGAAGTAGGCTGTTGGTTAACTAGAATCTGCAGCTTATCTAATAGGTAGGGAAATGGGCAGACTGGGTGAGCCAAGTGGTCCTTATCTGCCATTAAAGTCTATGTTTCTGTATTTCTATCAGGTTGATTGATTCAAAAACTGATCTAGTGAGGCAATTATGTATGCACTTTTAGTCCCTACACAGTCACACGCTCTGGGTACCCAGTTGGAAGTAAGGTGAGCTAGCATGGAACATTGCTAACATTTCAGCTGGTTGGGGCGCTATGATGTAAAGAAAAGGCATGCACAACCACACACAATTTGTAATCCAGATCCTGATGGCTCAGTTCATGAAAGGAAAAACAACAATGCAATTAGATGACAACACTTGAGATTGAGCTGCTGTTGCAGGGAGCTACCCTGATTGTTACTCACTCTACTCAATATTAGACAAAGGCTAGATGAAATGGAGTCTGCAGGTTGATGACTGGTTTGCCAGGAGAAGCAGGGCCCACACGAATCACTGAGGTGTCATTCCTGTTCGAGATGGTTGAGCAGGGGGCTGATCCCCAGGTGAGTCTCTCATAGATGATGGTTTCTGTGCCTGTAGTAGATGGCTGGGCCAGGTGGCAAAGCCCAGGCTGGGTGGAACAGTTTGGATTTTGAGTCCAATAGTGCTGGATGCAGCTTCCAGCAAGCGTGGCATATTTACCCAGCGGGGAACCAAATCGCAACCCACTAACAGCACACACACATTTATAGTAAAGCAATCACCATACCCCAATGCAGAAAGCAGTCCGGCCACAATATCAGTGTCTCTGAGCAAAACCGGGAATTCTGTGGTAAATGGATATCCTGACAGCGATCGCGTACAGCAAATCTTCGGTCTTCTTCAGGTTCAAATCTGGTCACTCTTCAGTGGCTTTGTCACACCCCAATTTGGATACAGTCCAATTGCTAAGCTTTTCAAAGGATTCCTTCTCAAGGGACAGCAAGCAGACAGGCCAAACTTAGCCTTTCCACCAATCTCCTGCATGAACTATGCAGGAGCTGCTGCTCGAATCACTCAAGCTGTTTACTCTTCAAACTCTAACTCCAGACTGACTCACTGCAGCAGGCAGCTTGGGAATTTCCCTTCAGTCCAGAAGGTTCTGGATGGTTGATCCATCAATATGTCAAAGCAAGGGCTCCCCCTCCAGGTGCATTTAGATGCCAAAGTCTCAAAACTACAATTCCTAAAGAAATTCCTCCTACAAGACCCCTGGGGACAGACTCCATTTTAGAGTTCCCAAAGGTACTGATTGGCCCTTTCTGACTGTCCAGGACCAAGATGGTGGTGATAGACAGAACTGTCCATGCTGCAAAAGTGGCAGGTTAGACAAACTACAGTATCATTACTATGCTAACAGACAATCAGCAAATAAGTATAGCTTCTAACAGAGCTCCCTCTGCGCAAATAGCGATGGCAGAACAGAGCAATTATCTGGCAGCCCAAGTGGGGCTCAAGCATAGAAACACTCAGCCCCCTCCCAGATTAATTAAGCACCACGTTATTGGCAGCTCTTATAGAGACAGAGCACAGAGGCATTAAGGCAGTCTCACACAAACACTTTTAAAGTGCTAAGACACAGGATACCAGCTTGGCATTGGGCATTTAGGAACACGCAAGGAAGACTTTTGAGAACCCCCATTTGTAGGAGGATTACATGTTCAATGCTGGAAATCAAATCCTGCCCCCCCCCAACTACTGCCATGGTGTTCTACCACTGTGCTATCATTCCACACAGTGGGGCTGACAATTTCTAGACAGAGGAGATGCATGCTAACATCATAAATTGAAGTGAGAAAGAAAAAAAAAATTCAGTATTGGGAATAAAACCCCGGCCCCCTTCCAACTACTGTCCTGATGCTCTGCCTTTATGCTATCAATCCACATGGTGCGCTCAAAGCTTTCTAAACAGAGAGATGCATGGTAACAGTGTAAATTGTAGTGAGAAAGGAAAATGTTACACACTGGGAATTAAACCAAGGTTACCTTAAACTACTGCCATAGTACTCTGCCACACTGCCACACTGCCGTCATTCCACACCATGAGACAGTAGGTTCCAGACATGAAATCCTTGCTGTGAGATCAGCCCCCTCCCCCACCACCACCACCATTCACAGCTGCAATGGAGATCCATAATGAACTCTTTGCCTACTTGAAGTAATGCTTCCCACCAAGTTGCATTCAAACCTAGACGATCCTCAAAGTATCAGCAGGAACTAAGTTGGCTGCAACAGACAAGTAACAGTTCAATGTTCATTGTTCACAGTTTTTATGACTTATCTCATGATTTGTGGACTTGTGCAGGGCCAAGAAGTTAGGACTGTCTCCTTTTACATGGATGTAGGTGATAAGAGATTGTCCTCTCCTCTAGTTCATGGATTCAGTCCGGTGCAAAGCAAGTTAGGACTTGGCCCTGTTTTCTTCAGAGCCTGAAGAGGGACTTACCTTATATATTGTGGATTCACCCAGGGCTTAGGACTCCACTCCTGATTCATGCAGGGATTTGTCAGAAGCAAGTTATGACTTATTTTCTCAAAAAGTAAATTAATTAAAAAAACACTACATTAATACATACAAAAATTAAGGAAATTAATTGCAACGAAAACTACATTAATGCATACAATATGGTTGTAAAAACACAAAGCAGGACAGGGGTCCTACCTTGGTGGATAAAGGCCTGTACAAAGGAGATGGCCTCCAACCATCCAGGAGGGAAACGGTGGTCCTGGGTGGAAGGTTTAAATGCTACTTTGATGGGCATTTAAACTAGCTATGGGGAGGCTGAAGAAATGAGGGAGGCAGTGAATGCCCCTCCCAAAAAATGGAAAAGCAAGGGAGGGTGAGCAGAGTAGGATAGAAAGGGGAAGGACAGTACCAGGGAAAGGAGAAAGGTGAAGGATAGCCTGGGAAGGGAGAGCAAAGGAGGGACAGGGAGGGACAAAAGGAATGAAGTGCTATGTATGCCAATGCAAGGAGCTTGGGAAATAACAGTTCTGACTTTGAGGCTACCATTGCAGAAGTGGACCTGGATCTGGTGGCCATAACAGAATCATGACTCACTGACAACCACAACTGACAGGTGGCTATACCCAGTTACAACATGCTTCAAAAGGATAGGGCAGGGAGGAAAGCTGGGGTTGTTTCATATGTAAGGGAAGATAAAAAAATCACAGAAATACAAGGACTCAGTGGGGAAAAGGAGAGGCTGGAGGTTTTTGGGGTTGGCTTAGAGATGGGTCCAGGGCATTTATCCATGTGGAGGTGGTGCACAGGCCACCAGCACAGGGGGAAGAATTGGTCAGGGTTTTGAGGGAGGTCACAGACAAAGGGGGAAGTAGAAATTATGTGGGACTTTAATCTGCCAAATGTAGACTGGAACATTCTGTCCACAGTTACAGATAGGAGCAAGATCATCCTAGGCTTCTTCCAAGGGGCATTTCTCAGGCAGCTGGTTATGGATCCCACTAGAGAGGGGGCAGTGCTGGATCTGGTACTTATAAACAGGGACACATTGCAGATGTCACAGTGGGTAGTCACATGGGTACAAGCAATCATTGTACAGTGTGGCTTGGCATACGAACTGTACAGGAGAAAAAACACACTAGGACAAGGGTTGTGGACTTCAGGAGAGCAGATGTTAAAGAAATGTGAGACTGTCTTATGAACTACCTTGAAGGGGGGATAGTGGGAAGAGTAGAGGCACAATGGAAAAGAATAAAGGAGAGAGTAACTAAGGTACCAGTGACCTGCTTAAAGGTAGTAATCAAGGGAAAGAGAAAGGTGCCTACGGTGGTAAAGGAGAAAATACAGCTTTCAGGAAATACAAGGAGTCCTAAACAGAGGCAGAGAGAGAGGTACATCTAGATAAACAAAGGGACGCAATGCAAGAAGGAGAGTAAGGACAGAAAAGGCTCAGACTGAGAAAAGGATTACCCAGGATGTCAAAATTGGGGATAAGACTTTTTTCAGGTACAGTATGTGAATGAAAAAAGGAAGGCAATGTGTGGTATAGTAAGAAAAAGGAGACCAGTGAGGATTGTGGAGAGTAAGACCAAAAAAAGATAAAAAGATAACATTTTAGAGAAGTACTTCTGCTTAGTCGTTACAGTGGAAGGGAGTCATGGACTGACATGCATTAACAGGCACCGGGGGTGGGGTGTGTGGACAAACGTCCATTTGTGGAAGAGAGTCCACCAAGGTTTGAAAGCCTTAAAGGGAAACAAGGCAATGGGGCCAGATGGAATCCACCAAAAGGCACTAAGGTAACTGAGTACAGTGCTAGCTGTCCCTCTGGCAAGACTATTCAGCACCTCATTGGAGATGGGGGTGGTTTCAGAGGATTGCAGGAGCACTGATGTGGTCTCTGTGCACAAGAGCAGTAGCAGGGAGGAGGCTAGCAATTACAGACTGGTCAGTCTCACATCAGTTGTGGGGAATGAAGTCCCTGCTGAAGCAGAGATGGATGGAGTACCTGGAGACAAATAGGCTGCAGGACAATCTGCAGCATGGCTTCACAGCGGGAAGACATGTCAAACAAATCTCATATATTTCTTTGAGTGTGTAACTAGGGAGGTGGATCATGAGAGGTCATTGGATGTGGCATATCTGGACTTCAGTAAGGCCTTTGACACTGTACCACACAGGAGGCTGATAAAGAAACTTAGCAGCCTGGGGGTTGGGGAGAAGGTGGTGAGCTGAGCATTTAACTGGTTGAATGATGGGAGGTGGAGGGTGGTGGTAAATGGCATTTGGAGGATGAGAGGCTGACCATTTGAATACCACAGAGACTGGTACTGGGTCCTGTCCTCTTCAGTGTCTTCATAAGTGACATTTCTGAGGAACAGGAGGGAAAAGTGTGTCTGTTTGCAGATTACACAAAAATCTGCAACAGGGTGGAAAGCCAGGAGAGGGTGGGGAGAACAAAGAGGGATCTGGGGAAACTAGAAGAGTGGCCTATGGAGTGGTAGCTGGGTTTCAATGCCTAAAAGTGCAAAGTCATTCACCTGAGGTGGGGAAACCTGGAGCTGTGTGTAAGATGGAGGGAGGTACGTATCGTTACCAAGCAAGAGAGGGACATTGGGCTGATCATATCTGATGTTCTCAAGGTGGCAAGGCAGTGCAACAAGGCAAAAGGCAAGGTAAGTCAGATGCTGAGGTGCATAGAAAGGGGTATTTCTAGCAGGAGAAGGGAGATGGTGTTGTTTCTGCATCAGTCATGTGTAAGACCCCACCTGGCGTACCGTGCCTAGTTCTGGAGGCCGCACCTCTGCAAAGTTATCAGCTGGGTGCAAGTGGTCCAGAGGAGAGCTATCAAAATAATGCAGGGGTTGCACAAGAAACTATACGAGGAGAAGCTCTAGGAGTTCAACATGTACTCCATGGAGGAGAGGAGAGTGAGATAGGACATGACTGAGAACTATAAGTACCTCACAGTGGTGAACAAGATACAGGAGAGGAGTCTCTTTCACAGGAGGAGAAACCCTAGAACAGGGGGGCATACTATAAAGCTTGGGGGCAGAGTTTGAGGAATGTGGGGAAATACTTCTTCACAGAAAGGATGGTGGATGCCTGATGCAGCCTGCCAGTAGAGGTGGTGGGGCAAACACAGTGAGTAGCTTCAAAAATGTGTGGGATAGGCACATGAGTATAATAAATAGAGGTATGGGAGGAAGGAAGGACACCTGTGACCAAATAGAGATCAGGGTATAGTAATAGGCAGGGGAAATCGGGCAGACTAGATGGGCCCACTGATCCTTTTCTGCAGACACATTGTATGTTTCTGTGTTTCTAGTCAAAACTTACTTTCTGCAGGGCCTGTGGTCTCTGCATGAAGCAAATCATTCATTACTTTCTTCATTCACTGGCTGCATGTCCCAGACCTGTAATTTGTCATTTGGCCACAGTGTCACTTCCTGAGTCTCCCTCCAGGGAAGTTTATTCAGTTTCCTCTCATGCCTCTGTGTGTACTCCCATCAAATATGACCTTGCATTCTACCCTGATAATCCCTTGCAGGTGCTAATCAGTTTCAACCATGCTACCATTCTCCCTCCTTGTCTCTAGGGTGTACAGTATATGTTAAAGTCCAGCAACCTCTCCTTGTCAAACCCCCTAAATCCTGGATCATTTTGGTCTCCCTATGCTGTACTTTCTCCACCCTTTCACAGTCCTTTCTTAGGTATAGACTCCAGAATGTTGCACAATATCCGAGGTGTGAAGTCACCAATAATTTGTACAGTCAGGATTACCTCCTAACATATACTGCCAATACTCCTCCTGCACTTCAGCATCCTATTTGCCTTCCCCACAACTATGTTACAATGTACCATAGAATTCAGGTGTTCCAATATTATGACCCTTAGGTCCTTCTTCGCTGTGCTTTCTAGTACCCTCCACTGTGTATTGTGCCCTCTGTTCTTCATCCCAATGTGCATTAGTTTAAATTCTTATGTGTGAAGCTTAGCTGCCAGTCCTTATTTCTTAGACATATTTCTCAAGCCTATAAAGATCCTTCTTTAGTTTCCTAATCCCCTCCTTGATATTGACCCTTTCGCAGACCTTAGTGACATTTGTAAACAGGCAGATATTGCCCTTTCTGACATCAATTACGTCACATATAGCTATATTGAGAGGACAGTGCCAAGTACTGATCCCTGTGGTACTCCACTTGCAACACCTCCATGGCCTCCAACTACTGCCCATTTATCACTGCCCTCTGTGTCCTCCTCAGCCAGCTCTCTACCCAAGCTGCCATTTGGTCATCCACATCAAGGTCCCTTAGTATACAGATTAGTCTTCAGTGGGGTACCAAGTTAAAGCCCTTGCTGAAATACAGGTACAATGTATCAACTTCCTGCCCTTTTTCAAGAGCCCTGGTCATCCTGTCAAGAAAATTGACAAGATTTGTCTGGCTTGACCTCTTTCTAGTGAACCCATGCTGTTTGATACCCTGCAGCCCATGCTGTTTGAGCAAATCCACCAGTTATTCCCTTCGTATGACCTCCATTATATTCCCAACTGGAGACATTAGGTGGACTGATAAACAGTTACCCTGTTCATCCTTTCTTCTGCATTTATGTAGAGGGAACACATTGGCCATTCTACAGTTCTTGGAGGCTACCCCTGCATCCAGTGAGTAGTTAAAAAATACTACAAGTGGAGCCAGTATTTCCTCCATTGCCTCATTGACTATCCTAGGATGCATCCCAAAAGACCCCGTAGATTTGCCAACCTTCAGTTCTTTATCCCCTGCAGCAGCTTTTCCTTCAAGATATGGCATATACTGTTTGAGTTTCCTCTTTCCTTCTGCCCCTCACCCTGCATTCTTGCAAAGGTCTCTCTTCCTCCCTGGTAAATACTAAACAAAAGTACTGGTTCAGTTTCTTAGCCTTACTCTCCTCCCATCCCCATCCCGCTGTCTTCCTTTTTAAGTTTCACTATGCCTTCCTTGACTTTGCACTTCTCCCTGATGTACCTTAAAAATATCTTGTCCCCCTCCTCCTCCTCCTCCTCCTTTGGCAGTGAGAGTTCTTCCTCTGCCTTGGCCCCCCGACCCTCCTACTAGACTCCATGGTTTTCTGAGATACTCCTCCTTGTCTTCCTCTTCCTTCTCCCACCAGCTGCCCATGTCCTTCCTGAATGCCCTCCTTTTCTCCCTCCCTGCATTCATCATGTCTGATGCGAACCACAGTGAGCCTTCCTTTGTCACCTTTTTGTTACCCTCCTGGTGAGGCAGGTACCACTTAACTTGCAGGGTTAATTTCCCTATTACAACAGGACCTGTATGATGGGGACATGTACAGTTGGATTAAAAGGAACACCTGTACTATTTCATTGGGAATCAGGTGAGGGAGGGGGGATGCTCTGCACATTGCCTCTAGGCATGCAGCAAGGTAGATGCATTGTGTAGCATGGCTAATTTTCATATAATGGTGTGAAAAGTAGCAAAGCACCTCTTAGTATCTTTCATGCCTTTTGTGATCATTAGCATGCCAGCAACTGAATATGGCAGCCAGGAGCAAAGTTGTTAGCATGATCAGGATAAACTAGCTACCTTTACTCCTGGATATCTGTTGCTAGCAGGGGGCTGTGGTGCACTGCACCTCTGCACTTTTCATGGCACTATCACAGCTTGATATTCATACATGCATCACATGCTGCGAAGGGGCACTCGGTATGTATTGTATGAATAAAGCTACCTAACAGCAGCTGTACTATGCTTTGTGTGTTGCAACTGACTGCGTTTAAAAATAGTGCTCTAAGTGATAATGAAATAGTACTACAAAAATATATAATAATTTGTGTTGATTTTTATATTTTTTAAATGATAATTCATTAGCTATTATGAGACAACCTTAAAATCTTGACAGACAGAATTCAAAATGCATTTCTGTAGGAGTCATAGTCTACTATACATGTCCAGGTTGTTGCATCACTGGGATGATTATAAAAATAACACATCTCAAGGAAAAACATATAAACACCTGTTGTTACCATAGCTATGGACCACATTAGGATAGTTTCAAATAAAAGTAGGTAAATGACCATTGCCTCTTCTATTAGCAAAACAAGGTTTGAGAATCCCACAATTTGATGAAACTGGTTTAATAGCACCCCCAGAAGTTCCCCACCATCCGGTATCCAGTTATATAAATTAATAAAGCAAACTTCAGCAATTTAAAATTAAAACATATTGAAACCTGAAAACACTTATTTACAAGCTAGGTTGCAAGAGATTTAAACTTCACTTTTCCAGAGCTCCCTCTAAACTTAGTGTCCATCTTCTAACAGAAACAAACTCTGGTCAGAGACAAAACAGCTGTAATAGATTAATTTGACAAGGGATATAGAATCAGTGTGTGGATTGGATTGTAGTGAATAGTCTCACACACACACACACACACACACACACACACATACACACACACAATATTCTTTTTATTTCCCCACCTTATGATGAAGAAAACTGGAATTTGTTTTTTAAATCTTGTTTGAAAGGTGATTTTTGCAGCAGGACTGCAGCAACATATTTCAGATGGGATTTGAAGAATTACACTGGCCTTGTTCAGCAGGTAGGTTAAAAAAAGGCTATGTTAGCCAGCCCAGTGGCGTGGCAGTAGCACTACTATCCACCATGCCAGTGGCCTGGTGGGCCAGCTGGGGGGGAGGAGACTATTGAGTGTCCCATGGACTGCTCTCCACTCCCAGGGGGAGCATGTCATTCATGCAAAATGACTGCCACCAGGAGGAGGCCTGGTGGTATTGCTGGTCAGATGGGCCGCATTGAAGGGATGATGCTGCAGGACTCTGCAGTGTGTGTGCATCTCCACGAGTGCCCCAGCAATGGGGTAGAGGAAAAAAATCTGAGGAAAAACAGTGGAGTAGAGCACAATAATGCCCCTTTCCAGCCACAACCCACAGCACCATCGGGGGACCCTGGCCTTAGGTGGCTGGCTCTGAAAATGGGGCCCTTGGTCTCCAGATAACTTCTAATGGGAGCCGTACAATTTTATTGCTGTTTAATAAATTAATTCCCACTTCCATTAATTTATAGTAAACAATAATTTCAACACATTCATTTTTTCTGCCTCTAAGGACATTTGCTGAATAATGGGGCAACAATGACATTGTTGGAATTCCTCAGTGAGTCCTGCAGCAGTTTCAATGTGTTGGTACCACTGATGTGTGAGGACAGCAAGGGCAGTCAGCTCGCAGACAGGACAGGATCATATGCACTGTCTGATGCCTAGTTTCACACTGCAGTTTTAGTGCATTGTTGATATTAAGAATGATAAAAGTACTGCATTCATTACACCATATTCTGCAGAATATTTTTCAGCTTCAAATTCTATCTGTGGTGAATAGACAGTATAGGAGGAATACCTTTTCTTTTCAGGTGGAGACTGACATCTAAGTTCAGCAAAACCTCTGCTCCCCTCCCTGTGCTCACCAGAGTCCCCCAGGGTTCCATACTTGGACCCCTACTTTTCTTCATGTTCATAAACACATTGCCTAGGGACAGCCTTAGTTGTAATGATCTACTCTATGCAGACAATCTAGTCCTCTATCACAGAGATAAATCCATTGACTCCATCTCCTCTGCCCTCACACAGCACTATGACTCCACCCACAATTGGTTCCTCTCAAACAAGCTACTAGTCAATGAGAAAAAGACTAAAGCCATGATCATTGGTTCTAAACCCTGCCTAGCCAAGACTGCCAAAACCAATTCCTTTCTCCTGGTACTCATCCCAACTGGCCCTCCCCTTGAAAATGTCACATCTTTTAAATACCTAGTAGTTACCCTTGACCCCTTCCTCTCTTTCTCTGAACATATCAGCCTTACTGTATGGAGAATTCACCAAAAGTTGGGCGCTGCTTACTGGCACAAGCGTTACCCGTCTGTTGAAGCATGTCTTGCCATATCATGTGGTAACCTATTACTCCTCCTTGACTACTGCTCCCCGGTCTACTCACACCTATCATCTACCCTATTTTCAAGGCTGTACATGGCATACAGCTCTATATGCTGATTTGCCCTATTAGCTCCTTTCCACTCCCATCCCTGCTCCCTCTACCAGACCCTGGGGTGGCTCCCAATATAAGGTCACTTTGATTATGCTATGGGCTTCCTGGTAGACAACTCACTCCAAAACCAGCACCTATCCCCACTCACCTTTTCTGATAGATAGAGTGGTACCAAGGACTCTCAGGACTTCCTCAATCCCCCTGCTTGAAGTACCCCGCACCATCACAACTATGGGTAATCGAGCCTTCTCATTCACAGCTCCCTCACTATGGAACAAGCTCCCCTTGACCATTCGAATGTCTACAACAGAACCTGAAAGGTTGGCTTCTTATGGCCGCAAACTGCAGCTGCTCAGTGCAAGAACACTACAGACTACACATCAAATACTCTTCCTTGAATTAGTAGCACTTACTTCCCCCCTTTGACCCCCGTTTCCTCACCTCTATCCTCCCTACAAAAGCCTCAAGACTCCCCTAACCTTTTCTATCCCCTCTCTCCCCCTGACCCTTAACACCCTCTGTCCCCATCTCCTCTGTCTCAAATTCAACAGCATACTATGAATGTTTTTGATCTGTTAGAACCTGTACAGTTTATTGTATGGAACCATCAAAATTGTATACTGTTACTGTTTGTAACCTATAACATCTGTTTGTTTCTCATTGCTTGTTTTATGCTTATGTACTACTTATCCTTGTCAATCTAGTTTTACCAATTGTATACCTTACCCTGCTACCTAGAGCGGGATGCACACTGTATTATGTTCTTGTATGCACCATTTGTATCTGTTGCTGTTTTTTGCCAACTTGTGGCCAGGGTCATGACTGAAAATGGTCCTCTGGATCAGTGCACCTACCCAGTTAGCAGAGATATAAATAAAAAATAAATAAAATTAAATAAAAGTCACTCCTGGTGACTCTGAGAGACACGGAGGTAGATGCAGAGTGACTGCAGCAAAGACATTTTTTAGGGAGCAGTACTCTAGCAGAAATGACTGACAGCAGCCAGGCTACAGAAGCACTATCATTCAGACAGATCTGTTTTTAAAGCATGAAATTAGTTGCTAATTAGAAGGAATGCAGAATTAATAGGATTAGTAGAATTACAGTGTATCCAGTCCATTAGCTGTTTCCCTTATTGCTGTAGTCCACTGAGAAACACAGTAGCACACTCGTTTTACATATAACCTAGTAATGTCGTTGCACTACTGTAATATACCCTCAGTTAATGCTCCATAAAAAGACATTGATATGCATAGCAAGGCAGATCTCAGAGTTCAAAATAAATGAGACCCAGTCCTTTTCTATTGTACAGTATTTATCACTCTTTGAGTCAAAATGAAATTTGCATGGTGTATGACTGTTGTGGACTATCACAACAAATAAAGTCTGTTGAATTACTTTCAAGTAATGTAAGCTTTTGTGCACTAATGTAACTGTCAGCTTTTGTACCCCAATGTGAAAGCACGAATGAACTGCAGGCAGAGCAATTGCTGACAGTTGGAAACTGAAAGAAAAATGCTTTTTGCAGTAGTTACAGAGGTCGGCAAGTAATCTGCTTACAATACAGACACCTTACCAGGAGATAAGGTTAAAAAAATAATTCCCAGAACACGTTTGAACGTACTGTAGCTCTTTCAACACTGACACTCAATGAAAAGGAGAGTGAAAAAAGCAAATACAGTGTTAAAATATTGTGTGTGTAGATTCTGCAGTTTTCATGCACTAGTAAATTCATATTTTCACACTGCATATTGCAGCAGGATATTAAATTAACAGAAAAGATCTTTAAAGAATTAAAAACCTAGGTTGGGCTTCGAGTGGTGAGAGTATGTTGGGTCCCTCACCAACTGTTCGGTGAAGTATTTCATCGGTGGACATTTGCAGTCTCCATTGAGTTTCTGTAAACCTACTAAATTACTGTAATAATGTTAAATACCATGAAAGACCCAGCAGCCCAAAGTCCGCAGACTTTACTTAGCCATTGACTAAGCCTGGAAGAGTAAGCATTTTCCCAGCCACATTCATTGTCACCATCTCCCCCCCCCCAGTCAGAGCTGTGGGTAAATTAAAGTGCAGATTAAATTTTTTATGGTATGTCTGTTTTGATCTGAAAGAGCTAAATCAGGAGCGCAGAGGTCAGCTCCACTAACCCAATTTAACTGGACCATACTTCAGGAATCCACCTTTGGTGATGTCACAAGCAAAGAGGAACCAATGAGCGGTATCGAGAGAATCCAGTCTGACTCCACAGCAATACATATTTATCAGGTTCTGCTCTTCCTGTCTCCTTGAGGAACACCTGATTCAGAAGAGAACAAAGTGGAAGAAGTTCCTATTCACTGTTAGAACCTGCCTTGTTTCTCCACACCTATACATGCTCAACTGATAAAAGCTGCAGCGGTGAGCTCTCCAGCTGATGCCCCATAGATCTTGCTGGCATCCTCCACTTTTTTCTCTTCTGAACTGGATAAACCTGAAAAATATGTATTGCTGTAGAATCAGATGGGGTTCTCTAAATACCACTCATTGGTTCCTCTGTGTTTTCGATGTCACCAAATGCAGATTACTGAAGTATGGGGTGCCCAAGAAAGGGAGGGTCAGCAGTGAATGTATATCACATCAATGAGTGCAGCACTGTGGACACTGAGCACAGCACTGTGGAAGCACACCTTATAGGAATCCAGTCACGTGATTTCTTAGTCACTTTTCTATCTCTCCTAGCAGTACTCTGCAGTGCCATAAAAAGGAGCAAGGCACTTTGGATTCACATTAAAGTCATTCCCAAATATCAGAACAGACACCAGCATGATAGCGACTCAAATGAAAGAGTGGATGGCAGGCAGGGGAGAGAAGTATGTGGTCAATGCCATTTTTGTCCATGTAGCAACAGCCCAGCATCAGTCCTAAAAAAATGACCTTTCACACTAACTTTAGATATACAATAACATGGAAAAACACCTCTGGCATGCAGTCCCCACACCATCCCAATCAGCACCTATGAATAAAACCAAGTCCTCCTTTGCTCCAACTCTTCCTCGACATCTTCAGGTACTTTCACAAAATCTTGCCGAATCTTCTTCACCAGGGTCCCGGCTTCCTTGGGATCACTAAATATGTGCATTTTACCAGTGTATACAATCTTGAGTTTGGCCAGGAATTGCAATAAATGGGACACCCCCAATTCCGGCAATGTGCTCCTTATACATTGAAGAATTTACATCTATCCCTGGACACAAAACATACGTCAGGGTATACTGACACATGAATTCTATCCACTTCCAAAGGGCCCATTCTATGAGCGGCTTCCAATATCAGGTCTTGAATGTGCACATCTGCAATATGTACCAGGAAAGTTCATGGAGAGTCCTCAGATTCTATATGATGCAAAGGAGTCACCCTATATGCTCTTAAAACATGATGGAGTGGTCTAGTTTTAAATGTACATGTTAGAGCTTTTATAAGCTCAGATTGGATTTTGTCAGTCTCACCATTCTCCTAGAGCTAAGTACAGCATAGAAACATAGAAGCTGATGGCAGGTAAGGATCGTGTGGCCCACCTCATCTGCCCATTTTGCCTACCTATCTCAAAACCACAGATCCCAGTTGATCTGCAGCTCACCTTTTCTTTCCTGTCTCTAGGGTATCCTTATGTCTATCTCATGCATTCATGAATTTCCCAACTTGTTTTACCCCCACCACCTCCTTTGGGAGGCCATTCCAAGTATCGGGAGGCAGTATAGTGCAGTGGTTTAAGGCTCTGAGCTGCAAATCTGGTGACATCCAGCAGACCAGACATGGGTTTGAATCCCACAGCTTCCACTTGCATACTGTGTGACCCTGAGCAAGTCACTTAACTTCCCTTTGCTCCCCAGGTCGCACCTGTAAAAAAGCTTTCAGCTTAGTGTGCTATTCCTGGTTAAACAACTAAAAAAAAAAAAAAAGGCATCGACCACTCTTTCAGTAAAAAAGTACTTCCTCATGTTGCCCCTGAACCTCCCCCCTCTAACTTCATCTCATGCCCCCTTGTTCTTGCACATCTCCTTTTTTGAAAGATGCTACCCTCTTGTACCTTGTTCATACCCCTGTGGTAACTGAATGTTTCTATCATGTCCCCCTCCCTCTCTCTTCTCTCCCCAAGAGAATACATATTGAGTTTACCTAGCCTCTCCTCATAGGGCTCTTCATGCAGACCCTGCACCATCTCTGTAGCCCTCCTCATGACTGCCTCCACTCTGTCTATGTCCTTCCTGAGATGTGGTCTCCAGAACTGGATATAGTACTCTAGCTGAGGTCCCACCAGCAATCTTTACAGTGGCATAACCGCTTCCATTTTTCTGCTGGTAATACCTTTCACCATGCACCCCAGTATCCTACTGACTTTCCCCATGGCCTTTTCACATTGCTTGGTTACTTTTAAGTCATCTGATATGAGTACCCCCAGGTCCCTTTCCTGCTTTGTGGCTGCCAGTGCCTCATTCCCCCTCCCCCCATCTTGCACTCCTCCCTTGGATTTCTACTCACCAAGTGCATGCCTTTGCACTTTTTTTGCATATTGAATCTTAACTGCCACACTTCTGACCACTCCTCCAACCTGCTTAGGTCTTTCCTCATATTTTCTACCCCCCCTCTGTAGTGTCAACCCTGTTGCAAATCTTACGTCATCTGCAAAAAAGACATACTTTTCCCTCCAGCCCCTCCCACAATGTCACTTATGAAAACATTGAAGAGGACTGGCCCCAGGACTGATTCCTGTGGCAGCTCTCTGTGACTCTACTTAGCCCCAGAAGGACAGCAAGACCAGCAAAGAAAATGCCAGAGCTTGTTAAACTCCAACATGCATCGCAGGCTTTTGAATCTCCCACTGCTGCAGACCAGCCCTTACATTAGCTGCTTGGGATTCTAGTATTTCTGGTTATAGCAAATGTCAGCTTGGATGGCAGCAGAATCAGCCTGATATAATGTACTATACTCAAGCAAATAACCAAAAAAAAAAAAACTTTTTTTCCCCAAACAACATGCACATTGGAACCAAACCCACACTTGAGTGTGGTGTTCTCAGTGCTGACTGTTCCCCTTTAAAACTTTTTTTTACCATATACTTGTTTCATTTTAGTTTGGAATGTGTAATATATGTACAGTGTAAGACTCTTTACTGTCCAGTCCCTCCCCTCCCCTCCACTCAGGTCTCAACTGGAAAGGAGTTCAGGGCTCTGAGTGCTTACCTGGTAAAATATGTTTACATAAATAAGTAAATAAATAAATACATTTATTAATCCTACTGACTTCTCCAAAGCTGCATCCCCTTTTGTGTCCTGAGCCTCGAATAGCTCTGACATGACCTGATTTTCATATACCACCAGCCTAGATTGAAAAGTGACTTCTTTTTTATCCATGTCCACCATAGTTTGTCCAGACTTAACAGCGTGAATAATGTCACTAATAGTTGGTTTTGACTTTCTGGCTTCCTCGACAGTAATGTGTTGTGAGCCACCGCTAGCTACACTGTCCCCACCCTCAGCTTTTCTCTTCAGGTTCCACATTACAGTGATTCCAAGTTTGAACTAGGGACATAATCTGTTAAATGAATTGATATAAACTCTTTAAGTCAAAAAAACAAAATTTTCTGCTGTTATAAAACAAATAAAGTAGATGGTGAATGAAGCCGCTGAAAGGCACGTCTTGTCATGTTGGGGCCAGGTCCCCCCCCAACTGCATCTTTTTCATTTCTTACCATTATTAATTATGCATGTTTTTTAATTTATATGCTAAGAAAACATGAATCATAAATTTGCACTGGAAGCCGCTTGACTTCCTCCATAGTGTCAAAAAATTAAAAATGGTGTATTTATGTTGTATAATATTTCAAGAGGAAGAGGACGAGGAATACTTTAATATACATAATTCATGTATGGATGAGGTACTGTATGTATCAGCTGTAGTCTAAGAGAAATAATAAATAGTTCTATGATGATATAATTTAATATGTGATTACTTGTTTAAGCCATTTATTTATTATTTATTTATATGCCTAGAAAACATGAATCTTGAGTTTGTGATTTGGCTTTCCACATGGCTTCCACTAAGGTCTAGAGATGACAGTGACAAGATTTTTTTGGGGGGGCTGGAGGGGGCGCTGTGGTGGAATGACATTGCATGAGGTGACCAGCAGCAGCAGGTAGTACACCACTACATGGGACTGATGCCATGCCAGAACAAGACTCAGTGTTAACCTTCTTCATGCACGCTAGATAACTGAGAAGCACTAGGCTATGTGGTGCTGGTGAGTGATTTGGGGGTCACAGACATCATAAAATGGTTCAGAGTGGACTGGTAATTGTTGATGACCACACAAGCCAGGTGGCTGTGGTTGCTGTTGTTGTTTTATATGTATGGGACAGATGGGGGAAAGGCTTGGCTTTACATTTATCAGCAGATCCTTTCTATCTTGAGAGAGGGCAGTGGAACTGGAATTGGCAGCACTTGAAGGAGCAGGTGAAAACCAGGGTATTTCTGGATTGCTCAAAGTGTTGTTGCAGTATTACAGGTTGCATTGAACAACATGGGAAGGCTTCATGTAATGGGAGAGGCACCAGATGATTTGCTATTTTTGTCCTTTCTTTTATTTACTTTTAATTTTGTTTTATTGAATTTGTTTTTATTTCTTCTGGCCACACCCAAGTAGTGCTGACTTCTAAGTCCTGATCCACTGACAACACAGACCACAGACCCTCATATCGCCCCCCCCCCACCTCAAGTCATGTGAGGCATAACATTTTTTCTCAGATTTTATACATGACATGACTGATGACACTATAATTGTGCAGCAGCTGGAGGTCACCAAAAGCAAACTATTGATGACTCACTACAGTAGTCATCACAGTTTTGAAACATGCATAATACTCATGGTTTGTGAGGCCATATCGAAGGGAACTGAAGTGGAACTCAGGAAGACTTGGGACAAGACAATGAGCGAGAGTAAAACACCAGTCACACCACCCTGACAGACCCTCATACCAGCAGCAACCCACTGAGAACACTGAGAGATCTGAGATGTCAAGCAATGATTGGATGAACTGCATAATATTTTCCAGACTGTGCTTCTCCTCCATTACTGCCACATCAATAAAGCACTTGCCCTTTGCTGTGCATCTGTGAAGCTGTCTGCTTCAATATATCTCATGCACCCCCATTTGTGACTGAACTTCTTTGGAAGCAGAACTGGTATCTGGGTATGCATCAGTGAGTCCAGACTGCTTCCATGGTGGATGGATTACTTGACTAAACCATCTTATCACACCACTTGCTGTTCCTGCAACTGGGCTTTGCCCATCTGAGCTGCCTGAGGATTGGAATGGACATGGCCACTAGGATGATGCCATGTATCCAAGAAGCTGAGGCTGGCACAGGGCATCAAAAGTGGAGAAAAATACTTCTTGTGTTACATTGGAGAAAGAAGGAGGAACAAGGATCAGCTGGTGAGGATTAAGCAGGACTGGGAGTGGGTGGAGAAAGGGGCAGAGCAGGCAGAGGCACTGAATGAGTATTTTTGCCTTGTATTCATGCAGGAGAAGGGGGCAAATACCTCAGGCATGGGGGGTAAGGGAAAGAGGGGTGACAGATGTAGGGATTACAGAGGACAGGGTACTGAAAGGGTTGAGGGCATTAAGAGTGGACAAAGCACCTGGACCAGATGGCATTCACCCTAGGGTGCTAAGAGAGTTGGCAGAGGTCCTGGCGGGGCGACTGGCTGACCTGTTCAATACCTCCCTGGACACGGGATGTGTACCATAGGACTGGAGAATGGCTTATGTGGTGCCCATCCACAAAAGTGGCCCAAAGGATGAACCAGGGAACTATAGGCCAGTGGCCCTCACATCAATTGTGGGGAAGCTCATGGAGACCATCGTGAAAGAGAGGCTGGTGGTGACCTTGGAGGAACACTGTCTCCAGGATGGTCTGCAGCACACATTTGTCACAGGCAGATCCTGCCAGACCAACCTAGTAGAGTCCTATGACTGGGTGACATGGGAACTGGTCAAGGGCTATGCAGTGGATGTCCTGTATTTTGACTTCGGCAAAGCCTTTGATCCAGTGCCACATGGAAGGTTGGGGGGGAGTTGGAATATGTGAGGGCGGGACCAAAAATTGTGAAATGGATCATGAACTGGCTAAAGGGAAGGCAGCAAAGAGTGGTAGAAGGTGGGGAATTCTCGTCACTGAGAGTGGTGACGAGTGGGCTACCACAGGGATCTGTAATGGGACTGGTGCTGTTTGGGATATTTATTACTGATATCTCATACAGGATCCAGAGCAAAATCAGCCTGTTAGCAGACGATGCCAAAATGGCAGCTGTGGTAGATGACACTGAGGGGTGGAAGGGGCTACAGGAGGACCTGACTAAGCTGCAGGAGTGGGTCGAAACATGGCAGTTGGGGTTCAATGCCAAGAAGTGCAAGGTTCTGCACTTCAGAGTCAGGAACCAGGGGAGGGATTATCACCTGAATGGGGTACAGTTGGGAAGTTCCACAGAGGAGAAGGACCTAGATGTGATCATAACGGGAGCATGAACAACTCTGCTCAGTGCAGGAAGGCAGCAGCAAAAGCCAACAAAATGCTGGGGTGTATAGCAAGGGGGATCTCCTCCAGAAGGAGGAAGGGTATCCTGCCCCTGCACAGGTCATTGGTCAGGCCCCACCTGGAGTACAGCATGCAGTACAGGTGCCCATTACTGAAGAAGGACATCAGATTATTGGAGGGGTGCAGCGCAGGCCACAAAAATGATCCAGGGATTGGGGAGCAAGCCCTATGAGGACAGGCTGAGTGAGTTAGGTATGTATTCATTGGAGGAGAGGAGGAATAGGGGGATATTATTGAGACCTTTAAGTACCTAAAGGAGATAAACAAAACTAACACACAGGGGATTTTCCAGCTGAGGAGGAGGAGGGACATGAGAGGGCATGGACCAAGATTGGAGGGGAGAAGATTTAGGGGGAAGTAAGGAAACATTTTTTCATGGAAAGAGTGGTGGACATGTGGAACACCTTACCAGAAGAGGTGGTGTCCTGTAAGATGGTGGGCAGTTTCAAGAAAGGTTGGGACAGGGGAAGGGGAAGGGATGCTGTGATGGGAGGGGCAGCTGCGAGATGAGGGGCTAACTGCACATTTGAGCAGACTCGATAGACTATGAGGCCTGTTTCTGTTGGCAATTTCATATGTTCACAGTTTAAAACTTTGACCAGAATGCTGGTTCTCAAAGTTTGAGTAGACAAATTTCAACTAATCATTCTGTGATACAGATTATGACATGCTTTCTGTGCATGTATGGTGCCTCCCACAAAACATCTCACCACTGCAAAGAATCTCTGTGGATGTTTAGTGGCATAGGCCTACTGTGGGGGGGGGGTACTTTGTGAGGATTTAGGTCAAGAATGCAACATAATTTTTGTTGGGGGGGCACTGTAAAATGACTACTCTAGGGATGATGGGGATAGGCAGGCAGTGCAGTAGCAGCAACTCGTGGTAGAGTACAATGGGGCTGATGTGCCAGAGCCAGACTCAGCGTCACTTTCCTCATGTATAGTACAGTAGAGGACTGAGCAGCAGCAGCACTCAGCTGTGAGGGGCTGCTGATTATTTGTTGCTGTTGCTGAGGGAACAACATACAGTTGTTCAAGGACTGGCAGTCTTCAATGCCCACATACAGGTGGCTGTGGCAGTTGTTATTATGTTATTTACGTGAGGTGAATAGGAAGAGGGCTTGCCTTTACATTTCTGGATGGATCATTTCTGCTTCAGGTAGAGAAGCTGTAACAGGCAGCACTCAAAGGAGGAAGTGAAGGAAAGTGGTGTGCTTCTGGACTACTCAGTTGGATTCATCATCATATGCACTGGACAACCAGCTAGGAAGGCTACTAGCAGCACGAGTAGAAACAGTGGACTTCTGCAACCAAATAAACCCTGGTTTCTTTGACTGTAGTGACACACACACACAAACACACACACCCAGCCCAAGTCCTCAGAGCTCCACAGTTCTGATTCTCAGTCTCATGAAGACCGTCCCCTTCGCCGCCACTACTTGTAGAGCTAGTCTTGTGTGCACCTAGCCAGAAACACTTTAATCTGCACCTTTCCTCCCGAGCCTCCCTTTCTCCTCCTGTTCTTTCCATCATGTTTTCTATGTGATCACACACAACAGATAACACTAAAATGATACAACTGACTAAATGCTAACTATGGTGACTGACAGTAGTCATTGCTGATTATTAGATGTCTACGTGATGTGCACCTGCTGAAGCATGACTTGCAGGTAAAATGTAATGGATAGAGACCACCCAGCCATGCCCCACAATTAGGCCCTCACAACACCCCACTGAGAGACCTGAGACCAGATTTTCAAAAGGCCTGAATGGCCTAGACACTAAGTCCCTCTGCACTACTCCCTGGTGCAGCGAAAAAACCCTGTGCCAGCAAAAATGCCATTTTTAGCATTTTATGTGCATGGGTATCAGTTTCCTTTGTTCTACAGCTGCACAAAAAAAATTACATTTGGTCATACCAGGCATAGAATTTTCCTGCAACTGCACAAAAAATATGTTGAAGTTGCTGTAAATTGTGGATGAGGTTGTAAAAAGGCAAACTTTTTGAAAATGGAGCACATATGGAAAAAAACTGCAGTTGCACAAGGAAACCCTCCCTTGCAAAACTGTTTTCCACACCTGAGGAGCTTTTCTTCTTTTAAACAACTGGCACCTAGTGTCTCATACAGCAACCTATTTCATTTCACTCACTGTTTGGCTGCCGGGCTCGCACAAAGGCAAAATAAAATAAAAAAGATGGATTTATGTGCCCTGCATCTCCAGCAATCTTTAAAATAAAACCATTTGTCAAAAAAAAAAACCTTACAAAATCCCCCAGCCTCTTTCCCTGGCTATGAAAGCCACTACTCTGCTTCGGCGCTGCAGCTACTGCAAGCACACACTGCACGCTACTCTTCCTTCCCCTGCTGCATGCAGCATATGGCTTTAATGGCCTGCCTGAAACTGCAGTTAACTACTGTAGCTAACTAGATAGCTGGCGCTTGATTCTCTGATTATTTATAACTGTTTCTGATCACACATCACTCTGTTTGGTACCGAAAAGAGTAGCTCTCTAGAGTAGGGTTGCTACCTGTCAGGTTTTTTACCTGGTGATCAGGTTTTTAGGGTCCCTATCAGGTGATCTGGTTTTGCTCTGTGCTGGTCAAGTTTTTGATCCATTTTGAGTGCTCACATACTTTTGAAACAAATTTTGTCATATCACTCTTTGTTTCAGCTACATGTCCAGGTTACAATCAAGTTCTGTTATCAGCGTAGCCTTTTGTTTGTGAATGCAGTCACCCTGGGAGGAGTAAAGTATGGCCATTAACACCATTAGCGCTTACTTAGCCTAATCTTTCCACTGCATCTTAAAGTGGCATAGCAGCACAGCTGCCACCACCTTTTGTAACAGTAACAGAGTCAGCTATCCTCCACTTTCATTAGCTGGTAAACATTTTCATCCCTAACAGAATTCAGACATTTTTAAATGTTTACATATTTTTTCCTCAAGAAAAAAGTATGGTCACTTCTTTGGCTTTGAAATACTACTGTGAACAAGAACAGGAAATGGAGGCAGAAAAAGATATAAAGTATGCATACTGTTGTATGCTATTTACAGTATTTCCCTTGTCTCCCCCCAGATCATATCTGTAAATGAGATTTATTTTACTTCTCTATGTTTATCTGGTTAACTAATATCAATAAATAAATACATAAGTAAATAAATAATTAGGAAGAATCTAGGAAAGTCACTTTTTTATTTAACTGCTGCTTTAAGTGTTGTCTTTTATTGGAGGAAGTGGAACAGTGCATGATTAGTCATGAAAAGGGGAAGGGGCTAGGGGCAGAGCTTAAGATCCGGTTTTTGCCTCATCCAAAGGTGGCAACCCTACTCTAGAGTCATGTCCTTTCCCGCTGAGAGAAAACTGAAACTAGCAGCAAGGGATATACAGCAGAAGGAGTCCTCCATCTCTTGCATCGCTGATTGGCTGCTACAAGTCATGTGGCTTGCATGAGTTTAGTGATTGATCAACCCATTGGGCCTAAATTACTGCCTCAATATATTTCAGACTGTCTTCCTCTAAATGCATCAGGTAAGTATGCCCTAAGGAAGTTTACTTACCTCTCTCTTGCAGTACCTAAGTTCAAGTCACGCTTTGGTAGGTCTGCCATTAATCACGCTCTACCCGCAATATGGAACAACCTGCAAAAAACCTTGTGACTGGCATTCCCAATCAGACTATCAGCCTTCAAAACACTATATTCTCGTTCATTCAAGGAATCCTGTAACTGCTCCCCCTGATGTCATAGCCTCCCAGCAATCGCCCCCTTCCCTCCACCGGATTCAGTTCTAGCCCTGTCAGGAGCATTCCATTCCTTGTACTCCTGCCCCACTACTAAGTATGTCTGTTTCTATTTGTACCCCACCTGATTGTTCTACCCAAGTCTATGTTGGAGTCTCCCTCTCTGAGTCATACTGGCATCTACTAATATTACACTTCCTGGCACGTCACCCTCTGCCCCGTTCCTGGTGTATTGCACCTTGCTCTATAACCATTGCCACCTGCCCCATGTGCTCTAAAGTCCCTCAGGCACCGCTGCACTTATGCTTTCATTCCCGAGTTCCTCCCCTTCCTCACCCATACCCCTCCTTGCACTACATATTCAATACTTGAATCCAAGCCTGCTCCATGAAAACTCTGTATATATATAGTTGTATAGGTTTACTCTGTATCTTTTGTAGCACGTTCCATAGCACATGGTATTTAGCTTTCTGCCTTATTTTATAAATGTACTCCAGTGCTGTTATTAACCTCTTGTGTGTAATCCCTATTCTATGTAATGACTCTGTAAGTTGGTATTCCTCTTTATGTATTGTTCATGTATCTTGCCCAGGTCCATCTTGAAAATGAGTGTGCTCAATGGTGTTTGCCTGACTAAATAAAGATTTGATTGATTGATTGATCTCTGAAAAAAAATGCAACATCAGGAGGTCAAGAACCTGAGACCCTTCAAATCATCTTCACCAATGTCAAAAGGGCAAGTTGTGCCTCTTCCAAACTCCAAGTCAATATCAGCTCATGTTTAGTATTGGTGGAGGTGTGCTGATCCCATGGATTGCTTCCCATGTGTAGAAGGAACACTTGGCAGGATTTAGGAGCCCTCTGCTCCTGAATCAGTCCCTATTATTGTAAACAATAATCTAGTGACATCCGCTTATACCTAGCTGTACCTACCACTTAATCTATGACTTTGTGTACATCTATTAACCTCACGGTGCTTAAGTCCATCCAGTTGTAGAAATGGGCTGTAGCTGGAACCCAGTGAAAATGAAATGTTGCTTGTCAACTGTAGCTATCCAGGGCAATACGGCTGTTAAAAGGAAAAGAAACATAGGGCCCCATATTCAGAGCCAGCTGGCTGTGTGCATGAAAAGGTGCGCCTCACAGAAAAAATAGGACCGGCAGGCTCTGGCTCCATATTCAAACAGACAGCATGATCCAAACGGACCACACTATCTGTTTGAATAGTGGACCCTGGTAAGGCAGCGCACAGCAATTGGTTGCCATGTTCAGTGCAGTACTACCAGGGTGAAGGGCTGGAAACTTTCTGAAGGGGTACAGTGCGGTGCATACTGGTTAGCGCTACTGCCCTCATGGGCATTATTCAGCCCAAACATGCAGATGAGCCTATTGGGCATGAACAGCGCTATAGGGATGTTTACATGCCCATTATGGGTTCATCTGAATGTGAGTGCCCAGCCCAAGTGTGCGTCCCCCCCAGCCCTGATCAATGTAATAATAATAAAAAGATCAGCATGTACCTGGAAGTCTAGTGGTCCCCCCTCCCGAGCCCCAGTCTGTGTATGAATAATAAAAAGAATCCCATTTCCATGGTAGTCTAGAGGTCCCCCCTCCCCAAGCCCCAATCCATGTCTGAATAATAAAAAGAACCCCATTTCCCAGGTAGTCTAGTGGTTTTGCCCCCAAGCCCCAATCTGTGTTTGAATATTACAAAGAACCCCCATTTTCCTGTTGGTCTAGTGGTCCCCTCTCCTCTCCCCCTCATGATGCACATTGTTGTGGGATAACAGCACTTCTTGGATGACTGACTGTACTTGGTGATGCTTTGCACCTGACAACACACATTACACAACAATATACACCATGTCACAATTAGTGCTTCAGTACTACAGCAGACAATACTAAAAATATACTTTAAAGTTTGAAATTAACAGGTTAGGCTAATTTTGCACTAGCTCTGCTGCCTACTAATTAGAGCACAATTAAATTTGTTCTTTCAATTATAGCTGTTGGCAACTAATTCCTTTAATACCTGAATAGTACATTTTAGTGCTAATAGGATCTCAATTAGTGTTTGCATTCCTTGCTATATTCTACACTTAAATAAGAGGACACCCTCACTGAAGCTCACAGTGCACTATATTGCTGCTAATACTGCTGTCTGCCTCCATATGTCTTTACTGCAGTGGCTTCTGTGTCCAACAGCACTGAAGCAAGATTTTTTCAGCACTTCATGTGAGCCCAGATGTTCTTCACAGACTGTAAGCATCCTACTGCATATGGCTGAAATGTTATCAGAGAAATGTAGGCTGCTAGTCCACATCCCTCCAAGAAGCAGTGGTCATAGCATGTATCTTAGTACAAAGTGCAGAGCTCAAATCAGACTTTCAGTATAAGCTGAAATTGATACCAGATCCTAGCCATCTGCCCCCAAAGTCAAGGATCAGGGCTCCATTGCTGTTCCAAGATGAGACACAGATAAAACAAAAAAAAAAAATATGAAGGGACCAAGGTTGAAGAGACTGTTGTGAATGCCCATGTAACAATTGTTATAACCAGTGAAGTAAAGTAGCAAATTCCCATAGCAGCTAAATGTTATTACAGCACAGTGGAAACATGCTTCTCAAGGTAGCAAGCTTGCTTATTTGTGGAAGGCTTTGCCTAAGGTTCAGTGGGGGGGGGACATAGCTCCTCCCTCATCCTCTACATAAATGTGCTGCTTTCACTCCCTCTGCTTGAGCGAGTGCAGTCTCATTGTTGCTTCGTGGCTGGAGGGACTTTGGTCCCCCCCCTTCCTTTCCTGTCTGCCTTCCTCCTCCTCATTTCTGCCCTCCATTTCTCTGCTGTTCCCCCTTACTTCTCCTGGTGCTCTGTTCCTCCATATCACTCCTGCATCCTCTCTTCTTTTCTTGGCATTCTTGATAGTCATTCCAGTTCACCACCACCTGCCGCTCAGTGCTCCGCCATCGCAGAGCAGTTGCTCAACTGCCTCTCTACAAGGCTGTCTCTTCCACGCCTGCTGTCTTGCTCTGGCATGCAGCTCGCTGCTGCTGCTTCAGTTCAGTGCCTGTGCCTCCTCACCTCCTCCAGTGGTTAGGTTGATGCCGGATGCTCCTTACTGGCTTCCTGTTCCTTTGGGCATCACAGCTATGCGCCCGCTCAGCTCCTGCCGTCTTGCCCAACTTGTTGATTCAGCGTCTTCCACACTGCTCATAGCTGTTCTCCACACAGCAGTACTGGGGGCCCATGCTGAATCCCCTTGTCTGTTCTGTCACATGCCATCAGCAGCTTCCTGGACCATCCTCCTTTGCTCCAATGGTTTTATTCACACAGCTAAACTGATTAAGTGTTTACTGCTAACACGCATTGATCTGAACAATTTCAATGGATCTGTAGTCTCCTGACTTTCTGCTATTCACAGTCACCAGCCATTTTCAACTGGACTCCTCCCATAACAGTTTACTCTGCATACCGTGCTTCGGCCTATACTGCTTCTTGATGGGCCCTTTGGCCATACTTGCACTGCTAGTCTGCCACTCATGCTCGGGGCCAGCACCTGCCATCCTAGCTGCCACTTTATTGGGAATCACTAGCTCCTACTCTATGGCAGTTCTTAAGGACATTCATCAATCTCTGACACTAGATTGGCATGGCGAACCTTGAGAAGGTCCGCCATCCTCTACTCCCATGCCCACTCGGCATCACTGCTGTGCTCTGGTGCTTCTTATGGGTTAATCCATGCGGGGAACTGGCCTGTCTCAGACCCTCAGTTCTACTGAGCAGATGGACCATGTGGGGTTCTGTTTATCCCTCATGCTCGCCTCGTAACACTGCATGACACGTGTTTCACCATAGCGTCTCGCCTTCTCGACTGAAACCTCTGTATGGCAGACCACGTGTGGTCCCACCATTTTCTCCTGTTTCACCCCATGAGGGGGTCTGGCTGCTTGCTTCACTGCTTCCGTCTCATTAGCCAACCCATGTGGGGGTCTTACCTTCCTTATTCTGTCCACGTGGAAGCTACACTACAGTTCGTTCATCTGACCTTTGCTTCCATAAAACCTGCGTTCCAGCTAGCTCACATGCAGATCTGGCCTGATACCGCATCATTCCTTTGATTCCTACCACAATTCAGATTCCTTCTGTTCCAGTTCCAGCTCAGGTTGTGTACATAGGCCAGTTCCATAAAAGCATCTCACTTCCTCAGATGTCCTGGGACATTGTACCTTCCTTCAGGGCACTTGTTTCTACCCTGTTTCATTGACCTCATGAAAGTGGGACCCTGCTGATCCAGCTAGCTTATGTGACACCTAGCTCATCTCATTCCCTTCTACTCCTCCTCTGATGGGCCTACATGGGGATCCTGCCAGCCCAGCTAGCCTACGTGGATGCCTAGCTCAACTTATATTCTCTGTTCCTTCCATGGGCAACCTGCATGGTGGTCCTGCCAGTCCAGCTTGCCTACATGGAGGCCTAGTTCAGCTCATTCACTTTACCACTCCTTGGGCAGACCTGTGTGAGGGTCTTGCCCCTCCAGCTAGCCCACGTGGGGGCCTAGCTTGCTGCTTGATCATCTTACTATATGTCCTCTAGTGGACCTCTATGGGTCCACTGCAGTATTGGCTTGGGAACTTATTGCTTGGCAGTCAGTACAAGCTTCTAATCAGATAATTCTGTGGCCTTGAAGGACAACCACCCAAGTAACTATTCATGGTCCCTGCCATAACATTCTACTCCCCCACTCATCCGGCTGGGATTCTCCAGTTCAGCTCAGCTTCATGGGTTTCTCCAACAGCTCACTTTCATCCATTTTTTCTATAAATAATGGCAGTTTTGAGGGTCTCGCTATTCCATCTAACCATGCCACATGAGGAAATTACCCATTGCTCATGACTTATTTCCATACTACTGGTGGACTCACTTGGGGTCTTGTCCTCCTGACAATTGGATTATGTGCTACTACTGCTTTGACGGACCACAGGGGGTCCACCTTTTGTACCTCAGACAGCGCAATCCTATGGCAATGGCAGGCCACGTGGGTCCACCATCTAAACTATACACGCCCCTAAAAGGAGCCTACTCATAGCTAAAATGTACTTCAAGTCACTGCAGGCTGATTCACTTGGGGGATTTTACCCCCCCCATACCGGAGCTCATTATATGGTACTATGATGAACCCATGTGGGAGTCTCACCATCCTGACTCCTTGTACCTTAGAGAAATATTTCTCCTCCTCCTCCTACGTATTTCTATCTTCACACAGCCGACCGGCATTGGGGTCTCGTCTTCCTAGCCTGACCACGTAAGACCTGCTCAATCGCTCGAGCATTCGACTGCTGCATACCTCAGACTAATTCATTCATGTGTCTACTGCAAACCACCTTCTTCTGGTCCAGTTTCAACCAAGTCTTTATGCCAGACATCTCCGCTGAGTATATCACAATCCTTTGGACATCCTTTGACAATTCTCCTTACTGACAAAGCACTCGATCGGAACCTACTGTTCCCTGAATTCGGCTCCTTGCAAGCCTCCAATCGTATAGACTACTACTGTCATCATTCCTGCTAGTCAATACGTCTGACCATTTCATCTTCTATGATTCCACGCTCCCAAACATCTTGCTACATTTGCACTTATTCCTCTACCATGCTGACTATACCTTCACGCTTTACAACTGCTTCGCTTACTGCTCCTTGGTCATGGATCAACCATCATCCCTCATCCAGACAGTTTGCTAGTTGGATCTTCGTCTACCAGAACCTTCATCTTCAGCACTGACTTCTTGTTCATCATTGATCTCGAGAACAGGACTGGGAAATCTTCTAGTGATATCCAGCCTTCTCCTGCATTCTACATTCACTGTGCATGACAATTGCCTTACCTTCCCGCCAGACTGAACTCAGCTCTGCTCCCAGTCAAGGACACCATTACTGATCCTACCTCCACTTCCTCCTGCTACAACGGTGGAGGACAGCCATCTTCATATGGTTATCCACCATGACAGGTACCGCTATGACCTATGTCTATGCATTGTCATGGAGAGCATTCCAATCAGTGCTTCAACCTGCAAGGAGGCCTGGCGCTTGCTCAATACATCCATCACCTCGGCCAACCTATGTAAGGTCTCGCCTTTACTGTAACCTATGCACTGGTGAGCCTTGTGGTCCCATCAATATATCTGGCTTTGCCCTGCAATAGGGCCTGGCTGCTTGTTCATAGTTTTCCATCTCAAATTGGCCAATCCACACAGGGGTCTCACCATCTCTACTACAACCTATCCAGAGGCAGACCACGTGGTCCACCATGTCCCTTGCTTCACTCAGCAAGGGGACTGGGTTGCCTACTAACTGCATTTCATTCCCTTGGCCGACCTATGTGGAGGTCTCACCTTTTCTACAGGAACCTATGCTATGGCAGACCACATGGGGTCCCATCATCATCCAACTTCACCCCACACGGGAGCCTGGCTGCTTGCTCAGTCACATTCCATTGTCACCTGGCCAGCCCACAAGGGTCTCACCTCTCTGCTGGATCCTATGCTCCTCACTTTCTTTTCCTATAGATACCATGGACATGGATTAACTAGCTGTTTAAGCTATGGTGGACCACATCCTCCAGCACCTCATCCTACAGGATTACTCTACTCACCATCAAAATCAAGGACATGCCTCTACTAACAACATCCTGGATCTAGTACTAAGATAACCAATTCAGTACTTTAGTCTATAGGATTACTCTCATTTAATGTGCCCAGAGGACAGCAGGTCAGTAGCCATGGGTCCTTGGAGGTTGCCCCTTAAGGGGGGTTTTCCTCTCCTGCATGCTATTGGCCACACTCTCCGGAGCTGGAGGAGATAATCACAATGGTAATTAAATTCTATTGGGCCTTCAGTCCTACACTTATCCAGCATTCCGCCAAAGGTGGGATATAGACAAAGGTCAAAGATCAAGTTACTTATACAAACCTTATTCTATCCAGCTCAAACATACAGTATCTACGCACCAATGATATCTCATCTAGTACCTAAGTAGTACAAGCACTGACCTATGTATCATTCCAGCTCTAACATATCTAAGCACCAACCATATCTCACCCAGCTCTTACTTATCACAAGCAATGAGCTATGTAACACACAGTGACTTGGAAGGCTTTACCTAAGGTTCAGTGGGGGGGGGCATAGCTCTTCCCCCATCCTCTATATAAATGTGCTGCTTCTGTTCCCTCTGCTTGAGCGAGTTCAGACTCACCCTCCATCCACCACTGCCTCCTTCTCCGGCACTCATATCTCACCTTCCACTGGGCCTTCAATCCTACACTTATCCAGCTTTCCACCAAAGGTGGGATATAGACAGAGACCAAAGATCAAGTTACTTATACCAACCTTACTCCATCCAGCTCAAACATATCTAAGCACCAACCGTATCTCATCCAGTACCTACGTAATACAAGCACTGACCTATGTACCAATCCAGCTCTGATATATCTAAGCACCAACCATATCTCATCCAGCTCTTACGTATCACAAGCACTGAGCTATGTACCACACAGTGAACTAAACAGGATGAGATACTGTATAGTAACCAAAAGGAATAAACATGGGGAGAAAGCCTTATCAGGTAACTATAGCAGTCAGACAAGAACCCATTCCATCTGAGCTTGTATAAGCTTGTATGAGACCCGTGTGAATCTTGCCCCTTGCTCTCAGTGGACAATGGAGGAGACAGGGGAAAAGCACATTGAGATCCCTGGCCTGGGGGATAAAATATAATGTAGGTGTCCCAAGTGTTATAATCAACTCTGGGGGAGGATTTGCTGACACCTTACATAATCTATCAGGGCAAAATGAATCATTGTCCTCCTGTTTTTGATGTTGCAGCCTAGCACATCACACATCACAGATAACAGATGTACTTATCCATCTAAGTACAGTACATCTTCCTCACTGCACCCTAGGATATCCCATAGCCCCTTAACCTAGTCCACTCTCCTTCACTCCCTGACCTCCTATCCCTGTGCTACCCCCATCCAGCTTCCCCTCTATCTACTCCCAGCCCACCAGGGTTGATAACACCACTACAAATTTATCTTTCACTACCCCTCTCTATCCCTCACTCCCTCTCCTTTTCTCTCCCTCTCTCACTCTCCTTCCCTCTCTGTCTCTATTGTGCTCCCACTCTCCCTGTCTCTCTCTCTCCCTCCATCCCCCTCTTTCTCTCCCTCTCTCTCCCCAAGCCCTCTCCCATGCATACTATACCTCTCTCTCTCTCTCTCCTCTCTCTCTCTTCTTTTTCTCTACCTTTGTCTCTCCCCCTCTTTCCCTCTCCCTCTCTCTCTCTTTCTCTGTCCCTCCCTCCTCTTCTCTCTCTCTTCTTACTCTCTCCCACATCTCTCCTTCCTGCACCCCTCTCCACCCTTCTCTGTCTCTGCCCTCTTGTCCAGTTCCTCTCCTCCCGGGCACTGTTATGTCCTTTGATGAGGTGCTACTGTATCTTCACCTTCACATACTACAGCACCTCTCCATGCCACCCCTTCTTTTGCCCATTACTATTACCCACAGTTTCTTATACTGTGACCATTCTCTCTCTCTCTCTCTCTCTCTCTCTCTCTCTCTCAGTGCTACACCTGACAAGGCTCCACCAGGGCTGCACTATATGAGCTCCACGTTGTAGGCTTACTCTCAAGTTTTTACTTGTATCTTCCACATTTTGTACCTTTGTCATCCCACTGGATGAATTTGTGTACCTTTAGAAATTACATGCTTGTCATCTTATGTTCTGTAAATGATAACATGTCTGTGATGTATGTTTTGTGCTCATGATGTGGAACCTTTGTAAAAGAGTTCTTACTCAAAGGTTGTATCTGAACATGCAAATAAATAATAATAATAAAAAAACACCTGGAAAACAATGGGCAAATTCAATCACCATGCAGCAGCTCTAGTTCTGCAGCCTTACATTAAAATTTTATTTAACTTTAAAATGATATCCCAGCAGATCACTGTATTTTACTGATCATAGACTTGTTCAGAGCATATACCACTGAACAGGTGATAGCAAAACTAAATGAATCAACTATCATACCTGTTTTTGCACACACACCCCGCACATATCTCTTGCAGTCATTTGACAGATAGTAAGCTTTTGAAAGATGAAAGAAAAGATTTGTTTATGAACGGGTATGCTAACCTGATATCAACACAGCTGAATCAGGGCTCGGGTGCATCAACAATCTGTGTGAACCTGAGAAGTCTTCCATTAATGCAGTACCAAGCATGTACAGAGTGTTAATGACTGAGCACCATTGAGAGGACGTGTATGCAGATGCAATATTGCTGGTATCAGAGCTGAGTGTTCAGGGAGCCTTAATTGACTTCAGTACATTCCCATCCTCTTATCCATGATGTTGCTACCATGGCTATAACATCCTACCTCATAAAATGGATTTGACAATATTGCAATCTGACTGGTCCCAGACATGCACATTAAGACCACTGTCAACAGAAAAAAACAAAATACTTCCCACCAGGCACAGTGTAGGTGAAATCAATAAGCTAACAAACCTTTAGAGTATTTAGGTGTCAAACAGCAGTCTTTCTTGTCTGCAAACAGCTAGTACATTAATAGTAAAAACTGCCATCTCCCCTAATGGCTAACAATGATGGATGAACTGTTTAATAAGTTAGACATGTTTGTATTCTTTTTTCATTGTTTTAAACTCTACTGTATATTTTTTAGATTTTACTCATTTTATAACTACAATAAGACACTCCAGGTTGTTGGTAGTTGTACCACAGAAGAATGCTGAGGACATCCACAAGGGAGACCCACAAAAGGGTGGCACGGGACACCACAGGGAAAGGAAACAGCTTCTGATAGGGGACTCTATTGTTAGGAGGGTAAAACTGAGAAAGGGAGAGGAGAAGGAAGTAAGGTGCCTGCCTGGTGCCATGGCTTGCAGGGACAGGAAGCAATCATCAGGACTGCAGAAGCAGCATCACAGGAGAGGGAACTAGATATCATAGTCCACCTTGAGACAAATGACCTAGCTAGGCATGGGATCAGTGCAGTGCAGAATGAATTTGTGGAGTTGGGAGGGCCCCAGACAGTAGTGCTACTGCAACCTTCTCTGCAGGTGCTACCAGTCCATGGCAGGAGTGAGGGTAGGTACCACACCATGCAGTTTAATGAATGGTTGCAAAACTGGTGCAGAGCACAGGGCTTTGCTTTCATTGGGGACTGGGGGGGTCACCTGGAGAGATAAATGTTTATACTGGCATGATGGTCTGCATCTGTCCATGAAGGGAACCAAGCTCCTAGGTGAGAGGTTTAAATGCTTCCTTGGCAAGATTTTAAATTAGCCAAGGGGGGAGGCACTGATAAAAGGCAGGAAATTTCAAGCCTCCCCCCACAAAACATGGTAGGTAGTAAGGAAAACACTGAGGTACAGAGCTCAACACAGGGCAGGACAGGGGTAAATGGGAAAATAGACAAGGACAATAAGAGCAGGGATGGGGGAAAGAAGGATAAAGCCAACATTAAATGGAGGGCAATGAGTACCAATGCCCGTAGTCTGGGAGACAAGCTTCCTGAGCTAGTAGCCCTGATGGAAGATGAACAATTGGATATTGTGGCAGTCATGGAAACATGGTACACCGAGAACCATGACTGGGATGTCAACATACCAGGGTACACAATCTACAGAAGGGACAGGGAAGGTAAAGAGGAGGTGGAGTAGCTCATACATAAGGGAAGGGATCAAAGCTACAGAACTAAAAAGTAAAGGGGAGGACAAGAGGCACTCTGGGTCACCTTGGAGACAGGGAATGGCATCACAATCTGCACAGGGGTTGTACACAGACCCCCATCTCAAGGGGAGGAAATGGACAACAAAATGATAGAGGCCATTCTCAAAATGGCTGAAAAAGGGGAGATACAGTTGAAAGGGGACCTGAATACGCCAGATGTTAACTGGATAACATGTACTGCAGCCACATCCAAGAGCAGGGTCATTCTCGATGCCCTGCCAGGGGCAGGCCTTAGACAGCTAGTGTTGGAACCCACTCAGGAGGGAGCAATACTAGACCTGGTACTCTCAAATGGAGAGAGGATCACAAATTTAGAAGTCAGTAGACATCTGGGAACAAGCGCAGTGTGCTTCACAATGAGCACAACCATGGAGATAGCCATACAAAAACAAGGATACTGGACTTTAGAAGGGCTGACTTTGGCAAAATGGGTGAATACCTGAAAAATGCACTAGCAAATGACCAAAAAGGAGGGGTGGAAGAACAATGGAGAAAAATCAAAACTGTCATCATAGAGGCAACAAGCCTTTGTGTGAAACAAATAAAGAAAACATAGTGGAGTAAAAAAAACACTATGGTTCTCAAAAGAGGTGGCAGGGAAGGTTAAGGAGAAAAAGGCTGCATTCAAAAGTATAAGGAATCACAGAAGGAGCATGTCAGGGAACTGTATCAATTAAAGCAGAAAGAAGTGGGGAAGACAGTCAGAATAGCAAAGGCCCAAACCGAGGAAAAAATAGCCAACCCAGTTAAGAAGGGGGATAAAACCTTTTATAGGTACGTTAGGAAGCATAGAAAGGTTAAGGAAGGGATAGTGAAGATTAGTAAAGGAGAGGGGAGGTGGGCAGATGGAGACAGTGAAAAGGCAGAGATACTGAATGAATACTTTTGCTCAGTATTCACAAAAGAAGATGAGGAGGAGTTACCTAAACCAGACAGTAGAAGTACTCTGGGTAGGGGGGTTGACACCAGTCCATTCACAGAAGAAAGAGTCCTGAAAGAACTCCTAAAACTCAATGTGGACAAAGCAATGGGGCCTCACGGGATTCACCCCAGAATCCTAAAAGAACTAAGGGAGGACCTAGTGACACCACTGACCACATTTTTTAACAGATCATGGCAGGATGGGGCGGTACCTGAGGATTGGATGAGGGCAGATGTGATTCCCCTTCACAAAAGTGGGAGCAAGGCAGAAGCAGAAAACTACAGACCTGTAAGTCTGACCTCAGTGGTGGGGAAAATGATGGCATCACTTCTGAAAGAAAGAATTGTTGAGTACCTAGAGGCCAGTGGGCCACAGGACCCAAAGCAGCATGGATTTACAGCAGGAAGGTCATGTCAGATGAATCTAATTGATTTCTTTGACTGGGTGACCAAAGTAATAGACCAGGGAGGGGCTGTGGATATGGCCTACCTAGACTTTAGCAAGGCATTTGACACAGTCCCACACAAAAGATTAATAATCAAGTTAGCCAGCCTGTGAGTGGGTCCCAGGGTGGTAGCCTGGGTAGCAAACTGGCTGCACAACAGGACACAGAAGGTAATAGTGAATGGAACACATTCGAAGAAGGGGGTTACTGTGGAGAACCTCAGGGCTCAGTACTGGGTCCAGTCTTCTTTAACATCTTTATAGGTGACATTGCAGAGGGTCTGGAGGGAAAGGTATGCCTCTTTGCAGATGACACAAAGATCTGTAACATAGTTGATACACAAGGCGGGTAGAAAAGATGAGAAGGGACTTGGCAGGGTTGTAGGAATGGTCAGACATATGGCAACTTAGATTCAGTGCATAGAAGTGCAAAGTAATGCACCTGGGAAACAAAAACCCAGCAGAAGAGTACACAATAGCAGGGGAGGTACTAACAACAACAAAAATGGAATGGGACCTGGGGGTAGTCATATCAGATGACCTAAAGGTGGGTAAGCAATGTGAAAAGTCGATAAGAGCGGGGATACTGGGTTGCATAGGAAGGGCATCACAAGTAGAAAAAAGGAAGTGGTTATCCTCTGTACAGACAGTTGGTGAGACCCCATCTGGAGTACTGTGTGCAGTTTTGGAGTCCCTCGTCTATGCAAGGACTTATGAACAGGATGGAAGCAGTCAGAGGAGGCAACTAAAATGGTGCAGGGTCTGCTGAAACCATATGAAGAGAGACTAGAGCTAATATGTATACTCTTAATGAAAGGAGGGACGGGGGCATGATAGAAACATTCAAGTACCTCAAGGGAATCAACAAAGTCCAGGAGGTAGCATCTTTCAGAAAAGAGATGTGTAAGAACAAGGTGGCACAATTTAAAAGATAGAGGGGACGGCTCAGGGGTAATGTGAGAATTTTTTTTCATGGAGAGTGGTGGATACATGGAACAGCCTTCCTGAGGAGGTCGTTGGGTCTAAAACAGTGGGGGAATTCAAACATGCATGGGACAGACACAAGGCAATTATAGTGGGGGGTTGCAGGAAGTAGGCTGTTGGTTAACTAGAATCTGCAGCTTATCCAGTAGGTAGGGAAATGGGCAGACTGGGTGGGCCAAGTGGTCCTTATCTGCCGTCAAAGTCTATGTTTCTATGTTTCTAACCACACTTCCAGGGGTGGAATGCACTCAGCATGCAGCCTCCTGCCTTACTACCCCCAAGGGGCATGTGTTTGTGGCACAACTGTCAATACCCTGTCATGTTTTACTGCATACACATTATTTCCCTGTGTTACTATGGGGTTGCTATGGCTTTTACGCTAATATTGCTCTAGCATAACTCATCTCAGAATTTGTTAATCACTGGACAGTTGAACTGCACAAAATGAATTGTGAGGTTTTTTGAAAGTTGAAAGATCGGATTTGCTGCTGTTGCTGTGTTTATTGGTTCTGTAATGTATTTACTATGCACAAAGGGGTTTCATCTGGTTTATGTTTTAACAAAATTGTATACAAAAAATAAACTGTGACATTGAAGTTTGCTTTTGAAATTCATACAGTAGGTCAACAGCACAAACATAGTAAAATATGGCTATATATGTGGCTAGTAACTCGAGTTTTACAGTACAATAAATGGTTCCTTTTTTAATAATATTTTTATGGTTCTTTCCTGACCGTAACCTTAAAATCCAATTTGGTATCATCATTTTTGGAATCATTCAGATCTGAGTTGTGTTTATAAAAGGGCTACCAACATTTAACTCTTGCTCTCTTAGTAAACCATATTTCAGAAAATCTGACTGATCTACAATCCTTACAGTAAATGTGTAAGCAATAAACAGTGCTCGCATTATGATAAAAAAGTAGGGGGGTCCAACAGTCCATATTCAGAGGTATGTGCAGTCAGTGAAAAGGGGGTGCACACATTCTCACAAAGCTAGAGGGTCTGGGGGCATGCCCCCCCCAGGAAATTTTTTAAAACTGCACTGTACTTGATGCAGTTTTCTGCATTCTAGAGCTAAGTAAGACACGCTAAGACCAACCAGGATGAAACATTTTGTGATAAGGATGTTACTCTTTCCTGCAAGAATGTTCTAAAAATTAAACTGTTTATGAAATTGCATTCTTTGCTTGATTTGTAAAGGGGATTGCTTCTAACTTCTCATTTCTCTCACACTCTGTGAAGCAGATCCCCAGATCACACTTCCCCCCTTTGTTTGCTAAGTACTCCTTTCTTCCACCAACACCAACTCCACGGATTTTTTGCCAGCCCACTGCCTGCAAATTACACACTATACCCCATTCGCAAGAAGTAGACAAGCAAGGCAGCTTATGCAAAGGATTATTATCACATTAAATAAGTACTTCCTAAGTGTCTTTAAACAAAATGAACTAGCCAGTTTCAATTTAAACCATGACATAGCTAACTATATCCAATTTTCTGAGGCTGAAGTTATAGCTACTATTAATAAGACTAAGTCTAATTCATCATCTGGTCCCGATAACATACCATCTTGTTTTATTAAGAATCTATCTAAAGAATTGTCAGGTATACTTACCCTTTTATTCAACACTTCCATATTAGAGGGAACTGTAGTATCAGATTGGAAACAAGCCACAATTAATCCTATACATAAGGGTGGCTCAAAGCAGAATGTCAACAATTAGAGACCCATAAGCTTAACATCATACATAGGGAAACTGATGGAAAGAATAGTAAAAACCTTAATTTCAAATCACTTGCAAAGTCAAGGCTTCAATGATGTCTCTCAACATGGTTTTACTCCTGGAACATCATGTCAGACTAATTTAATCATCTTTTATTTTTTCAAACCAGTGAGTGAAGCACTAGACAAGGGCTTACCAGTGGATGTTATTTACTTGGATTTCAAGAAAGCATTTGACACTGTATCTCATAAAATATTAATAGATCACCTACTTACCATAGGATTAAATCAAAACAACATAAAATGGATTCACTCATGGCTTTCTAATAGAATACAAAGGGTTAGCATCAGAGGCCATTTTTCAAAATGGGTACTATTACAAGTGGAGTCTCACAGGGCTCTGTTTTGGGGCCTATACTTTTTTTTTTTTTTTTTAAATGACTGTTTATTTCTCCTCCCAGCCTGCCACCTCCGACCCTTCAGGGGGGACAACTGAACATCCCACTGCCCGGAACCCTGCCCACACAGACCCACAGGCCCCATGGAGCCTTGGATTACCCAGGTGAGATGAGTGAGGTCCAAGCCCATTACTCCACGTTGCGTCGGGTCTGTGGTCTACTGGGCAGGCACAGAGCAAATCGTGGCAAGCGCCATAGTCCCCCATTTTCCAACCGTGCAGGCTTGTTTTCCATGATTTTCTCCCTCCCGAGCAGCAAGTACCCTCCCCGACGTCATGACGTGTACGCCAATGTCCGTGCTGCTCACTAGCCGCCCATCTCCCAGGTGGAGCTTGCAGTTCCTCTAGCCTCCACTCAGGGTCGTGCAGGTGTCGGGCAATGGCTGAATCCCTCCCCAGAGAAGGCAAGCTGTCATTGGACGCTCAAGCCTATCTCCCCACGGCCGACCCACCAACTACCCAAGTCAGCTCCCGAACCCGGGTCACCGGCGTGGAGCGAGGTGTGGCATCCAGTGCCTCAACCCTCAGCGCCACCGGGCTGGCCACGGAGCCTATACTTTTCAACATAATGATTGCAACCATGAAACAATAAAAGGCATTTGGATTCACAAATATGCTGATGACAGCAAACTAGGCTGTGTTGTCAATGACTCCCAATATATCCAGTCTCTTCAAAATAATCTTAATCTTTTATTTCCGTAGGCAGTTGATAATAAAATTAATTTTAATACAACTAAATGCAAAGTGATGCACTTTGGCAAAAATAACCAAATGGCTAACTATACTCTTAATTGTCTACAGTCAGAAAAAGTTTCACATGAACGTGATCTTGGAATCATTATTACCAGTAATTTGAAATTTAACACCCATAATAATGATGTAATAAAAAAGTGTCATGGTATCATTAACTGTATTCTAAAACATGTTAAAAGTAGAGAAGCCGAGGTCATCATCCCACTTTACACTAGTCTGGTTAGATCACATATTGACTTTTGTGCCCCATTTTGTGCACAAACCACAATCAGTAGTAAATCAGCTTTAGCGAAGATCCAGAGGAAAATTACTAAGAAAGTAAAAAACCAAGAGAGTAAGACGTATAGCGACAGACTCTCAAATCTAAACTTGTACTCACTTGAATACAGGGCACTATGGGAAATTTGTGTTTGATATTTAAAGCTTTTCAGGATCCTGCCTCATTTGAAACCATTTGCTTGGTAAATCAGGTATCAGTTGTTAACACTAGGTCGCATTCCTCCAAACTTTACTCAGTGACCAATAAAACCACTAAGCATAACAACTACTTTACTCAAAGAATACCTCCCATCTGGAACTCTCTCCCACCAAAATTATAGCTAGTAATACTATGGAACAATTTAAGTATAGACTGGATAAGTACATGGGAGATAAAAAATTTCATTTCTGCCAGTATCATAATGGCGGTGAGTTTCTCGTTCGGCTTGCCCTCAAACTCATAATACTTATGAACCTATGAATCTATATGAGCTGTCATTCTGATTTGAGCACAAGAAAAAAAAGGAACACAACAGCAGAGCACTAGAGTAGCAGGCAGTGAAAACAGAGGAGAGGGGACCCAGTCCACTACTGTTAAGGGACAACCAAAGGGTGATTTGTGCATTATAATGATAGGCAGAGTATTACAAACAGATTAAATTAAACTTCCGGATGAATCCTGCACCAGTTAACAAAGGGACCCCCCCCACACACACACACACACACACACTTGCCACCCACTTTATTTCTTAAATAAGATTGCTATGCATTATGGTCTCTGAGGTTCAGTTAATTTTGGATAACTGATGTCAAAAACTTCAGTGTTCAAAATCTGAAAGTCATTCCAGTTTTGGGGAAGTCAAAATACTTTCCAGGTAACAACTTTGGAAGCCAATATAATGTTGTCAGAGACAATTTTGTAATATACACATTACAGATAATGCTATGCCCCCCATTCATTCAGAAAAATATCATGCCATTGTTTGATACCAGGTCAGTCTGTCACTGCAATAACAGCGCTGTATTAGCCACGCTGTGAGAATGCTGTAAACACTGACAGCAACAGAAATAGAATAGCTTTAGGGAATTACCGCTACCCCTGTCGCTGTCCGTTCAAAGGTGGAAGGGATCATGTTGTCGCTGGTGTGGTGCCAAGTTGAGCCACTCCAATGGTGGCGTGGCTAAGGCACCAGCACATGGCAGTGTAGGAGACCTGGGGACCCCTGACTCCTGGTCTTTAAACATTTTTTTTTAAATAAGGTGATTTTCCCCCTCCCAAGTTTCTCCCCATTCCCAAGTCCACACCCCTCAGAGTTGAATATTTTAGTCCAGTGGGTGTGGGAGGCGGGCAAACCCCACATTAGGGCGATGCATGGAAGAACCCCCCATAAAACAAAGATTTCCAGTGTTGCCCTATGAGTTTGTGTTGTGTGAGAGACATTTTGTGCCAGTCGGTGTATTAACCAAAGTTTTTTTCCCTTTTGGCATTTTGCTTGCAGAACTGTATGCCGCGCTGTTTTTGTTTGTGGTGTTATGACCCCGTGCCTATTGTTTGACTTCCATTCCTGCAAAATTCAAAGCCACCTACATTTTTCACTATCAGGAGTCAAATACATCCACCTTAAACAAATAAATGAAGCCCCTGGCTGATGGCATGTTGTCCCACCTTCTCTAGGGTCACTGATGACAGGTTTAGGAGACAGTCATATTAACATGTGTCTTTCCTAATACATGCAATATTTTCTTCCAGGTCTCCCTATTTTCAGAATCCCCCTTATTTTCCCAACCCCACACACCCCACACATGTCTCACACAGCCACACCACAATCCAAACTATCCAAACTTCATAGGATCTTGTCTTTTACTGGATCTAGCACTGAGCGTCTGTCATGTTATGCACATAGAGGTTGGCTGTCCTTGATTTACTGGTCAGAAATCTGAGAATGTTGTGGATATGCCTCAGCTGCACTATGCAAATCACTTGGGATGCATTACTTAGGTAGGAGAAAGCAATAAACTGTCTAAATTCTATAATATACATATTTCACCTGGAATTCAGAGATGCAAAGCACCCCCCCCATAGTCTTGCATCACATGGACTCTGGAGACATATGGCACCCCCCCAGCCTTTCCTTACTTGACATGGGTTCCAGAGACACACAGTGCCCTACCCCCACCTTGCCTTATTTTACATGGGCTCTGGAGACACAAAAGCACTAGCCTTGCTCTACTTCATAGGCTCAGGGCTTGCTTCCAACACCCTCCCCCCACCTTGCCTTGCCATACTTCACATGGGTTCTGAAACAACCCCCAGCCTTGCCTTACTTTACATGGGGTCCTGAGAAACATGCACCTCTGCCTTTTCTTACTTTACTTCACATGGGCTCAAGAGACAAGCACCCCCCCCTCCTCAACCTAACCGTACTTCACATTAGGCCCGGAGACACAAACCCCACCACCACCACCACCAGCCTTGCCTTACTTTACATGGGCTCTTGAGACAAAATTAAAAACCTCTCTCTGGGCTCTTACCTTACCTTACTTCACACTGGCAGTGTAGACAAGTATCCCCTCCCCAGTTTTGCCTTACTGCACATGGGCTCTGGAGACTAAAGTACCCCCCCCCCGCCCGGTATGCGAGGTCAAGCTGAGGAGACCAAAAGAGTGTAGTCCTGACCCATTCAGGGTCTCTTTCTCAGCTCTCTGTCTATGGTGGCAACTTGTGTTGACACTGTCAGAGGGTCCAGGATCTAGTACAGTTCCACATCTGGCCCCACCACCCCCCATCCCAGCCCCAAATTCCTCAAAGTCCTGACTTATTCATCCTAATTTCTGCCTGTCTCCCTGCCTTTATAACAAAAAAACACATATTTACATACTGTCTGGAATTGTGTGCTTCTGATTTTCTGATCTTATCTAAAATAACAAGACTCCACCAGCAGAACAGTCTGCAGTAATCTGATTTCAACAGGCAGTACAGCAAAGGTGCCACACTAGTCCTCTGGGCTCCTGAAACTGCACTTGTTTTCTCTCTCTCTCCCCCCCTCCCTCTCCCACTCCTTCTCCCTCTCTCTCTCTCGCTCTCTCTCTCTCTCTCTCTCTCTCTGTCTCTCTCTCTCGCTCCCTCTCCTCTCTCTCTCTCTCTCTCTCTCTCTCTGTCTGTCTCTCTCTCTCTCCCTCCCTCTCCCTGTCTCTGTCTCTCTGTTTGTCTGTCTCTCTCCCTCCCTCTCCCTCTCTCTCTCTCTCTCTGTCTGTCTCTCTCTCGCTCCCTCTCCCTCTTCCTCCCTCTCTCTCTCTCTCTCACTCTCGCTCTCTCACAACTCAGTGACAGTGAACAAATAGATTATTCCCAGGGGCTCAGTGTAGGGGTTATTGCTACTACTTTTACCTCTAGTTTAAGTCATCTATAGTCTGAACTGAAATTAACACCCCAACTGTGCTCGTTCAAGGATGTGTCACACCAGATATCAAAGAAGGCAAGCACAGCAGCATTTTTTATAATAAATAAGGATAAAGATAAGGATCTCTGACTATCACCTTTTTAAAGTATCTGTGAAGGACTAACTTTGGTGCCAGCTGTGGATACTACTTTCAGCTGTGGGAGGCTTTTGTTTATTTGTTCTTCAAGAAAGCAGGTATCAAAGCAGTCAACCAACAGCATGCCATCACTTAAGGCTTGTTTACACTGCCGATTTTGCAGTCAGTCAACCATGTGCACAGGTTGATGCGCTGCACAGTTTGCTTGGTAGACACTTTCTGGAGTGCCGTAAGTGTGCTTCGAATACCCTTTTCTACTGCAGCTCAACTGTGGTACCTGTACTGGAGCAAGTGTGTTAACTGACACTGTAAACCCTTTAATGCACCGGCTCTGATGGGAAGTCTTCTGTCCCAGTGTCTCTCAGCATCCTCCTCTGAATTTATAGCCCCTCCTCAGAGCAACCTGCAACGCTATGAGTGTGGGTTGTGTAAACTCTAAATTGATGGAGGAGCAGCCAGCACAGTGGTAAGGGAGCAGTGCAAACTCAAGAGTGCTGCGGCCATGTAAACACGGCTTCAGATAAATATCTGTCTCAAGTATCACTTAACTCACTTTGATACCAGTTGTGTGGCTATGGTTTGGGGGGAGACTATTGTTTTCCTGGATGGCTGTTAAAAGGGAAAACATGGTGTTAATTACTATTTTTCACTCAGGCAGAGCTGCTACAATTTGTGTTCTTGACTGAATGGAGATCGGCAACTTCAGCAGTGAGAAGTAAGGTGCCAAAACATGGTCCCCCCCGGCACCATTCAATTACACAGAACTCAGGGGGCTCCCCAAAAAAGAAAGGGGGCCCAGCCCCCACAGGCCTCCCTGCAATTCTAGCACTGGTGATGAAATCTGACAGGGCGTGGGGTGCTCAAGATACCCACATGGCCAGGATGCAGTGAGGCCTGACATTGCAGTCAGAGAGCCATACAGAATCAAAAGATATGGCCACACACAGGAGGAAAAAGAGTGATAGGGGTGTTTTACTGCCTCAGGTTTTGTATAATACATGTATTTATTCACTCTGCCTCTTGCTGCATGCAGCTGTATTCTTTAATTTTGTTTTGGTGCCCTGAATTATTACGACTGACACCTTTAGGCTGACCTACCTCAGTGCACAATTTCCTTGTTATGATGAGGGCCATACAGACTGTGGAACTGTGGATATCCCCAACACCCCACAATCTGAAGGGTCTTATTGTGCTTAGAAAATATATGTACATATTTATTTGAAAACTGGTAATTGGGATAGGCACACTGAGCCAAGACTTGTTTACAGGTGTGACATAGGGGAAGACAACAGAGGAAGCACAGTACAATAGATGAAGCAAGTTAGCAGAGCAACTTTAGGTAAATACATTGGTGCAAAAATGAGTAGGTACAAAAATAAAATGATATAGGTAGGTAAAGTGCAAACAGAGCACAAAATGGGATGCCAGATTCAAGTACAATGCAAAACTGACACTCCCAGCAGCATGAGCTTTTAAAGGAACAAAGTTAAAAAATGTATTTTAAAATATTTGAAAAAAATGTTTAATATGTAAAATAGTCCTTATGCAGGAACAGTGCTAGTTCATTCTAATAAACATATGGCTTTGGAATGCTGTCAGGAAATCAGGATTTTGTATTTTCCTAAGTCCCTAACCCATTTTCTAGAACTACAGTATCATCTTTAAACACTTGTATTGTGTATGTGACCAAATTGTAATGAATATACACAGTGCATCTGCCATACAGGTACTGTTAGGATATTACCACAATAGAAGTTTAATATGTCATGTTCAGTTTTCTTGGTCAAATATTTTTGGATAAATAAATACACTTAATATCCCTCATTAATACTTACCACAGTTCTTCATTAGTAAGCATATCTGGTCTGATGCAGAGTCTCATTTTGCTAGTGGGTACTATAGTATTGCAGTTTATCTTCTCACAAAGGCAAGTCTGCCTTCAAATGAAAATGTAAGTGTGAATTATTCATCTGACCCTTTTTAGCAAAAGGAAGGGAATAGCTGCCATTGCTTTTCGTGAGGCTTATAAAATACATTAGCAGATAACCACTGAGGATAGTACTGTTATGAACTCAGAAGGGAACTGCTTGTGGTTGGTTCCACCCCTATCTTACTGACAACAGCCAGTTCACGTTGGTGATGCCCTATATTTCCCCTTCCCTATCAGATGTGGAGTCCCTCAGGGTACCATTCTTTACCAGGTCTTCTTTCCAATTTGCCTCAAGGACTTCCCTCATTCTGAGTCTTTATGTACAGTAAATGGATGACACTGTACTCTTACTCATGGTGCCTTGATCCCTGAGCTGGAACTGTTGCCACAAAATGACTTTGATAATGCACAATGTTAGTTCCACTCATACCAGCTCTCTGTTAATAAAAATATTGTTTTCATGGACTTTGGTATTAATCAGGTGCTAGCTTAGCTAAAGACAAACCTTAACTTCAAGACCCTTGGTAGTGCACCCTTAGAGAAGTGTAATAATTTAAGTATCTTGATGTGCGGCTGGATCAAACTATTGAATTCTCTTGTCACATCTACACAATTTACACTGAAGTTCATCCCAAGCTTGGCAAACTGTGATGCACTTAAAACATACCTGCTCCTCCCAGTCTGCCGTGAGATCACTGCTGATTTGTGCTGCCCCTTTGCACCCAAACCACCAACACTCTCTGCATTCCTAGATGTTTCCTCTTTACACTCTTCCCTCTAGTTTCTATTTCATCTGTGGCTATTGTTTCTCACTTCTCATTTGCTTTTTTCTCTCACTCCCTGTCCCCAAATATCTCTTTCTTTTTTTCCATTTATATGTCCTACCTTCTGCACCTGACAGCTGTTACCTGACATACACTGCATCTCTTTAAATTTTGTTAAATTTGTATATTACACATTTTGTATATTTTGTGTACATTGTATAATTTTTTATATACCATCTACGTTTGTATATTTCACAATTATGTACTGTAGCTTGTTGAATATCATTACGTTTTCACCCCCTTAGTCCCCCACCCCCACACACACACACACACACGCCACTAACCCAGGGTCGCACCTTGAAATGAGCTCTGGACCCTAAGTCTCCATCTTCATAAATAATGTTCAGGGAAAGGAATGTGTGTGGCATCTACATCATTCTTGTTTATTTTTATCTAATTATTTGTGACTGTGAAAGACATTTTTACAAATTCTCTGTGAAATTAGGAAATACAATTATAATTTTTTTATCTTTATGCAGAAGACTTGCATATCGCATAATGTTCTGGTTAAACTGTGACAGCCTCAATAATTCACATGACTAAATTACATCAGAGAACGATGGACTTGATTTGAAAAAGTAACATGATCCTACCCTATGTAAAGTGCCTTTAAGTGGAATATAATAGACCAGTAGAATAACAAGCAGAGAATGGTAAACAGTACTAGACACCATTCATGGGACACAAGAGGACATTAGCCCATTTGCACATAGCATAACAGCATACATGACGCTCTGTACCTCATGCTACCCCATGAGTAGGGTTTGCATGTAGCACTTATGGAGCTTACCCTCCTAATGATTAAGACCCCTCCCAGGAGCCCTTCCCAGAGCCAGGAACCTGCATTACAACATATACTGTAAGATGAATGGTTTAGATCTGCCAATTGGAGTCTCTAAAAGAAATCCTAAAGAGCCCTTCATTTCAACAAATAAAGAATCTGTTTCTGGGAATCAGAAGGGTAGACTGGTAAATAAAACATCTGTTTCTAAGAGAGAATTTATTTTAAGTAAAAGGAAAAGCAGGTAGCTGGTTCAGTGGTATAACAGCTGCACATTGTGATACCACTTGAAAGATCAGTGTTCATGATCTTCTTCAAGGATATCCCCCTCCTATAAGCCACATCATGGAGCTGTAATTTGGCAGCATCAGGACCACCCAGAAATGTTTTGCTGACTTGGGTCACCCACGTCTACATGCCTAATCAGTGCCTATATAACGTGAATGTCCCCAGCATGCCTCAGTTCTTTCTCCTGCTGTCAACTGCTCATTGGTCTACCATTGCTGAACAGCACCATTGAACCTGGAAAGTGTTGCTGTTGCCACTTACTTCAAATTTGCTATTTTGTATTTACTTTTATGCCACCAATGACAGAAAAGGAACCATTGTTCTGCTATTACCATTGCGGCAATGTTAAAATTTATAAGATGATGATCACTCCATTTGTGTCTGTTGCCTCAGTGCAGACCATGATGTTAAAGTCTGCTCAAGTTTGCAACAGTTTAAACCAGGCAACCAGGAGACATCATAAGAAAGCTTTGGAAGTACATCTAAAGTTGAAGGAAATGGAGAAACAGGTTGCCGCAAATGCGGCTTCACCATTGTCAACTGCTTCTGTCCCAAGTTTCTCATCAGACCGTCAATCTCCACAGTCAACGGCGTCTGTCACTGACTCATCAAAGAAAAGGGATAAGTCCTCTAAGTCAGCAGAAAATGACCACCAATATGAAAAGGAGAAGTGGTGCCAGACAACGTTGCTTCCCCAGACCATTCCCATTCGCCTCTAAGAAGAGGTAAGTCTACTGAAAAAGACATGTCCCTGGCTCCCGACATGGGTTCTGCAGCCCTTTTGCCCATCTTGTAGAACAGCGGTTGGGATCGAACACTGGCTTGCCTCTCCCTGCCGGGGGATTCGTAGCAAATACTACTGTTGGGCACAATCCCATTGACAGTTCAGCCCTCATTGACCACTTCAGGGCCTGTTGATGCATAGCACCTGTATCAGACAATGTCTGAGCTGTTTCAGCATCTATTTCCATTGCTACCATCATTGCTTGCTCTGTCAGGGCCCTCAGCTGGACCATCATCTACCTTACTGTCAACATTCCAGTTATCAGTCCCCACTGTAGTGTCAGACCCCGAACAGCCTATGTTGATGGGACCCCCATTGACAACTCCTCCTTACTTGTCTCCTTGTCCCATTGACCCTCAGTCAATGACAGTTGAGAACAATCTGGAATATAATCCAGAGTACATGGAAGAAGAGGAGAAGGCCATGGATGAAGAAGAAGAGGCAATAGATGTTGTCAGCTCAAGCTGAACTCTGTCCTCTTGCTCAGGTGAGACTGAAAACGCTCCAAGGTCTCCATCTGAGGATGCCTCATTTCAAGCCTTCCTGAAACAGGAACAGGTTACTGGTTTAGTCCTGGTTGCTTTGGTCCCTGTCAATCCAATGATGCTCTGAACTTGTCTCCAGTGGGGAACTGAGGCATGCTGAGGACCCCCACATTATAAAGGCACCAAAGAGGCATGTTTGTATGGGTGACCCCAGCCATCAAAAAAATGACTGGGTTGTCCTGATGCTGACAGCTTACAGTTCCATTATTTGACTCAATGGAAGAAATTATTTCGAAGATCTACTGTTATGGTGGGTAACTATTCTTTTTAGCAACTAGCCTGCCAATACCACCAAGGCTATCCTTTTGAATATAAGCAACTAAGCATATCAGCAAGATGTGCAGGTTCTTGCTTTTACCTCACTACACCTCTGCTGTGCCAGGGGCTTACCAATGAATGCATGCTTGATGGCCTGACCAGACAGAATGCAGAAAACCATGTAAGGCAGAAGGTGCTGATGATGGATGACTGTAGAGACTGAGGATCTCAGGAGATGAGCTCATACACTCAATTTAAAATAAAGAATCAAGCACTGGTTTTCAAAGCTAAGTAGGGGACATGTTTTATTTATTTATTTATTTATTGAAATGTTTCACCAGGAAAGCACACTAAATAACAAGTTCCTCATCTCCCAGTGTGACTTGGGTGGGGGAGTACAGAGTTGATAAACAATTACATTCATGGTACTCAAGACAACAGATTATATACAGTGAGGAATGCAGTAGGCAATTATACATTCTAGGTACAAGAGGCCACAATTACATATAGGGAATAAATCAGTAGTCGATTTAATGGATGGCAATATAGATTAAGTGGGGGGGATGGGGAGTAGCACAGGTGTGAGTCTAAGTAGATGAGAACAACTAGTACTAAGGGGACAATTTGATAGAAACAGAGTAGAGAAGATTAGGAAGAAAAGGTAAGTTCATTCACTTTAGGTGAAAGTTCGTTAAGTGTTGGGGTAAAAGAGGAGATTGGGAAGGGAGGATTGGGGTGGTGGGGGGGACGCAGTACCCATGGGCCCCTCCAGGATGCTGAGAAACCTGCAAGGAGGCAAGATATGCCAGAATAGGTGGGAATTCCCAAGGAGAACCAGAGTTTTTGGAAGGGGAAGGTAATTAAGTGCAAAGAGTAATAAAGTATTATGTGTGAGACAGACCTAAAATTGAAAGGATGGAGTGGAGAGGGAAAAAGCAATAGGGGGACCATCAGGATATTTGTTTATCCTGTGGGGGGTTCCTTCCAGGATGCTGAGAACCCTATGAGGTTTTTACAACTGTGCTGCATACTCAGTGTATGTGAAAAGTAAGACCACCTAAAAGGTGGTCTACCTTATGTGTGCATTTGCCATGACCTGTGGCACATAGACCTGTGGCACATTAGGGAGCCCTATCAGTGTTTGTTGCATACTTCATTATTTTACTGTAAAGTGATGGAGAGTACTGTACACGGTACAAAATGTTTGAAAATAGCATTCAAAAAGTTTGCCACATTTAGGATGTCACAGCCACTGCCCAAAATTTGGAATTACATTTGAGACATCATAACTGACAATCCAGCCCCCAGTATTTAATTCTGACTTGTCAAGTTTCCAAGCTCACTATGCTTAGATAAACAGCATAATGAATAAACAGTATCAATGAATCTCATCATCAATAAATAACATGTACTTTCATATATCGTAAATCTCTATATTTCCTTTTTGGTTCTTGGGGGTTCAGCATATTGCTAGAGCCCAGAAATGGTCTCTGGTAGTTAGTTATTTTGATTTTCTTTTTTTTTATTTTTATTTTACAATTTTTGGCCAGGAAAGACACATTAAGATGAGTCTTGTTTTGAGGTGCATCCTGGGAGCACAGGGAAGTTGAGTGACTTGCTCATGGTCTTAGTCTTCTGCAGCTCTAACGTCTTCTGTCCTTTGTACATGTTCTTTTTACACTATTTATATCTTTTTCAGTTTACAGAAATTCAAGAAATAATAATTGGCATTAACATGAACAGCCATTAAATTGCTTTTACTCAAGTAATCCTTGTCATTCTACCAAAAATTAAAGTCCAAGTAGTTGAAAAGAGAGATCCAAATTATGTTTAAAGGTTTATATATATATATATCTATGTGTATATATATATATATATATATATATATGTGTGTGTATATATATATATATATATATATATATATATATAACACACACACACACACACACACACACACACACACACCGGGCCAGCATAGCTAGGGTTGCGCAGCCAGCTCTATGTTAATCCCAACATTTTGCACTTTAATAACTTTGCAACCATTTGTCTGATCTGCCTGACATTTTGCAAGTGTGGTGTGGTACCATAAATCTCTGGATCTGGAAATTTTTGTTCTGGTTGGATTTTTGATTGCAGAGCTGCAGAGCATTGAAAAGTGTGAGCAGTTTGATGGACTGGTCTGACATTTTCAGCTTAAATGTGGACTGAGTCAAGGAAGTGCCTTTTGAATATGTGGAGAAAAAATGTTAATCTGTTCAAAAGTTATTAAACTTTAAAGTTACCCATTATAGCCTATGGGAAAAAATATATGTGCACCACGAAAGCTTTTAAAAGCTTTCATGAAAGCAAAATTTGCTTTTGAGCTATGTCAGTTTGTTTTTGAACTGCCGCCATCTTGTTTTCAGTTAGCGAGGGAAAAAAATGGCTGTAGTTCAAATTTGGCTGGTCCTAGGAAAACACGGATAGGTGCGTTTATCTAGTCGGGTACTGATCTACACAGCACACCATTTTTTGAGGGGGGTAAACCCCCAGGAATTGCCTTTTCTGAGATTGCCCCCCCCCATAGTGTCACAAATTACAACCAAATGGATTTGGCACTTTTGCAAATCACAACAGTGTCATGCTCACTCTTTCACATTTTGTTTGTGAAAGTGTCACAATTTGTGACACTACAACATCCAATAAAAGAGGAATTCTTTGTCACTCCACTGCACCTAAATGGTTGGGGCTTTTGGGCTGAAATTTGCAGGGTGGCAAGCCCTGGGTCCACAGATGTGCCTTTTGTTGATTTGGTCCCAAATCATTTAATGCTCCCTTAGTTTCAGCATTCTGAAGTTGAGACATTTCCCATAGGCTAACACTGCGGTGCCAGCATTGTGTTTTGGCACCCATGTCTCGAAAATGGTTTGAGATACAGATTTTTCACTCCAGGCAGCTTAGTTCATCTTTAGGGGGTTGTCAGGCCTAACTCTCACCCCATTCTCATATGCAGTGGCATGACAGCTTATTTACATGTGGAATGGGGTGAGAGTTTGCCTGATGACCCCATGGCACACCCCGACATCTGTTGATGTGTGCAGGGTGGTGTGGTAACCCTAATATCGAATTTCCAAATGTTTGTCACTGTGCTATTAACCCTAGCTGATGCATTAACAAAGTTTTTTGCAATGGATATATATATATATATATATATATATATATATATATATATATATAGGAAAGGAACATTGTTTAACCAGGACTGGCACACTAAGCCAAAGCTTGTTTCAGATGTGACCTGGGAGCAGAAGGAAGTTAAGTGACTTGCTCAGGATCAGACAGTATGGAATTATTTATGAACTATTTCTGAATTAAAGATTTTTACTTTTACATATAACATTTATGAACTATTTCTAAATTAAAGATTTTACATATATAAAAAATCAGTTTCATAATAAGTCCATTATTTTAATAATATTCATGTAATAATATTTCAAAATTCAGGGTGCAGTGCAGAAACCTAAAAATGTATTTTGGCATCAAATAATCTCCCCTACCCCTCACACTGGGGTTTACCATTTAAGAAAAAAATTGTACAAAATAAGTTTAATAAATGCTAGAACTCAGTACCAATTTAAACAAACTCTAGCCAAAGCCGATAGGGATGCAAAGAGCTACCAAATGACCAAAGTTATTTTCTTGTCCATGCCATATAGTGCTGTTTAGTTACAATCATCAAAAACTGCCATGCTGCTAAATCAGTCCTCTTGAACTTATTTAGTCAAAGTAAATGCTGCTGCTGTGTGTGTGTGTGTGTGTGTGTGTGTGTGAGCGCGCGCGCGCTTGCGTGCAACCTGTCCTACCCTAGGAATGAGATAGCTAACAGACTGCAATTGCACTGTCTGCAATCTGACACTGTAGTCTGACTTTCAGTTTCAGGAAATGCCAGACAACATATAATGAGTTATTCCATAGGTTGCTGAAAAAAATAGAATAAATCTGTTAGACTGAGCTGGACAGATAATTGAAACAGCAGTTTAAAAGGTTTTTTTTTTTTGTTAATATCCTAAGACATTCTAAGGTACAATACAGTAGCATCCCCCCTCCTTTCATATGCCTTTAACATACAGCAGCAAATAGCAAAAATCAGAGGGGAAGTGCACTGTTTTGCAACTGTGGAGGAATACTTCAAAATGTCCAACAAGGGAGTTCCATGATCAGCCATTTTAGAGCTACAATCTGATTGATCCCAAAAGGGCTGTAGGCTCCGCTCACAGCCCTAGAAAGGGATTAGGCCATTTAGGTCCATAGGACTCTCTGAATGCTGCATATTTAAAGAGCAACTCTCTATTATAATAAAAGGTAAAAGACACTAGATTTAAACCATATATGTTTCTACTGTATTGTTTTCTAGTTATTTATTATTTTCTTTACTTTCCCCTGATGTTGGTCTAATACTGTAAATACTGCAGATAGTGCAGCAATAATTTCACTGAGTCTTTTAAAATGTATCTGACTCTCCCCTATAACCACACATTCGCTATTTGTCATATGACAGTCTGTTGTCATGGTGAGCATGATGATGTCATAAACAAAGGCACTGTGAGGTTAACAGGGGAAAGGCAAATGTTTTAAAATGTTTTCTATTCAGATGTCTTACATGGACTACCAAGATAGACTATAAATCTTGAATAGAAACATTGAAAATGAAACAAAATGTGTTCTTTTGTAAATTGCAACAACTGAAATGTCTCATTTATGAAAGCACATGTCGAAGTGCAAAGTTGGTCTTTAAAGTTCATATTCCAGAGTCTATGGTGGACATCAGGAAGACCATTGCATTCCATTTCCTCTTCTTGCCTCAGCGGTTCATTTTCTTTTCCCTCCTCTTCTCTTCTTTTTTGTTCCTTGTTTTGATTTATTTTCTCAAGTAGGAACAATTTGACTTACTCAGGTTAAACAAAAAGTCTCTTGTCAGTTCCAAGGGAAAATCTAACATATTGCTGGTAACATATTTTGAAACTTTGCCCCCAAATCATGTAAATTATCCTTATGTGCCGGGAACTGCTAGTGCCTTAGCTGCATAGCAGGCAAGGTGTCTAGATAAACGCTGCATGTTGCATCATTAAATTTTAACACATCAATCTTTCTGGTGGTGGAAAGTTTCAGTTCCCCATCAGTGTCAAAAGCCTGGGTAAACAAAAGGGTCTTCCTTGGGCCTGATGCATATTGAAAAGTTGTAGCTGATGACTTAAAACTGCAGCAGAGTCAGGAGAGAGAAGTGCAATACTTAAATCCTGACTTCCAATTTCTGGTGTCCTTTCTTTGTCTGTTTGAGGCTTTAATACTTTGCTCTGAATTACATTGACAGGAGTTTTCCTAGTGGATATTTGGAAAGCCTTAGTTGTAAAGGAAAAGTTACTTTCAGGCAGTTTTCACACTGTAGAAAAGGGATCCTTAAGCAAGTCTCTTAAAGAGGCATATGCAGAGCCGTATACTGTAAGTTACTCTAGGAACACCCACCACTCTTACAATTTTATATTTCAATGAGTTCTCCTTTATTTCAGCTATGATTGCTATGATAGCTTTCACATTTGTAATGGTTGCAGCCTCATTTGTTAAGATTTGTTGTCTATAGTACATAACTTCTTTTTGCAGCCCTACATGAATACCTTTTAGAAGTAGCACATCATTTTTAACCAACTTAATTTCACAGTCAGTTGTATCTGTCTAAAAAATTAGTAGATCAAGTTTATTATCAAAGTTTTGAAAACAGAGAGAAAGGTTAGAAAATGAAGCAAAAACATCTTCAACTTTTAAAGTACAATTTAGGTGTAAGGGAAGCAGCAGCAGGCAATGCTTCATTTTCATTTGATTTTTATTTAATACCTGAATTCATGTGAACAAAATGCCCATGTGCACGTGTGACTTGTAAAAGGCTTCTGAAGACAGGAGTGAGCTGGTGTTTCCCCTACCCTCATAAACCATTAAAAAGTTTACCTGCTGCATTAACTTTAGAGCCTGTTGATGCCATAACTAATTTCAGTTTCATCTGGTGTTAGAAAAATCTGGTGAAGTTCCCAAACTTTGAAGCTGCTAAAAAGTACCTTGCTCTGTAATTGGGTCAGTGCCTTCAAAGCCCCCCGAGGCTACTGACGTGCACCCTACACCTCTTGGTGTTTGCTCAGTGACAGTCGCCTCACCCAGACAAGAACTATATGCCAAAAAGTAGCCAAAAGGCCCCTTTAGGAATGACATTTCAGTGTCTGAAGAGGAAGAGTCATTCTTCCTCTTCTGCTCTACTTGATTTTTAAAGTTGTTTCCTCTAGTTAATTCCTGGTCTCCAGGAATTTCTTAAAAGTTCTATATTTGTTGTCATTTTGTCTTAATAATTTTTTTACCTAGTTACTTTTATTACAGATTTTTATTTCTTATTTATTGTAACTTTTCCTGTGTATACTTGCTCAGTTACCCTTAAAAATTAACTCTGGCTTCATGTTTTTCTCTGCAAAATGAAATGAAAATGGAGGGCTGTGGTCACTCTTAAATAGGAAGAGGCCTGGAAATAAGGGGGTTAAGCACCTATTGTTGCTCTGGTGGGACATCCTTAAGAAGTAAGGGGTACTGGGTTTACCAGAAAAGGTGGACTGACCTTTGGGGCAATTCCTAAGGTTGTGGGTAACATAATATAACCAAACTCAATAAATAAATGGGAACCATTTGCTGTGGTGCAGAATAGCTAAACTGGTGCTGAAAAGGGAAGTTTGCATGTTTCTGTTCCAAGGTGGATGGTATTTATTCCTTTAAACAATGTAAGCCTTTGAGTTAAGGGTCTCATAGAAAAGACAGAACACTCACAATGTTCAAAGCAAATAACCCACAGGTCATTCTTTCTGTGAAGAATTCCTTTCCTAAGTGACAACAGGACCTCCTCCACCTGCTCCAACTCTCCCATATGCCTCCTATGATCTGCTCTGGGTCACAACTGTACCATAAGAGAGTAAGGTGCCTGCCAGACTCCCCTGATCCACTTCTGCCCACCTTTATCTGTCAGGCTCACAACTTACTATAGACTACCACTTACCAATGCCTGGATACAGACGTTATCTAAACACTTTAAGAAGGTGTGACTCCATCTGCTTCTATAAAATTCAATTATTGGATGTACTTACTGCTTCCAGTACTTGTAACTGCTTCGTATATCTGATGAATTCCAGGTAATGCATTTCTTTTACTGCTTTGTATGCCTGACTGTCTGCATCCACATATTTTGTATGTAAGTATCGTATGTTTATATATTTGCCTCCAGATCCTTAGAAAATAGGCCATTACCTAAAGGATTTTGTGTGTAATAAAAGCTAAAAAAGCAAACTGAACTTTAACACTTTCATTTATACTCTCTATCTTAACAGCTTCAAAAGTTTACACTTAGTACATTCGCATTCAAATTCACATTAATATTAGCTTTACATCAATTTCTCCAGACAGTAATTATTCCCCATTGAAACATTGTGTGAATGGCACCAGTACCTTTGTATCTTTAGATAGAAGAAGAAGAAGAAGAAGAAGAATCAGTATTTATATAGCGCTTTTCATACACAGTATTCCAAAGTGCTTTACAAGCAATGCTACACTGGTAGTGAAGTGACTGAATGTGTGGTGGCGGCCATATTGCACATCATCACCCACACACAGCCTGGATAATTACATGAACCAGTTTATGGGAAGGGGAATGTTGGCCAGGACAGCAGGAATGTTCCATGCTCTTTGTGAAGAATGCCCTGGGTTCTTTTACTTCCACCTGGACATCCACCAGGACAACACTAAGGATAGGCAGAAGGGACCTCGGTTTAACGGCTCATCCTAAGGACGGCACACCCCAGCAGTACAGCACCCCGCAATACTCACTCGGATGCCAGCAATTTTTAGGTGCAAGTCCAATCCCGGTGTGGTCCAAGAACCCATGACTTTCTGGCCCAGAGGCGGATGTGCTACCAACTGATACAATTACTAACATTCCTGGGGATGAAAAAGCTTCTTGTGGATAGACTAAGAGAGCAACAATGGTTCAAAATCAGAGACACCAGTCCTAATCTGTGGAGGTGGGCAGTTTCTTCCTCCTCTTCTTCTGTACTGGAACTAAACTGGAACATAATTTCATTCTGGACATGCATGTAGCTAACCTTTTCTTGGGCTCAATGGTTGTCCTGAGTTCCCTATGCTGTGACTCAGGTGATCCCTCACCACCAAGCTATTCAGATCCCAGGGACTGACCCTAGGCCCAAACCTGGCCTTAAGGCCACTCTGTCTGGTCTCTTTTCTTCTTTCCAGTCTGCCCAGCCCCACTGCTCATTTCCTCCCCTGTACTGCTAGTGCAGCTCTTTGTATAGCTGAGAACATGTGCATAGTCAAAACTTTGCCTTTGAAATGGTCAATTTCTCTCTGGCCATTCCCTCTGTCAGTCAGTAATCTACATCTGCTTGAACCTCCACCCTGAACTATTACAGCAGCATGAATTTTTCAAGTTTGAGATACCTCTGGACAACAGTTTATGTGAATCTGCCTCTATACTGACTCCTCAGAAACTGCAAAAAATCAGTAACTGTATTTTTAAACTACCATAAGCTCTTTTTCACCAAACACCTGAGAAAAATGTTAATACCCTGGCCAGAATATGAAGCTCTGCTTCACAGCTGCCTCATTAATTTGTTTAATAAAATGTCAAATACTGTATGAGGACCCTAGCTCGCTTTCAGCTAAGGTTGACCTCTACCCAGTGTAAAAACACTAATACTCTCAGTAACAAACTAGTTATTTGTGAGGAACATTGCCAACCTCCCAGTCTTTTTTTTTCATTTTTCTCTGTACTTCGCCATAGTGCTTAGCTATCCACCTTAGCCCACTAAAATCCGTACCCCACCACCCTCCTATTGCTCGCCACCCCCCTCCGACTGCCTAGCCCACACTACTTCTCGGCTCTCTCCTGCCTCGCTAAAAAAATGCTTTGGCTTAGTCCCCACCACCTGTTCCTGCTCACCCTCACCCTCCTTTTCCCTTTATGCCAACTCCCCTCCGCCTACCCTACCCTCCACCTACTCTCACCTTCTTCTGTACTACCCGAATCATTGTACCATGGCTTTTACCTGGAAGTCTTAAAACAAACATCACCCAATTAATACCTGGTGCAAAGAGCCATATTTCCTAATTGAAACTGCCACATCATTATAACTCACTAACGATCACCCCTACTGGGACTTCAGAAGACAATCCAAGCATCTTAAAAAGTACAAGCAGAAACTCACTCCAACCTATTATGAACTACGTAATGGCATCGCTGAAACTCCTGCTCCTCCTACTTTTAATATCTGGTGGATACACCCAAACCCTGGTCCTGTTGCACTGAAGCCGACAAAACAGGGAAAGTTGGTAGTGGTCTCTCCATTATCACTCTAAATATCTGCAGCCTCCTTCCCAAATTGGCATCTCTTCAAACTCGCTGGACAAAAACCTGATATACTAGCCATTGTGAAACCTGGCTATCCCCAGCACCCGGATCATGCGGTCTGGCTGAAGGCTACAATCTTTTCAGACTTGACCGGGCAAGCAAGAAAGGTGGGGGCTGTGCTATCTACATAAAGGACAACCTCTCCTGTCAAAGTGGCAGCTTCACCCCCACAAATACGCGGATGCAACTCCTCCCTATCAAACTGCTTCTTGGTGCACAAAACAAAGTTCTCACAGTGGCCGCAGTCTATATCCCTCCAAAAGACCACCGTGCCAGTATTAAGTCTGTACTTGATTTTGTTAGTCTGCAGCCCTCTGAAAATGAGCTCCTTCTCCTCGGGGATTTCAACATAAACTGGCTCACCTCTGACACTGGCTCTTACAAAGATGACATCCTAGCAGCAAACCTGACTCAGATGGTAACCTCCCCCACCCGGAAAAATTACAAAACTGGTACAAGCACCCTTATTGACTGGGTTCTCACAAATCACCCTGACCGGATAAAAAACATTAAAGTCCTCCCTGACTCCCTCAGTGACCACTCCCCAGTGTCCTGTACCTGGTCTAATAAATTTCTCAAGCCACCCCCCAAAGTTATAACAAGCAGAGTATTGCCTTATGGGAATCTTATCAAGTTGAAAACCCATCTCCTACAACAGGACTGGACGCCAATCCTTGAATCAACTGTTATTAATACCGCACTAGAATACTTCATTAAATCTTTCAACTCTGCATGCGACTTATACGCCCCAGTAAAAAAACGTAAAATCAAAGCGCTATCAAATCCATGGATTACTGCCAAACTACTTGCCGAGCTCAAGGTTCGGGACCACCTCTGGGCAGTTGCCAGAGACAGAGGCTCACCTCATGATACCCTAAAATACAAGCAGGCACGAAATAGATGTACCTCACAAATTAGGCAAATGAAGAGCGCCTATTTCAAAAATGCCCATGAATCCACCTGGGGTGATGGAAGAGCTTTTTGGGACAACATCCGAAACATAATGGGTAAACAATCAAAATCGTCACCTACCATTATGAAAGTTGATGGATCCACCACTCTTGACCCAAAGTCTATTGCAGATGCTTAATAAGACATTCACAGACCTTAGTGGGGTCCTCCCCAGATTTCTTCTCGGACTTACCTGTGCCTAGCCTAGTATCACAAAACACCGTGACAAACCACAATTTTACTTCAAGAAAATCAAAGTGCACGAAGCACATAAGTACATAAGAAAGGCCTGCTCCAAATCCAGAACAAGTAGTGACCGCTAGATCTAAAAATCCTGTCTCTCACCCTGGATGAAGTAATTCACCCCTTGCAAAAATTCTTAATCTGTCACTTTGCCAAGTCAATTTCCCAACAAATGGAAATCTGCCATAATTACGCCAGTGCACAAAGGGGGACAAAACCTCAACAGGAAACTATCGACCAATATCAATACTCCCTCCTCTCCAAAGCACTTGAGCGAATAGTGGCAGACCAACTCTCTGATTACCTGGACAAATACAATCTACTCTGTAATCAACAGCACGGCTTTAGGAAAGGACATAGTACAACAACAGCCTTACTTGATTTCTCTGGAGAAGTCCACTCAGCCCTGGACAAAGGGTGCCAAACAGGTGCAGTCTTTATCGATCTTACAAAAGCTTTCGACACAGTCCATCATGGCCTACTTACCTCCCTACTTTCTAGCCTAGGCCTGGCCGAAGGTCCTTGTGCTTGGGTAAAAAGTTACCTGTCCAATCGGTCACAGGCTGTAAAAATCTCTAATGAACTCTCCGACTTCAAACCAGTTCTCTCGGGTGTACCACAGGGATCAATTCTTGGACCGCTCCTCTTTAGCCTGTTCCTTAACTCCCTCCCAGATATCTGCCAGGAGAAAATAATCTTATACGCTGATGATGCTGTAATTCTCTCTTCCCACAAGGATCCAAACTCCCTGAAAAAAGCCTGCAACTTGCTTTCTCTAGTGTTGAAAGGTGGTTCCTGGATAGTAAACTTGTGCTAAACCACAATAAAACAAAAGCCATGCTCTTCTCCAATCACCAAAACAAAAATAGGCATACTCCACTCACCATAAAAACCTCTGCAGGAATTACACTGGACCAAGTAAATACTTTCAAATACCTTGGCATCACTTTTGACCAAGGGCTCACCTTTGCAACCCACATTGACAACACTGCGAAAACAGTGAACCAGCGCCTGGAATACTATTCCGTAACTGTCAATTTCTAAATCAAGCGGCATTGAGAATAGCTATACAGAGTTCCATAATCTCAATCATTGACTATGACCTTATTATTTATGGCTCAGCTACCTCCACTGCTCTAAGGTGTATCTCAATCACTCTAAATAAGGCCTGCCGGCTCCTCATGGGGGCTCAAAGACTGACTCACACATGTGATCTGTACTATGAATCAGGCTGGTTGAACCTATCAAATCTTCTTATTTATCTCACCTGCACAATGGCAAAAAAATCTATCTTGGGACTGACTCCATTATGTATTCAAAACCTACTCCGACTGAATCCTGGCTCACGACCCTCCACCAGATCTGAATGCCAACCTTTCCTGGTTCCGAGATGCCGGACTGCACAGGGACAAAGATCTTTCACATACAGGGCCCCAACATGGTTCAATGCGCTTAGTCCACCTACTCTATCCTCAACCTCGCTTGAAGCTTTCAAATCCATGCTCTATGCCCACCTCACCACCACTAGCAACTGTGACTGCGCTAGATAAAGACTACTACTCCTCATGTCCATCCTCACATCTGAGGCCTCTTCCTCCCTGACTAATGAACCCTCTGGTACCTCTACTACTTCCTGTCTCCCACCCAAACTCACTCCCCCCCTTTTTTCCTGTCCCCTCTCACTTACTCTCCCGCTCACCACCTTTCCCTCCTCTCTAGCCTCCTTTTGGCGCCTAATGATCACCCTCTTCCTGGAAGTTTCCTTAACCTTGAAATTGTCTACTCGCTTGAACCTGTTATAGCTTGTTTTTCTATGAAACTTAAAAACGTTACTGCCTTAAACTGTTAATAGCAAATTTATGATGTAACTTTCCTGTCTGGTTTTACCTGTAATGTGTATCGTGCTTTGTTAAATGTTCTTTGTGACGTGGAACCTTTGTAAAAGAGCCCTGGCTCAAAGGTATTAATTCCTAGACTAATAAACTAAACACAGTTCTCTTCTGCTTTTTACTTATTTGTCTCAAAGTGCATTGTTTATACACAATTTGATATAAATGCTCCCACCCAATGGAGGGGTTAAGAGTAGAGATGTTCAAATCAAAACTTTTAGGACTTGTCCAATCATGACTGTAGCTGAATTTGCACTTGCCCCTCATTCTTTACAATAAAATCAGCTCTCTTTTTGTACTTGTTCTTCAAAGAAATTTACTTGTCCCAGAGAGGGGGAAATATGATTTGCACACCCCTGGGTTAGGAGTCTACTCTCCATGAGGGTGTGAGAGAAACCTTAGCCCATCTCTCAAGCACCTTCTCTGGACTAAGTTGTGTCTATTTGCCCTGTAGCTCATCTCAGCTTTACTGCATGGCCGTAGTCACCATCTTGTCTCCATGCCTACTCAGGCACACCAATTCCTGCCTTCTGTGCTGGTGGTCATATCTTACAGTCATGTCTCTACCTCTACCCCCTCATGGTAAGCCTTATTACTTCTTGAACTACAGGTGCAGCAAGTTTTGTATGAATCTACAACTTACCACTACATTATTTTTGAAGAAAAATGCATTGCAAGCCCTGGGAGGGAGTGAGGCCTAATCTTTTTTCCCCAGCATGACTGATGCTTTATATGCTTCTGAGTACCCCATATTGGACTAGAGATTGGCACTACCAGTCCTGCTTAGCTTCCTAGCCCTAAATGTGCCTGAAAGTTTGTTTTACTTTACTTATTAAGTGTTTTTCTACCACTCCAAGTGCTTTTGTTTGATCCTTCTGGGCCTATATATTTGTATTCCTTCTTCCCCCTGAGCTCCTGACCAGCCCTCTTCAGTCCTCAGCCTCTGTGCAGCCCCATCACCCACCTTCCCCATGACTTACTACACTCTTTGTTCCACCATGGATGATCTCCCATGGGAATGGCTGCCCAGACATACCCTCTTTACCCCTGGACAAAGTTGAGCTTCGGTGAGGGAGTGAGAACCACAGTTGGTAGTGCAGGGCTTGTGGTATGGTGGTGGAGCTTGCGGTAAAGTGGCAGAATGCATCCTGTGTGGTTCGAGGATTTTTTCATTTCTTTCTCCCTCACTAAGCATCGGTGAGGGAATGTTACTGTCATCATGAGGTCAGAGTGACAACCCCCCCCTGATATTGACTCCAGCCTGCACTGACACCTGTGGTCACCCAGGTGGCTGTATTGTGGTGGAGACCAGAAGTTCTCCCTCCCCTGAGAAGGCGAGTATCCTTAGGATGTCAACCCTTCAGAGCTCCAGACTTGTTCCCAAACCTGGGTCACTGGTATTGCAAGTGGAAGCTCTACCATTGTGATGATAGACTGGCACCCTCTGGGCCTTCTGCACCTACCTTGGCAAACCCTTACCTCACTTGTGCTATAGGCTGTTGATGTTAGACTTCATTTTTATTTATTTTTATTTTTGTGATTAGGTCCTCGGTGTGTTGATTCTGTTGCTTTTAAACCACATCCTGAGAATCCCTGCCTCCTTCTGAGTGACATTGTGATGCTTTCAATCATGATGGGCAAAATACACCAATCACATTCATTTTATACTACGATTAGTCATACATGAAAAAATATTTTTTAAAACATATGACTCATCTCCTGCTTTGTGCAGGACCTCAGTGGCCCTGTATGAAGTAAGTTAGACTTATGTTCTGCTTCCCCCACAGCTCAAAGAGCTCTGCATGAAGCAAATTAGCACAAACCAAAATTCAGGCACTCACAACCAAATGAACAGATACCACTTGGCATAAATGGCTATGTCATCTTTATTAAGATAATCTAAAAAACACCCATGTTGGCCCACCTGATGCATTTTGGATGACCCCACATCATCAGGTGAGCCAACATGGGTTTTTCTTAGATTGTGTTAATAAGGACAACATAGCCATTTATGTTGAGTGGTGTCTGTTCATTTAGTGATGAGTGCCTGAATTTTGGTTTGTGTTTGTTGATATTTCGTGAGCACCACCAAGCCTCTGTGCACTTTTGTGGTTTTTATGAAGCAAATTAGGACTCACCTGCTGCTTTGCTCAGTAGGGCCCTGCACAAAACAATTAACGAATCACTTACTGCTTCACACAGGGTCCAGAGAGCCCTGTCCAAAGCAAACTATGACTGTACTTACTCAGAAAGTAAGGATATTCTTTGCAAAAAAACTACATTAATGCACTGTTATTCAAAAAAAAAACACAAAAGGAGGGAAATGTGATGTTAGGGTCTATCAACCCTAATGCCCCTCCATCACCTAGTCTCATGACCTAAGGTCAAGCTACAGAATAGGGGTTATGCCCGATTAGCCTGCTGCATCAAGCTGCAAGTCTGGAATGCATACAGAAAGAAAATGTTTACTGATCTCCTAAGCAAAAAAAGTTATAACTTGTCTTTTGCTTCACAAAGTGCCCACAAGGTCCTGTGCAAAGAAAGTTGTGGCTCATCTTCTGCACTGACAACAAAACTGTTCTAGGATGCCCAATGTTTTGCTTTACAATCCTAATATAAAAATAATAAAAGAACTATTCTGAGGGCTGATTAAAATCCATGCATAATAAATAAAGAAGGCTCAACTCCTCTGATTATGCTGTGCTTTTATTATAACTTTATCTTCCACCTGCTTAGGCTATGTTTTGTGGCAAGCACCACTTCATCAGGAATGGTGCTTTCAATTGTATCACATGTTATTCATTCTCAGAATCTGTAATCTGGCTTTCACTTCATATGCATAACAGCTTTCAAAGCCTCCCAGGAAACTAAACTGCCTTTTTGCATAGTGAAGCTATGCTGACATCTTGCTATTACACTGAGAGAGAAGGTGACCTGGAAGCATGTGACAGGATACCTATACCTGTGACCTTCCACAGTGGAGTTGAAGCACATTCAGTCTTCTCCACTGACCACAGTGTTCCCTCTCCCCCACTGCCAAGTGCACTATTTTCCTACTCAACGCTCACTTCCAGGTTTGGAGATAACACCTGTTTCCCAAGCTCTTGGAAGCCTTCCTACCATTTCCATATTTATGTTTCCCTGGTGTCTAGTGGCACCTCCACCCTCCAACTTTGTATTCATATGTCTCCGTGGTGTCTAGTGGCACCCCCTACTCTCCTTCTCCATATTCATATGTTTCTCTGGGGTCTAATGGCACCCCTCACCCTCTGATCACTGTCCTTGTATTAATTTAATTGTTTCCCTGGTGTATAGTGGCACCTCCACCCTCTGTTCATCATCCCCTTATCCAAATGTGAGCTGTAATAAAGTAAGCCATCCATCAATGTTTTTTTAAACCTGTAAATCAGAAAAAGGTCCCTCACTGATCTGTCCCCACACCCCCACCCTGACCTCACTCAGCACCCACCACCCCACGCCCCCCCACACACACACCCTCACTCACCTGAACATGTCTCACAACTTAGATTCACTCATCGATTGAAGACATGCCTTGCTCCTGGAACCTCTGACTGCTGTATGAGAAACTAAGGTACATGCAGGTCATTGTATTTCAATGGGATTTTAAACTTTGAGGCATAACTTTGTCATTTTTGCATATTTGCACCCCAAATTTTCAACATGGCCTTTTCGGGACCCGATCTCATGAGCAATGGTGGCAGAATTATGCAAATCAGGCCTGAAAGATGTTCTCACAGTCACTTGGTGAAATCACCTTTTGGGCAGGATTTGAACATTTTCATCACCATTGTTCATAAGGTGGGATCATAAGAAGGCTATGTTAAAAATTTGGGTCAAAATATGTAAAAATGAGAAAGTACAAGAGCATGCTGAAATTGTTTTATGCTCGCTTATAACTTCAGTAATTTTAAATATTTTGACCCCAGATTTTCAACATAGCCATTATTTTCACACCACCTCATGAACATGATAGCTATCTTTTTCAAATCCTGGCCAACACATTTTTCTGCACCTGTGGCACAGAATGACATTTCGGTAGTTTGGAATCACATTTTGGTGGAGATTTGAAAACTTTTACCAATAATGTTCATAAGGTTGGGTAATAACGAGGCTATGCTGAAAATCTGGTGTTCAAATATGTTACAATGTCCAGGTTATGACTGAACATTGCAGTATTTCTACATTTAATCATAAGTTTGCTAATTTTCAATATTTTGGCTCCAAACTTTCAACATACCCTTCACACAGGTTGTTACCACTGCTACCCATATTCAGGGTCACTCTCTGGATCTGGTGTTCACCCTGGGGATGGAGATCGCAGAACTGGTGGTGGAACCAGTTGGGTGGTCTGACCATCACTCCATAAGGTTCAATTTCGTGGCCCCCCTTGTGAGACCTACCCCTTTGGAGATGGTCCAGTACCACCCTTTGAGGGGAGTTACTCCTGAGGGTCTGATGGTGGTGCTGGACCTATTGAATTGGCCCATGGAGTGCATGGAACCAGATGCCTTAGTAGTGCACTATAATAATATGGTGCTGAGGGCACTGGATTCCATAGTGCCTGTCCGTGTTCACCCCCTCTCCCTTCACCCTCAGTACACCTGGTTAAATGGAACATTGAGGGAGCTGAGGACAGCGAGGCAAAGATTGGAATGCTGTTGGCAGAAATCCAGCCTGGAAGGTGACAGATGTAGATTAATGGTCCATTATGTGGACTATCAATCAGAAATCTCCTGTAAGAAGGCAAAGTTCCTGTCCAGGGAGATGGCTGCAGCAAGAAATCAATTCCGGACCATGGACAGACTGTGCAATCCAGCCTGTCTGCGGGGTCAGAGAGCTTTTTCACAAATAAAGTGTGATGAGTTTTCTTGGTTCTTTGAGGATAAGGTGTCATCGATCAGGTCAGAGATTCGCAGTATGTGTTCTAACGAGTGTGGCAGTGATCGATGTGGGGTTACAGGCCCTTGGTCTGCCTGGACAGATTTTGACCAGCCAGCGATCATGGATATCATGAAGATTGTCCAGGGCTTGCGACCGACTTGCTGTAGTTTGGATCCTGGTTCCACATGCCTCCTTATGGGGTGCATGGATGTGATTGGACCAATCCTTGCTGAGATAGTCTGGTGCTCTTTGGACCAAGGGGTGTTTCTGGAGTCTTTAAAAGAGGCTATCGTGACACTCCGTTTGAAGAAATCTTCCCTTGACCCAGATTGTCTCACCAACTACAGACCGATCTCTAACCTGCCCTTTTTGGGCAAGGTTATTGAGAAAGTAGTCGCGTTGCAGCTCAATGACTTTCTTACCACCCATGAAGTCTATGATCCTCTCCAGTTCAGTTTCAGGAAGAGGCATAATACTGAGACGGTGTTGGTTCAGGTACTTAATGATCTCCTAATAGCGAGAGGTCGGAGGAGCCGTTCGATCTTGGTCCTCCTTGATCTCTCTTCAGCATTTGACACCGTGGACCATGGGATGTTGCTAGATCACCTGCGGCTGTTCTGCGGACTGTCGGAGACAGTCCTCAGATGGTTCCACTCTTTCCTCACAGGCAGAAGTCAGAGGGTAGTTTCAGGAATTTTTTCCTCTGCTCCCTTTGCTCTGTCCTGTCGGGGTGACGCAGGGTTCTGTGCTTTCTCCCATGTTGTTCACAGTGTATATGCTGCCCTTGGGAGACATTATAAGGTATTATGGGCTGAGTTTTCACTACTATGCAAATGATACTCAGCTCTATATGTCCTTTGTACCCATACAGAATGACGCATTATTGGTCTTTAATAACTGCCTCGCTGAGATTCAGGACTGGATGAGTGCTAACTGGTTGAAACTGAATCCGGATAAGACTGAGGTGCTGGTTGTGGACCCGGGTCATCGTGCAGAGAAGTTGACTCCTGGGTTTCCCTCTGGCCTTGTGTTAGGAGGCAACCAGTTGAGACCTTCTGAACAGGTGCAGAATCTGGGCATAATTCTTGACAGCAAGCTGACGCTGAAGACACAGGTATATGCCACTGTCAGGTCTTCCTTTTCCTATCTGAGGAATAACGCCCAGATAAAACACCTTGTTCCACATGATGACCTTCCTGTGTTGGTCCACGCCTTTTTTTCCTCGCGTCTTGATTACTGTAATGCTCTATATTTAGGGTTGTCGAGGGTGGATCTCCGTCGCCTGCAGCTGGTGCAGAATGCTGCAGCCAGGTTGTTGACTTGGTTACCAAGAACTTGCCATATCACACCTGTGCTGCACAAATTGCACTGGCTGCAGGTACGGTGGAGAATCACCTTCAAGGTCAGGTTGCTGACCTATAAGACCGGGCTACTTGCAAGATCTCCTTCGACCCTACCACCCTCTCCGCCCACTCCGCTCCGTTAATGAGGGATTGCTAGAGATTCCCAGGGTTCCTCTTCAGTCATCTGGGGCCAGAGCTTTTCTTTCATGGCCCCAACCCTGTGGAATTCTCTACCTCATCAGATTAGAGACTGCCTGTCCACGGAATAATTTAAGGCATCTCTGAAGAGTTATCTATTTGAATTAGCATTTGAATAGGTTTATTGCTGCTTTTTATTGTTTTTATGTTATTATTTATTATGTAAGATGTTATTTTGTTCTTGCGCTTTGATATGTTGAAAAGCGCATTATAAATAAATTTTGATTTGATTTGATTTGATACCCATTTTTTATACACCTCCTCATAAATGTGACAGGTTAATTTTTTAAATCCTGGATGAGGTTTGTGGTGTTAGTTGGTTTGGCTTCTCAGAAGGAACTAGAAGGGGATAGGGTCAGATGTGTTTCAGTACAGTAGCTGCTTCTTGTTGTTTTTACAGGGTTTCTTGTGGATTTTACTTGATAGAAGGTTATTTCTTTTCTTTCTTACTACTTCTAAGGGGTTAGCAGGGTATTGTTGTTGGGGCTGTTGCAAGTTTGAAAACTGATTTGGTGGCTGTAAGTGGGCTCATTTGTTGGATGTTTCACTGTGTAACAGGCTGCAATGGTGGCGGCCTATTTCTTCTGATTTAAAACCTATTTGGTGGGATTTGCTTGGGGCTGGTTATTTGAATTGGAGACCTATATCTGTTAATTTCAAGCCTATTGTGATGTGTTGTTAGTGAAGCTGATTGAATTGGAGACCTGTTTCCTTTGGTAGCAAACATATTTTGGGGGCTTTGAGTTGAATCTTGGTTCCTTGACACTGTTCCACATAGAAGATTTATAAATAAGCTGGGTAGGCTCGGGGTGGGTCAGAAGTTGGTCAACTGGGTGGCAAACTGGTTGACGGGCAGAAAACAGAGAGTGGTGGTATATGGTATACAGTCAGAAGAGATGCAAATCACAAGTGGGGTACCTCAGGGATCAGTTCTGGGGCCAGTCCTCTTCAACATCTTCATTAGTGACCTTGCAGATGGACTAGAGGGTAAGGCTTGTCTGTTTGCAGATGACACCAAGATCTGCAACAGAGTAGATGATCCAGATAGGGTGGGCAGAATGAGAAGGATCTAGATAAACTAGCAAAATGGTCAGAAGAGTGGCAACTGGGATTTAATGCAAAAAGTGCAAGATCATGCACATAGGAAGAAACCCTGAAGCCACCTATAGGCTGGGAGGGTTGCTAGCAGTCACAAAGGAAGAAAGAGACTTGGGCATCACATCACTGATGACCTGAAATCATCAAGTAGACCTCTAAAGCAGTAGGTAAGGCTGGGGGGTGTTAGGATGTATTAGTAGGGGTATCACAAGTTGTAAGAGGGAGGTAATAATCCCTCTTTACAAGACACTGGTTAGGCCCCATCTGGAGTACTGCGTGCAGTATTGGAGGCCACACCTTCACAAGGACATTAACCAAATTGAGGCAGTCCAGAGAAGGGCAACCAAAATGGTGCAGGGACTGCATCAGAAGGCATATGAGGACAGATTAACAGAGCTCAATATATATACCCTTGAGCAAAGGAGGGAGAGAGGTGATATGATCGAGGCATTCAAACACCTTAAGGGCATTAACAAGGTGAAAGAGTCTAACATGTTTAAATATAAGGAAAATAGCAGGACAAGAGGACACAGCATGAGATTAGAGGGGGGCCGATTAAGGGATGTGAAATTCGTTTTCAGAGAAAGGGTGGTGGATGCATGGAATGGCCTACCTCAAGAAGTGGTGGCTATGAATACAGTGCAGGGCTTCAAACAGGCATGGGATAGGCATAAGGGAGCAATACAAATGAGTATGAATAGATAGGCCACTAACAGAGCAAAGGCCGCTGGCACATTTATAAGGTAGAAAAAGAAATGGGCAGACTGGATGGGCCTTGCGGTCCTTATCTGCCGTCAGCTTCTATGTTTCTATGTTTCCTTTTTGCTGACTTCACTAGCTGCAAAGCTTAGTGCATAGTGGGGGAAGGGTGTTAATGGTCTGGCCAGGTCTCACTCAGCTAATTGACTGGAGGCAGAGCTGAATCAGGTTTGTGGTGTTAGTTGCTTTGGCTTCTCAGAAGGAACTAGAAGGGGACAGGATCAGATGCGTTTCAGCACAGTAGCTGCTTCTTGTTGTTTTTACAGGGTTTCTTGTGGATTTTACTTGGTAGAAGATTATTTATTTTCTTTCTTACTACTTCTAAGGGGCTAGCAGGGTATTGTTGTTGGGGCTGTTGGAAGTTTGAAAACTGATTTGGTGGCTGTAAGTGGGCTCATTTGTTGAATGTTTCACTGTGTAACAGGCTGTGCTGGTGGAGGCCTATTTCTTCTGATTTAAAACCTATTTGGTGGGATTTGCTTGGGGCTCTTCTTTGGTTGAAGGGCCTGGAGGGGCAGACACAGGGCTGATACACTCTCGAGAGAGAGTCGAGTGTAGGCCCTAATCCCACCTCCTCCCTCCCCAGAGCTCTGCTTATTTATAGGGGAACACCTGCCCTGCAATTGGAGGAAAAAGGCTACAGGTGCAGCTCATGTAGTTCCAGCCACTTGGGGTTGGATTTAAAGGCTGGGAGAGAGGAGCTTAGGGAGTTGTTCACTTCCCTTATAAGTTTACTGTGTTGTACTGCACCTAGTAACAGGGTTACTGGTTTACTGTGGGACTGTATCTAGGATTAGTGGGTGACCTGATTAGTCAGTAGGAGTGTATCTTGGACTAGTGGGGAACAGTGGCTCACCCAAGGAAACCTACTTGAAGGGGGATGGGACAACACGTCATTAGGGCCGGCATCTTTGAGAGGGTGGTGGGGTGCACAGGGTGTGGGGCAGCCATGATACTGGACTAGGCTTGGAAGTTCAGTGGTTGCCCAGTGTGCTACCAGCTGGCACAGTTTAGGGAGGAGGTTGCGGGGATTAGGAGACAGCTGGGGGAAGGGGGAAGGTATGGTTGGGGAAGAGGGCAGATGATCTCCCACGGGGTTGCACCAAGCACTAGGGTGGGAGCATAGGGAAAGGAGTGCAGGAGAATACTCTGAGGTCACATAGGGGGCCCTGGCAGAGGGGGCCCAAAAGGAGGACACTACCAAGGAAGCAGGCAGGTAACTGGGGACCCTCACAAAGGGGGGCCAGAGGGACAACATTCTCAGGGAAGTAGGCAGATGGCTGGGGCTGGACAGAACGAAGAGAGGTGGGGAGGTGGATTGGACCTTAAGCTCAGTAACTGCTTCAATCCTCTTCTTCTGCCTGAGGATGAGGGGGGTGATGTAGCCATGACAGGGGTGGTTAGAGATGGAAAGAGAGTGGGGGCAGGAGGTGGGGACCGGATAGCAGGAGGAACGGGGGGGACCTGGAATGCAGGAAAATGGAGGGAGCAGTGGATCAGAGCTGGAGGGGCAGGGGGAAGAAGGAGGAAAGGGCAAGGAGAAGGACCAGAAGTACAAGGAGGATACAGTAAAGGGAGCTGAGGGTTTAGGCCAGGGGAGCACGACAAGCAAGGAGGGACTGAACGGAGACAGAAAGGAAGGGAGGGAGGACGAGCCAGGCTAGTTTAGCAGATGGGGGAGAAGGACCAGTCACGAGCAGTGAGGGGGAGGATAGCGAGGCACAGAAGGATACTCGGGAGGAGGAGAGGCATAGGATCGGAGAAGAGGGGGTGGCCAGGGTAAATGAGGGGGCAGCATGTGGCACCCAGATGGGGGGACAAGGAGCCGGCTGGGTTGAGGGGCCGGTAGAAAGGATGAGTGACATGGAAGGGGGGAATGGAGGAAAAGGAGCAGTCAGAGTGCTCTTGTTGGGGGATTCTATGATCAGGGTATCAAATGGGATAGGGAGGGGGAAGCCTGGCCAGTTAGAACAAAATACTTCCCTGGACTAACGGTGCACAGGGCCAAGCACGAGGTATATCAGCTGGCAAAGGATTGATAGGGTTCCCCGGACATACTGGTCTACCTGGGTACAAATGACATTGAGGGAAATAGCGAGCTAGAGATACAGGTAAGGTTCAGGGAGCTCGCCAGGGTCTGTCATGACATAGGGTGCACAATTTCCTTCTCAGAAATCCTGCCAGTGCCAAGGGCTAGTGGGGAACACAAAAGGAAGATTAGGGAGATAAACCAGTGGTTCAGGGAGTGGTGTGAGGCCAGAGGGTATGGGTTGATGGGGGATTGGGGGAAGACCTGGGAGGATAAGGAGCTGTATGCTAGAGATAGGCTCCATCTCAATTTGGAGGGAAGGGGAATTCTTAAGTTGAAAATAGAGGGGTTCATTGGTGAAAAGTAGGGTTTAAACTTGTGAAGGGGGGAAGGACGGGAGAAAAGGCTGTTGAGGGGGGTCCAATAAAGGAGAGACTCTGTCTCCACCCCCCTGGGGAGCTGGAGGAATGTGGGAAAAGGCCAACTTGTAAAGTGGAGACCAGGAAAATGGAATCCCCATGGGAACACGAGCAGGAAATGGAAGTATAGGGAAAGGGTGGAGGTGGTCTCTAAATGCCAGAAGCTTGGGCAATAAAATGCCTGAGCTCCAGGCGATGCTAACTGAGGGAGCGGTGGATATGGCAGCTGTCACTGAGACCTGGGCCACCGCAAGACATGACTGGGACCTGAACCTGGAGCATTACACTATGTTCAGGAAGGACAGGGGGGAGGGAAGGGGAGGAGGGGTAGCAATAATAGTCAAAAACTGCATTGGCATAGGGGGAGTACAGAAGGCAGAGTGAACCGTGGAGGCGATTTGGGTCACCTTGATAACAAGGAAGGGCAAGAGAGTAAAAATAGGAGTGGTGTATAGACCCCCTGCACTGGCAGAGGAGCTGGAGGAGAGTCTGGTGGCAGATGTTGGAAGACACTGCAGATTGGGCAGGGGAAAGGTGGTGGTGTTGGGGGGCTTAAACATGCCAGGAACAGACTGGGAGACTATGACATCCTCGGTGTCCAGGAAACAGAGGTTGTTGGATGTCTTTCAAGATGTGTTCCTAACTCAGCAGGTGGGGGAACAGACCAGGGAGGAGCGGGTACTGGATGTGGTCCTGGAAGACAGTGACCAGATTGGGGACCTGGAGGTAAGGGATCCATTTTCGGGGAGTGACCATGCCACGGTCTGGTTCTGCCTGGACCTAGGATGGGTAGAAGGCTGCACAAAGATGGAGGTAACTGACTTCAGGGGGGTGGATTTTAAGGAAATGGAAAGGATCCTTAAGGAGCATTTAGATGTGATTGGGTCAGACATGGACGCTGACAGTAGGTGGGAAATAATCAGGAGGGGGTGCAAGATGCTACCAGTACCTGTGCCAGAGTAAGACAAAAATGAGGTAGGGCCCAAAAACCCTGCTGGTGGACCAGGGAGGTCCAGGAGGTGGTGCGGGAAAAGAAGGCAGACTATAGGCAATTCAAGTGCTCAAGGAGTGAAAGGGATCAAGGGGAGTATGAACTGATTGCTAGAAGGGCCACTAGGGTGGTGAGGGCAGCTAAGGCAAGGAAGGAGCAGAACCTGGCCAGGGAAATTAGGAGAGGGAACAAGGGGTTCTTTAGATACATTGGGGAAAAACAAAGGGTGAAGGGGCAGATTAGCAGGATTAAAACAGGGGAGAGATAGGCACAAGACCCGGGGGAGCAGGCTGAGGTACTAAATGAGTATTTCACCTCAGTTTTCACTAAGAAAATTGGGGGTGCTGCATCACACATGGGAGGAGACAGTGATACTGAGGAGGGGGGGACCCTTACCAACTGGCAGGCTTAGGGAGAGGGGGAAGCATCACTGGCAGGAGGGGGGAAGGCTAAGCAGGGAGAAGAGGTAGCAGAGGTGGAAATCACAGCCGCGAGAGTGAAGGCAACCCTCAGGTCCCTTAAGATGGAGAAAGCACCGGGCCGGATAAATTACATCCCAGAGTGCTGAAGGAACTTACGGATGTCCTGGTGAAACCCCTGGTGGAGCTTTTCACTATCTCTCTGAGGACAGAGTGGGTGCCCCAGGACTGGAAGGTGGTGCATATAGTTCCTATCCACAAGGGGGAATCAAGGGAGGTGTTAGGGAACTACAGGCCTGTCACCCTGACATCGGTGGTGGGCAAGGTGATGGAGGGCATTGTCGAGAAGAGGCTGGGGAGGACCCAGAAAAGTCAGGGTGCCTAGACAATAGACAGCATGGATTCATCCCAGGGAAATCGTGTCAGACAAACCCTGTGGAGTTCTATGACTGGGTGACGAGTGCCTTGGACCTGGGTAGACCAGTGGACGTCCTTTTTCTAGACTTCAGCAAGGCATTTGACTCTGTTCCTCATGAGGGCCTGTTGGATAAGCTGGGAGAAATGGGGGTGGGGAACCAGATGATCAGATGGATAGACAATTGGCTTCAGGACCGGACCCAGAGGGTTGTAGTTGACGGGACAGTCTCATCCCCATGGAGGGTCATTAGTGGGGTCCCACAGGGATCAGTCCTTGTGCCCTTCCTGTTCAACGCCTACATCTCTGACATAAGGACAGGTAACAGGAGTGAGATGAGTCTTTTAGCAGATGACTCAAAACTGGGGGCTGTGGAGGATGGGGAGATGGGAAGGGTGGCCCTACAGGGGGGACCTGGAGGCTCTGGAAAGATGGTCTAGAAAGTGGAAGCTGAGGTTCAATACAGGGAAATGCAAGGTACTGCACCTGGGGGCCAGAAACCCGGGCCAAGTGTACACCCTGGGGGAATGCTACAAGTCTCAATGGCTGAGAAGGACCTGGGGGTGGTGGTGGATGTCAAGATGAACAACTCGGAGACTTGTAGGAGGGCAGCAGCCAAGGCCAACAGGATGCTGGGATGCATCGCTAGGGGGATCACCTCCAGAAGGAGGGAAGTGATACTCCCTCTGTATAACTGCTTGGAGAGGCCACACCTCAAGTATTGCATGCAGTTTTGGAGGCCACACTTAAAGAGGGACATTAAACTCCTGGAGAGGGTCCAGAGGAGGGCAACTAAAATGATTTGGGGCTTGGGGGACAGGACCTTTGGGGAGAGGCTCGAAGAGCTAAATATGTACACATTGGAAGAGAGAAGGGACGGGGGACATGATAGAAGTCTTCAGGTACATGAAGGGGGTAAATAGGGGAGGAGCAGTCAGGGTGCTTCGAAGGAAGGAGGAGGGGCAACTAGAGGGCATGGGTGGAAGCTGGAGGGGTAAGATTCAGGGGAGAAAGGAGCAGGTGCTACTTCACTGAGAGGGTGGTGGAGCCATGGAATGCGCTGCCCAGGGGGCTGGTGGAGGCAGAGATGGTGGAGGGGATCAAGAGGGGGTGGGACAGGTACAGGGGAAGGGTTCTGGAAGCAAAATCCAGTGCAGCGAGAATATCCGTCAACTGGGAAGGAAGAAGCCAGAGAAGGCAAGGGGGGCAGCAAGGTCAGCTCACAGGGTAGGGGCTGACCAAACGAGCAGACACAAAAGACTATTAGGCCTATTCTGCTGGCATTTTAGTATGTTAGGTGTCTTTTTGCACTTATGTTGTGAAATTACATTTCAGCCAATATACTATAAATGTTACATGTCATGTTTATAAGGAAAGTCATAAAATGACTATCTTGACAATTTGAGGTCAACATTAAAAAAAGAGTGAATGCGTGAAGAGTGAATGTGTAAAGACTGACTGTATGATGTGTGAATGTGTGAAGAGGGAATCTGTAAAGAGTGTGTAACCCCTAAGTGGCACTATCCCAAGGGCTACTACCCCTGCCTGCTTGGCTAGTTGCAGGTTGAGAGGCATGGGTACTGAAACAGGTTGTTAGTGGTCAAGCTAACCTGGGCACAGCCCACTGGGACACTGTAACCCCCCTCTGCCCCTTCTAGTGTCTGGAACAATATACAGCAATCATTTTTGCAATGACCCTTATTCACCATGCAAGTACCACACTGTTTGCACTTACCGCCAGGGCTGGTTCCACCAGTTCAACCCTGGGGATCCCCTGTAAAACAAGGTTAGGCACAGCAAACAACAACAGTACAGCACTTTCAATACAAAGTGGAACCACAGTCAGGTTAAATGCAAAAAGAGTTAGATCTGATTTACTCAGGGGGCTTGAGCAAGGAGGGGGCGTAATCAGGTTGATTGGCTTAAAGGCTAAATCAATCAGACATTCACGTATGCGCATCAAAGTCCCTACACAGTCACACACTCTGGGTACCCAGGTAGGGAAATGGTGGGCTAGCCAGGAACGTTGCCCGGGGTAGGCCGGTGTCGCAGTTGGTTGGGGCCCTGTGATGGAAGAAAGCAACATACACAATACACACTATTTGTAATCTGGAGCTGGAGGGCTCAGTTTGTGAAAGAAAAGACAAAAGGCAATCAGATGACAACACTTTAGATTTAGCTGTTGTTTCATGGAGCTACTTTGATATTTACTCACGATACCCAATACAGGACACAGGCAGGATGAAATCGAGACTGCAGGTTGTTGAGCTGGAGTGCCAGGAGAAGCAGGGCCCACACAAAAAACCGAGGCGTTGTTCCTGTTCAAAGCATTGAGCAGGGGGCTGATCCCCAGGCAGGTCTCTCATCGATGACTTTCTCTGTGTAGCGGGTAGTCTGGCTGGGCCAGTGTGGCAAGGCCCAGGCCAAATGGAGATGAATACAGATTCAGTCTGTGGGAGCTGGATGCAGCCTCCAGCAAGAAGAACACTGTTCAGCACACAGGGGGACACCAAATCACGACCCACTAACAGCACACAGCACATTTACATGTAAAGAAATTCCACTGTACCAGGCAAATGGCTCTCCTGTCACAATTAGAGGGACTCTGCACAATCCGGGAGTTCAGAGGTGGCTGGAGGTCCTGACAGGCCAATCGCTTTCAGCAAATCTTCAGTCTCCATCAGGTTGACACCCTGGTCACAGTTCAGTGGCTTATCTCACTCTCACAATTCAGATTTAGTCTGATAAGATCATAGGTTCCCCTTTCAGGGACAGCAGGCTGGCAGGCAGGCCAAAACACAGCCCTTCCACAGTTTTCCTGCTCAAAACTACACAGGACTGCTGCTCGACTATCTCGAGCTGTCACTCCTTTACTTCCCAACTCAGAACTGACTCTAGCTGCAAGCAGCCTGGGACTTTTCCCAGGATCCAAAAGGTTTGGTTGGCTGATCTGTCAGTCAGTCACAACAAGGGCTCCCCCTCCAGGTCCATTTGGGCACCAAAGTTCCAAAACTACAATTCCTACAGAATTTTGTTCCCACAAGACCCCTGGGGACAGGCTCCATTTTAGAGTCCCCAAAAGTACTGATTGGCCCATTCTGGCAGTCCAGGACCAAGATGGTGGTGATAAACAAAACTGTCCATGCTGCAAAGAAGGCAGGTTAGACAAACTACAATATTGTTACCATTCTAATAGGCAATCAGCAAATAAGTACATCTTCTCATAGAGCTCCCTCTGTGCAAATAGCGATGGCAGAACAGAGTGATTATCTGGCAGCCCAAGCAGGACTCAAGCATAGAAACACTCAGCCCCCTTCCCAGATTAATTATAACTGCAATATAGGCAGCTCTTAAAGAGACAATACACAGAGGCTATACCGGTACTGTCTGGCAATAATGCTTAAACTGCTAGAACACAGGACACCAGTCTGGCAGTGAGCATTTAGGCAAGCCCAAGGAAGACTTTTCGGGAACCCCCATTTGTAGGGGGTTACAAGTGAATCTGTACTGAATGTGTGAAGAGTGAATGTGTAAGGAATATGGGAAGAGTGAATGGGTAAGAAGTGTGTGAAGAGTGAACTGTGTACTGAAGCGTGAATAAGTAAAGAGTGAATGTGCCAGTCCCTGCACTTCTATAGACAGATGGAGTCTTCCCATAGTGCATGAGCCCCAGTGCCCTGCACATCTGCACCTCTTAATGCATTGATCACATCGTCAGCTTTCCTCAGGTCTGAAGCAGATACTCAGTTTTTACAGCTGCAGCAATACCATCATTTTGCAACCATATGGCTCTGACCAGAGTTTATTATTCATTGCCACATCAGTGTGCTGATTCAAAAAGCAAGGTTTTTTTCCTGTGACTGGCCATTTTCCTGCTGACGGAAACCTTTTTGAAACCACCATTCCTGATGAAATGGAGCACAACACATTCTGAGTCATGTTTGCAGGATACCAAATAACAGTAGAGTCAAAATGTAATTTAATTGACCCAATGGATATTCGTTCCAGCAGTTGGTTTTCTTTATAGTACAGAATATCTTATTTGGTAAGAGTTATATGGGAGCACAGTAGCACCCCTAAAGTTAGGGTTCAATAGGCTGTATAATGTTAAACGCCAGTTTTTGCACTGTAATAACTTTGGTGTCATTTGACAAAATAGCCCAACATTTGGCATGTGCTGTGAGGATGCCAGAGTCTCAAGAAATGAACATTTTTGTGATGGCATCTTGCTCAGTTTTTGATATATGGAGCACCAACAAACGGGGAAAAAAAACATGGTTGGGTTCCTTATACTTAAAGTTGGGTATTTTATGCTCTCACTTACAGCCTAGATGGTGTGGACATTTTTCATGAAATTTTCAGGGTCGATGGGGTTCATGCCAAGGATGTGCCATTGGAACATTTCAGGAAAAAATATTATATAGTTCCACTGACACAATACAAATACAATGATTTTAGAGTTAATGTCCTAATGAGAACAGTAAAAACAACAGCAAAAAAAAAAGGATCATGATTACTTACCAATTGCGTTGGCTGCCATGTTTTTTTCTCATTTTCAACTCACAATGAAAAAACATCAAAATAATATCTTTAAAAAAAAATCTGAACCTAGGTAAATGGGACCCATTTAGCTAGATTCTACTGTTTATGTTTTATAAAACTTTCCAGAAATACTTTTCTTCTGGGCACCCCAAAATCCAGGGTGCCCAGATTAGTGAAAAGAGCCATTCACCCACATTCTCTGGATGAGAACAACAGGATTTTCTTGACTTCCACAGCTGCAGCTGGAAGTCATGTTGTGAGCTGCAGTGAAACCAGTGAGCCAACAAACTCTGTTCTGTATGCCAATCTCTGTGTACCTGTCTATCTATCTATCTATCTATCTATCTATCTATCTATCTATCTATCTATCATCTATCAACCTACCTATTTCTTTATTTATTTAGTGGACTGCAGAGCCTACCCCCTGTACCACTTTTCTTTACCCCCTCCCCTACATATCACCCATCCCTGTTCCTATTTAGTAGGTTGTGGCACTGGGTGCCCAACCCTGGACTGCCAAACAGTTGCCTGCCACTGGGGTGCCCAGTCCTCAGCCTCAGAATATCACTTGTCCCCTGAAAATAAGAAAACTATCTCTCTTTTTCTACCACAAAAATAATGGTCACTTGCCGATTTGACCACCCACCCCGACCTCCCACTTAGCATCCACCACCCCACACCCCCTACATTCCACACACACTCTCACTCACCTGAACATGTACCAGGATGAAGATCCACTCTCTGATCAAAGACACGGCTTGCTGTTGGAACTGCCAACTGCAATATGAGAAACTAAGGTGTGGTTCAATGTATTTCAATGAGGTTTTGAACTTTGATGTATAACATTTTCATTTTTGCATATTTTGACCCCACATTTTCAACATGGCCTTTTTGGGACCCCATCTCATGACCAATGGTGATGGAGTTATGCAAATCAGACCAAAAAGGTTACTTCATTTTCACTTGACAAAGCCACATTTTGGGCAGGATTTGAAAATTTTCACCTCCGTTGTTCATGACCTGGGGTCATAAAAAGTCTATGTTGAAAATCTGAGTTCAAAATATGTAAAAATGGCAAAGTTATACACAAACATTGACATTTTACTACACTCACTTGTAACTTTGGTAATTTTAAATATTTTGAGCCCAAATTTTCGATATACGTAGCCATTTTTTCACACCTCTGAAACGTGAGAGCTGTCATTTTTCAAATCCTGGCCAAAATATGTTTTTGCACCTGTGGCATGGAATGACATTTCAGTAGTGCAGAATTACGTTTCAGCGGGGATTTGAAAATTTTCACCTACCGGGTTCATGAGGTGGGCTAACAACAAGGCTAAGCTGACAATTTGGTGCACAAATACAGTAAAATGCCCAGGTTATGAGTGAACATTACCATATTTCAACATTCATAAATAACTTCACTAATTTAAAATATTTTTACTCCAAGCTTTCAACATAGCCATTTTTTCACACCACATCATAAATGTGATGTGTCATTTTTCAAATCCTGGATGAGATGTGTTTTTGCACTTGGACTGTGAAATGACATTTCAGTCAGTATACTATAAATGGTGCATGTCATGTTTATATGGCAAATCATAAAATGAGTATCTTAAAAATTTGGGGTCAAAACTGAAAAAAATATACAATTGTTAAACTTTCTGTGCAGTGCCAGTCTTGACCCCAGCAGGTATGCTTTGCAATCCCATCTTTGTAAGCTGAGTTCTGGGGTGAGCTCAGTGACCCTTTAGGATGGGGTGAGGGTGGGGGATGGCATTGCTATGCAACAACCTCCCAACCAGGGAATCAAATGTGCAAGGTTAATCACACAGACATGGGTACCATATAGTGAAGGCAGATGTCCTCTTAGTATAGAACCCTGAACCTCTGCATCCATGGGTGGAAGATGACCTTGTGCATTGGCTGACAGATGCACTCTTTGCCCTGTGCATCTGTATCTGTGGCCACATGGAAGTGCTTTCTGCAACCCACCACATAGCCCCATGGATTCTTCACATCTGTCACTGTATATAAGTACAGGGTGTAGGTGGATTGAGTCTTCCCTTGGCACAGGGCATCTGCATCCGTTCACATAGGTCCCAAAGGGACCTGGATGGATGAGGAAATGATTGCACTATCTCAAAAAGAAAGGAAATTATTTGCAAAAAACTTTGTTAATGCACCAGTTAGGGTAAAACTCCACACCCCACCCCCCCAAGCAGCAAAAGGAAAACACATTAGGGTTTTAGGTCTCCAGAGTCTTGTTGAATCAGTCTTGGGGTATTCCTTGGGGTTCTCAACTCTAATGCCCAACCCTTTCCCTGAGCAAAAAACATTACACATGATGTCCTTTCTTCATGCAGAGCCCACAGAGCCCTGCATGAAGGGCCCTACATAAAGGAAACTACAAATGATTGTCTTGACAACATGTGGCAAGACATACTTCTCTACCCTTGAAGACTGTATCACTATGAGGCACTGACTTGGAGCTGTACCTTGGCTTTGAACTGGAGGCTATGGTCTGAGGGTGAGCATTAAGGTATACAACCCCAAGAGAGACCCCACCACTGATTCACCAAGGCTCCAGAGACCTAAAACCCTGCTGTTTTTTCTGTTTGCTGCTTGGGGTGGGGAGTTAGGTTTGGAAATCCTAGCACCACATTTCCCTACTTTTGTGGCATTAAGTTACCCTAACTGGTGCATTAACAAAGTTTATTGCAATATATATACATTATACACAGCTATGAACCTGCAGGGCAAATCTGTTTTTAATATAGTCTTGGAAATAGGTGTATGTCTTAATATGCAGTCAGGCAAAGAGGGCATTTTAAAAAGTATAGGGGCTAAGGATTAATCAGGGGGGATTTAAACAATTTGGTCAATTTAATCCCCCCAAAAATATGGAATCAATTGGATATATTTTTAAATTCTTTCAATTTTCTTTTCTTTTAGTTATCCAAATAGCATTAGTGTGCAAAACAGTTTTGGTAATAAATATATCTGAGCACTGTATTGATTCAAAGCATATAATATAATCAACAGCCACACGCACAGATCAATTTTGAAGGTAGCTAGGCTATCAAATTTTGGCATCCTTACTGTTGTCAGCTTTCTACAGAACAAAATTATAATCCATACACGGGCAGGTAATTAACACAAATTCAAGCATACTGCTTTAGAACTGAGTTTAATTCAATTTTATTTTCATTGTTAACATGCACTGAAATCTCCATGACTACATACACTATATAAGTGAATGCCATTTTGGACAAACAGGGCAGAAATAATATATTTGAAAAGAGCAGGCATTAAATAGAGGATATGAGTGATCATACACCATAAGGATGTTTTTCACTCGGGAGGTTTTTGTGGTAACAGTAGACCTGAAGAGCACAGCTCGAGAGGTCTCGAAACCTCAAGAGTAAAAAAACATTCTTGTGTATGATCACTCTTACACTATCTTTTATAGTGTATGGGTGACCATAAATAGAAGGATTTGACCTTACTTTTGAGTTTTTTATCAACACTGCTGTCATTCGGGTCCTGCTCTCACCACCTCATCCATTTCGTGACAAGCAGAGGTTAGCGATGTGCACATGCTCAAACATGTTCCATGTTGTTGTGCTGCAGTAGCTACATATCTAGTGCAACACAAGAAGGATGACGTAGCTACTGCAACATCACAAACCTATTCAAGGGATGAATTTTTATCCTCAATGTTCCATCATACACTATAAATATTTCTTAAATAAAACATTTGGACTTTTGTTATAAGTCGAAAAAGGTACATAACAGATGTACAGTACTGTATTACAGTATAACACCAGGCTTAATGACAGCTGAGATGTTTCCTCACCATATTAAATTATTCAGAGGAGCTGCAACAATTTAGTTTACATTAGATTCTCCCCACTCAAGAGCTTGGCCACCAGCTTGAACACTGGAAGTTTAAAAATGCACATGGTAATCCCTATGGCAACAGACAACATAGCTGCAGCCCCTCACTGAGCAAATTCTACTATATAGCAATGTTGGTGTCTCAGCAAAGCTTTTTGGCACCAAACTGGTGTCTTGCTAGGGTACATAAGGATGAACCAGCCACTGTTCCAACCACTTCTGTCAGTAGGAAGATGGCTGGTCTCAGGGAACTATAGACAAAACTTCACAAAGTAAATTAGTTATTTATTTATTTCAAAAGTTTCACCAGGAAAGACATACTGAGCTGATAACAGCTCATTTCCAGATGCATCCTGAGGGGAGGGGGTAGTGGAGGGACATGAAGAATAATTAGAACTGAATTACATAGCAGATAAAAAACATACTAACATCACACACACATAATATAATAAGCAACATAGAGGCATTAAGAAACACGTTATGTAGACTGGCAAAGATAAATATATGAGGGTGCATCTTGAAGAAAAACAGGATGATGTAGTTTAAGTGCTCAGTGCAGAAATGCAGGCAGTTAGTAGCTAAGCTAACCAGCAGATATTAGAAATGCCTATCTGGGGGGGGGCGTTGGTAGCAGGAGCTTAGACAAGGAGTTGGAGTAGAGAGGGTAGAAGACATGGCAAGGGAGAGGAGGAGGGAGTGCAAAGACAGGAAGAGAGGTACAGAGGGAGTCAGGGCAGTTGCTGGGTTGACAACAGAACTTGAGGAGAAGAGAGGAAAGAAAGCATAGGGAAGAGGCAGAGCGGATGGAGTGGGTGAGACAATTCCTTAATCTGGGGAAACAGTAGGAAAAGGCAGTCTGGACAGCTGAGGATGTCTTAGTAGGGAGTGCAAGGGAGTGGAAACCAGAGTTATGAAAGTTGTAGTGGGAAGAAGGGGGAAGAGGAGCGAGATAAGGTAAGAGAGGAGTGTGCCCAGCCAGAATTTAGCAATAAAGGAGGAACAATGAGAGAGGCGCCTTGCTTCAAAGGAGGTAAGGGAGAGAGAGGAATAAAAGGAGCAATGATGAGTGTGGGACGGGCAGTCCAAAGCAAGAGAAGGAGTGGAAGAGGGAATCCAGTCTGAACAGGGTGGACTTAGAAAGCAGCGCTGTAGACAATATCTCCATAGTCAAAAAGGGGAAGCATCATTTGCTGGACTGTGGCTTGACTAGTTGGCAGGGGCATGCAACCATGGTTCCTGTATAATGTACCTCTATTTTGGTGTAGTTTTTTATGGATGGCATCCACATGTCTAGAAAACTCAAGGTGTCGATCAAGCCAAACCCAGAGGTACTTAAAGGTGGGAATATCATCGATCATGGTCCCATCTAGGATGTGGAAGGAGGGGAGATCAGTAAGTCTTGATAGCTTCTGCCTAGTGCCAAAGGTCATGGAGACCATTTCTGGGGGGGCATTGAGGGACAGTTGATTTGAACAGAACCAGTGCTGGATGTTGTCAAAGTCCTGCTGGAGCTTGACCATCAGATCAAGGAGTGAGAAACTAGAGGAGTAAAGAACTGTATCACCTGCATACATATGGATGGATGCAGGGATGCATACAGTAGGGAGGTTATTCAGGAAAACTGAAAAGAGTGTTGGGCCAAGGACACAACCTTGGGGGACACCAGTGATCATAGGGAGTGGAGGGGATAACTTGGTCTACCCAGCTGGGTCCTACCTCCAAAGTAGGAGCAGAACCAGTTAGTAGCAAATGTAGAAAGTCCTGTTGCTGTAAGTTTATCAAGGAGAAGTTGGTGGGCTACAGTGTCAAAGGCTTTGTCCAAATTGACAAAGATGGTGGAGGTGGTAAGGTCCCGATCCATGCCTGAGAGAATGGAATCAGTTAGCCATAGGAGGGAGGAGGAAATGGAGTGAGATTTATGGAAACCAGACAGGAAAGGGGTGAAGAAGGAAGATGAATCAAGGAAGGGGGGGAGAGAGTTGGAAAGAACTAGGTGCTCTTGAAGTTTAGCAAGGGGAGAAGGGAGATAGGGTGGTAATTGCCGGGACAGGATAATAAAACAACTACTTTTTAATTTGAGCTCATGTTGAAACAATTTAAGAGCAGAACTTTCAAGTAGTAGTAAAAAAACTGAACCACCAAATTTAAGATAAAACTAATAGTGAAAACAGTAATAGTACAGTATGTTGCATGTCCATTGAGCCGTATTAGTCTCAGGAAAATCTAGTACACTTTGTTTGTGATAATACCTTTTATTAGACTAACTGTAGACTTTTTACAGAATCTTTCAGGACCTCACGGGTTCCTTCATCAGGGGCAGAGAAAACTAACCAGCATTTGAGAATATATACAAGAGTTTGTGGGTCTAAGACTGCTTTACAAAGGGGAATGTGTAAAGGAAGCAATTTAATACAATACAGGTGACTACCAGGAAAAAGGCCTCATGTCATTAATGGTGAGAGATCAAACATGCAAATGGTGAGCTACATCAAAGTGATACCATAACAAAAGGATCGATGGCTGTGTATTGCTGCCAGTTTAGTAAATTAATTAAGCAGTGTCTGCAAATGTGGCACCTTTAATTCAATTATCTTTCAACAACAGAGGAAGATTTAAAAAAAATAAGATAAATTCTAAATGGTAGGGCTCAGAGTTGCAGTGGAAGCTGTCAAAACTCAGTTTGGGATCTGGTAATGTGTAAGGAAGCCTCACATTCAGTCCATGTTTATCAGTTAAAAAAAAACACAAGTACTGCTTCCAAGAGAAGTCCTATATGAATATCTTTGAGGTTTCCTCTCAAAACTGCCACTTTAAGGTCCTTCAAAGAATGGTTGTTGTGGGTGAAGTGCTCGGCCACTGGTGCCTGTTTGTCTGAATGTTTCATAGTAGATCTACTGTATGTCCACTCATGCATTTACAGAGTGTTTGTCCCATTTCTCCCCTATACTACCCATGTGCACATTTTTAGCATCTTATTGGATAAGTCAAATTGTTCGAACTGAATGAGAAAGAGCCTTTTATTTTGTATTCCTGTTTGGTAAATGGAGAGTAGACAGAGTCACATTTGTCAGTTATGCTGCATGTTTTGCATCAGGGCTTGTTGCACAGTCTTGTTCCTTGTGTGTCCATTTGAATTGTGGGGGTGTAATCTCTGACTAGTGTTCTTCCCAGGTTCAGTGGTTATCTGCATGATATTATAGATAGTTCACTGAATATAGTGGACAGTCTGTTATCGCTGTGCAGGACTGGTTGCAATTCTCTGATGGTTTTTTGTGGTGGCTTGATTGATGGCTTGTCACAATCAGCAATGTAAATTTTTGATCATTTTTCTCTTTATATGACCGTAGCTGTTCTCATGGTATTTGTCTAGTGCATGCAATCTGTTTATCAACTGAGGGGTAGTTTTCTCTGGTTAAGGCCCTCATAGTATTTCCAAATTGTTGTTCCTGTCTAACTCACCCATGCATTTATGTTGGTATTGTAGGCTTGGCTGTAGACACGTATTCTTTCTGTATAGTTTGGCAAGGCAATTTTATTTATAAGGGGCCCACTCCCAGAGGCTCTGGGTGCCATACACAAGCAAAAACAGACAGCAGTTAATTAAAACATAATAAAAGCTCATTTAAAATCATTACAAAATTAAATTACAGAAAATAAGGTAAAAAAAAAGGGTTTCAGAAATCAGTCTTTGGGGAACTGGCCCCAACTAAAATAAAGATGTTAACAGTCAAACGGCAGGCTGAAAAGGTGGGCCTTAAGCTTCCCCTTAAATATGTCAATCGAGGGAGCATCCCAGACTGCGGGTGGAAATGAATTCCACAGGGTTGGCCCAGAGACACTAAACGCCCAATCCCCAAAGGTCTTGAGCTGAACCCTGGGAATGTCCAAGAGGCCCCTCGAACAGGAGCAGAGGGAGTGCTCAGAAGACACTGATGTCAGGAGTTCAGACAGATATCAAGGACCCAGCCCATATAGGGCCTTAAAGGTGAAAAGACCCACCTTGAAAAAGACCATCCACCTGACTGGCAGCCAGTGCAGAACACACAGGACTGGAGTCACATGACTGGACCATGAAAGGCCCGTCAGCAACCGGGCCGCTGCATTTTGCACTAGCTGCAGGCTGCAGAGAGTCCCTTCTGTGACCCCGAAGTACAAAGTGTTACAATAGTCGAGCCTAGAAGTCACGAAGACATGCACTAGTGTCAGCAGGTCCTTAGGCGGAATGAGGGGCTTAATCCAGGCAATGTTCTGCAAGTGGTAAAAACCACTGCTGACTACAGCTGACACCTGATCTTCAAAGGCCAGTCTGCAATCAAGGATCATGCCCAGATTTTGCACCCTTGGAGAAAACACCAACAGTGCAGACCCCAGAGCAAGTCCAGAGTCAGTCCCTGATAGCAACCCATCAGGCCCGTGACTCGGCTCAGTCACAAGTACCTCAGTCTTGGCTGGGTTGAGTCTTAGTCAGCTGGAAGCCATACAGTCATTGATTTTAGCCAGACAGCTATTAAGCACATCGACTGCCCCCGATGTTCCGGGTGCATAAGACAAATACAGTTCGATATCATCTGCATAGCAGTGAAACTCCACACTGTATTGTCAAATGATCTCGCCCAGGGGCAGCACATACACTGTGAACAACCTCGGTGACAAGTTCGAGCCCTGAGGTACTTCACAAGACAGAGGCACTGGGGAGGAGGAGAAATTCACCATCACCACTTGCTGCACTGTGTCCGAGAGAAAGGACTCAAACCATTTGATGATGGTACCGGCAGTCCACAGAACTCACAGAGCTGATCATGAAGCACGACATGATCCACAGTGTCAAAAGCTGAAGAGAGTTTGAGGAGCACAAGAACTGACCTGTCTCCTCTATCTCTAGCCCTGAGCAGATCATTATGCACTCTCACTAGAGCAGTTTCAGTGCTATGTCTAGCCCAAAAACCTGACTGGAAAGGCTCTTAGATATCCAAGGACACCAGGCGATCCTCTAGCTGATGTGCCACCAGTTTCTCAACAACCTTGCTCAAGAATGGCAGGTTGGAGATCGGACAGTAATTTGTCAGAATGTCTGGGTCAAGGAAAGATTTCTTTAGGAGGGGCATCACCAGTGCTTCTTTCAAAGGAACTGGGAAGACCCCCTCCACCATCAAACACCTGGCAATCTTGGTAAACACCGAGCCAATGGCAATGACACCTCCCATTAAGAAATGCATCAGTGCCAGGTCCAGTTCACAAAAGGTGTGCTGCAGCTCCAAGATCACCTTAGTCACTTCAGACACCTCCACTGGCCTAAACTTCTCTCAGGCAGACTGAGTGCATCTGAAACTCCCAACTCAACCACTGAGAGGCAAAAGCCTCCCTGGCAAAATTCCTGACTGGATAGCTTACACTCTGTCAGAGAAAAACAGAGCAATCTCTTCACATAAAGTGGTTGAAAAAGCTTTTTTCAGGCAGAGACAGGTAGGATGTAAAAGCCTGTCCACGGTCCGAAAAAACTGAGAAGGTCTGTTTCTCCCCATGGCAATTTCCCTGGACAGAAATGCTGCCTTCTTACAGGAAATTGTCTCCTGGTACTCAACATAATGAGCACATAGGGCCAGCCTGTCAGCATAGAAACATAGAAACATAGACTTTGACGGCAGATAAGGCCCACTTGGACCACCCAGTCTGCCCATTTCCCTACCTATTGGATAAGCTGCAGATTCTAGTTAACCAACAGTCTACTTCCTGCAACCCCCCCTCCCACTATAATTGCCTTATGTCTGCCCCATGCATGTTTGAATTCCCCCACTGTTTTAGATCCCACAACCTCTCCAGGAAGGTGGTTCCATGCGTCCACCACTCTCTCTGTGAAAAAGAATTTTCTCACATTACCCTTGAGCCGTCCCCCCCTCTAACTTTAAATTGTGCCCCCTTGTTCTTACACATCTCTTTTTCTGAAAGATGCTACCCTCTTGGACTTTGTTGATTGCCTTGAGGTACTTAAAAGTTTCTATCATGTCCCTCCTGTCCCTCCTTTCATCAAGGGTATACATATTAAGCTCTCTCAGTCTCTCTTCATATGGTCTCTGATGTAGACCCTGCACCATTTTAGTTACCCTCCTCTGGACTGCTTCCATCCTGTCTATGTCCTTGCATAGATGAGGTCTCCAGAACTGCACGCAGTACTCCAGATGGGGTCTCACCAACTGTCTGTACAGAGGGATAACCACTTCCCTTTTTCTACTTGTGATGCCCCTCCCTATGCATCCCAGTAGCCCCCTGGCTCTCCTTACTGGCTTCTCACATTGCTTACCCACCTTTAGGTCATCTGATATGACTACACCCAGGTCCCTTTCCATTATTGTTGTTGTTAGTACCTCCTGCTATTGTGTACTCTTCTCCTGGATTTTTATTTCCCAGGTGCATTACTTTGCATTTCTTTGCATTGAATCTAAGTTGCCATATGTCTGACCATTCCCCAACCTTGCCAAGTCCCTTCTCATCTTTCTACCCCCGGTGTATCAACTCTGTTACAGATCTTTGTGACATCTGCAAAGAGGCATACCTTTCCTTCCAGACCCTCTGCAATGTCACCTATAAAGACATTAAAGAGGACTGGACCCAGTACTGAGCCCTGAGGTACTCCACTAGTAACCCCCCTTTCTTCAGAATGTGTTCCATTCACTATTACCTTCTGTGTCCTGTTATGCAGCCAGTTTGCTACCCAGACTACCACCCTGGGACCCACTCCAAGGCTAGCTAACTTGATTATTAATCTTTTGTGCGGGACTGTGTCAAATGCCTTGCTAAAGTCTAGGTAGGCCATATCCACAGCCCCTCCCTGGTCTATTATTTTGGTCACCCAGTCAAAGAAATCGATTAGATTCATCTGACATGACCTTCCTGCTGTGAATCCATGCTGCTTTGGGTCCTGTGCCTGCTGGCCTCTAGGTACTGAACAATTCTTTCTTTCAGAAATGATTCCATCATTTTCCCCACCACTGAGGTCAAACTAACAGGTCTATAGTTTCCTGCTTCTGCCTTGCTCCCACTTTTGTGAAGGGGAATCACATCTGCCCTCCTCCAGCCCTCAGGTCCACCCCATCCTCTCATGATTTGTTAAAAGTGTGGTCAGTGGTGTCACTGGTCCTCCCTTAGTTCTTTTAGGATTCTAGGGTGAATCCTGTCAGGCCCCATTGCTTTGTCCACCTTGAGTTTTAGGAGTTCTTTCAGGACTCTTTCTTCTATAAATGGACTGGTGTCAACCCCACTACCCAGAGTGCTTCTATTGTTTGGTTTAGGTAACTCCTCCTCTTCTTTTTTTGTGAATACTGAGCAAAAGTATTCATTCAGTATCTCTGCCTTTTCACTGTCTCCCTCTGCCCACCTCCCCTCTCCTTTATTAATCTTCACTATCCCTCCCTTAACCTTTCTATGCTCCCTAATGTGCCTATAAAAGGTTTTATGTCCCTTCTTAATTGAGTTGGCTATCTTTTCCTCAGTTTGGGCCTTTGCTTTTCTGACTGCCTTCCCCACTTTTTTCTGCTTTAATTGATACAGTTCCCTGTCGTGATGCTTCTGTGATTCCTTATACTTTTTGAATGCAGCCTTTTTCTCCTTAACCTTCCCTGACACCTCTTTTTAGAACCATAGTGTTTTTTTATTCCGCTTTGTTTTCTTTACTTGTTTCACACAAAGGCTTGTTGCCTCCAGGATGGCAGTTTTCATTTTTATCCATTGTTCTTGCATCCCTCCTTTCTGGCCATTTGCTAATGCATTCCTCAGGTATTCACCCATTATGCCAAAGTCAGCCCTTCTAAAGTCCAGTATCCTTGCCTTTGTATGGCTTGTCTCCATGGTTGTGTTTATTGTGAAGCACACTGTGCAGTGGTTGCTTGTTCCCAGATGTCTACTGACTTCAAATTTGTGATCCTCTCCATTTGAGAGTACCAGGTCTAATATTGCTCCTCCCGAGTGGGTTTCACCACTAGCTGTCTAAGGCATGCCCCTGGGGCATTGAGAATTACCCTGCTCTTGGATGTGACTGCAGTCCATGTCATCCAGTTAACATCTGGCATATTCAGGTTCCCCATCAACAGTATCTCTCCTTTTCAGCCATTTGAGAATGCCCTCTATCATTTTCTTGTCCGTTTCCTCCCATGAGATGGGGTCTGTATACAACCCTGTCGTGTGTGATGCCATTCTCTGTCTCAAGGTGACCAGAGTGCCTCTTGTCCTCCCCCTTTACTTTTTATTTCTGTACTTTTGATCCCTTCCCTTATGTAGAGAGCTATTCCACCTCCTCTTTTACCCTCCCTGTCTCTTCTGTAGATTGTGTACCCTGGTATGTTGACATCCCAGTCATGGTTCTCTGTGTACCATGTTTCTGTGACTGCCACAATATCCAAGTGTTCCTCTTCCATCAGGGCTACTAGTTCTGGAAGCTTGTTTCCAAGACTACGGGCATTGGTACTCATCCACCATCCAGCCAGGTCTTCCGCCAGCAATGCTCCAACTTCCAACCCCTGAACTTTATCACCTTGAGATCTCCTTCAAACCAAGGGGATCTCAAGTGAGAGGATCTGGGTCATATACTGACTGGTGAAATGGCATCTAGAGCTTCAGCAACCACCCTATTATAGGTGGCCACTGCCTCTCTAGTGCCAATCACACATGCTGCATAAACCCTGGATAGGTCAGCCAATGCCAATAGTCCCTCAGGGTCAACACCCCTTAAAGAGAGATAGCTGACCATCTCCATGGGGAGGGACTTTCAGGGGGGGGCCACAAAGTTGAATTCCATAGTGCAATGGTCAGACCAAATGACCTGACCAATCTTGAGGTTGTCAGTCTCAAGACCCAGCTGGAACACCAGATCGAGTATGTGGTTATGTTGGTGGGTAGCAGCAGCAACCGCTTGTGACAGGCCCAGTGATTGCATCAAGTGGAGGAGGTCGTAACCAAAATGCGAGGATTCATTGTCGACCCAAGCATTGAAGTCTCCCAGGATTAAACACCTGGGGGACACCAATATCTGGTCAACAACGAAGTCCACTACCTCCTGAAGGAATTCCCCTCCCACCCCAGGGGGGCAGTAAATGAGGAGAATCTTACAACCTGCACCTGTACCCCCACGCACACACACAGTGACACTCAAAAGATCGGGTGCAACCAACTGGGTGCACTGAGAAGCCCAGACTGGATCGAAAAACAATGGTCTCTCCCCCACCCCTGCGATCCTTCCTTGGATAGTGCACCACAGTATACCCAACGGGAACAGCGGCCTCAAAAACAGAGCCCGCATCATCACCCAGCCAGGTCTCTATGATGCAAGCCAGGTCAACAGGAAATCAAGTCCACAAAAATAGCGGTATTGTTCCTCATTGACCTGACATTGTACAGAACTGCCCAAAGAGGATTAGAGAACATAGCCGGTCCTCTAGTTTCCTGCCCACTCAGTCCGGTGGGAGACCTGGGTACAGAGACCAAACACATAGGGCTTCTCTCTAGGCTCCATTTACACTGAGGGTGTCTCCTGCACCACACAGCCTCAATGCTTCTCACCATCCCCTCCTTAGCTGTCCTCGGCACCCAACGAACCAAATGCTTCCAAGTAATACTGACCTCCCTACAGCGCCTCGCTGCAGTACTAGAAACTGGGAGGTCTGTAAAGGGGCAAAGGTCGAGGAATCGAGAGGCAGCATAGGTAATACATGGAAGGCCACGGCGCCAACACATCTCCTAGGCTGGCAAGACCAATCCCGAGACAGCACCAGATGAAATACAAGGGTGCAACAACAAAAGGGAAACCTTCAAACTTTAACAATCAGATCAAACACATACCCATACACTCATATACACAAAAACCACCCACTCACCAAACTCCCACATAAGAACAAAAACAGCCCCCTAACCTCCTTACTCCCCCCAAACACTAAATATAAAACAAGACAACAAGTAAAAATAGTCCATCAATCAATATACAAATTCAGTAAAAAATTCAGTCTCTCTTTTATGCAAATCTGTTAGGGAAATTTGGTCCAGGATGTTTATAGAACCTAGTCACTAGAGTTCCCACCTCCAGTGACCAGACAAATGACCTAAGCTCAAAACAGAGCACTAGTTCCTCAGGGAAAAGTCTCAGGACTCTCACTCCAGAGGTTCCAAAGAAACGGTACTTGTGAATGTAGAAAAATAAGAGCCCCCTCCTCCTAAAATTCCACTGATGAAGCAAAGCTTCAAGGCTCTTATTCCTTCATCTCAGCAAGATTAAAATGCACCCAGATAGTTAAATAAAATAGTTCCTACTAAGTCCCCAAGTCAGCAGTCCCAGACACAATTTAACAAAAATGACCCTGCTTCCATGTCCAACATAAACTTCCTCCGATTAAACTCTCCAGCTCCTTCAGGTTGTGGGGTCTCCAGCAAAAACAGGGTCCTCCTTCAGGCTATGGGGTCAGTGAGAAATCTACAAAAATATTGGGCACTTCCACCTTTGTGGACAGAACTCTCTGAGATCAGGCCTCGACCCTGGACCCTGCCACCATTGCAGCAGCCCACCAGCTGCTGCTCAGTCAGACGGAAGGTCCATGGCTGCAATCACCCTTTGGTGGCTACACTGCTAACCACCACCAGATCAAAGGCCCTGACCCACCAGAAATCCCCACATCACAAATCTCTACAGCCCAGACCAGATCTCTCTCCACCAGACCTTCACAGTCCCTCCTATAGTCCACACACTCCGGCACAATGACCAAGAAGATCACTGGAATCTTTCTCACCTCCTTCCCAATGACCAACAGGCTCGCCAGAATCTTTCTTGCCTCCTTCACAACTCTATCCAGGAATATCCACCAAAAGCAAGGTGAGCTCTTCAATTTTCATAAAGTTGTACATTCTGCAACTGACACAGGGACTGATATGCAGCACAATTCATTTTAACTGAAGCAGTGTATAAGTGACAAACTCAAAAGAGTAACTGTGAGTCTGGCCATCCGAGTACTTCCCAAATCGATATGCAAGTGAGACAAAATAAATTAAACAACAAAATAAACAAAATAACCAATTAACAGAGGAACACAAAGCACGATTTAAAATAATTAAGTGCTAAATGCTCAGCGCTAAACATTAAACCCAGCTCAGCTTGTGTGTGCATTACAATAGAGTAGGCAGTTGAAATGATCTGTTGGTTTTCTGTGTATTGATAGTAGTAGCACATTTATTTCTTAGGTTCCCAATCCTGCAGGCTCTGAGTGCCTTACATAACTATAATTGATAAGACAGCAACCAATAGTTTGTTTTATTTTTAACCAGGAAGTGGACTGGGTAGAGCCCTTTTTCAGCCACGCCTGACACTAGTACACTAAATTTTACAGATACAAGAAAATTAAGGGATAATAAGGTATGCTGTAATAAACAAATAGAGTTTCAGTCCTCAACTGAGATGGACTCCTGATGTTCATTTGGAAGCTGATTCCAAAGAAGTGGAGCAGCCACAGCAAAAGTACAATCCCCAGACAACTTCAAACGTGATCTGGGGATCTTCAAGAGGCCCTCCTCTGAGAAGTACAGAAGGCAGCCAGGAGCATATGGCTGCAGGAGCTCTTTTAGGTAGTCAGGACCCAGATGCTGGTGGGCTTTATATGTTAATAAACCTATCTTAAAGGAGATGTGCCACATCACAGGCAGCCAGTGGCAAAGTCCACAAAGCTGGAGAGATATGCTCAGAGAAAGGAACTTTGATAATCAATCTGGCCATGGCATTCTGCACCAGCTGCAAGCAGTACATCAAGCATCCAGATAGCCTGAAATTAAAAGCATTACAATAGCCCAGCCTAGGTGTCATGAAGGCAGATATCAAGGATTTCAGGTCATGAAGGCTAAAAAAGGACTTGATCCAGGAGATGTTTCTAAAATAAAAGTAACCACTACAGACCACAGCAGACACCTGATGTTCCATAGTCTGCTTCTGATTCATAACGATTCTCAGATTCTTCACCCTATCTCTGGCTATAAGCTGTGTATGCTCCAGATGTATACCGGGCAAGTCACCATTCAAGCCGGTCATCCTCCTGATACCGAGGTTTACTAGTAGAACATCAGTCTTATCTGGGTTTAACATGAGCCAACTAGAGGCCATCCAGTCATTGATCACAGATAGGTAGTCATTTAGCACACCCACTGCAAATTTATCTCACCAAGAGCAGATGAAAGGTACAGCTGAGTGTCACCAGCATAACAATGAAACTGCACACTGTTCCTTCATATCACTTATCTGAGCAGAAGCATGTGCACTGCAAATAACATGGGTGACTGAATTAACCCTTGAGGGACTCCACAGGCCAGGACAGGTGGTCAAGACAGAAAGTTCCTCCAAGCAACCTGCTGTACCCTCCTTGAGAGGAAGGACTTGAAGCATCGCAGCACGACTGCATTGAGCCCAACCAAATCCCTCAGACAATCTGTTAAAATCCCATGACCAATGGTGTAAAATCGAAACATACATAGAAACAGAATTTGATGGCAGATAAGGACTGCTTGGCCCACCTAGTCTTCCTAGTCTGCCCATTTCCCTACCTATGGATAAACTGCAGATCCTAGTTAACCAACAGCCAACTTCCTCCTACCCCTCACTAGAATTGCCTTATGTCTGTTCCATGCATTCTTGAATTCCCCCACTGTTTTTGACTCCACTACCTCCTCAGGAAGGCTGTTCCATGTATCCACAACCCTTTCCGTGAAAAAATACTTCCTCACATTGCCTCTGAGCCGTCCGACCCCCTCTATCTTCAAATTGTGCCCCCTTGTTCTTGTACATCTCTTTTTCTGAAAGATGCTACCCTCTTGGACTTTGTTGATTCTCTTGAAGTACTTGAAAGTTTCTATCATGCCCCCCCTCTCCTCGAGGGTATACATACTAGGCTTCTGATGCAGACCCTGCACCATTTTAATTGCCCTCCTCTGGACAGCATCCATTCTGTCTGTGTCCTTGCGGAGATGGGGTCTCCAGAACTGCACGCAGTACTCCAGATGGGGTGTCACCAACTGTGTGTACAAAAGGATAACAACTTCCTGTTTCCTACTGGTGATGCCTCTCCCTATGCATCCCAGTATCCTGCCAGCCCTCCTCACTGCCTTCTCACATTGCTTGCCCACCTTAAGGTAATCTGATATGACTACCCCCAGGTCCCTTTTCATTTTTGTTGTTGTTAGTATCTCCCCCACCCATTGTGTACACTTCCCCTGAGCTTTTGTTTCCCAGATGCATTACTTTGCACTTCTTTGCATTGAATCTAAGCTGCCATACATTTGACCATTCCTCCAACCTTGCCAAGTCCATTTGCATCCTTTCCACCCCACCTTCTGTATCAACCCTGTTGCAGATCTTTGTGTCGTCTGCAAAGAGACATAATTTTCATTCCAGTCCCTCTGCAATGTCATTTATAAAGAGATTAAAGAGGCCTGGTCCCAGTACTGAACCCTGTGGTACTCTGCTAGTAACCCTCCTTTCTTCAGCATGAACTCCGTTTACTATTATCCTCTGCGTTCTGTTGTCCAGACAATTTTTTACCCAGGCTACCTCTTTGGGACCCACTCCAAGGCTGGCTAACTTGTATACTAATCTTTTGTGTAGGACTGTGTCAAATTCCTTGCTAAAGTCTAGGTAGGCCATGTCCACAGCCTCTCCCTAGTCTACTACTTTGGTCACCCAGTCAAAGAAATCTATTAGATTCATCTGACATGACCTTCCTGCTGTGAATCCATGCTGCCTAGGTCCTGTGCCCCACTGTCCTCTAGGAACTCAACAATTCTTTCTTTCAGAAGTGATTCCATCATTTTCCCTACCACTGAGGTCAAACTAACAGGTCTATAGTTTCCTGCCTCTGTCTTGGTCCCACTTTTGTGAAGGAGAATCACATCCACCCTCCTCCAGTCGTCAGGTACCACACCATCCTCCCCTGATTTGTTAAAAAGGGTAGTTAGTGGTGTCACTAGTTCTACCCTTGGTTCTTTTAGAATTCTTGGGTGAATCCTGTCAGGCCCCATTGCTTTGTCCACCTTAAGTTTTAGGAGTTCATTCAGAACACTTTCTTCTGTGAATGGACTGGTATCGACCTCCCTATCCAGAGTTCTTCTATTCTTTGATTTAGGTACCTCTCCCTCCTCTTCTTTTGTGAGTACTGAGCAGAAGTATTCATTCAGTATCCCTGCTTTTTCACTGTCCCCCTCTGCCCACCCTCCCTTCCCTTTATTAAGCCTCACTATCCCTCCCTTGGTCTTTCTTCATCTTTAATGTACCTATAAAAGGTCTTATCCCCCTTCTTAACTGAGTTGGCTATCTTTTTCTCAGTTTGGGCCTTTGCTATTCTGACTGCCTTCCCCTCTTCCTTCTGCTTTAACTGGTACAGTTATCTGTCCTGCTCCTTCTGTGTTTCCTTATACTTCCAGATGCTACCTTTTTCTCCTTAACCTTCCCCACCACCTCTTTTGAGAACCTTAGTGTTTTTTTTCCTTCATTTTGCTTTGTTGATTTGCTTCACACAAAGGCTTGTTGTCTCTGTGATGGCCATTTTGATTTTCCCCCATTGTTCCTCCACCCCTCCTTCTTGCCCATTTGCAAGTGCTTTTCTGAGGCACTCTCCCATTTTCCCAAAGTCAACCCTCCTAAAGTCCACTAATCTTGCTTTTGTATGGCTAGACTCTATGGCTGTATTTATCATGAACCACACTGTTTGGTGGTCACTTGTTCCCAGATGACTACCCACTTCTAAATTTGAGATCCTTTCTCCATCCCCATTTGACAGTACCAGGTCTAAGACTGCTCCCTCTCGAGTGGGTTCCACCACTAGATGTCTGAGGCATGCCCCCTGTAGGGCAATTAGAATGACCCTGCTCTTGGATGTGGCTGCAGCAGAGGTGCTCCAGTTAACATCTTGCATATTCAGGCCCCCATCAACAATATCTCCACTTTTTCTGCCATTGTAAGGATGCCTTCTATCATTTCCTTGTCCATTGCCTCCCCCTGAGATGGGGGTCTGTATACAACCCCTGTGCAGATTGTGGTGCCATATCCTTTATCCAGGGTGACCCCCAGTGCCTCCTCTACTCCCTGTTTATCGTTTGGTTCCACTGCTTTGATCCCTTCCGTTATATAGAGAGCTACTCCTCCTCCTCCTCTTTTACCCTCCCTGTCCCTCCTGTAGCTTGTGTACCCTGGTATGTTGACATCCCAGTCGTGGTTCTCAGTGTACCATGTTTCTGTGACCGCCATGGTATCCAGGTGTCCCTCTTCCATCAATGTCACTAATTCAGGGAGCTTGTTACACAGACAATGGGCATTGGTACTCATCACCCTCCATTTTTAATGGCCTTACCCCTTTTAGCCCCATCCCTCTCTTTGCTGTCTTTTTCTGCATTTACCCCGTTCTGCTCCCTATTGACTTCTCTACCTTGGTGTTTACCTCTCTAACTACTGTGTTTTGTGGGGGATGCTGGGTTTTCCTTGCTCCTTTTCAGTGCCTCCACCCTTGGCTAGTTTAAATACTTGCCAATGAAGCATTTAAACCTATCACCTAGGATCCTGGTTCCCCTCCCGGACAGATGCAGTCCATCACACCAGTATAGGCCTGTATCCCTCCAGATGGACCCACAGTTCCCAATGAAGCCAAAACCTTGAGCTCTGCACCAGTTTTTCAATGACTTATTGAATCCCACAGTGTGGAGTACCTTAGCATCACACTTGCCATAGACAGACAGCACCTCTGAGAAGGTTACCATACATGCTACTTGTCTAAAGCCCCTCTCCCACTCTTCAAACTCCTCTTGCACTGCTCTGCTCTGATCCCATTCCCAGCCAGGTAATGTGTCCCTGGGTGGACAATGACATCCAGCTCCCTCCCTCATGCAGCTGCTCCCATGATCCTGAGGATTCGCTCCCTGTCCTTCCAAGCTGTGGTGCCAGGCAGGCACCTTACCTCCCTCTCCCCTTCCTCCCCCAGTTCTACCCCCTAATGATTAAGCCCCCACCAGGAGTTGTTTCCTTCCCCTGTGGGGTCCTATGCCACCCTTCTGTGGGTCTCCTGTGTGGAGGTTCCCAGAATCCTCCTTCATCTCCACTGCAGGTGCCTCCATAGAGGAACCACTCTCCACCAGAACAGTGTATGAATTGTGGAGAGGTACAACTGGAGGTATGTGCCTCTGTTCCACCACCCTCTCCCTCCCTGAACCCACCTTGATCCGACCACTCCTCTTTCTTGGCAACCTCTGAGGTAGTGGCAGTGGCCCTGGTGGTCCCTGGGTGGGCTAGAAGGTTTCATGAATCCTAGCCAAGTCAGCCTGGAGACGAGCAACCTCCTCCCTCAGACCAGAGAAGTGCCTACATATAGGGTAGCATCACAGCCTCCAGAATGTCTCCCAGAAGACTGCCACCCCACAGCCATTGCACTGCACCACTCCCATCATATCTCATTTTGTGGCCCCTCTCCTGTTGCTTTGTATGCTTACTCTCTCCTCCCTGTCTTTTTTTCCTCCTATTGCCTATGTGACCTTAGAGCTCTCACCCTTCCTGTTCTGAGACAGGGACTTCCTGTATTCTTCTGCAGTCTCTTTCTTCTTTGCTTAGAGTCAGACCTCCAGCAGCTAGGGTGAGAGGGAGAGCTACTCTTTTCCTTCAAGGATGACTAAACCTATGTGTCACAGTGAGCCTTCCCTTCCTACTGCCAAACAGGAAGATCATGTTGTCAGTTAAATCCAATGCCTTTAAAAGTAGAACTGGCTAAGGGTGGGAGGGAAGTAGGGCAATTATTAAAAAAAGTTCTAGTTTTGTAGTTAGCTGCTCCTTGCTCTGAAAGCAAGATTTCTATCTGCCAAAAGCTAGCATTAGGGAACTGTAATTGGAGACACCTGCTTTTGTACTCCTAAGCCACACCCCCAATTAACTTCTCCCCTCCTGACTTAGCAAACTCCCTTTCCCTAACACAGAAAAACACACTGACTTTCTTCTTTTTACCCTAAATGAGACCCCCCACTTCTAATAAAGTATCTGTTTTCTTAATCCCAATAGGCACTGACTCCTACTGAGATAGAAGTGTTCTATTAGTAAAAAAAGTTCCAGTTTTGTAGTCAGCTGCTCCTTGCTCTGAAAGCAAGATTTCTGTCTGCCAAAAGCTAGCACTAGCTGATGAGGATCAAGGAGAGCTAGGATGGAGCAATCCTCCCCTCTCTTTAGACAGCAGAAGGTCATTCTGCACCCTGACAAGTGTAGTCTCCATGCTATTACATCCTCTGAAACCAGACTGAAATAGCTCATAAAGTCTCCAGGTGCATCTCAAGCTGCATCACCACCATACTCTGAATAACCTTTCTCAAAAAGGGCAGGCTAGTCATGGGTCTGTAATTCACTAAAATGTCTGGGTCCAAAGAAAGTTTCTTGAGAAGGAGTCTCACGACAGCCCTATTCAGTCCTGTCAGAAACACACCCTCCTCAAGTGAACACTGGACAATCTTAGCAATCACCAAACTAATAGCCTCCCGGCAGTCCAGGAAAAGCCAGATGGGTCTACGATCCAGTGAACATGAATTGGGATGCAGCTTCATGAACACAAGGATACTCTCTTCAGTCAGCAACAGGTAAAATTAGACTGAGAGTCTTCACTAGTCATTGGCTGTGCCATTCTGGACCACAGCAGTCTATTTGAGAAAACGAAGCAATGGGTGTAGGATAACCTGTCAAGGAAAAACTGGCTAAACTCCTCACATCAGTCATGAGTCAGTACTCCCTTGGACTGAAGGCAGGCAAGGTATAGCAGCCTGTCTACAGTGTGGAATAGTTGGTCTGGCCTATGATCCATTGCAGCAATCACTCGTGACAGGAACTTTGCCTTTCTCAAAGTGATTGCCCCCCGATACTCCTTATGATGAGCTCTCAGGGTTAGTTTATCCTCAATGAACCTGATCACCACCAAGAATGCTCCAGTCTCTGCCCTTTGATCTTCAACCACCTAAGCTCACCATTAAACCAAGGGGAGCTCTGATGGGAGACTTTAGGGTATTCACGGAAAGATGTGACAGAGTTGAATAGCACTTGAAGCAAATACACAACAACAGTGAGTCACAGTAAAAATAAAGGCTTTAATTCAAAATGGCAATCAGTAACTAGTGCTCACAAACTGATGATAACAATGAGCTGTTACCACTTACCCCAGAACTTCAACTCATGCTGAGTCTTCCTCAGGGGAACAAGGCTTGCAAACAGAGTGTCTAAATACTGCAATTCATACATATTCATATAAGTTATTATAATATTCATCAACATTGATAAGTGCAGAAAAAGTCCCCAAACAGTAAGTACTCACATTATAAAAAGATTTACAGTGCACATGTATCAAATCACTGCAGTGAGTAATTTTTCAAAAAAGACCATGTTTTGTATATTCACAGCATGTTTTATAAGCCAGATTAGGTGCTATGAAAGCTGCACATACATCTTTTACAAGGTCCTAATTTTGAAATAACTCTGCCCTATATTTTACCTACAAGACCTTAAATCTGTAAAAGGCAGAAAAAAAGAGAGAAAGGTCTGTCAGAATCTGTGATCACCCCATTCCTTGTTATGGCTCATTTCCTTCTCACTGGGGATCAACTGAAGCACAGACAAACAGAACTGTAGAAGAGTCTGCAACGAGAGAAAAGAAATACAAGAAAGAAAAGCCATCAAATTAGTTAACCACTTTTCACGTGTTAGATTTATAAGCTGCACAGGGTCTAATAGGTAGCTGGGGAAACAAGTTGGGGGAGGGGAACTGGGTAAAGGGAAGAAATGGGAAAATGGAGAGGTTCCAGAGCCATTAATTCATACAAGGGTGCAAAAGCAGGCATTAGAAAGGCAATGTATCAATTAATATAGGGTTCATGTACCACAAAAAAGGTTTTAGGTCCCAAAAATCATTCAATCCTCTTAGTTTGATACTCAGTAACTCAAAAATCCATTTAATCTCCTTTCTTAAATGCAAGTTCTGACAATCTTCCCTGTGTTTCAGACATGGTGTCCGTTCAAGGCCCATGAAGCTGAGGCATTCTGGATTGGAGGCATGTGCCTCTTCAAAATGACTTTCTACAGGTGTGTCTTCCCCTACTATTCAAGATGGACCTTATATGCTCCTATAGTCTCTGTTTCAGTGCTCTTACCATTCTTCCTGATAAATCAGTTTACAAGGGCACCAAAGAACGTATACCACAAATATGGTAGTATTACATGTTATACACTACCTTATATATACCGTGATGCCATCATTGCCCAGGTGTTTAAATGTATTGCCAGTTTTATCAAATTTGCCAATCTTGCAATGGTTACGTTTAAAAGAAACTCTTACAAAGGCGGCAGCCCTTGTGGTCTGTTCAGTCACAAAGTGGCTATGCACAAGACTGTCTCTAAGGTTATATCCCCCTGCTGAAGGTAACCTGGGTTTAGCACCCACTGCTATGCCTAGCCCCAAATCACTCAATAATATGGGCCAGTTTTGATGTATGATATTCCTTATTTTCCTGGTCATTATATTTGGTTATGAATTATATGGGTCCTGTGTTTCTTCTGGAGATAGTATTATTGTCCTCCTTTGATAATATGTCCCTCCTATTCACACCTTCTGCTTTGAATCTGGCCTCTTCCAAAACCTCCTTACTGTACCCCTTTTCTGAAACCTCTGTTCCAGTTCTGCTGCTTGTTCCTGATATTTTTCTTGTGTGCTACAGTTCCTACATAGCTTTAAACACTGGCTATAAGAAATACAGTGTTTCGGGGGGGGGGAACATCCACATGTAACACTGAATACACAGCTGCAGGTCTTCTATAACAACAGGACTCAGTTTTACCAGATGCATTCTTCATAACTCATAAGTGTGACATCTAAAAAAATTACGACTTTCCCTACTGGCCACATGGGTAAACCTCAAGTTCATATCATTACCATGCAACTACTCTATGAATTCTGATATTTCTTACATCTGTCCTTCCCATATACATAATATGTTATCTATAAAATGGAACAAATGCCTGATATTATGGTAACATGGGTTAGTGACAGGGTTCATAACTTGAGTAATTTCCCAGAATCCTAAGAATAGGTTGGCATAACTAGGGGCCATAGCTGCCCCCATTGCAGTGCCGCATACCTGACAGGTTTCAAAAGCTTGTGTAAAAGTCTTTAGTTAGTCTAATAGCACCTGTATAGTTAGGGTTGCCCAAGAAGTTCTATCTTAAACCCCTAACTTTGCATCTTAATAGCTTTGGCACCCTTTGACAAAATTAGCTGAAATGTTGCATGCATTTTCTAGTAGGCAAGGTCTAGACACATCGAAAGTTTCATGACAGCAGGTTGTGTAGTTTCTGAAATATGTACTGTATATGTCATTTTTCTGTAGACATCTAGCTTTTTTCCTATACTCAACATAGGTTTTCTGTTCTGCCCTCACATATAGCCTACACGGAATGGTATTTTTTTTCTGAAACTTTCATGGTAGAAGCATGCTGTGCCAAGGTAGTGCCTTTAGAAGGTTTTGTGAAGCAATATATTAAACAGTTCCAGAGTTATAAGAATTTTTTTCGCTGTTCTGAACATGCTTGGTAGGGTTTTTTGGACAACATTCTGATATTATGCAAAAAAATTCCATGTTTCAAGACTGTTTTTGTTTTCTCACCACTTGCTTCTCACAGCACAAAAAAAATGTTTTATGTCCTGATGGCCGCCATGTTGTTTTTTTCCAAACTAAAAAAATATGGAAACTACACAAAAATAGTGTAATTTAAAAAAAATAAACACATGAAGCTAGCTAAACAGGAACCGTTTAGCTAGATTCTGGTGTTTGTTTGTTTTAAAAAAAAAAACACAAAATACTTTTTCTGGGCACCCCAAAATCCAGGGTACCCAGGTTAGAGAGAGGAACCATTAAGCCACATTCTCTGTATGAGAACAGTGGGACTTTCTTGAATGCTGAAGCCACAACTGGAGTCGAGCTGCTAGCTTCAGTAGAAGCTGTGAGCTGGCATTCCCCTGTTCTCACTGTCTCTGTCTGTCTGTTTGTCTGTCTATCTACAGTATCTATCCACCTATTCATCCATCTAATTAAACTGTTTTTAAAAGGGAGACTGTCAGCTTACATTGCTTATTTTTGTGTCAAAAGTTAAAATGTATGTTGTAAAACTACAGAGTGATGGCTGTTATTGTTGTCTGTTACTTTTTTTTATTTAAAAAAAGCTGCTGGAAGGTATTTGTTATAATTTTAACATTTATGGTGGTGGCCATCTGAAATCCACGGCTGTGCCAAAGTGCGTGCTCATCCCCATTGCAAAAGAGATGCTAACCAGTATTCGGGGATGAGCAAGAACGCTCTCAAAAGCACTAGGGAATATTAATTTACGAGCTCAGATACTACCGTGCACCACCACCAATATGAATGATTGCCTGGTTGACAGTCTCTAAAATGCATGAATTAACAGACACAGAAGTGAGGATTGTTCAGTGATGGAAATGGCATCTTTTTCACTCAGTAAATATGATAACACTGTTTATAACATGGGTTTTGAAAATACTGTCTTCTGATTCGTCCAAACAGGTCACCTGACCATTGATTAATCTCCAATATACCCACAGTTGCATGTTCACAGGGCTCTACTTTACTATTTCTTTAGGTGAAACTAATATAACATTACCCATGTTATAAGAGGATTAACCCACTCCAGGGTATGAGTTTACTGAGCATTAATCCACACCTGGGTGGTTGAAGTCACTCTGCTCTTCCTTACAGATGCCATTTCTATCATATACTTTACAGACATTTGGCAGCTTTTAAACTGTAGCCATATCTAAAATCCTATGAGCTGCTGTAGAACTCACCACTAAATTACGTCTTGCGACAGTGAACATCTTCATGCAGCTAACACTTACTGCAGATTTTTTTTTTTTTTGAAATAGTGAATAAGACCTGCAATAGTAATTGCAGGGAGTAGCCCGGGATTATGTGGGGGAAGATCTCCTCCCCCACTGCCTATTTAGTTGAAGCAGCTGACTCCCACTCTGCTTAGAGCGAGTCACACTTGCTGCTCTCGCTGGCGTGCTGTGGAGCTGTGGTTGCTTCCCCCCCACTCGTTCTCCTCTTTTGTCTTTGTCATGTCTGTCCCTCTTGTTCTCCCGTTGCTGTTCTTGTTCTTCCTTCTTCTAGTAAGTTCTGTCTTTTGCTCAGTCCCCCCCTGCAGCCGCCTGTTAGCTTCTTCTGTCTCCTACTGCTCCTCCTCCTCAGCTGTTTTGTTTCTGCAACCACTGCCCCTTGCCGCCGCTCAGTTCGCATCCTTGGATTACTTCACCTGCTCGGTTGCCCTTACCTCATCTCCCACCAGCTGCTCTTTACCTCACTTGCTTTTTGCTTGTACCCGCGCTTGCCAAACTCAGCGTTTCTGCATTCCTAGTTCTGGAGTTGGACCCGTCTTCGTCGCCTTGCTGCTTGCCCAGATCATTCCATCCTGGCCTGCCTCCGCCTCTCATCGGTATCGGATCATGCTGCACTTCTCGCACTTGCCTACCAGCTGTAAGGGACTTACACAAATGGACTTATTCATTTGCAAATCACCCGCAGTCTGTTTTTGCCTCAGTTCATTCTGCTTAGCCCTGCCCTGGATTCTGACTTGTGGCTTCCTCAGCCACCTGTGCTCTCGCTCCTAACTTGCTGCTAGCACTCATAGCTTCAGTGCCCCAGGGCTGCTTCTTGCCTCACCGATCTGCTGCCTCACATTCAGCCCTTTACGCCATCCTTATGCAGAACTGGGATGCTCCTCATATGCTATGGGCACTTCTGCTTCTTGATAACTGCACCTCTCCTTGTCTACTCATTATTGCAGTCTATTGCTTGCCGTGTATGTGTTCTCACACCACTAGATGGTGCCATTGTTCAGCCAAGGTTCTAGCTTCTAAACTCCCTTTCCTCACTTCATCCTGGACTATGAGAGTCGCAGTTCTGTTTCTGCATGGAATTTTCCAACTCGGCTCCTGTGTTCTGATTCTGCCTTGCATTGCCTCTGGCCAGTAATGCCGTGCCATGGAATCTAGCCTGTTTCTCTGTGGGGTCACTTCACCAACACCTGCTCCTGCTTCATTTTGCAATGCTCCACTTACCTGGACAAATGGGCAGACTCGGTGGGCCTGCTGGTCCTTCTGCCATCTCACTTCTATGAATCTTCAGTCCTCCTCACATTGCCCATCCAGCTTCCTGCATTATTGGTCAACATTCCAAATTTTTCACCACAGTCTATTGGACTACATCCATTCCTCATACTTGGACTCTCCTGCATTATTTGGACCTGGCTAGTCGCATGCTCCAGTACCTTTCCTCCTGGACGCTCAGGTGGTACCTTGCTCCTGTTACTCTGAAGACCTTTCTTTCCTCTGCAGCCATTGTTCCGGCCATGCTGGCTCCTCATGGGATTTAGCTGCCTCTGTTACCTCCCTTACAGCTGTCCTAAGCATGGTCCAGAAGCATGCTAGCTAATGTGTGGCTAGCAGCCACTTTTCCTTGCCTTCCCAGCTGACCTCGTAGCCGGCCACATGCTGGTCTGGGCTTAGCTTTACTTCAATTTACTAGCCAGCTTCCTTACTCATTCAACCATACCATCTACAGTTTATCGACTGACCTATGCGTGATCTGGCCACTCTTCTTTATCTCATTGGACTAGCCCTTCATTCCATGAACAATTCCTACAGAGCTTTCATTCAGGCTTACATGTCCGGATATGCTCCTAAGCTCTGCCTTACATTACAAGTTTGCCTTTGGATATTTTGGAGTACGTCCAATATTCGCTTCACTTCTTGGATGCTTCTCACCATGTTACTTAACTTTCCCGGAATTGATACTACCATCTCTGCCAGGACACCTTGCTGAACTTATTCAGTATAGTTTTCCTTGATTTACCTACTGCCTCGAACATGGAATCCTACAGTTCAGGATGCTTATTGCCTCTTGTCACATTGCCAACTCTTTTTCTATAGCCTCATCCCTGCAATCCCTACCGTCCTCAATCTTCGAGCTGTGACAGTCTACCCTTCTGGGCCCAGAGGTGCTTTGTTCATATATATGTATTTCTGCACCATATTCGCCTGCTTCTATGACCTGCCTTCGCCCATCAGGCTGGAGGGTTTCCTGATCACCTGCTTCTACATCCTGCCTTCGCCCATCTGGCTGGGAGGTTGCCTACTACTCGCCTGCTTCTACAACTTGCCTTCGCCCTTCAGGCTGAGAAGTTTACCTGCTTCTGCTCTACTTTTGCCTCATCCGACTCGGGGCCTGGAGATTCCCGCTTCTACTATACACTTACCTGCTGCCATGTCAGCCAGCCGGAAGCTCTTTTATTATGGATTTCATCTGGCTGTTTCTTCGTTCCTCCTCTATTCTTGGATGCTGTGCCCCGCTGCTTCAGCCATGTGGAATTGCTGCTGCTTCACCCTTTCCAGGACACTTGGTTGCGCCTCTCATGAAGACCTTATCCTGATTGTGCTCTACCACTTTTTGGACCCTGGGACAACGCTACTCCACTTGACTCCGCCTCTTCAGTTATCTCCATCCAGGACTCTTATGCTCAATTATTCTGGTCTCGTCACATTCTTGATATCTCAAACATTGCATACCTACAGGTTCGGATGCTATTCCTCATCAAGTTGCCATCTCTATGCCACGGTCTCTTCAATGCGATCCCTGCCATCCTTGATATTCTGGATACATCAGTCCTCAGCACCATTCCATTCTCTATGTTTGCCTTACAAATGCAGTCCTACTCTGCTCTAAACTGACTCAAGACACGTCTCCTGGAAGCTGTATACCACACACTTTTCTTACTGGCTGACCTCAGTAGACCTGGTTGCATTTTCCAGTTACCTGGAGCTAGTCGCCTCTCTCTCCTTACCTCTCCAGCTGCTGGAAAGCTGCACTTCTCGTAGAGGGACTAACGGCCATGCTGTATTTTTCCAGCAGTCTTCCATGGGTCTGACTGCGCTTTCCATACCTGGAATCAGCCGCCTCCCTCCTACCTCACCAGCTTTCACTTAAGCTGTGCTTTCTTCCTGGGCTGATTGCCACGTCCTGCTCCTTCTCATCTGCCTTCATGGGTACAATCCCTGCTCCTATTACCTCTCACTTCGCATTAGCAGTCCAACTGACTTGCTTCCTTTTGGGCTCACCACATTCTACTACTTGGATGCTTGATACCTCGCACCAGTGTCTCCGATTATCCTCTACAGCTTGCCATTATTGCAGCTCAGCTTTACAGCCATTGCCTTCATATCAATTCCTAAGACTATACTTCACTTATCAGAACTGGATTCATCAGTCAGTAGCCTGGCTACAAGCCTTCTGTCATTACACGTACTATACAAGCCCTCTATTACAAATCAGGAAGTCGTACTATTTCTATTCATCCTGCCTCATTGATGTCAAGTCTGGATACCACTATCTGCATCTGGTCTCCTGTATTGAATTCGTCAGTCATCAACTTCATCTCCACCATCAAACATTTCCTGGATTATGCCCTCTATCAACTGAAGTCCGGAAGAGGTTCTTCATATATATATTCACTCTTCATCATTCGATTGTACATGGATTCTCGGACTCAGACTTTATTAAGAGCAAATTACTTCACTGGACATTTACAATTCTATTCTTTCTTAAGCTCTGTTTATTTGGATTGAATTCTACAAATTAGAATTCAGATTTAACTGCTTAATTGGTTTATTTAGGATCTCTCTCCTTTAGCATGCCCAGAAGGATGGGCAGGTCAGTAGCCATGGGTCCTCAGAGGTTCCCCCCAAGGAGGTTTTTCCTCTCCTGAGTGCTACTGGTCACACTCTCCGGAGTTGGAGGAGGTGATCGTCTATTCCTATCATTAGGTGTTGTCATGCACGACTTCTTCAGCATTTAGTTAAAGAACAATCATTGACATATTATTCTTTTTTGGAGCTTTCATAATTCTAAACCAAGCTTCCTTCCTACAGGTGGGATACAGAGAAAGGCCAAAACCATCAAATATTATCAAACAACTCAATTCAAGCATCCAAGTACCTAAGCACGGACATTCTATACTACTACCTAATAAACATTGTCCTCTTAATGCTGGCCTCTGTATCCAACAACCATCTACATCATTCCACTATATATGTTACAAAAGCACTGAGCTATGAACCACACATAATTCTCACTGGAGCATTCATTCATTCAAACTGAAACAGCTAACACTGACTGCAGCTAGTGTGTCTATGTGAAACAGTAACTATAAATGTAGTAGTTTGATAGTTTTACTAAAATCACAAATACTGCCATCAGCTATCACTAAGTTATGCATGAAACAGTGTGAAGTTGAGTAACTTGAGTAAACTTTGATGTGACTTCCCATGATCCAGTGAGAATTGTTATTGAAGCTCTTATCTACTATTTCACAAAAAAAATCTGCAGTAAGTGTTAGCTGCTTCATTTTAAAATGTTTGCTGATTTGAATGATTAGAGACAGCAAGGGCATCAGTAATCAATGTAAATATGTTAACTGATTTGTAAAAAAGGATGCCGCTCCTGACACTGAGTAGTTCTGACCTCAAATGACAGTGAAGTAGGGCATTTGGTGAAACTGTAATAACGGGACTTTATAAAGGTGTTGGACAGCTTTAATAAATTCTCAAGTAATGACAACAGTTTCCACTGAGTGATACATAAATCATGGAGAAGTAATTTAGGAGAATGCCCATACCTCAGTCATGAGTTCTGCAGCAGCGTGTAGCTGCTATTTCAAGCACATGCGAGCTGCAGTAACTATTACCAGCTGCAGTTTAAAAGCTGGCAATTTTTGTGGACAGACATGGCATCGGTAAACAGTGTTATCATATTTTCTGAGTGAAAAAAGATGCTGTTTCTGTTACTGAACATTGTTCCCATCTGTGTCTGTGAATTCATGCATTTTAGAGACTGTCAATCGGGCAATCAGCTGTGTTGGTGGTGGTGCACGGTAGTGACTGAGCTTGTACATTAATATTCCCTAGTGTTTCAAAAGCACACTTGCTCATCCCCAAATACTGTTTAGCATCTCTGTTGTTATGGGGATGAGTATGCATTTTGGGCACGGGGTCATAATGTCACACAGAAAAGCATGTGGCAGTAAATGCCACAACCAAAACAGCGTATACCAAAATAAGGTCAGTAAAATCACCAACCTTACTACTAAATTGCACACCCCATTGAATACAATGGAACTTTTTTTTTTGCAGGAGGCTGTACCCCACACACACCCCAATGTAAGGGGCTTCACACCCCACTCCCCCCAGACTAAAGATTACTAACTCCAAGAGGGTGTGAACTTGGGTATGGACAAAACCCTGGAGGGGGGAACTCTTTTTTTAATTAAAAAAGAGAGTGGTAATACTTTGAGACCTGGGGGGAACCGGACCATGACCCCAGGTCTCCAGCGCTGCTGGGTGCTGTTGCCTTAGCCACTCCACCACAGGAGTGGCTCGATAAGGCACTACACTGGCAGCAACTAAAGCACTTCCCCCATGTAAGTGTACAGCGATAGAGATAGCAGATATTCCTGCACGCTGTAAAACCCTTGTCGCTGTACAACCTTTTGCACTATCTGTAGCACTGTTCTTCCTGCACTGTTTTGGCAGCACTATATTCACCCAGTGCCTGCATTTTGACAGAGCCATAGACTTTGGGTGACCATCACCATAAATGTCAAAATGATAACTAACACCTTCTAGCAGATTTTTTAATGAAACAAAGCAATGGACAACAATAACAGCCATTACTCTTAATTTTTACAACATACATTTTATTAACTTCTGTCACAAACAAAATGAGCAATGTAAGCTAACAGTTTCCTTTTCAACTGACTGGGGTGTCCACCCCAGTAACACTTCTTTTTTTCCCTTCCCCTCCAGGTCACCCACCCCCTCTTCCCAGTGTTTATGTATTTCATATTTTATATATGAGCAGACCAGGGTGCCCACTCCCAGTACCAGTTCTCTTGACCCCCATCCCCTCCAAGTCACCTTTCCCCCTTCCCATTATGTACATGGCAGCACCAGGGTGCCCACCACTGCTGCTGCTGAACAGTAGCCTGACATGGGGGTGCCCAATCTCCAATGTCAACTCCCCTGAAGTAAAGAAAACCATTCCTCATTGATTGTTTTAACCTGTAAGAACAAAACAGTCCGATCCCCCACCCCCACCCTACCCCAACCTCCAACTCAGCGCCCACCACCCTGCAGCTCCCCACAAACCCTCACTCACCTGAACATGTCCCATGATGTAGTGCCACTCTCTGATCAAAGACATATCTTGCTGCTGGAACTGACGACTGGGAAATGAGAAAATAAGGTAAACCCAGTTTAATGTATTTCAAAGGAGTTTGATTTATAACTTTATCAGTTTACATATTTGTACAACAAGTTTTCAACAAGACCTTTTTGGGACCCCACCTCATGAACAATGGCAGTGGAATTATGCAAATCTGACCCAAAAAGCGATTTCTCAGTTGCTTTGCAAAATAACCTTTAGGGCAGATTTGAAAACTTTCAGCACCCTTGTTCATGAGGTGTTGACATACTATATGAAGACTATGTTGCACATTTGAAGTCAAAATATGTAAAAATGACAAATTTATAAGCACATGTTGAAATTTTTCTACGTTAGCTCATAACTTTGGTAATTTTCAATATTTTGACCCCTAATTTTAACATAGCCAGTTTTCTATATAGCAGAGCGTGATTTCTGTGGCTGATGACCGCACCCAGTGTCCCCTGGTACCCAAGAGGATCCTGCATACAGAGTGCGTGAGTGATTAAAGGCCGGCCTGCGGGGCGTGGGTGTTGGCGGCCGGAGATCGCGAGGGATCCACTCTGCAGGAAGGAGCAGAAAATAGAGATGTGATAAAAAAAATTAGTATTTGTACATGGTTCTGATTTTTATTTTAAGCCCTGCCTGTGTCCATACCCATGTCATTTTGGACCCCCTGAACAACGGCATACAAAAGTTTATATGGGGAGAGCTTAGGACACTTATTAGCCATGAAATGTTAATGCTGCCTAGGGAACAGGGAAGTTTAGCCCTGCCAGACATGAAACAATACTATCTGGCTGGACAGATGATGGCAGTGTGCTCCTCGGCAAAGCAATAGGTAGTGTCAGGATAGCATGATCTTGAAAATGTAGAAGCAGGAGGACAGTCACTATTTACTGTGGCCCTCACCCCAGTTTTGCATAAATATGCACTATCAATCCCAAATGAGTGGGTGAAGCACACCCTAGTCAAGGTAAGGAAGTTACTAAAATCAGATGACTCACTGTGGTCCAACTCACTGATCAGATACCATCCTGATTTTCTCCCTCCCTAGCTAGATCAAGGTTATGCTCATTGGGAATGGAGAGGTCTCACATGCTTTTCACAACTACATGAAAATGGGTCCTGTATGACTTTTCACAGTCTGAAACAAAAGTTTAAACTAGAACACCAAGACTTAGAAATACAGAAACATAGAATCTGATGGCAGATAAGGACCGCTTGGCCCACCCAGTCTGCCCATTTCCCTATCTAATGGATAAGCTGCAGATCCTAGTTAACCAGCAGCCAACTTCTTTCTACCCCAACCCCCTAGAATTGCCTTATGACTGTCCCATGCATGCTTGAATTCAACCACTGTTTTTGACTCCACAACCTTTTCCGGAAGGCCGTTCCATGCATCCACAACCCTCTCTGTGAAAAAATACTCCCTTACATTACCTCTGAGCTGCCCCCCATCTTCAAATTGTGCCCCCTTGTTCTTGCACACCTCTTTTTTAAGATGCTACCCTCTTGGACTTTGTTGATTCCCTTGAGGTACCTGAAAGTTTCTATCATGTCCCCTCTCTCCTTCTTTCCTCAAAGCTATACATATTAAGCTCCTTTAGTCTCTCTTCATATGTCTTCTGGTGCAGACCCTGCACCATTTTAGTTGACCTCCTCTGGACAGCTTCCATCTTGTCTATGTCCTTGTGGAGACTGGGTCTCCAGAACTGCACAGATACTCCAGATGGGGTCTCCTAGCTGTCTGTACAGAGGGATAACAACTTCCTGTTTTCTACTGGTGATGCCTCTCCTATGCATCCCAGTATCCCCCAGCCCTCCTTACTGCCCTCTCACATTGCTTGCCCACCTTTAAGTCATCTGATATGACTACCCTCAGGTCCTTTACATTTTGTTGTTGTTGTTAGTATCTCACCTCCATTGTGTACTCTTCCCGGGGTTTTGTTTCCAGGTGCATTACCTTGCACTTCTTAGCATTGAATCTAAGCTGCCATACATTTGACCATTCCTCTAACCTTGCCAAGTCCCTTCTCATCCTTTCCACCCCACCTTGTGCATCAACTCTGTTGCAGATCTTTGAGTCATCTGCAAAGAGACATACTTTTCCTTCCAGTCCCTCTGCAATGTCACTTATAAAGACATTGAAGAGGACCAGTCCTAATACTGAACCCTGCAGTACTCCACTAGTAACCCCCTTTTCTTCAGAGTGGACTCCATTTACTGTTACCCTCTGTGTCCTATTCTCCAGCCAATTCTTTACCCAGGCTATCATCTTGGGACCCACTCCCAGGCTGGCTAACTTGTATATTAATCTTTTGTGTGGGACTGAGTGAAATGCCTTGCTAAAGTCTAGGTAGGCCATGTCCACAGCCCCTCCCTGCTCTACTACTTTGGTCACCCAGTCAAAGAAATCTATTAGATTCATCTGGCATGACCTTCCTGCTGTGAATCCATGCTGCCTTGGGTCCTGTGCCCCTCTGGCCTCTAGGTACTTGACAATTCTTTCCTTCAGAAGTGATTCCATCATTTTCCCTATCACTGAGGTTAAACTAACAGGTCTGTAGTTTCCTGCTTTTGCCCTGCTCCCACTTTTGTGAAGGGGAATCACATCTGCCCTCCTCTAGTCCTCAGGTACCACCCTATCCTCCCATGATTTGTTAAAGAGGGTAGTCAGTGGTGTCACTAGTTCTACCCTTAGTTCTTTTAGAATTCTGGTATGAATCCCATCAGGCCCTATTCCTTTGTCCACCTTCAGTTTTTATAGTTCTTTCAGAACCCTTTCTTCTGTAAATGGGCTGGTATCAACTTCTGTATCCAGAGTGTTTCTATTGTTTGTTTTAGGTACCCCCCCTCTTCATTTGTAAATACTGAGCAAAAATATTTGATTAGTATCTCTGCCTTTTCAGTCACCCTCTGCCCACCCCCTCTCCTTTATTAAGCCTCACTATTCCTCCTTAGTCTTCCTTCGCTCCTGATGTACTTAAAAGATTTTATCCCCTTCTTAACTGAGTTGGCTATCTTTTCCTCAGTTCAGGCCTTTGCTGTTCTGACTGCCTTTCCAGCTTCCTTTGCTTTAACTGATACAATTCTCTGTCCTGCTCCTTCTGTGATTCCTTGTACTTTCTGAATGCTTTCTTTTCTCTTGAACCTTCACTGCCACCTCCTTTGAGAACCATAGTGGTTTCTTACATCGTTTTGTTTTATTTATTTGCTTCACAAAGGCTTGTTACCTCTGTGATGGCAGTTTTTATTATTCCCCATTGTTCTTCCACCCCTTCTTCCTGCCCATTTGCTAGTGCATTCCTTAGGCACTCACCCATTTTGGCAAAGTCAGCCCTTCTGAAGTCCAGTACTTTTGCCTTTGTATGGCTTGACTCTATTGCTGTGTTTATTGTGAACCATACTGTCCGATTGTTGCTAGTTCCTAGATGGCTACCCACTTCTACATCTGTGATCCTCTCTCCATCTCCATTTGAGAGAACCAGGTCTAAGATTGCTCCCTCTTGAGTGGGTTCCAATACTAGTTGTCTAAGGCCTGCCCCCTGTAGGACATCTAGAATAACCCCACTCTTAGAAGTGGCTGCTGCAACTGCACTCCAGTTAACATCTGGCATATTCAGATGACCCATCAGCAATATTTCCCCTTTATATACCATTCTAAGTATACTTTCTATCATTTCCTTGTCCATTTCCTTCCCCTGAGAGGGGGTCTGTATACAACCCCTGTGCAGATTGTGGTGCCATTGCCTGCCTCCAAACTGACCCACAGTGCTTCTTCTCCTCCCTGTTTACCCTTTTGTTCTGTTGCTTTGATTTCTTCCTTTATGTAGAGAGCTACTCCTCCTCCTCCTCTTTTACCCTCCCTGTCCCTCCTGTAGATAGTGTATCCTGGTATGTTTATGTCCCAGTCATGGTTCTGTGTGTACCATGTTTCTGTGACTGCCACAATATCCGGATGTTCCTCCTCCTTCAAGGCCACTAATTCAGGAAGCTTGTTACCCAGAGTATGGGCATTGGTGCTCATTGCTCTCCATTTTTTGATGTCTTTACCTTCTGTAGCAGCATCCCCCACTGACCTTTCTACCTTGGTCTTTTTCTCATTTAGTACCCTGTTTTGTAGGGGGAGGCTGGGATTTTCCTGCTGCTTATCAGTGCCTCCCACCTTGACTAGTTTAAAAGCTTGCCAATGAAGCATTTAAACCGATTGCCCAAAAGACTTATTCCCTTCCTGGACAGATGCAGACCATCCTGCCAGTATAGGCTGGTGTCCCTCCAGGTGGAACCCCAGTCCCCAATGAAGCCAAACCCCTGTGCTCCACACCATTTTTTCAACCATTCATTAAACTACATGGTGCAAAGTACCCTCACCTCACCCATGCCACTGACAGGCAGCACTTCTGAGAAGGATACTGTGTGTGCTACTTGTCTTAGGCCCTTCCCCAACTCTACAAAGTCCTTCTGCAGTGCTCTAATCTCATGATGAGCCAAATTATTTGTCCCTAGGTGGACAATGATGTCCAGCTCAGACTTCTGTGCAACTGTTCTCATGATCCTAAGGATGCACTTCCTGTCCCTCCAAGCCATGGCACCAGGCAGGCACCTTACTTCAGTTTTCTTTGCTCCCCCCAGTTCTATCCCCCTAATAATTGAGTCTCCCACCAGGAGCTGCTTCCTTTCCCTGTGGTGCCCTCTGCCTCCTTCCTGAGGGCCTCCCTTGTGATAGTTGTCTGCAACCTCCTTAGTCTCCTCTGTGGGTGCATCCATAGGGGAACTATGCTCCCCCAGAATGGTGTATGGATTGTGGAGTGGAACAACTGACTGGGTGTGCCTCTGTTCCACCACCCTTACCCTCCCTGAGCCCACTGTGGTCCAACTGCTGTGCTTTCTTCGCAACCTCTGAGGTAGTGGTGGTGGCTCTGGTGCTCCCTGGATGGTGGAGGGTCCCTTATTACTGTCCAGTGTGGCCTGAAGATGGGCAGCTTCCTCCCTTAGGGCAGAGAGTTGTCTGCATACAGGGCAGCATCTCAGCCTCCAGAAAGACTCCCTGAAGACTGCTGCCCCACAGCCATTACATTGCACTACTCCCCACATGTCTGTCTACCTTGTTTAGTTTATTTTTTTGTGTGTGTGTGTGATTGGTTTGTTATATAGAAATATATATATTATATAATGAGTATGCTTATATTGTCAGTGCAGTGTGCTAGAGAGGATATGACAGTGACATGCACCTTGCCCTCTTGAGGAAATGATGTCAGAATCCCAGGTATAAAGGAACTATTTCCAGGGGTGGGTGGGGTGAGAGATGGGAAGGGGTTGGGCCTAAACTGTGCCCTCATGAAACAATCAGCTAAAAGCTCTGACCTACCGCTGCGATGAGTGCCTTCCTGTCAGCAAGATGCCCTACACGACAATTTGACAGAGAAAATACCCTGCTAATCAAACAGAAAAATCCAAACATCCAAGTCAGACACAGGTAAACCTCCCCAGCCCCAAAACAGCCTGGTGACTTGTGCTCTGAAAGCAGTCAGCCCCAAAACACGTCAGCTGTGCGCAAGGACAGACACAGTAAACAGTATTCAGTCCCTGTGGGTTTAAACTCTTCCTGCACTGAAAATCTTAACAATTGTAACAAAAGTACAGTAAGGTCCACCTCCCTCTGTTGATTGAAAGACTGCCTTTTCTGATAATTCTAAGTTCCTTATTTCACCCTTCAGTTAGAAGTATCCTCTACCTGAAGAATATTAACTTTCCTAAGGAATCTGCTTCAAACCAAAGACAATTGTAAATTGTAAGGTTCATCTCCCTCTGTTGTGAGCACAACTCGCTTTCTTGCAAATCCTAAGTCCAGTGTTGCAGCTTCCAGCCAGAGGTAGCTTCAGCTGAAGAATATTAGGTTATTTGATGAGCCTGCTAAAATTAGTACTGTTATCAGATCTGTAAGATTCTTCCAAAGCTATTGGCTGATAAGTAGCTGTGATGTAAGAACTTCCTGACACAGTATGGCCTGGCCTTTTAAGGCACACAGAGATAAACAAAAGAAAAACCAGTTTCCATCCCCTAGGCACTGTCTGAGTCAAATACATAGCCTGTAACCTGCTCTCAATTCAGGACTTATGACAAATTCTTAGCCCAGTGAATAACTCACAGTATTACAAATATTGCAATGCAAACAGTCAATCACTAACTCCAATCAAGTCAGCTGTGCACAAGGACAGACACAGTAAACAGTATTCAGTCCCTGTGGGTTTAAACTCTTCCCTGCACTGAAAATCTTAACAATTGTAACAAAAGTAAAGTAAGGTCCACCTCCCTCTGTTGATTGAAAGACTGCCTTTCTGATAATTCTAAGTTCCTTATTTCACCCTTCAGTTAGAAGTATCCTCCACCTGAAGACTATTAACTTTCCTAAGGAATCTGCTTCAAACCAAAGACAATTGTAAATTGTAAGGTTCACTTCCCTCTGTTGTGAGCACAACTCGCTTTCTTGCAAATCCTAAGTCCAGTGTTGCAGCTTCTAGCCAGAGGTAGCTTCACCTTCACTTCCATTAGTATCTGCAGGTAAGACACTTCATAACATGAGGAACAAATACCACATCCCTAACCAGACCAATGTGTGTATGGGAAGACTTTGTCTATGAGGTGGTTACCATATTGGAAAACAGTGGTATATTTCTGTCACAGTGCTCTAGTCCACTAAGGGGGACTCCTTAGATAAAGTTAAACATGCTTAGGAGGCAGAGGCAACCTATTTCATCTCAGAGGAAGACTGGACCAAGAGAAAGAGGCTGAAGGGTCACCTCCTTGCCGACCTGGAGGGAGTTTTAGAAGGTGTTAATCCACTACTTCTGAACTCCCACAATCACTCAATACTTTCACGCAACATACACAGCAGATTGCTGAAGAAACTGTGTGTGGGAAGGAGTCCCATTGGCACATTTCTTGGAGTTGTCCCAAACATCAGCCTTTTTGGGCAGTGTTACAGGATATGGTTTCACAGATACTAAACAAAACTATTCCCAACACTTTTGCAGATTGCATCCTGGGTCTTTCCACAATGTGCTTGCAATATTGGGGGTGGGGAGACCCAGATAAGCTTCCAAACTTAGAACATTTTTATATGAAGTTTTTATTCATGCAACATGCCCCTCATCATTTTGCCCAATCATAAACAGGCTTCCTCAGGAGTCCACTTTTGAAATTGTCCAGAAACTGTTCTCTTTTACCTCCTATACCAAATGTTTCAAATTCCATTTAATTGCTGGCTGTGTTGTTCCCTTTAAATATTATGTTTCTGCCATATAATAATGGCACATAATATTTGTGCAAAGCCTCTCTTGGAACATTCTATTTGCTTGCAGTTTCTAATTACAGACGTTACTATATGATTACTATAATTAGAATACACACTGAAAAAAGTGAAATCCCAAAGAAGCCCATTAATGATAGGGTGAAACATTGAGGGTCACGTTGTGTAAATAAAAACTTCATATAAGAAATAACATTGCTTGTGGAAGCTTATTTGGTGCCTCCCCCTCCCTCACGCCATTTTGTAAGCACTGATATGAGCATCAAGGAGACAGCCTATTGGATTAGATTGTTCACTCCCCATGGCAACCCCTAGAGGTTCTAGAACTTTTTCTTCATCTCTCCACAATGATAAAATTGACACATGACCAGAGACGGGTGGCTCTTATCTTCAGGGCAGCTGCACTAAAGTGCATCACATCCCACTGGTTACAGGAGACTCCCCCCCCCCCACTAAGGAGCAATGGATGAACAGAGTGTGTGCCATATACGATACATTTCAATGCCAAAAAGTGCAAAGTGATGCACATAGGGGCCAAGAACCCTAGGACAGAGTATTACATAGAAGGGGTTCAGATAACTGCTTCCAAAGAGAAAAATGATATTGGGGTAGTGACTAAGAGAGACCTGAAACACACCTCTCAGTTTAAAAAGGATAACAGGATGCTGGGGTGTATTTATTAAATTTATTTGTCATCTTGGAGTAACATCTTTGAGCTAGGACCTTGTTTACAAAGGTTCTATGTCATGGTAAGGTAACACAATTACAGGTGAGTACAGACATAGGTATATACAGGGTATCATACAGGGAGTATATAAAAAAATAATGGTACAAGTAAAATAAGTACACAAGATAATGTACAGTGCAGTGCTTAAGACACAAGACAATAGAAGAATGTGAGCTGATTGAGAAGGTGAGGAATAGAGCAGACAGAGGTTGTTTTTGTCATCAGGCTAAATGTGGGAGAAAAGGGGTGAAAGGAGGGGTATGGAGGATGGGTGAGGGGAAGGGATAGAAGTGAGTACTGGGAGAGTGGTTGGAGAGGGGCAGTAGCTAGAGGTGAGGGTGGGAGGACAGGAGAAGGCATGAGTTGGAGTGAGTGACGTGTGAGGGGAGAGGGCGGGGGAGAGATGGGAAAGAGGGCATGAAAGAGATGGGTAACAAACAAGCTGTGGGTAGATGGGCATGGAAAGGAGGGGCCGTAGGGAGTTATGACGTGAAGTCACAGGTGCCAAGTGCAGTCAGGTGTTAGAGGAGTAGTTTCTTAAAGGATCCCAGTTTTGGCACACTCCTTATGTCAGAATGTAGTTCATTAAGCCATAGGGGTGCCATATAGGTGAAGGCCTATGCACGAGCAAGTGTATTGCAAAGGAATTCAGTAGTAGGCAGAGCAAGGTTATTTTACCATTGTACGGGTCATTGGTGAGACCACATTTAGAATATGGGATGAGGTACTGGCATCCTTATCTTAAGAAGGACATCAGCATGCTGGAGGGGGTCTAAAGGAAAGCAGCCAAGATCACTGAGGGGTTACAGGATAGGTCCTATGAGGAGAGGCTGGGAGCCCTGTGGATGTACTCTCTGGAAGAGAGAAGGCAGAGAAGTGATATAATAGAGACCATCAAGTACATGAAGGCAATGAACTGAGTGAAAAGGGAGGGTCTCTAAAATGAGCTACAATAGCACTAGGGGGTACAGCCTAAAATTGATGGGGAAGATTCAGAAGGGATATAAGGAAGCATTTCTATACGAAGATGGTGGAGTCCACCGGGAATGAGCTGCCAGAGGAGGTGGTATCAGAAAGGATGATGGAAGCATTCAAGAGAGCCTGGGACAAGCACAAAGGGAATCCTTGAGACCAAGGAAGGGGAGAAGGTGGGAAGAGGAAGGGACAGTTGCGAGGCAGGGTCATTGGTCTAAATTGTAAAGCCAGACCCTGCACCATTTACTGAGCAGATGCAATAGACTGGGTGGTCTTCTTCTGCTGGCTCTTTTCATATGTTTGTATGTTCATAAGGTCTTACAGTTAAACTACATCTCCAAGAAGAGGAACAGCTACTAAGTGGCAATCATGGCATCAATGGGACTGCAGAAATACAGTGACACCAGAGCTCCCTCATATATGAAGCCAGGGTGTACATTAACTCCCCCCAGGTCCCAGATTTTCTCTGAGATGGGTATTACCCTCCTTCACAGGGGTTGCTTTGGAAGTGGTCAGGCCTATGTGCCCTTAGTTTCACGGTTAGTCGTGGGTCTCCCAGTATTGTCCTCTAATGGTATTCTCTAATCCTGCCCTCTAGGGTACTTTCCTTTGTTCTCCTCCACTGTGCATGGTTCCCAGCCTTAGAACTCTCAGTCACTGAATTCTTAAGCAAATAAAGTCTTAGTGTGCACTGTTGTTTCATTGGTTTTAAGTGTTTACTGTTCATTTTTCTTTTTGCTTGCATCTATCATGAGTTACATTTATTCTTAACTTAGTAACTTTGTCAGATACATAATTGTACACCTAGGAACTGCTTGAGGAGTAGATCAATTTGTTCTATGTATCAAGTATTTGTCACTTGGTTTTGTATGTTTTTTTTTCCTCCTATAATCTGAATAAACTGAGTTTTAAAAGAAATGAAAGAAGAAGCAGCATGGAGCTTCAGCTTTTATGCATCCCAGCGCCTTGTTCCTGTTCCTGTTCTTTCTCACACACTCTCCTATCCGTGATTATGAGCCTTCTGTGTATTTTTACAAATATTTTCTGAAAGGATAGGATTGTGGATAAGAACATACAGAAATGAAACTGTGGACCACTGACAGAGTGAGCCTCAAAGCCTATGACTACACATTACTCTGTGCTTTGCTTCCAGAGCCTCAGAATTACCTGTCCCATCCTGTAGGCGAGAAAACACACCTTTTTATACCTCCCACACAATTTGGATTCTATAGTTAGCATTTCATGACAGTAAGATCAGGACATTTTGAATCATGCATGATAGCAGTTTAGAAACTGGGATGTGAGATCCAAGAATGGGGCTGTGCTGCTGAAAATAGGATGAGGGGCTACTGTATTTTCCCTTAAAGTGATTTTCTGACAATTGCCATAACAAATAGGAATAGTAACCTATAGGAGTTGTGAATCAGTCTCCTACCATTCAAACTGCCAAAAAGTAATGCTTTCCATGAAAAAAATGCTTTTATTTCTGTGCTCTGCTTCATTTGCATAACCCACCTCTTTTCTTCTCAGTGCTGCAAGCCCTAACTGTGACATCATACCCGGAAAAACCCATAATGCCTCACTATGTAAATTAGTATACAGGCTATTATATTTCTGTGCTTACTGCAGAAATAGGAGACTACATCTCTCAGTATAGAAGTCTTGCAGCTAGATACTGTATGCACAATGCCTTGCTTTGAAAGTAAACACATAAAAGCTTATATCATTGACACCACTACAGAAATATGAGACTGCATCTCACAGTAAGGAAACTGGAAAACAGGTTCTTATTTTACCCACAATGCCTTGCTATGTACATTTACATATTAGGTGCTCAGCACTACCAACATATGGGACTGTACTTCTGAGTAAGGCACATTTAAGTCAACATTATAAATTACCCAGCGTTCCTTGTTGCTGTATGTAAAACATTGACTGCTCCCTGGTATGACATCACTTTGGGGGTGTAGCCGCACAGAGAAACTGGAAGGCAGCATGAAACAAAGCACTGATAAAACATAACAATAAAATGACAATTACAGGTTTTTTACAAAACAAATGGCAGCTTCAACATCTGAAGCATGGGCAGCAATGGCATACTATGAGAAAAAGGCATCTGCAAAACATCATCCAATCCCTTTAATTTCCTGTGGTCAAACATTTACACTTCAAAACAAACACAAATAACAAGGACACAGAACAACTTCCTCATTCAAGTTAGATTTCTATATGTACCTCAAGCCTTCTTCATTGAGCTGAACTATAGTAATATGTATTACAATTTGAGTTCTTAAGAAGGCTTGGCTAAAATATTCATTAATGATGTTTCCTTGCTGGATGGAAGGCCTGTGCCTACAGTACCTCATTTTGAGAATTTATTTTGAGCAGCTCAAATGACCCTAGCAACATGTAGAGCTAGTGGTAAAACTGACCAAAACTGTTTGATGTGGATCCTTCAGCACAACCTAGGGTACATTATTTATTTATTTATTTATTTAAGCGTTTTACCAGGAAGGCATACTGAGCAGTGTACCACTCGATTCCAGATGTGCCCTGGGGGAATAGGGATAGGCAGGATACAGTAATAATAGAATTTATATACATATATATGTTCAGTACAGTTCAATTTAGAGCAGACAAAATCTTATATACAAATAGCAAGTATACAGACAGGTGGTAATGTAAGGGAGCAGCATGCACTGATTTCCGTATACACCCCAAAGTACACAGTAAGCAGGGTTTGACAACAATGGGAAGAAAACAGTGGAGACAGTAAACGGCTGACAATGAGGTTGTGAGGGGTTCAATGGGGCAGGATGCAAGAACAAGTAGTAGTGAAATGAGTCATAAGAAGGGCATTCCGGTGTGGAGTGACTATGGCATGTCTAATATCAGCCGACAGGGAGTTCAATAATTTGGGCAACCTGAACCTGAAGGCAGCCTGTCCAGACCTGGTAGATCTGTGTGGGATGTGAAGAAGCCGAGAATCAATGTTCCTGAGTGATTAGGCCGGAGGGAGAAGAACATTCAGGGAGGACGCCAGGTAGGAGGGGAGTGACTGCGACCAGAATTTTGCAGCAGTTCTAGCATAGTGTTGCAGTCTCCGATTGTGGAGAGTGGGCAGGTCCAAGGACTGGTAGAGGTCACAGTGATGTGTACTAGGAGGGCAGTCCAGGGAGAACCGGCAGAAGGAGTTGAAGAGGAGGTCTAGTCTGGACAGGGAGGTTTGAGGGGCTGCACACAAGACTACATCATCGTAGTCCATTAGTGGGAGGATCATCTTTTGAATGATAGCTGGTCGCGTTGGTAGGGGGGTGCAACTTTTGTTGCGGTATAATGCGCTCAACATGAGGTGCAGCTTCTTATACATAGCATCAATGTGCACTGAGAAGTCAAGATGCTGGCCTAGCCAAACCCCGAGGTATCTGTAGGAAGTGCAGACCTCTGGGGGGAGCCTTCTATTGTGTGGAACGTGGGGGGGGGTCAGGAAGGTGGGAAAGTTTGGCTCGAGTGCTGAAAGTGAGGGAGACAGTTTTTGGGGGGTTTAAAAATAGTTGATTTGAGTGGAACCAATGTTGGATGGAATCAAAAATCCTCCTGCAGACAGGCTGCCATGGCAGTGGGGGATGAACCAGAGGCAAACAGCACCGTGTCGTCTGCATACATGTGGATGGCAGTATGAGGGCAGGCAGCAGGCAGATCATTGAGAAAAATAGAGAACAACAGAGGGCCTAGAACAGATCCTTGTGGGACCCCGCTAGTAACTGGGAGTGAGGTGGAACTACCCGAGCCAATACAGACAGACTGGGACCTATCTGCCAGGTATGACTGGAACCAGTTGGTGGCAGGCACAGCCAGTCCAGCTTGAGTGAGTTTAGACAGTAACAGGGCATAAGAGATCATATCGAAAGCCTTAGCCAGGTTGATAAAGATAGCCGCAGTTATCTCCCCTTTATCCATACCCGTAAGGATGGTGTTGGTGAGACGAAGGAGAAAGGTGGTGGTGGTGTGATTTTTTCTAAACCCAGCCTGGCAGGGGGTGAAGAATGAAATGGAGTCGAGGTAGTGGGAGAGCTGGGCTAGTACAAGGCGCTCCTGTATTTTGGCTAGGATGGGGAGCAGCGATATGGGAAGGTAGTTGCATGGGGGGGGAAGGGTTGCCTCCTTTAGCTAGGGGAATGACTGTGGCTTGTTTCCACATTGTAAGGACGGACCCGAGTCTGAAAGACAGGTTATAGAGAGTGGCTAGAGGGTAGGCTATGGCTGGGGCAGAAAGAAGGAGCATTTTGGAGTCAAGGCTCGAGGGGCATTTACCTTTGGATGGATTGAGTGACTGAAGTATTTTTAGTACCTCAGCGGGTGTAACCAGGCGGAGTGAGAAATAGGCCGGTGAGGAGACAGCAGGGGGAACAATGGGAAGGAGTGAGGGGTGAGAGGAGAGTAGAGAGGATGTAGTGTTGGTGAAATATGAGTTAAACTCAGTGGCAACAGTGCAAGGATCAGTGATGATGCTTTCTTCTATGTTGAGTGTGGGAGTAGGGGGTTGTACTGGAGGGGTGAGTAGAGATTTTATCGATTTCCAGAATTGTGCTGGGTGAGAAAAGTTATTGTTGAAAGAAGACTTAAAATAATTAGATCTGGCCTGATGTATGAGTCTTGTGTAGGCATTTCTTAGCGAGCGGTAGTGTTGCAGAGCCGTTTGAGTACCTGAAGCCTTGAAGGTATTCCAGGCTCGGTCCCTGGCTTGTAGTTGTTCCAAGTGGTTTTCTGTTACCCAAGGTAGGTGGGATCCTCTTACTGTGGATCTTCTGAGAGGTACATGGAAGTCCCAGATAGCCAGGAGGTTGAACATGAAAGATTTGAGGGCCTTATCCATGGAGGTAGCCCTAGGGATGTAGGACCAGTCAATATTGATGAGGTCATTTAGGAGTGTGGTCAGGTCAAGGGATTTGTAAGCTCTGTTGTGTAGAGTGCGGGGGAGGGGCCTTGAGTCTGAAGATTTTCCGCACCATATAAATCATATGGTGATCACTGAGGGAGTCCGGTAGTAGGCCAGTGTTAATTATATGATGTGGGTGGGTGGGTGGTAAGGGCCCAATCTAGTAGAGTATGCTTTTTGGATTTGTGGTTTAGGTGAGTGGGTTCCGTTATTTGTTGGGACAGGTTTAGAGCATTTATTTGACAGCGTGCTTTGGTGGCTACACTGCCTATCCAGTTCTGGTTGAAATCTCCAAGGATATGAAGTTTGCCGTCAGCCGCAAGGGACCTCAGGTTGCCTAGGTGGTCTAGGATGCTAGACAGCGATGTGTCCAGCAAGCAGTATGATCCTGCTATGTATACGGGGATCGAGTGTGGTCGGGAGATTTTGATTAGAAGGGAATCTATTGATAGTGAGGGTACGGTAGGTCTGATTGTGGTGAACTGGAGTTTAGAGGAGATGTACATGGCAGTGCCACCACCCTTTTTTTTGCCCAGTCGGTCCTGCCGAATCTTGGGATCCATTCCTTTCTCTCATCAGGGAGAAAGCTATAATTGGTATTTTGAATAATAATTTTCTATTCAAATAGGTTCAAAACAAGCTTATTTTTCCAATACATTTTCAGTATTACAGAAGACATCATTAGACAGACATTTTGGTACAGAATATACCTCTGACAGACTTTTTCTCTTAGGTATGGAAGTCTTGAGGTTTAAACAGATAACATAAATGTTTCCAGGATATGAATGTGTTATCTTTTGATCAGCTGATACAACACATTTGCGCCTTCACATAAATGTCTAGATTTTGGCAAATTCACTTTTATTTTATCTGAAGTACATTCTAGGTGGACATAAGGCATAATGAGCCATTTCTAAAATTGTAGAGAAAGATGAGGATTAGAGGGGAAATTTCAAGCAACATTGCTTTATTTTCTGCTAGCTCCTCACAGGACAGCATCTTTTAGAAATATGGAATATTTTAAAAAGAATATTAAGGAATGTTTAGTGGATGACAGATAGAAGATTAGGACGGTACTATGCAGAATTCTCTGTGTACTATTTATTAACTATTTAGAAAGAACTTCAAAGGATAATAATGATTCATTTTTGTACTTTGATAATTGCAGCTAAATTTAAGCTACTGTAATAACTGCAGCTAAAGTTAATCTTAATTATTTGTCTGGCTGCCAGAGAGGTTGTGGATGCTCTAGAGCAACTGACTGTCATATGTTTTTGGAGTATATGATGGTGATTACTTTTTGGCAAAAGATAGTGGAACAAAAAGCTATTGTGCTTATAAATCCACTGGAGTTTACCACTCATATTTTGGTGTTTGGTCTGCACCCAAATGATGGATATGAGTTTAATAAATTTAGACTTCTAAATGTTTTACTGGTTGCAACCCAAAAGTGAATGACTTTGAAATAGTTGCAGAGAGATTATTCATCTATTAATATGTGACAGTAGAAAGTATCCTAGGCAGCAGAGATGGAGAAAACTACTTATTTGCTTTGGAACAGTATAGACATTTTTAGAGCCATATGAACTTGATGGTTCTTGGCAGGCATAGGTGTCAGCATGGCTTAGTTGATAGCACATCCACCTCTGGTTCAGAAGGTCATGGGTTCAAGTCCCACACCGGGATTGGGCTCATACCTCAGTGCTGGCACCTAAATGCAGTATTTTGGGGTGCTGTACTGTTGGGGTGTGCTGTGCTTTGGATGATGTGTTAAATCGAGGTCCCTTCTACCCATCCTGGTGCTGACCTGGTAGGTGTCCAGGTGGAAGTAAAATAACCTTTGACACTTTTTGCAAAGAGTAGGGGACTTTCCCTGGTATCCTGGCCAATATTTCCCTTCCCATAAAACTGGCTCATGAAATTGTCTAAGGCTGTGTGTGGATGTTGATGTGTAAAATAGCTGCCACTGCACATTCAGTCACTTCACTACCAGTCTAGCATTGCTTGTAAAGTGCTTTGGGATACAATGTGTATGTAAGTGCTATATAAATGCTGATTCTTCTTCTTCATAGGTGATACTATGAGTCATGTACTTTAAACATGCTTGAATGGAACTTCATTTGACTGGGAGGACATGGGGTGCTGCTTTTTTCTGTTATGCATTGTTTTCTTTCTGTGTTTATGTGTATCATGATAGTGTTCTCTGTATTTTATATACAATAAACCTAAGCATAAAATGTTTTTTAAACAACAATTTGTTTTCTGCCAAAGTTCCTTGTTTTACCCTAGTTCTCTTTTTGTTTACAGCCACTCTCTGTTCTTCAGTAATTAACTTTCTCTGCTTGTGGAGCCTAGTTTAGTTTACAGTGGCTGCCCTAGTGTAACCCCCTGTTACCCGGGGTTACTAGAATCCCAGTAAGACCTAGTGGTAGGCAGGGAAGGCAGCTTGTGAAACTCCAGTTAAATGGATTTCACACTGTCTCACTCTGTTCTCAGTCTCAGCTGAGACTTAGGGATGACATCATTTAGAACTGTCGCAGCTGCATAAGCCACACTGGAATGTTGCAGTTGGAGGTTAGAGTGGAACGCTGGGGAATTTGACGTAGTTCTGTAGAGTTCAGCAGAGTGTGTGCAGGCTGAAAGAGGTGCTGTGCTGAGGCAGGCCCTCAGAGCTTTAAGCTCTGTCAAAGAGCTACTTTTGTTTTTTCTAGGTGTGTGTTTCCACCTGAAGAGGAACACAAGAACTACAAATTGAAGTGATAGAGACTGCTTTCAATGGTTCAGGGCCCCATCCCTGCGGGGATGGGGGGAAGGTATCAGCCTGTTTCCAGGGGCAAACCCGCTTGGTCCAGCTAAGGAAAAGAAGCTGCCTGTTTAAGTTTGTGCTGAGGCACCAGAAGCTCTAGAAGAGAGTTCCTTGAGGAGGAAATGCCTGTGGAGCACCTGCAACCAAAGGATGAGTTCGCTCTGCTAAAGAGCCACGTGTTTTCACCTGAGTCAAGATGAAACTAAAGGGACTGTTACTATGGGGTCAGGAAAAGACAGTCAGGTACAGTTTGGAAGATGTGGGGAGTGGACTGCTTAACTCTGTGGGGGTCCAGAGTAATGGACAAAGCCACTTATTAAGTATGTTCAAGTCCAGTACAAATGGGATGAAAAGGCAGTAGATTGAATGTGAAATACATTTAAAAAGAATCTACACAGCAAAGTGTGTTAAAGGATGAGGTGTTACAGTCCAGTGAAATGGCCGGTTATGAATTGTGGGAGCGAGAGGTGGGAGACCCCACATCAGTAGCAACCAAATTCACCTCTAGTGATTTGCTCTGGGACACCTGTTGCTTCCTCTCAGGTACTTGGCCGGTGCCTGGGAAAAGTACCCAGACGTGGGATTGATGAGGAAGATTCCCTTATGGAGCAGAAGTGCTCATAGGTGGTTTAGGGAGCCACTAATAAATGTTTCCATGCTATATGGAATGTGTCCTAGTGGCTGGCAAGGGAGCCGAGCCAGGGAAAACCCATAGCAGCATACAAGTTCAGGCTGTGTGACCAGTGTGTTTTAGAGCCTGAGGGCTAAAGTGATGAGGATGTATTCTGGTCTCCTTAAATCTGCATTACCAGGAGTGTAACCCCGTGGGGGTCCATCTATGCTTTGTTTTTGTTTGGATGTGAATAAAAGCCACACTTTCGAATCTCACTTCTGGTATTGGACATTACAGTTATTGCTTCCTTTGTCCGGAGTTATTTGGGTGCCCCTGTGCAGAGTAGCCAAACCTAGCCAATGTGCCAAGTGACATATTCCTCCCTGAACCCAGCCCACCTGGCATTGCTGTCAAGATAGAAATGGCATACCTGGGTGGGGGTTACACTAGTATGTCTCATTTTCTCTCATCTGTGATTTGACTCCCTGATCCTTTCTTACCCTCTTCAAATCTTACTTCCTCATCTGCACATCTGAAAGCAGCCGCAGTTTTTTATGGCTTGTAATACACTTTGAAATACAGAGTGATACTTTGGAATACAGAGTGATTGAAAAGTGGCATATAAGCAAATTCCTTTTTCTTTCTTTCTTTCTTTCTTTCTTTCTTTCTTTCTTTCTTTCTTTCTTTCTTTCTTTCTTCCTTCTGCCTGCATGTGTCACTTGGCTACAGAACTGTTGCTTAAGCCAGTATTTTGCTATATATATGTTCTGGCAGTAGATTTGAGGTATTGTACCAGGTTCCTGTGTCTATTTTGCTTGAATCATACCTGAAAATGGGTCACTGACTCAATGTACTCACTCTGTTATCAAATTACTTGCCTGGCTTTTGGATAAAGAAATAACATAGTTTCCTTTTGTTTCTTATAAAAGATCTCCTGAGGCTCCTGGTACAACATAAGCATTCAGTAAAACCAATTCAATTTCTCTGCCCCTCAACTTTGATGTTACACATGTCCTTTTTTGTATATTTGTTTTTCTTCCACTTCAAACAGGAGAACATAATCTAGTACTGCAGTGATACTGTATGTCTTTCTTTAGCTGATTATTGAAGAAATAATACATGTCAAAAGATTAAATATCTTTATATTCTGCATTTGAGAGGCATGTCACTTCATGGAAATGTAACCATTATTAACCATATGCTTTTTAATCACGTGCATAATGTTTTTTTTTCTTCTTTTCACTGAGCTATACAGCAGAGAAACAACACAAGTGAATACAACTGCTAAGAAAGCAAGGGAACAGACCTTATGAGCAAGTGATCAATTTTGTCCCAGTAGAGCGCATAATGTAACAGTAAAGAGCATTTACATCTGTATTTATAAAACATTTACTGATTCTATAATGTGCCACCCCATAACCACTGTAACGATATACTGTATAGACCTCTGTAAAAAAGCTGACCACTGTGGCATACCTGGCATAAGATGTATTGCTTGGAACTCCAGATAATATCTAGAAATGTGTTATGTAGCCCTTCACAATCTTCTATCCTGACTAAATGTTTTATATTAAACAGTATGAACTTGCATCCCATGAATGCACTGAAATCCAACATTTCTGACACTAGTAAAGCAGATCCAAAGGAATTCAGTTTACTACTGACACTTCAGCACTTCAGCATCATGACAGAGTACTTTTTGCAAGGCATATACTGTACACTAAGCATGTAAAAATTGTTGGTAAGCCATATGACCTGCAGCAGCCAACAGGCTAGAGAGTAAGAACTTCTCTTGCTGTGTACATCTCAGTGCCATTTCAAGGTCTGTCTCACAAGAGAAGGACCTGTCTACTGAAGGAGTTCCTTTTGTTTGAAAAAAGACTGTCTTTTGATCAGAAAACTTTAATTCAGTGTGCTTATGCAACTTAGTGTGGTGTTGTACTTATGCAACTTGCTGAATAAACTTTGTTGTGGCTGTTCACCTCTCAGTGCCTTGGGAATACTACCTTGCAGGGAAGCCGAAGGCAGGAACCCTGGAGGAGGGCTCCACCCCTGGAGGTGCCATGGAAAGGATTCCTTTAGGCTAAAGGTAGCTTAGGAAAAGCTCCTGAGGAGAGAGGTTAGTCACTGGAGGATCAAGGGAGAATGGTGGGGCAAAGAGAAAAGCTTCTGAATCAAGCTGGAAAGAAGGGTTTAAATAAGTCAGGCAGGGGGCATGACTGTTGCTTCAGCCATTGAACTACAGGCTTACAGCCTTTCAATTCAATGTACTTACACAACTTAGTGTCATGTTGTGCTTATGCAACTTGCTGAATAAGCTTTGTTGTGAACATTCACCTCTCTGTGCCTCGGGAATACCACCCTGTAGGGATGCTGAAGGCAGAAACCTTGGAGGAGGGTTCCACCCCTAGAGGTGCCATGGGAAGGATTCCCTTAGGCTAAAGGTAGCTTAGGAAAAGCTCCAAAAAGAGTATAGATTGGAAAGCCTTGCAGAGGTAACAAGTTGATTAGAAGGCATTGCAGATGTAATGGGTTGGTATTGAGAATGGAATATATATATATATATATATATATATATATATATATATATGGTCATCAGAGATGAGGGTAGTGGTGAGAGATAACTGAGATGAGTAATAATTTGAACATAGGTTGAATGAATAATAACAAGAGGGCAAGACTTACCATGGAAAGAGGGAATAGCAAAGGAAGGCCACCATCCATCTCCTTCTAACAGTGGAAACCTACCTAAGGAAACTAGGGAATATGCTATGAACAACTGACTACATATTATGACCTTTGGCACTGAGGAAAGGAAAAAACAACTTTTTAAAAGGAGGAAACCTCTGGGGATCTGATGCCTAGGTTGCCTTCCCTCCAGGCTAGGGGTGTTTTATTTAGTGACGGCTCTGCTGCTGCAGTTTAGAAACCCAATCTGAGGGAAGGAAAATATTCCTATTTGGAGGAAAGCTCTCATGATCCCTCTAACTGGTACACCATGAAGGGTTGCAAAAGACCTCTGCAACAATGGAAGCTCTGAAGGTTGAGTGGGACCCCCAAGGTGAGAAGAGGAGAGCAATGATTAGTGAAGCACTTAGCCAGCCTACCAACTAAAACAGATTGGGTGAACCAGAGGTGGTCATGGGGTGAACAGCATAGAGGGTGCTGCTGAACCTGTTTTGGCCAGCTAAAGGAGTGTTCTTGAGTGTGAGAGCCCTTTCCCTCATAGTTGAAGTCTTAAATTCTACATCAAGAGGTGCCATCAATGGCATAAATGGCTAAAGCTCCTCCCAGAGTGAGGACATTTCTGCTATGGGCCAGATGAGAAGGTTCACATGCTCAAGATGCAGACTTCAGAGCAGACAGAGACCGTCAGTTGCATGGAAGCCGTAAGCTAGAAAAAGTAGTGGTAACGGTTGGCAAGCCTCCAATTTATGAAGGAGAGCAGACAGATAACTTTGAAGCAGTACATATGAGGTGGCCAGGTGAAGCCAGTGGCCATTAGTTAGTTCCTGGTATACAATATGATTGGCTGAGATGATTAGCTGATACAATGGACTGATAGGATTGGCTGATGAAATGGTTGGATAGGAATGCTTAATATGATTGAGTGATATGAGCAGAGACAGCAAAAGCAAGCCAACCAATTTCACTGTAGAAACCAGATTAATGGTGCCATGGAAGGTAGATGATCAAGTAGTGAGAGGCTGTGAAGCCATTAAGCAGTGAGAGGCAGTAATGCCAGAAACTGATTCAGTGAGGCTTAGTAAATGGAATCAATGAGGTTCAGCAGTGATTGATATGGTTGCAGCATAAACAGAGAGTTGATATTAGTGGCATGAATGCCTTAAATGCCCTTAAGATGGAGTTAAGTTATTCAGGTAAGGAGCATTTGCAACATGGTAATGGAATGGAATTAAAATCTTAAAATCCATGTAGCGATTACTGTGCAAGCAATGTCGGCTGCAAGGTTAATATATTTATGCAGAGATAGCTGAGAAGCCATGTAGGTGAAGGAGCAGGATTCATTTAACTTTGATAAAAGCATGCCCGTGCTACCTGGAGCCGTGATGCCCCATCGTGACATCACAGTCCCACGATGTGGGGGTAACAGGGAAGTCATGAGCTGAGTACCATGAGACCAAGCAGCAACTATAATGTTGATAGGGTAAAACCCCAAAAAATAATAGAGCCAAATGAAATGCTGAAGTTTCAGTATTATAGAAGTCAAACACAGATTGCTGAGGTTTTGGTAAAAGTACGGTCAGAAATGGACTGCAAGGTTTTTGGTAAAAGTATGGTTTGGTAAAATTCTGAGGCTGTAGATTAAGTAGCAGGGTAGTGATGAGTAGGCTTGGCAAACCCAGCGGGCTGGCAAAAGTAGGAGGCCATTCTGAAATAGCAACATAGGAGCCTGGATAACACAAACACAGAGAGCAAACACTGAGTAATTAAAAGCAGAGCTGTAGAACAGGCATAGTATGGCCGGCCCAGTGGTGCTGGAGGTTGAGGCACTGTTCATTACACCTCGTGCCATGCCAGTGACCCGGGTTGAGGAATGAGCCTGGGCCACCAGCGGTTGGCAGGGGGCAAAGAGGATTGAGTGTCTGGAGGACTGCTCTCCCTCTGGGAGAGGAGACTTGTTATCCAGCTGCTGGACTGCCCTCAGCAGTGGCTGGCGACAGTATGGGTCAGGAGGCATATACCAATGTCCTTACATTGGTAGCGGAGTGGGGACAGGAAAAAGGGAGAAAATGGTGGAAAAAGAGCCTGACAGGCTCTGTGATGGTCCACTGTGTCCCAAGGGCAATGCCCTGCTTCTGGATTGGGTCTCCGGGGGGGGGAGAAGCCTGTAACCTCCTCCCTGGCCCCGTTATGGGGGGGTAAGCTGCAGGGGAATTTCCAGGGACTGGCAGGAGTGGAAGCATGGGACCGGAGAGAGAGTCCCTCTGTCAGGAGGGCCATAGCCACCTGCCAGGGCTCCAGGAAGAAAAACACAGTAATTACAAAAAAAAAAGGAACAGACACAGTATAACAGGGAGCCAGTAATAAGAAAGGCAGGTGTAAACAATTAAGGTGATGAGCACAGGGACTGCATGGAAACAACAATTGGAACAGAGAGTACAAAGGTAACAAATACGGATTAAAGAGATTGTGTGGAACATAACAAAGCAAACAAGGGGTGCTAGAACTAAAAGCCCCAAAAGCAAACAAAGCAAACACAAGCACTGGAGCAGAAGGAAGAAACAAACTACTGAGATAGAAGCACATACAGACTGTAGCCAGAGGCAAAATACTGACCCAGTAGCAGAAGTATACAAACCAGGCAGAGAGTCCAGAACAGCCAACAGATTCCAAACACAAGGGAAGGTAGAAGACAAACAATATATAAGGGGGGGGGTGCAGGGCCCAAGGAAAGGCTGGGCCCAGATACAGGACAGACAGAGCCTCTTCATAAAGAAAAAAAGCTTCTGAATGAAGCAGAAAGAAAAGGTTTAAATAGGTCAGGCAGTGGAGAGGGCGTGGCTGTTGCTTCTTCCATTGAACTACAGGCTTACAGCCTTTCAAAAAGCATCAGAGAATCATGAATTATCATTTCAGTTACCTACGTCTGTACATTTAACTGTAGTTTCAGGCAGGTAAGTTAGTGAAATCAGAGAGGAGAGGAGAGGAGAGGAGAGGAGAGGAGAGGAGAGGAGATACCTAAATCTGTACATTTAATAGTAGTTCCAGGCAGGTAGGTTAGTGAAATCATAGAGGAGAGGAGAGGCAGGCCCTGTATCGGTAGCAAGACAAAGAGAATCTGAATGACTGGGAACAGTGTGGGGAGTTAAAAGATTTATTTGATAACATTTTCTTTATTAAGTGCTGGTGGTTTAGAGGACTCGTAAATCCATATTTACTTTTTCATTTTACTTTTTGGCCCCCTGCAGCAGGAACAGAGAAGAATGATTTAGAAGACTAGAAAAGTGCAAGGGAGATTCTGAAGGTTTTGACAAATAATTGTTTTACTGACTGCTGGGGGTGCAGCACAGCACAAAAACCATCCTTTTTGGCCCCCCTCCAATGTATAAGCCAATCAGTGAGGGAAAAGAAAAGCAGACTGCTGTATTGGACACAAGGTTTCTCAGTGGGGTGGTGTATGGTCTGTCAGTGGAGGGGTGTGTCCTGGTGTCATCACTCTTCCTGTCATCTCATGAGTCATGCAACACTGTGGCTTGTGCGTATGCTGGTCATATGCTGTATGTCACACGAACATCTAAGAATCATTGATAACTATTGTGAGTAATCATCCTTTGGTTTTTATAAATTTCTACAAACCACACAAATACTCTCAAGCAAGCTTCATTTCCAATGCAAGGCATCATGCATATGCAAATTCTTGCACCAATCAGGCTGACAAGGCTTCAATAGAACAGACATTGTCTTTCAAGCAGACACACATCTGATCCAGTATAGAACTTAGGACTTCTCACTATACTGCAGTCGTTATCCGACTCAGCCAGGTACTATATCAGAACCCAAAGGCAAGGTACATTCAGAACACTTGATGTGAGCATACCGGAGAGGCACTTTGCAAGAGAAGCACTATATGGGATTGGTAAAAGGATGCTAGGAGAGAAGAAACATGTAATTTGTTGTTTTTTGTTGCATTTCTTGTAACCATACACATAGTCCAAAGCCTCATACTCAGTGCAAAGTATAATCAGTATGCAAATCCTGGTGCAAGTCAGCCTGACGAAGCTTTACCAGAACAGTACATCTGTATATCTGATCTTGTATAGGCAGAGAATAACAATGTATGTGTATGTGTATGTGTTTCCTCCTGTAGGGTCTTCTTAAGCCTTATCAGACTGACTTGCACTAGGAATGCAACTTGAGAGTAAGTGTGTGGTTTAGAGAGATGCACAAAAAAAAACTGTTTTGATATTGCTTTTCTCCTATCATCCTTTTATGGATCCTGTGTACTATATTTCCTGCAAGCCGCCCCTCCTTTATGCTCACTCTGAGTGTTAAAAATGAATCATGTGGGTCATTATTGTTAGTGTACAATGGCAGCTGCACTGTGTCATCATTTGTTATGTGTGTGTTGTTGATGCATGAAGAAAACATGAAGAGAAGAGCAGAAGATGAAAAGGTATGAAGGGAGAAATAAAAAAGCAGATAAATGCCCCACAATGACAGTCCCACCAAGTACACGATGTACATATGGTGGTGGTGGAGAAGGAGCTTGTCATGATGGGACAGGGGTTGGGAGTCATGGTTGTGGGGCTGTGAGGACAAGAACTGAGTGCAGGTTAGTAAAGCAACAGACATCATGGTTCCTTGGTCCCCAGAAGTCCACTGGTTCCACTCCCACTGCAGTGCAATCAGCCTTCCCTGCTGATCATTCAAGCATCTGGTTAGCAAACTATCCTGAGCAATCTAGAAGCATACCAGTTTCCCCTTTTCTTTCTTTAAGTGCTTCCAGTTCCCCTACACAGAATAGAAGTGATCCATCCAGAAATGTATGAACTAGTTCCCCACACAAAATTTATTTTTATCTTGCATTCATTGCCCAATTCCTCAATGACCTCCTTCCCCCTCCTCCCATCATTACTAGTGGCTTCTGAAAACAGCATTAGGGAAGGGAGTCAAGTGGCAGCCCAAATCACAAGTTTAAGTTTATGATTCTGGTTTTCAAGGCACATAAATAAGTAATAATAATGATAAATAAATAAGCCAGCCTGGTAGCACAATAATAGCGTTAACTCTCACTACGCCAGTGTCCTGGGTTCAGGAACAAGCATGGGTCATCAAGAATAAGCCAGGTATGGAAATAGAGAATACTAAGGACTACTTTCCTCCTTTGGGAAGAGGGGAGTCTGCTCCCCTGTCACCCAATGGAGACTGGTAGCATGGCTTGGAAACACGACAAAGGTGTGATTGTTTCAAGGCTGATACCAGCAACACCACAAACATGCATTTTTGTGGACCTTGCATGTCCCACATGGTGGCATCTCATGTGAGGGAATTAAAAGGGGCACAATCAGACAGCTGGTAGGACAAACAAAACCTCACCCATCCCCCATATATGTAGTCTGACACTATCCTCTTGGCTTCCAGGATGGTTTCTGAGGTGCACCTCCATCATGGATGGCTAGATTAGTGGGTGGAGATTTAGTTAGTTATTTGAAAGCCTGTGACAGGGAGAGGCACACTGATTCATGGCTCATTTACAGGTGTGACCCAGTGGAAAGGGGAAGGAATATGCATACAGATGTAGACTGACTTGCAGGATGAGATTAAGCTGTTGGTGGTTATTTAGTCAATGGGGGGAAATTTGGCCAGGACACCATGGAAACTTCCCTACTCTTTGTAGGGGCGCTAGTGAGCTTTGGAGATCTAACTGCTCTGCGATCAGTTGGCTGGTAATCCTGCAGGGGAGAGGACCTCCCTTCCTGTGGGTCCAGTGCAAGAGGAATGTTTAATGGATATGGAAGTAGAACTGGAAACCATGGCTTCTGATATTAGCGAGGTAGTGCTACAAGAAGATTATTTGGTGAATTTACGGGCGGCAGGTCTGCAGCAGGAGATTGATTTTGTGCAAGCCCTAAATGAAGAACAGCAACAACATCTGTTAATTGTGCTTTCCACCCCTGGACAAGGTGCTCAGAAAAGCTTGCCTTCTCAGGAACACTCTCCAGCTATATCAGCAGCTGTCAGTGAAGGGCCTTCTCGGCCTGACAGTGAATGTGATGCACTTGCATCAAAGAATGGCATGACTCAGCAGACAACGCCAAGAGACTCTAAAACAGAACAAGGAGAACTTTCAGATACTGTGCTTGAAAGACCCCAGGTAATGAACCCAATTGTATCACCACCTGTGCAAACGGTGAGTACGCCACCTTTATTACTGTCAGAAACTGAGAGTATTGACTTTATTGTACAAGACAAGGCTTCAGAGTTTGAACAACTGTTGGATCCATGTACGGGACTTTTGACAGAAAATGTGGCTGGTTTGAGTTTGAGACAGGGCAGAAGAGATGAAGAGGGATGTGCAGTAGTGGCTCAGCCACCTAAACAGTGGTCCATACAATCTGTGCTAAAAAACGCTGGGTGGAAGGAGTCTGATAAAGGGGGGTTGGTTCCTGACCCTACAGACCTAGCTATCCCTGGTACAGCTGATTCTGCACAACAACCTCAAATATAGTCAAAGCCTGCTACTGATTCTATGCACGTGATAGTGCTGAGGATGTTACTGGTATAGAGGCTGTGCCCCCACCGGCACTGGACATACCAAAGCTTATCCGGGCCTGATGCAGGGAGTCAGAGTATGAGTTCCCGGGAGATAGGATGGACAGTGAGGGGGTACGTGATCCAAGCCCAAGATGGAACCAACAGGCTTTTCAAGTGTGGAGACAGTTTCGACAAAGAGATAAGGGTTTCACTCATACTGTCTCAGCCCAGAGGAAGATCATAGTGTGTCTACAATATTTTTGGGAGGTTTACCACACACTCCTGATAGGATATATGTAGGGAAGACTTTAATTAAAGACTCTTTAAGGTTCTTCTCAAATGAGATCTATGCTCTCATACATGCTCTGGAGACAAACTTTGATGTGAGCTTTAAAACCCCTGTGGGACTGGACAGATTCTGGTCAACTTATGAAAAAAAAGTCACTCAGCATTATGGATTCCATTCCATGCTATCCCCATTACTAAACTGGCTATAAAAATGGTGACTGTGTTATTTAGCAATGAGAGGTGGCTGTTTCTGATGCACAATATTGGTTACAGCAACAATGTGATGTTTTGGGTGAGCCGTCTTCTATATTTGATGAGGAACATATCTGAATGGGGGGTTGGAAATTCAAAGTGAGGCTGAGATTGGGCCCACAGGGTCCAAATCATCTCCCAAGTGCTTTTTTCTTGGGATCTGAATGGGGCCATTGCTTCTACCAGGGCCAGCCTAAAACCTGTTTTTGGTGTGGGTCACACCTTCATCTCAGTAATGCCTGCGACCAAGTGAAGTGCACCTTATGTATGGAATGTGGTCATATGAGCAATAATTGTACTAATGAACAGACTTGTAATCTCTGTGCACAACCAGGACATGTATATCGAGCCTGTGAGTGGGCCTCCCACAGCTGATAGGATCGCGCTAATCAAGAATTGGTAGTGGAACATGCACAAAAAGTGAGCATAGAAACTCAGAGAACATTCAGGAACAACGTTGTAGAGGAACAGATTGTGACTGCTGCACCTGATGTGGAACCTTGTCCTGTAATACTTGATTCTGCTGTGGAGAAAGTACTCCCCCACGGTTGCAGCCCCAGACTCAGCCCAATAAGGATTTGGCTGATATGGATGTATCTGAGATTCCTGACCTTGTGGAGGATGTTACTCCTGGTCCGAGTACGGTGCCTTCAGTGGAAGACTCGATGCTGCTGGATATGGAGTTAGAAGTCATGCCACCACAGAATCGACTGTGCTTGTTCCAAAAAAGAGAACTTTGAAAAACTCTAACCCCAAATCTAAAGTACAGAGGAGAGGAGTGTTACGGGAAGTAGTACCCCATCCAACACATATGATGTTCTACAGCCCCCTGACTCAGATCTTGTAGAGGACTCTGAAGCTTCTTTTATATTCTCATCCCAAAAAGATCTCTATGGATTCGGAGAATGATTGTCTGGCTGATAAAGTGCAAGCGGCCCAATCCAAACAAAAATAATCGGGTGTGGCACCCAGACAGAGCCATAGGTTGGGGAAACAGATTGGAACCTGAGGGACTGCTCAGATTGGTTATTTATGCTGTCCATCCCTTCTTCCATGCTTTTTCTATAAATGACATATTCTCAGGCATTTAATATTGCTACTATTAATGTTAATAGTATTAACAATTCTTGAAGCCGTCTGGTAACTTTTTCTATTTTGAAAGATCATAATATAGATATTGCTTGTTTACAGGATATTCAGTTTTATACAGATACTGATATTTTGGCTGCTAGAAAATTATGGTGCTGGGGCCCATCCCCATCCTTTTATTCAAGAACTCTGGAAAGATGTGGAGGAGTAGGTATACTTTTTTTGGGATATGACTATATGGTGACCAGAATACTGGATATTAGTCCAAGAAGGGTCCTAATAATAGATTTTATTTATAGTAAACAGCAGTGGAGACTTATCACTATATATGCTCCCCAGACAAAAAAAAGAGAGGGTGGATCTCCTAGCTAAAATAAAACCCTTTCTCTTTATGGCACAATTTCTGATTTGGATGGGGGGTTTCACAGTTGAGTTACGAATTGTCAGGATGGGGTGCTGCAATGCCAAAACTGTACTGTGATACTAGTGCCTCGATAAATCTGTTATCTCAGTCAGGGTTGCAGAATTCATATAGGACAAGACATCCAACGGGAGGCTATACCTTTTATAAGGCTCACCTGGCTACCCGGATTGATTTTAGTTTTTTCCTCAGCTTCATTTTATTGTGAACATGCATTCATGGTCCCTTTTGAGACCTCTGACCATTTGATGGTGAAAATCCATCTGACGGTGGGTACTGGTATTGGTAAGGGAAAGGGACTTTGGAAATTGAACAATATGATTCTGTCCAATAAGCTCTGTATAGATAGAATTTGGGAACCCTTCAGGCCCAAAAATCTGTGGCTTGCATGGAAGACGACCTCTGTAGATGGTGGGTCCAGACAAAAAGGGATAATAAGGTGGATCTCCAGGCTCATTCATACTCAGCCTACAATGGGAAGTATTTTAAATATCTGACTTTACGAAGCCAATACACTAAAATTGTGTCCATGGTAAATAAAGGTTATGGTGAATATATGGGACAGATACAGTACATAAAATCACAGATGGAGGTATTACAGTATGACTGGGCTATTTCACTGTTATACGAGCATCGGATTGGTACCCCAGGTAAGACTGGGTCTGAAGATATCTATGAGAGTTGTAGGAATAGGGTGAAAAACAGAACTATGTCAGCTCTCCGAACCCAGAGTGGTGAGATAGTCACAACACAAAATTCCATAATCGAAGAAGTGCTTATTCACATGAGACGTATGTACACTGCATCTCCAGCTACCCAAGACATGATTTCAGATTTACTAATGCCCGATACCATTCCAGACATCTCAGAGGAGCTGACAAAACAGATGATGATGCCCATCACAGCTCTAGAAATTAGAACTGCAATCTCTTCCTGGAATAATAATACCACTCCAGGTTCTGATGACCTTACGACATAATTTTATAAAACCTTGATGACTGACCTGATAGAAATTGCATTGATTGTATTTAATACAATATTGGATGGGACGATGCTGGCTCCAGAGTTTGGGCAATCAGTTCAGCTGTTTATCCATAAGAAGGATGACAGGCAGGACCTGTCCAACTGGCGACCTTTAAGTCTGCTAAATACCAATTTGAAAATATTAATTACGATTTTGGCCTCTAGATTGGGGATAGTAGCACCTAGTGTAATTGATCTGAGTCAAATCTGTAACATAAAAGGACAGTCTATTATGGATACTCTACTTCTCCTTAGGGAAGTGGTGTTCCAAGGTCAACTGAATACTTTAGGTGGTTACCTGATTAATTTAGACCAGGAAAAGCCTTATGATAAAATTTTGCATCTCTATTTATGGCTGATGCTGCTAAAATATGGGATCCCGGAACAATTTACTAATTGGGTTATGCAGCTTTACCAGATAGCTTTGACAGCGCCACTGACCAATGGTTTCTGTGGTCTAGATGTTCATATCTATCGAGGGGTGCATCAAAGGTGCCCTGTGAGCCCTATTTTATATATTTTTTGTTTGGATCCTCTGTTAAAACTTATTCAGCAAACTCTGGAGAGTCATGCAGTGACTCTCCCGGGGAATGTAACTATTACAAAATCATTAGCATACGCGGATGATGTATGTCTTCTTTTGGTGAATAAAGAATCTGTGGAATTGGCATTAATGGTAGTCCAGCGATTCTCTGACCTGACTGGGTCGGCGGTAAATTTTCAGAAAAGTTGTGGATATGTGTTAAGTGATAGGACTGAGGCTGTGACTGACATTCAACATATTAAAATGACTAATACGACAATCCAAATTTTGGGTGTCATATTTGGCAATATTGATATGGTGTACCACAATTGGATGGACAAGCTGACAAGTAGTGATCTGAAGGTTCAGGTTTGGAAAAAATGGCAACAATCCAAGAAAAAGAAGGTGGCAGTGGTGAAATCTTTTTTTCTTCCATTATTTACTTATGTTGGTTGAATCTTCCCACCCCAGGTACGCTTGATGTCAGGATATTGAGCCAGACATTCCAACTTTTCTGGGGTAGCCATTTGAACCCCATTAAGTGGGAAGATTTATACAGGAACATTAGGTTGTGGGGTCTGAATCTGATCAACCCAATCAGTTCTTTCCATAGTATGTTTTTGTTCACTGCTATTTCTGCCTTCCTGAAGCCGGGGGGAGGCTGATTGGAAGAAGGTGGCTGCCCTGTGGATAAACCCACTGTTTAAACAGTGGGGTCAATGCTCCTTAGTTACCCGAAAACAGAACTGTTGGCCGCCATATATGTGGTATGCCATAGAAAAATTAAAAAACTGGAAATTGAAAATAACACAAGTCTCCATCTTGCATAGAAAGGTACTGTATGAAACAATTCAGGTGAGGACTTTTCAGACTCCAATTGTCTATAAGGATATCAGAACGACTGTTTACCAGTCTCTGAAACACTATTTTTTGGATTAAAGGACCCCCTCTTGAATGTGGGATGTGGTGTGGCTTAGTGCACATGGTAGGTTAGGGGTTAAGGGTAACTCCAAACACAAATGTATGTAAGAGAGGATGTACCCTAGAGACCAGTGTAAGCAACAAATAGAGACTCTTGCACATTTTTATATATCCTGCACTTATGCACAGGAATTGTGGCAGGTACTGGGTACTCGTTGGTAAAATCAAGATAGAGCTGGGGTCACTGATGAGAATCTCATTACTGGGACAATGCACAATATGCAGTTCATGGATGCAGGCACCTTGAGATCGATATTCACCTGTATAAAATTTGTGATGTGGCAGGGACGCTATAAATTTGTGTTGCAACAAAAGTTGATTGTTCCCCAAGTCTTGGGAACAATGGAAAAAGAGATGGAAAGGACTGCCAAAATGTATTATGGAATAGTCTGTCTTTTCTTTGCAATGAGACACAGGGGGGTTGGTATGGAGTGGGAGTTGGGTGCAGTATACGTTAGGTTGGAATGGGGTACACAATAGTGGGGGGAATTTGTTTTCTACTGTTTTGTATAGTGCGATATTATGTCATTATTCCTTGTATGTAGTCACTGTTCTAGATGTCTTTTGTCCCAGAATATATTGTGATTTTCAATAAAAATTCCCCTACTGTTGGGTAGGAGGCGCTTCGGTCCGGTGTTCCAAGATTTCTGACCTGAAGCAGATTGTGGAGGATGGTGCTCTGATTTTAGGGGCGAGGGCCTCTTCCTATACTGCTTCTCATGGAGTGGCTCACATGGACCTTATGAAGGCTGGCTTGCTTGCTATACCAGCAGGTAAGTAGATGGATCCTAGATTTTTGACTGAACAGGAGTTGATACTGTATGTGGAGGATTTGCAGCTGAGTGATGCACTGAATTTGAAATGTACTTACTTACTTGTTAGGTTTGATGACTGATGAAGAAGCAGTGCACCTCCGTGAGGAGAAGTTGTTCACCAGGCAGGGGAAGGCTCCCCTGTTTCATAGGAGTTTGGGACATGTTGTTTTGAGTCTGGTCTGAGTCAGGGAATGTGACGCAGCACTGCTGCCCACAGCTGTCTGTGCTGTGCATTTGGATGTATCAGATGGATTGTCTGGTAATCCCGAAATGGGTGTCTCTTCTATACAGGATCAAGTTGGTGCAGAAAATGAGATTTTTGTAGGTGCTAACTGTTTGCCATGTGCTACAGGTCACTCGTTTTCTGATGAGCATGGTGGGAAACAGATTTTTGGGCTCTCCTCTGTGGGTCAGGCTGAGGGAGTTTTCTGACCCAGCAATTTGTTGAACATGGGGTTGGAGCAGCAGATGCAGGGTTTCCTGGAATCTGCCCCTTTCCAGGGCCTGTCAGTGGGGTTGGGTCATTTGCCTACAAACCAGCATTGTACTCCATCTGAGTTTCCTCCAGTGGCTACTACACCTCTTCAGGATGGTCAGGGTCTTATCTTCTTGGTGACTGGTCCCCTGTTAAGGCTCTTTCAGAGGTGAGGTGGTCACAGGATGCCATTGGGTAATGGCATTCTCGGCCAGCTATTTCGCCTACTGCTTCTTCATTTGGGTCTGTTTTCTCTGTGCCCCTCCATCCTCCTGATAAGTCCCTGCACACTGGCTCCCAGGATTTGGCCCTGGAGGTCCCCACATTTGTGTCTGAACCTGAGCCAGGAGTTTTCCCTGGCCTCCTTATTCTCCTCCTTCTTTGTCAATTATGGAGGATCTTCTGACTCTGCCCTGTGATACTCCTGTATCTCTGTCATCTGATGCACTCCTAGGATCTTCAGTATCTGCCTTTTCTCCTCAGCCTTCCCCTGTTATGTCTGCACCTTGGCGAATATGGGCTGCCCTTTGGAGGATACGATGGATGCAACTTGTACTGGAACAGTTCCTGTAATATTACCATCTATCTTGATTTTGTCCTGGGTGGATCAGGTTGAACTAGTAGAGACTGCTCCCCTTCCCCAACCCAGTGCCTCTTTATGGGAAAGTGTTGGCTTATCAGCAGCGCAGCATTGGTCCCAGTTTAGTCACTCTGATGTCTTTGCTAAGGCACCTGCACCGACCAGAGGCAGAACGTGGTCTGACTTTTGTAAAAAGGTGGACAGGATGTACCCCCCAATAAGGTATATGTATGGAGATTCTTATTGAAAAATTCCCTTCTGGTCACTTCCAATCAATTATATGCCTTACTTCAATCTAAGTCTGATGGATACTTTGACCTGAGTTTTAAAACTCTGGCTTATTTGGTCAGAGTTTGGTCTTTCTATAACAGGCAGAAGGATACCCCGCTTTGGGTTCCCTTCCATGCCATTCTTTTGATGAAATCTCCTGTAAGGGTGGTAATTGTTATGCTTAAGAATGAAGGGGTAAATGTCCAGGATGTGAGATACTGGTTGTCCCAATGCTGTGAAGTACTGGGGGATCCAGAACCCCATTCTTGATTTGGAGGATTTTTGGATGGGACACTGGTGCTTAAGGGTCAAACTTAAGCACTCTGCCTCTGCATTACAACATCTATCCATTGTTTTCTATTTGGGGTGGGACTGAGCACAATGCTTTTACCCTGGACAGCCAAAGACTGTGGATCAGACTCGCATCTCAGTAATACATGCAATAAGATTTGATGCAACTTTTGTCTCACCCTGGGTCAAACTAGCTCTCAGAGCTCAAATGATCTCTGTTGTAATCTTTGTAAGGAGCCAGGCCACTCCTACAGGACCTGTCAGTGGGCAATGCGTAATAGACAAGAGCAGGATTGTCAGGATTCCTTTTTGGAAAGTGCACATTGGATTGCACAACAGAAGCAATGGAAAGAACTTGCGGCTGCTCTGGCACACCAGGATGAATCCCCTGCTGAGTATCTGCCCCCCTCTTCCACCATTGTTCAGCTCAACACTGCCTCCAGAGGAGGCTCCTTCTTGCTTGAAAATCTCTCAGGTTACTAACATTTCTGAGGCAGAGATTTCTGACCCCAGGGATCTACCAACTACTGCTCGCTCGGACACTCTGGTGGTCCCTCTGAAGGATGGGACAGACATGCCATCCCAGATATGACAACTGTCTGCAGGAAACTATCACTTCAATCCCATAAATCCAGTTTACAACTGCTTAAACACCTTTTGGAAAAGTCTTCAATCCCATTGGCAGGATATTCAATCTACAGATTAGATCACAAAACTTCTGAGGGGGGGTAGCACTTTATGTGTAGGAGGACATAAGGGCCATATCTTTCCATCTCATAAAGAGAGAAGGGGTGGAGTCCTTTTGGATTCAGTTAATCACACCACCAGCAAGAAGGTCTATTTGGGAGTAATATATAGCCTTCCAGGTCACTCGGAAGCCTTGGACAAACTCCTAATAGATGAAATCAAAGGTATAACATCTAAAGGGGATGTTACCATTGTGGGTGACCTGAATATGTTGGACATTGATTGGGCTATTCCCCTAGCCAAATCTTCTAGAAGCCAAGATATTTTGGAAGCTTCTCAAGATTGTCACCTTAGGCAACTAGTAGTGGAGCCTACTAGAACCAAGGCCATTTTAGATGTGGTCCTTATGAATTCAGATATTGTGGGTGCAACAGGAGTCAAAAAAACCTCTAGCCAACATTGACCATAACTCTGTATGGTTCACTATATGCCTAAGTGCTTCCTATTCACATTCATGAGTGCTGACATTATGTTTCAAGGGTGCCAACTTTGGCCCCATGAGGTAATTTGTGAAAAGGAAATTAAGCCTCATAAAACATAACATTGGTGTAGAAGACCTATGGGTGGAAATCAAACAAACCCTCCAGGAGGCAACTAAAACCTATGTGAGAAAATCAACCAAAACGAATAAACAAAGGTATCCTTTCTGGTTTAACAATCAGGTAAAAACATCTATAGGAGCAAAACGTAAAGCCTTCTTTAAATATAAGAAGGATCATGATGGCTTATGGGAAGACTACACAGCAAAGTCAAGGAGGACAAAAGAGTGATTAAAAATTGAAGGCTGATGCTGAGCTCAACATTGCCAATAATGTCAAATCAGGGAACAAGCAGTTCTTTCAGTACATCTGGGAGAAGAGAAGAAAAGCAGAGGGAGTGGTCAAACTGAAAGATGGTGATGAAATAGCTGAGGATGACAAACAAAAAGCAAAAGTACTAAACAAATTCTTCTGTTCAGTCTTTACAAAGGAATTACTAGGACCCATTCAGAAGAGTGGCATTACATCTTCTACCAAGGGGATACCTCCAATTGTCCCACCCACCTTCTCCATAAATAGAGTAAAAGTCACCCTTGAAAAGTTGAAACAGGATAAGTCACTGGCCCAGGTGGTATACACCCAAGGATTTTAAAAGAATTAGCCTTAGAATTTGCTTAGTCCTTAGCCAGATTATTCAACTGCTCTCTACAAACTGGAAAGGTACCGGAAGATTGGAAAATCATGGACATGATTCCACTTCACAAAGGAGGGAGCAAGGAGGAGGCCGGAAATTACAGATCGGTTAGTCTAACATCAGTTGTGGGAAAGCTAGTGGAAGCACTAATCAAACAGGGTGTGGTGGAATACCTTGGAATCAAAAGACTTCAGCATCCCAGACAACATGGCTTTGTGGCAGGCAGATCATGCCTAACAAATCTCATTTCATTTTTGACTGGGTCTCCAGGGATATAGACAGGGGACATCCGGCAGACCTTCTGTATTTTGATTTCAGCAAGGCCTTCAACTCGGTTCCCCACAAGAATCTTCTAGCCAGTGTCAGGGACTTTGGCATAGCAGAAAACATCATTAAATTGCGTGACAAATTGGCTTCAGGGCAGAAAACAGAGAGTGATGATAACTGGGGTCGGCTCGGAGATGGGAGACATCACCAGTGGAGTTCCCCAGGGTTAAGTACTGGGCCCTGTCTTGTTCGACATTTTCATCAGTGACATTGGTGAGGAGAAAAAAGGTAGAATAACACTCTTCATTGATGATATCAAGTTGGGGGTTAAGGTGAACAGTGAAGCAGCATAAAAAGCCTCCAGGATGACCTAAAAGACCTAAAAAGACTAGAAAAATGGTCCATGGAGTGACAGCTTAATTTCAGTGCCAAAAGGTGCAAGGTGATGCATCTTGGAAAAAAACAGCCCTAGAAGTGAATATGGGTTGAATGGCATCCAGCTTGGCAGATCTTCTGAAGAACAGGACATCGGGGTTTTGATCTCAGGCATACCTTAAGACATTTAGTCAGGGCAACTCTGCATGTAGTAAGGCCAGTAGAATTTTGGGATATATCAGCAGAGATTTCGATAGCAGGAACAGGAGCATTATCCTTCCTCTCTACAGATCCCTGGTGAGACCCCAGCTGGAGTACTGCATCCAGTTTTGGAGTCCGCACTTGAAGAAGGACATTAATAGAGTGGAGTCAGTACAGGGAAGAAATACTAAGATGATAGTCAGTTTAAATGAACTATCGTATGACAAATGATTTGAAGAGCTTAACATGTTCTCACTGGAGACCAGGAGAGAGAGAGAGGGGACATGACAGAGACATTTTAGTATGTGAAGGGCATTAACAAAGTACCCTTCTCGGATCTCTTCACTAAATCTACCAACTTCAGCACAAGAGGACATGACTGGAAGCTCAAGGGAGGGAATTTCAAGCTTGATATCAGAAAACATTTATTTTCTGAACTTGTAATTGAAACATGAAATAGATTACCCCAGGAGGTGATTGAAGACAATACGGTAACTGCTTTTGACCAGGGATGGGATAGAGCATTCAGACATGTAAGGGGTAAGGGGAAGAGTAGCATTATACATTAACAACAGATGTGATAGGCTCTGGGACCACTAGGGCTCCAGAAACCAACCTGGACAGACTAGATGGACCTTCAGTCTCCTTCTGCTGTCACCTTTCTATGTTTCTAAATTTGTACCTTTGATGGATGATCATCTCGACACTGACTGTGGAACTCTTTCTGATGCCTCTTTGTGCATCTCTTCCAAAATTCCAGTGACCTTGGATAGTGAAGAAGAGGCTCCTAACATCTGGACTAAGACTAAACAGAGGAAGAAACTGAAAAATGGTCACTCGGAGTACCATGCCGAATACAGTGGATTGCTCCCAATGAAAATGGATTGGCCTCTTTTCTGCTTAACTACTATTATGACTCCCACTTTGAAACTGGTGACTATTAATTCCAATAGTCTTAAGACAGCTGCCCAGAGAACACTCCTGTTTTCTATACTGAAGGACTTGGCTTTCAATGTGATTTTCTTACAGAAAACAAGATTATAGACTTCTTACGATCTTTCACAGGCTCAAGGCCAGAGGTGTTGGGGACCCTCTTTTTGGTCCATTGGGACAGATGTATGTGATGGGGTGGGAATCTTATTCAAGAGGGTAGACTTTTCAGTCTTTAAACTGGTTGATATTGACTGGGGTAGAGCGCTTCTCCTATATTTATAATATCAGTGATCCCCCTTTTCGACTGATAAATGTCTATGCTTCCCAGACAAAGAAGGTGAGGATGGAACTTTTCCACTCCATCAGGCCATATTTACACACTTCCCAGCATGTTGTGCTAGGGGGTGATTTTAATTGTATCCTTTCTAGGGCAGATAGAGGTGCTAAAACAAAAAAGCTGTTTTGTGATAGCAATGCCCTTTTTCAGATTGATAAGTATGCCTCCTTGGTGAATGTCTACAGACAGCACTACTCATTGGGTGGTTGCACATATTATAGAGGATCCCTAGCCACCAGGATAGATTTTTTTATTTATGTCTAACCAACTTTTTTTGCAGGATGTGAGTTTGATGCCCATTGAGAATTCTGATCATCTTCTGCTGGGTGGTACCTTTGGGGAGACTGCCGAGCTCTTACCTGAGAAAGGGTACTGGTATTTGAATAACTCCTTGCTGTTAGATACTTACATTCAGTCAACAGTTGTTGAGCTGCTTTGTGCACAACAATTAGGTGTTTGCATGACTGATGACTTAGGCTCTTGGTGAGATGATACTAAACAGGATTTGATTATCCTGCTCTCTAAATTTTCCACATCTAGATGTAAATGGGACTACATTGATTACCTAACATTGCATACTCAATTGACAAAGGTTCTCACCCTGCTGCATGATGGCAGGGGAGATTTTAGGTCACAGTTGAACACTATTAGAAGTCAGATTAGGGCATTTCAATATGATAGTAGCAGCTCCCTTTTATTGGAAAACCACAGTGGGGCACAGAGTGTGAAGTGCATAGGGGACCCTTTTGAAAGCTGTAAGTCATGGGTTCGATGGCACAACCTTTCTACAGTCTATATATGGACTGCAGTCCCAGATCAAGAAGAGGTGGGCATTATGTCCATGAGTATATTTTTGCTCTGTTTAGTTGCGCTTGTCCCTCCACTCCTTTGGATGTCTTTTTGGGATCTGTCCCTGATATTCCAGCACATGACTTGTTGGATCTTTCCTGGCCTATCTCCCCTGGAGAAGTAGATTATGTAATCCACCTCCTACATTCCAGTAGGGTCCTGGGGGTCTGATGGTCTCACCTCAGAATTTTTCAAAATGTCCCAGGGAGTTTTGATAGATTTGTTGGCTGAGGTTTTTAATTGGATCTTACATAATGGGATGATATCCACCTCCTTTGCTGAAGCAATACAACTTCTACTTTATAAAAAGGGACTCAATTTGGATTTAAATAAATGGAGGCCCTTGTGTCTACTAAATACAGACCTTAAGATTTTGATGTCTATTCTCAACAAACAATTATCGGTGGTGTCCAGACATGTTATTTCCCCAGTCCAGACTTGTGCGGTTCCTGGGAGATGCATGGCTGATAACCTCATTTTACTCCTGGAAGAACTCAGTGTTGGGTTTTGGCAGGATTCTAAACCTGATGGTGAAACAGGACACAGAAGACAGGTGTCACAGAGTAAAGTTTTTTCCCCAAATACATGTAAAAAGACAATGTATCCAGACATGTTATTTCCCCAGTCCAGACTCGTGCGGTTCCTGGGAGATGCATGGCTGATAACCTCATTTTACTCCTGGAAGAACTCAGTGTTGGGTTTTGGCAGGATTCTAAACCTGATGGTGAAACAGGACACAGAAGACAGGTGTCACAGAGTAAAGTTTTTTCCCCAAATACATGTAAAAAGACAATGTATCTGCTGGGAGTTCAGAACTTCCGAACACCGCAATGACGTCATAGAAAAACTCAGTGAACAACAGGCTTACATGGACTATTATAGTCAGAGATAAGAAAGTCTGTTACCTGGTAATGGGCTCATCTGCATGGCAGATGAACTAAACAAAGCAATTCTATTGGTAGATACTGGTGGGCAGCTCACACACAAGGCTGTTAGATTTTGCACGTCCACAGTGATAAGCATTATGCTGACTAGGACTATGTTTGGGTTATAAAACAATGATTCATAGAATATGCTGATCATAGCATTATGGCTAATAGCTGTAGGTGGTGAGCTATCACCACAAGAATAATTATACTGATAATGGTTTGTAAGTACATCATAACAAGCATGAGTAAATACTAATATGCCTTATGCTGTATCATAGAACATGGTTGTAGAGGTGGGTGAAATGCCAAAAATTCACTATGTGGAGAAATCCAAGAATTCCACCCATTTTGCGTAGCGAAATGTGAAAGTTCACTGCAAAATTTCACCAGTGGAATAGCAAAATTTCACCTTTTAATGAGAAGTTTTGCTTTCCAAGGCAACATTTGACTTTTAGAGGTGAAATTTCACCTTACAAGGCAAAATTTCATCGTTCCACAGGTGAAATTTCGCCTTCCACAGTCAAAATCAGGCTAACACAGGAGAAATTCGTGAATGACTCCACGTGGCGAAATTGGCCACTTCGACGCAACTTTGCTGGCAAATTTTAAATTAGCTGCATCTCTACATGGTAGTCCAAACTAGGGACTCTAGGTCAGGCAGGTCTACATATCCCTCCTTGTTTTCTGATGAAGAGGAAATACCACTAGGGAAAGTGCTATTGGTTAGCTAGCTGAATGAGTAGAAACAGAGAAATTTTAGCTCTGCATGATGTTGATTGAACATGGGATGGAGACAGCATAAGGTAGTGATTAGAAAAACAATTAAGAAAACTTAAATGATAACAAAACATTTAAATGTAAGTTCCAGCCAAGTGTTGGACAATGCAGTTCTTTAATCACCATCATGAAATAGATCATTCAGAGAATTGCCTGCTTTAGTAACATTGTTACTAATATGAATAAGATTGGTATCCTTTCTATCTAACAAGGATCGAAGATTCAGGGTGAGAGGGTCGTTATGCACATTAAACACCAGTAAATACTGTTCTATAGCATTCCAATAGTCAGGGGCACTATCAATGTAATCAAGTTCTGGGGTGAGAACAGGTGTATAGCCAATGATAGTGTGCTCATATGGTACAAAACAGTAGTTGGGTATAGTTACACCACACATGAGAGATCCATAGGAAAATGTCTCCTAATTGGTTACGACACAACATTGTCTGTCGTTGTAGGTCACATGAACTTGAGGAAGGTGCCACTTTGTGAGTTGTACTGGGCAGGTAAAGGAAGCATTCATCATCTGGCTGGTGAGCTGTTGTACAGTCTTTGGCTGAATTTTAGTTGCATTCAGCATCAAAGGAGGTGATGTGAAATTAACAGAAGCAGAAACATTGTCAAAAAGGTCATTATCAAATGTATATAACCACTCCATATAGTTCACAGAATAACCACACACCGGCATGGTTATATCAAACACCTCACATCTGCACAAATAGTGATAGAACTTTATGGCAAAACAGTCAGTATGTGGGGCTTCCCAGGCATCCAGGCGAGGATGAAACACCAGCAAAGGAGACTGTTTGGTCCAATAGAAACATAGACTTTGATGGCAGATAAGGACCGCTTGGCCCACCTAGTCTACCCATTTCCCCACCTACAGGATAAGCTGCAGATCCTAGTTAACCAACAGCCTATTTCTTTCTACCACCCCCCCACAAAAATTGCCTTGTATCTGTCCCATGTATTCTTGAATTCTCCCACAGTTTTAGACCCCACTGCCTCCTCAGGAAGACTGTTTCATATATCCACCACCCTCTCTGTGAAAAAGTACTTCCTCAAATTGCCCCTGAACTACCCCGCCCCCCCAATCTTCAAATTGTGTCCTGTTGTTCTTGCATATCTCTTTTTTTGAAAGATGCTACCCTCTTGGACTTTGTCGATTCCACTGAGGTACTTAAAAGTTTCTATCATGTCCCCCCTCTCCCTCCTTTCCTCAAGGGTATACATATTAAGCTCCTTTAGTCTCTCCTCATATGCCTTCTCATGCAGACCCTGCACCATTTTAGTTGCCTTCCTCTGGACTGCCTCTATCCTGTCTATGTCCTTGCGGAGATGAGGTCTCCAGAACTGGATGCAGTACTGCAGATGGGGTCTCACCAAATGTCTGTACAGAGGGATACCAACTTCCTGTTTTCTGCTGGTGATGCCTCTCCCTATACATCCCAGTATCCCCAAGCCCTCCCTACTGCCTTCTCACATTGCTTGTTAACCTTAATGTCATCTAATATGATTACCCCTAGGTCCCTTTCCATTTTTGTTGTTGTTGCTACCTTCTCCCCATTGTATAATCTTCCCATGGGTTTTTGTTTCCCAGGCGAATTATTTTGCACTTCTTTGCATTGAATCCAAGCAGCCATACATCTGACCATTTCTCCAACCTTGCCAAGTCCCTTCTCATCCTTTCCACACCTCCTTGTGTATCAACCCTGTTGCAGATCTTTTTGTCATCTGCAAAGAGGCATACTTTTCCTTCCAGTCCCTCTGCAATGTCACTTATAAAGACATTAAAAAGGACTGGACCCAGTACTGAACCCTGCAGTACCCCACTAGTAACCCCTCTTTCTTCAAAGTGGACTCCATTTACAATTACCTTCTGTGTCCTGTTGTCCAGCCAATGTTTTACCCAGGCTACCACCCTGGGACCCATTCCCAGGCTGGTTAATTTGACTATTAATCTTTTGTGTGGGACTATGTCAAATGCCTTGCTAAAGTCTAGGTATGCCATGTCCACAGCCCCTCCCTGGTCTACTACTTTGGCCACCCAGTCAAAGAAATCAATTAGATTAGTCTGACATGACCTTCCCACCGTGAACCCATGCTGTCTTGGGTCCTATGCCCCACTGGCCTCTAGGTACTCAACAATTCTTTCCTTCAGAAATTATTCCATCACTTTCCCTACCACAGAGGTCAAACTGACAGGTCTATAGTTTCCTGCCTCTGTCTTGGTCCCACTTTTGTGAAGGGGAATCACATCTGCCTTCCTCCAGTCCTCAGGTACCACACCATCCTCCCATGATTTGTTAAAAAGGGTAGTCAGTGGCTTCACTAGTTCTCCCCTTAATTTTTTTAGAATTCTGGGGTGAATTCCATCAGGCCCCATTGCTTTGTCCACCTTCAGTTTTAGGAGTTCTTTCAGAAATCTTTCTTCTGTGAAAGGACTGGGATTGACCCCTGATCCAGAGTTCTTCTGTTAATTGGATTAGGCACCTCCCCTGCCTCCTCTTTTGTGAATACTGAGCAGAAATATTTGTTCAGTATCCCTGCTTTTTCATTGTCCCCATCTGTCCACCCACCGTCCATTCTATTCAGCTTCACTATCCCTCCCTTTGTCTTTCTACACTCCCTGATGTACCTATAAAAGGTTTTATCCCCCTTCTTAACCGAGTTGGCTATCTTTTCCTCAGTTTGGGCCTTTGCTATTCTGATTTCCCTCCCTGCTTCCTTCTGCCTTAACTGGTGCAGCTCTCTGCCCTGCTTCTTCTGTGTTTTTTATACTTCCTGAATGTTATATTTTTCTCCCTGACCTTCCCCGCCACCTCTTTTGAGAACCATAGTGGCTTTTTCTTTCATTTTGATTTGTTGATTTGCTTCACACAAAGGCTTGTTGCCTCTGTGATGGCAGTTTTGATGATTCCCCATTGTTGCTCCACCCTCCTTCTAGCCTGTTTGCTAGTGTTTTCTGAGGCACTCTCCCATCTTGCCAAAGTCAGCCCTCCTGAAGTCCAGTACCCTCACTTTTGTATGGCTTGACTCTGTAGCTGAGTTTAACATGAACCACACTGTTTGATGGTCACTTGTTCCCAGATGGCAACCCACTTCTAGATCTGAGATCCTCTCACTGTCCCCATTTGAGAGTACGAGGTCTAAGATTGCTCCCTCACAAGTGGGTTCAGAAACTAGCTGTCTGAGGCCTGCCACTTGTAGGGCATTGAGAATGGCTCTGCTCTTGGATGTGGCTGCAGCAAATGTGCTCCAGTTAACATCTGGGATATTCAGGTCTCCCATCAACAGTGTCTCCCCCTTCTCTGCCATCCTAAGAATGCCTTCTATCATATTCTTGTCCATTCCCTTCCTCTGACATGGGGGTCTGTATACAACCTCTGTGCAAATTGTGGTGTCATTTCCAGTCTCTAAGGTGACCTACAGTGCTTCCTTTCCTCCCTGTTTACTCTTTCGTTCAGTTGCTTTTATCCCTTCCCTTACATAGAGAGCTACTTCTCCCCCTCTTCTCCCCTCCCTGTCTCTCCCGTAGGTTACGTACCCTGGTATGTTAACATCCAAGTCATGGTTCTCTGTGTACCATGTTTCTGTGACTGCTCCAATATCCAGGCATCCCTCTTCCATCAAGACCACCACTTCAAGGAGCTTGTTGCCCAGACTATGGGCATTGGTACTCATTACCCACCATTTCCTGATGGCCTTACTCCTTTTTGCCCCATCTCTGTCCTTATTGCCTTTGTCACTTTCTTCATTTACTCCTGCCCTTCTCCCTATCAACATCTCTATCTCTGTGTTTACCTCACTTACTACCCTGACTTTTTTTTTTGAGGGGGGACTAGGATTTCCTTGCTCCTTTCCAGTGTCTCCCTCTTTAGCTAGTTTAAATGCTTTCTAGTGAAGCATTTAAACCTATCACCAAGGATCCTGGTTCCCCTCCTGGACAGCTGCAGACCATCATGCCAGTATAGGCCTGCATCACTCCAGGTGGACCCCCAGTCCCCAATGAGCCAAATCCCTGAGCTTTGCACCAGTTTTTCAACCACTGATTGAATCCCATGGTGTGGAGCACCCTAGTCTCACCTACGCCACAGACAGGCAGCACCTCTGAGAAGGTTACCACGTGTGCTACTTGTCTAAGGCCCCTCCCCAACTCTACAAATGCTTCCTGCACTGCTCTGATCCCTTTCATAGTCAGATCATTTGTCCCTAGGTGGACAATGACATCCAGCTCCCTCCCCTGTGCAGCTGCTCTGGTGATCCTGAGGATTCACTCCCTGTCCCTCCAAGCCATGGCGCCAGGCAGGCACCTTACCTCCCTCTCTCCTTCCTCCCCCAGTTCTGCCTTCCTAACAATGGAGTCCCCCACCAGAAGTTGTTTCCTTCCCCTGTGGGGCTCCATGCCACCCTCCTGTGGGTCTTCTTTGTGGAGGTTCCCAGCATCCTTCTTGGTCTCCACTACAGGTGCCTTCATAGAGGAACCTCACTTTGCCAGAACAGAATATGAATTGTGGAGAGGTACAACTGGAGGGATGCACCTCTTTTCCACCACCCTTACCCTTCCTGAGCCCACTGTGGTCCAACCACTTCTCTTTCTTGGCAACCTCTGAGGAAATGGCAGTGGCCCTGGTGGTCCCTGGATGGGAGAGGAGGTCCCCCAAATCCTGGCCAACTCGGTCTGGAGATGAGCAACCTCCTTCCTCAGCCCACAGAGGTGTCTACAGATGGGACAACACCACCTCCTCCAGAATGTCTCCTGGAAGACTACTGCTCCACAGCCACTGCATTGCATCACTCCCATCATGTCTTATTTCTGGCCCCTTCACTGTTATTTAGAATCCTTATTCTTTCCTTTTTTTCCCTATTTACTTACTGCCTCTGTGCCCTTTAAGCTCCTGATCTTTCTGTTCTGAGACAAGAAGATCCTATATTTCTCAGTAGTCCCCTTACTTGCTCAGAGGCAGACCTCCAGCAGCTGGGGGATGGAGAGCTACTCTTGTCCTTCTAGAATTGTGAGTCTTTGGTGGCTCTGTGATCACTCACTTCCTGCTCCCAAACAGGAAGTTCCTATTGTCAGTCAAATCCTGTGCCTATAACAGTAGAACTGGCTTTGGGTGGGATGGGGATGGAGGGGAGGGGAGGGGAGGGAAGGGAAGGAGGGCAATATAGTCCCAGTAGAGAAGTCCAGTCACACAGCAACTCCTTCCTCCTGGTGTTCTCTGCCAAGTCTCTGGCAGAAACTATCTAGGGCAGTGTTTAAATCTGGCTGTAACCTGGCTTCCTTCTAGCTAAACCACTCCCCCTACTTAATAGATCTTTCTACACTTAGTTAATTTGCATAGATAACAATCCCCTTCAGCCACCTGAGATTTACACCTAGATAACTGCTCAGATAACAGTTCACTTCAGCCAACTCAGACAAACACACTTTTTTTTACCCTAAATTGAAGGTCCCAATAGTAGAGTTCTACTTCTTTAGTCCCAGTAGAGAAGTCCAGTCACACAGCAACTCCTTCCTCCTGGTGTTCTCGGTAGATGCTGCCCTCCAGATGGCCCACAGAGTGGACTTTTGCCAGCTTGTTGAAGACTGAGGAGTTCTTGTTGAAGATCAGGAGGGACACAGTGAATGTAAGATACAGGGTGTTCCTCATGGCACATGCGCTTGATGTGTAGCAGGGTCCTTGATTCGGATGTGGTGTGGCATAGCCCAAGTTCCAAGCAGTGGCCAATGAAAAGGACACAGTCCTGGCCATGAACCCGGTAGTGCATAACAGGGTTTTACAATAGGGGCAATACCATTTAGCTATATGTCTATCATGGATTAAATCTGGAATCCTTCCTGACTCTAGATCCTGGAAGAGATTTGTGATAATGTTTATGGCATATGCACCATAAGCTGAACAAAGGATTTCCCTGTCTATGTGTTGCACTTTAGCTTTTTTGTTATTGTAAAAGATCAATTCATTGATTTTATTTCAGGTCTCATTGAATAAACATGCTATATCGTGCATGTTATACACCGTGAATCTTTCCTCCTGAGATATACCATCTATACCGTGTAGCATGAGCTGTATGACATTTTGCGCTAACTTACTGTTAAATAATTTAGTGTGTTTATGAATTTTAGCCAAATCGGTTCTGTTCCAAATTGACATACCAGAACCAAACATACCTGTAACAGTACTGGCTAGGCATGTAACATCTGAAAATCCCAAACTCCTCTTATGGCATTTGGCATGGAACACTCCTCTGTGCTCCATAGTGTGGTACCCAGCCACAAGGACTTGTGCATGTGCCTGGTAGGCTGCCATTAAATCTAATAGCATCATGGTGTAAAACTTAGATACATTAGTGGTGGAACAATGGCCAGACTCAGCCATGTGCCAGTGCATGAGGTTTAAAATAACAGGAACAAGCATAAATTGAACATTGTTAACAAGTGTCCTAGGGACAGATGATGCAGCCAGGCCGCTGGATGGGCCTGGCTCCATAACTGGGCATTGCAGAGGTTCGTATGTGGATGGTGGAGTGATTGTAAGGAAAAGAGCAGCGGGTACAGTAGATTGGTTGACACGGTTTTGCCACATGGTGGTACTGGAAAACTGGTAACAAAAGTCTGGGCTTATCATTGCTGTGAGGCTGTAGAGTCCCATATGGTGTTGATTAACTTAGTGTATATACAGAGTTCCTTTTGGGCAAATACTGGTGTTGGGACAGCCTTGAAAAGTTCCCTTGGCAAAGTGAGCTACTGGAATTTCTTGTCCAGTATGATTACCAGTTGTCCATTAAATTTTCAAGGTTGAGTTGTCTGGAGAAACCACCATAGCATTGAGATATGCATCTCTTCCCTCTCAAGCAATCACAAGGGTAGATGGGAGCTGAATGGCCACTTTGGGGTCAGGAGGTAGGCATGGAAATTGGCATGGACCCCGGGAAAGGTAGTCTAGAGGTCCAAGGGCTATCTGGAGATCTTTAGGGGCTCCTCTGGATCTGGTTGTAATAGTGCCTTCCAGATGCCCAGGATGAGGAAGGGGATTATTGAGATTAGTTTAATTTCTGAAAAACAAAGAAATAACAGGTTAGTGAACAGGTCTCCTCCACCCATCGGGGGAAGGAGCATTAATCACCCCTGTACAGTTTCAGATGATATGCATGATACCATTTTTCTATGGGTTTCTTGTAACCTGTTACCTGCACTTGGTAGACAGCAGGGCTCAATTTGTCGATGATGTTGTATGGACCAGCCCATCTGTTGGTGAACAGGTGGGCTGGTATGAATAATTTTGGTACAATGACTTGGTCTCCCACCTGCCAATCGATTTCTTTGACATTTTTGTCAAAGTACATTTTGGATTGTTGTTGTACCTAGCCCAAATTTTTGGCAGCAAAAAGTTAAGTTTGAACAAGGTTGTCCTTCAGTTGGGCTACATAAGTGTACGCCAACACTCTGTCTTCGGTTGAGTTATTCAGATCAATCCACAGATGTTCTGGTAGTCTCATTTGTTGGTCGGTTATCACCTCAAAGGACGAGTACTGGTTTGCAGCAGCCAGGGTAGCTCTAATTTCCATTAGGAGTAAGAGCAATAGAGTATCACAACTTTTAACATTCTCATTTGCAAATTTACACATTAGTTTTATTTGCCTGTAAGCTCTCTCTACCTGTCCAGAGGACTGATGGCGGTAAACAGTATAGAACTTCTGACTAACTCCCAATGACTCCAAACATTCTTGCATTAGCTCTCTTGTGAAGAAAGTCCCTTTGTCAGAGTCTACCTTGAGGGGTAGGACCCACCTGGTAAATGCTTGATCTACCAGGATTTTGGCAGTGGCCTTTGCTGTGTGCATTCTACATTGGAAGGCTTCTACCCATTTTGAGAAGAGGTCGGTAATTATAAGTACACACTTTTTGTTTCTCCTGGTATTAGGCAGGGGCCCAATGAATTCAATTTGAATTGTATTCCAGGGACCTGATTGCCTTTGCAGAAGTAGTTTGGCATTTTTCTTTCCAGGGACAGGGTTGTTCTGAGCACAGTCATTGCAACTGTCCACATACAGTAATGTTGGACATCGGTTGTCATACCAGGCCACCAGCCCACAGTTTTCAGTCTTTGCAAGGTCTTGTCTGCCCCTTGGTGTCCATTTTAAGGGGTGCCATGGACCTGGGGCATGAATTCTGATCAGAGCGATTTAGGAACCACCAACAGTTTTTGATCACCAGAGTGATAGGGGACCAACTTCAGATTGGTATAGAGGTGAAGGTTGTCAGAATGACTTTTGAATGGGTTATTCAAAGACATTTCATTTTTCTGTTTCCTTAGAGAGGTATTCATATACCTCTTTTATTTCTGGATCTTCCATTTGCACTGCAGTTAGATCCAGAGGGACCACTTTGATCCTTTTCTGTTTGGTCACAGTGTAGGCCTCAGTGGGAGGCTGTATGTTCCATACACCCCCGAGCACCATCTTTTGCCAAGGTGTCTGCTCAATTGTTGTACTCATGGTAAGGCTCAGACTTGGAGTGGGCATTAACTTTATGTATGTACAGCCTGAAAACAAATTACTCAGCAAGGTTAATGATATTTATGAGCAGGTCCCTGTATTTCACAGGGGTACCTTCAGAAGAGGCAAAATCATGGGTCTTCCAGAAAGTAAGAAAATTCCATCCACACACTGAGCACCCAGGAAGAATCGGAAACAATAATGGTGTCCTCCTCTTCTTTGCCATGGATGATCTCCAAGGCACAGGCAACTGTAGCAAGTTCTGCATACTGGGAAGATTTAATGGTACACTGCCTGGACACCTCAGAGGTGTCACCTGCTAGGTAGAGGACCAGCACCCCAAAACCTGCAATTTGTTCTCCTCCTTGATAGGAGGAAGATCCATCTGTAAAGATGCAGCAAAGTGCAGGATCTTTCAGGGTATGCTCAGTAGTGGTTAGGAAGGGGCCTGGTCCCGGCAGAGTAGGTGGCTCTAGGCCACACTCATGGGGATCTCCTTGGTATAGGAGTCCATGTGCCAAGACGGAGGGCATTTTGATGGGAAGCACAGTGATGTCTCGATCTTGTAGGAAGAGAGACCATTGAGTGAGTCTGGTGTTAGACACATTGCCATCTTTGATTCTGTCTGTCAGTAGGAAAGTGGTAGGGATGTGGCTGGTGTACAGCACAATACGGGAAAGTCCAATGATGTAGGTGAAGTACTTGATTACCATGAAGGTCACCAGAAGATTCCTCTTACATAATGAGTACTTCTGTTCCACAAGGGAGAGCACCTGTAAGGCATAAGCAATAGGCCTCAAGATACCATTTGCCTTTTGTGCAAGGACTGCTGACATGCCCACATCAGAAGTGGCAGCTTCCAGATGGACTGGAAGTTCTGGGTTAGGGTTGATCAAAGCTGGAGAGGAGTCTAAGACCCTTTTCAAAGAAGTGGCAGCAGTTGTATGTTCTGGTCCCCATTGCCAGGGGATATCTTTCTACAGCAGCTCATACAGAGGTGTGGCCTTTTGTGCAAAGTCAAGAATGAAGTCTCTGCAATATTTTTCCATACCCAGGAAATGTCTCAAGGTTGCCACACTAGTTGGTAGTGGCAAATCCTGAATGACCTGGACCTTGTCCAAGGTAGGGCTCCTGCTCTCAGCAGTGATGCACAGGCCCAAAAAGGAGACTTCAGGAAGGCACAATTGTACCATTTTCAGGGTTGGACTTGAGACCTGCCCTCTGTAGAAGAGTCAAGCGCTCATCTAGGTGCTTCAGGTGTCTCTCCAGGCCTGTGGTGGTCCAGAAAAGGTCATCCACATACTGCAATAGGCAGTCTGTTGTGGAGAAGCCTCATATGGTGGCCCTCATGAGGATGTGGAAAAAGGAAAGGCTGTTGTGGAATCCTTGTGGGAGGCAGTTCCATGTATACCGTCGTCCTTCAAATGTGAAGGCAAACTTGTACTGGCTCTCAGGGGGCCAGTGGAAGTGATCAGAAACCATTGGAGATGTTCTGGGTACTAAACCACTTGTGTTCTGGTTTCAGAAGTTTGAGCACATCCGGGGCAGATGCCACGGTGGATGCACAACTGGGAGTGACTTGGCTGAGTCTTCAATATTCAATGGAGAGCCTCCAACTATTGTTGGGCTTCTTCACTGGCCTGATAGGGGAGTTGACTGTGGACACACAGGGCCTAATGACCCCTTGCTTCAAAAGTAAGTCAACTGTAGCCCTTAAAGAGGGTACTGCCTCTGCTGGAAAAGGGTATTGTTTTTGACATGGTGGTTCATCACCAGTGACTTGTATGAGGGTGTCCATTCTCCCACAGTCATGTTTGTGTTTGGCAAATACATCTTGATGCCTTTCCAAAACTGGCCTCAATTGAGGGACTAGCTCATGCTGCTGGAGCATGAGGGTGATGTCATACTCCACATTATTGGCCTTTACTGCTGCTACCACATATGAATCAGAAATGAGGAGCATATAGTGTTGGCCTGGTATCTGGACTATTAGCCAATTGTCTAAATCCACTATACACCTGTAGCATGAAAGAAAATCTATTCCCAAGATGCTCTGGTGATGAAGTAATATCATGAGGTCAAAACGGTGTGTCACCTCTAAAGTACCAATGACAACTGGCATTGGTTTGGACCAGTGCATTGTAATCGTGGTCCACTCAAAGGTCTGGATGGAAGTGGCCTTCTCTGTTGAACAGTCAGATAGCTGCAGATCATCTTATTTTTTAATTTTTATTTTTAGTTGTTTAACCAGCAGTAGCACACTAAGCTGAAACTTTTTTTCAGGTGCAACCTGGGAGCACAGGGAAGTTAAGTGACTTGCTCAGGGTCACACAGTATGTAAGTGGAAGCTGTGGGATTCAAACCCAGGTCTGGTCTGCTGGATGTCACCAGATTTGCAGCTCAGAGCCTTAAACCACTGCACTATACTGCCTCCCAAATGATACAGCACTGAAACAGTGGCACCTGTATCTAGAAGTAATTCAAGCTAGCAGTCCCCAACTAGCGCTTCTACACATGGGTGTCCAGAATCATCAGTTACCAAGGAGGTGATGCCATGAATCAGGCCTGACACCATCAATCCAATTCACTTTGTTTCTGTTTGCAGTCATCAAGTGTGGGGTCTATCTCTCAAAGCATTTGTACTGCTTCAGAGTATGGAGACTTTGACCGCCTGCCCCATTGGATTCACCCAGTGGAAGAGAGGATGGAATGGCCTCCACAGTTTTGGATGGTATTGAGGCTGGGAGTGACTGGACCTTGGTCTTAAACTCCAGAAGCCATGCATTTCCCTTGGCCAAATCATACTATGAAGGGCCAGACCACTGGTTTTTCCTGTTATTTCCCTTTGTATTCTGCTGATTCAGCTTCTGCCGATACCTTTGTCTGTTCTTGTTAGAACCTCCTCAGTTCTGGTAGGAAGGCTTGTCTTTTTAGGAATCTTTTGATTTCCCTTCCACCACATACTGGGTGGATGAATCAGTGCTGTTTTGTACCATGGCCACTTTGGCCTTGGAACCTGAGCCCAGGTCCCACATGTAAATCTGGTATGCGCATTCCACTTTTTCCATTATCTCACAGAAGCAATCCCATCTCAGAAATACCAATACCTCTAACTTCTCGTGAAGGGCAGGCTGTAGATTTTTCAAAAACAGGCTTTTGTACGCAATCAATTCCCAGTCGGAATGTTCACATGCCAGATCTTTGCTTGCTCTATACGTGAACCACAAGTGGCCCTTGTACTGGGCTGGGGTCTCTTTGGTGTGCTGCTTTACCAGATGGGCTAGCATCACACTGACCATGTTAGAGTTGTGCACTACCAAGAGGTGGGTTGTGACAGCTTCGAATTGGGTGGTGACATCATTACATATGCTTTCCGGGAACTTGGCCCACAATGCAGGGTCCACAGTTTGTTTCAAAACCTGTACCCTGTGCTCAGCTGCAAGGCTGAGCATTTCACAGTGATTCTGCACTTTTTCCAAATGGCAACTGAGACTGCCACCAGAAGTCATTTGGCCTATTTTGTCTGCAATGTTCTGGATGGCTTGCATGGACTACAGAGCATTCAGGGTAGGCCCTTGCTGCCTGCAATGGGTTTGATGACTGCCTCAACTGTGGCCGTGGCCACACTCTAAAGGAGGATCTGTTGCTCCACCTCCTTTTTTAGCATGTCAGAGTCTGCTTGTCTCAACACCTTGGCCTGAGCATCGGAGATCCCAGCTTTTGAGATCACCTTCTGAATCAGGCTCTCCGCCTTCTCCTTGTCTTTCTTATTCAAGACAGCTACTGGCGGGTGAGGCCTCAACCTTCTGGTGTCCCAGGGATTGCCATCTTGAATTCCTCCATCATTGCTGTCATCACCCTCCAATGATGACAGGTCAATAGGTGGGGCATATGGCATAACTTTCATGTGACCCTTCAGTATTGCCAACTGCTGATGCAGTTTTGTCATCTTGATTCTACACCTCGAATGATCCACTCTGCCTTTGTACTGCACCTTACTTACATGATCCTTCCCTAAGCTCCCTGTCCAATGCATCCTGACATTTTCTAGACTCCTCCTCCAACTCATCATACTCACTTCACAACAATCATTCATACCTGTAAGCAAGTCATTCAGCTGTAACACATGCCTCTTATCCTGCTGCAGCCTTTCACAATCCTCTTTCAACCTAACAATCTCTCTGTCTTTTTCCTGTACAGTACTCTCAAGTTCCTTCTGGATCTCATTCCTAAGCTTTTCAATTTCTTGTTCCAACTCCCTCTGTTGCTCGCCTGCCTTTTGGGATTTGGAGCCCAGTTCCTTTTTCAGCAGTAGGACCTCCACTTCTACAGCTTGTAATGCAGTATACAGGGTAGCAAACTTTACACCTGTTTGGACATGTTTCTTAACTGTAGGTTTTGTCACCAAATACAGTTTGCAAATGTACTGTATTGGATGGGCTTGTGATTTCACATCCAATGTGAAACTGCACCAAACTCCATGGGAGGTCAGAAAATCTGAGACATCTAATTTGAGCTCTGTGCTAATGGCCATTTTGGAGGTCCCCCTTTTTCTGCACTAGCTGGGAGTCCAAGGCATATCAATCCACCTTGTGCTCTACTGCTAGACAGTTCCACACTTAGTAACGGAGAGCCCCGCAAACCAATGCCATAAGGTGAATGAGGGGGCATAGGTTCGAACATCTTCGAGATTCCCAGTCCCATTCATGGCATGGGGGGCTTGCGAGACTGTCTGTATAGGTTGAATGGGAGGGTGTAAGTTTGAATGCCTTTGTGATTCCAGTGCCCATAAGTCTGTACACCTTTTTAGCATACTGGTTTGGTTCTGTCCAATCAGGTCCTCACCACAGTCGACATTTTCTTGGGTCTTTGGCAGGATTCTAAATCTGATGGCAAAACATGACACAGAAGACAGGTGCCACAGAATAAAGGTTTAGTGCCTAAATACATATTAAAAGGACAGAGTACCTGCTGTGAGTTCAAAACCTCCGAACACCGGGATGTTGTCTTAGAAAAACTCAGTGAAAAACAGGCTTACATGGACTATTCTAGTCAGAGATAAGAAAGTCCATTACCTAGTAACAGGCTCATCTGCATGTCAGAAGACCTAACAAATCAATTCTATTGGTAGATATTGGTGGGCAGCTCACTCCCAAGGCTGTTAGGTTTTGCACATACACATTAATAAGCATTATGCTGACTAAGGCTTCTTTTGAGTAACAATACAATGCACCATAAAATATACTGATCATAGTATTATGGCTAATAACTGTAGGTGGCATGCTAACACCACAAGAATAACTGTACTGAATAATAGTTTGTAAGTATATCATAGCAAGCATGAGTAAATACCAATATGCCTTATTCTGTATCATAGAACATGATAGTCCACATTAGCAGGTCTACATCAGCAGAGGGGAAATGAAAGGGGATGTGGGTTTCTTTTTGTCATTCAACCAAGAGAAGGTGTTTGACAGGGTTTCCTACCACTTTTTGTCACAATTTTGTCTCATTTCAGTATCCCAGATATTTTTTGTTCCTCGATGCAAGACATTTACTCCTTGGCTACCATTTTGCCATTGATAAATGGGCATGGGGGCATAGGCTTCCTTTGGGGTGTTCATCAGTGATACATATTGCATTGATCCCATTCTGCAGAAAATTCAGATGCATCTGCAGATACAGGGTATCAAACCTGCTCAGGCTACTGGTGCTGTGAAGGTGGCCACTTATGCAGATGATGTCACTTTACTGGTACAGGATGTCCCCTTGGGCAGGATGACGTTAAACATTTTTCAGTCTTTTGCTCCTATTTCAGGTGCGTCCCTAAATTTAAAGAACTGTCATGAATTGGTGGTTGGATCAGGGGGTCAAATGATTTCTGACTCTGGGGGAATTGTGTTTACTTCAGACCGTCTTCCAATACTGGGCATTAAGTTTGGGCAGGGGGTCATGGCCTTCTATAACAGGAAGATACAATTTCCTTCTGTAAGGGAAAGATCCAATGCTGGAAGTCATGGTGTCAGCCGAAGGAAAAAGAAGGTGGCCATTTTGAAAGCTTTTATTTTTCCTTTATTTTTGCATGTCAGCATGATTCTTCCTCTTCCAAAAGCCCTGGAGGCAAGATATTACAGATTACTTTTTCAGCTCATATGGGGGAATTGGCTTAATCTGATTAAGAGAAATATTCTTTATCTTACAATTGCACAGGGTGGCCTTCATATGACTAACCCATTTGTTTCCTCCTTTTGCCATTTTTTTAAATGGAACCTGGTGTCATACCATGATGGTTCAGATCACTTTTGGAAGTCCTGGATGTCACACTGGATGGATTCTGTGGTAACATGTTCGACTCAATCTGTCTTTCCATCTTCTTTGACTAGACGGTCACTACCATTTGTCAGGACTTTGATAAACTTATATGTTTTAAGGTTGACTGTTCTTCACTGCAGCAGTTGGACCCTCCATCATCTATACAACATGATAATGACTACCAGTTTCTTTGACAAACCTATCTATCCTGGTATTCCCCTGAATCACCGTCAGTTGATTCATTCATATTTGACAGACTCCAGAACCCAACCTGAAATGTGGGACATGATCTGGTTGTGCTGTCCTGGATGGCTGAGTTTTAAGGTGAATGCCAAACTCAAGAACATGGCTGAAAGATGTTTTTATTTAGTTTATTTATTCTTTTATTTGAAATGTGTTAACCGGGAAAAGCACCAATGAGCTGTGGCTCATTTCCAGGTGTGACCCGGGGAAAAATGTTACATAGGGATTAAACTGACATAACACATGTGAACACAGGTAGTCAGCCATGAGTCATGGTTACAAGACCCACAACAGTGAAAATAAAAAGCACACAGAATAAATATGTACAAATACAACAGATATAAAAAATAAGTTGCAAAACTTGTACAGTGCAAAACGTATCAGCAATAAAAAGCTGAAATATATGACCTGCACTCAGGCCTCGGGAATCAAGGGGTGCAGGAATGCAGTGCAGAAGAGCAAAATAGTGTGAAAGAAGTGTACACTTCTGTGTGGAAGACATAATTAAGGAGGTGAGAGTTGGGAACACAGGAAGCACTGAGGATGAGGTAGAAGTCTTAAGTGCCTTTTGAATGAAGTGGAGGTGGTGAATAGGGGGTGATCAGAGGGGAGTTTGTTCCAGAGAAAAGGGAAATGAAAGGAGAAAGCAGATTGGCCAGATGACAAGTTGGGATGAGGGATTGAAAAGGTGCATGTATCTCTGTGGTGAAGGGAGTAGTTGGAGGTGGCAACTTGAAGAGGCAGGAAGTGAGGTAGGTGGGGAGTGTTCCAAACCAGAATTTTGCAACAAAGGAGACACAGTGAGCCATTCTCCTATGAGATGATGATGCTATGGAGAGGGCAGAATAAAGGAGACAGTGGTGGGTAAGGGGGGGAGAGGCAGTAGCAAAGAAGCAGAAAGAGTTCAGAAGGGTGTCAACCACCCCTACAAAATCACTAGCACTACTATTCTCCCAGATGCAATTAGTGACCACTCCCCTGTCCTCTGCACCTAGTCTGACAAGGTTCATAAGTCCCCTCCAAAAATGGTCCTATGACATAAACTTGACCCTGGTAAACTAACTTTCCTAAAAACCCATCTCAGTACGTTGGACTGGTCATTTATAACAAACATCCTCAACCCAGACAGAGCCCTTGATCTCTTTATTCATTCCTTCAATGCTATCTGTGACACATTTGCCCCTCTTGCCAAAAGAATGGTCAAAGGGAATCCAGTGCCCTGGATCTCTGACCATCTACTGACCCTGATGTGGACCAGGGACTCCCTATGGAACCTCTCCAATAAGACTGGCCTCCCAACGGACAGGCAGAAATACAGAGAAGCCTGAAACCAATGCACATGGTCCCTGCACAAAGCCAAGGCTGAGTTCTACAAATTTGTCTTAACCTCTACCTGGGGCTCAGGGTGTAAATTCTGGAGCAATGTTAAGGACATCTGTGGCAAAGCCCCAAACTATGCACCCATGCAAATCTTGGTCCAAGGGGGCCTATCCACCGACCCTATTCAGATAGCCACCACACTTAACCACACCTTCACTGACCTCAGCCACATCCTCCCCTCCCACTTCTTTGATCCTCTCCCTTTCTCCAACACCCCCCCTCAGCACACCCCCCATTTTGCCTATGATGCATCACCCCCAGGTCGGCCAAGCCTTACCTCAAAAATGCTATATTCCACTCCCAATACAGTAGTGACTCCTTAGACCTCGAACTTCTCCAGCTCACTCTTCATGAGGTGCTAATCCTCCTCACCCACATTATTAACTGGTCCTTATGTCTTGGGAAATTCCCCATGCAATGGAAAGCTGCCTCTATTACCCCTATATTTAAGAGTGGAGACTGTACCTCCCCTCACAACTATTACCCCATCTCAATTCTCCCTCCCTTATCTAAGGCACTAGAGTGTATCATCTCTGATCAGTTCACTGACCATCTCAATAAGCACAATATACTTTGCAACCAGCAACATGGATTCCGCAAAGGACATAATATGACTACTGCCCTACTAGAGTTCACTACCCACCTCCATACCACCCTCGACAGTGGTCATCTTGTGGGTGTGGTCTTCATTGACCTCACCAAGGCATTTGACTGCAAACCACTCCCTTCTACTAATTACACTAACCAAACTTGGTCTGTTACAAGATGCTCTCGGCTGGTTCACAGACTACTTGACGGGTCATTTCCAGCAGGTCAAAATTGGTACCGCCTTATCCAGCAGGCTGCTAATCAGCTCTGGAGTCCCACAGGGGTCCATCCTTAGACCACTATTGTTCAGCCTCTTCCTCAACTCCTTCCCCCAGTCCTGCTTGGGCAATATCCCACTCTATGTGGATGATACTGTCCTGTACTCCTCCAATCTTGACCTCACCCAGCTCCACCTCTCCCTCCAATCCTCCTTCAGTGATGCCAAAAAGTGGTTCACTGCACAACACCTCATCCTAAACTACAAAAAGACCAAAGTTATGCACTTCTCTTACCCATGTAATTCCAGGAAGGACCACTGCCCTCAAGTCCTGACCACCAGTCAGACCCCACTTGAACAAGTGGACTCATTTAAATACCTAGGCGTCACACTTGACCCAGACCTTAACTTCCACCAACACATTCATCTACTATCTACAGCCCTCAATACCTAACTTGGCATCCTCTACCGATATAGACATTGTCTCACACCTGATGCCCTTCGCCTAGTGGTCTCCTCTTCGGTCCTCTCTCTTCTAGATTATGGCATGCTTATCTATAGCACTGCCAGCTCCTCAGCTTTAACTAGACTTAGGCTCTCCTTCAACAAGGCCTGCCACCTCATCCTGGGCTGTGATCGCCTAACCCACACATGCTTCCTTTATAATGCCACAAACTGGCTAAACCTGGATAACAGAATCGGGTTTCATACTTGCCTCATGGCTAAAATAATTTCACTCAGCCTTACCCCCCCAGTCTCTCTCACCTCTAATACAACAGACCCCATCACACCAACACACCCGTAACTCAAGCAAGCAACTCCTCGTGGTTCCCCAATGCCGCACCTCCCAATTGCAAAGGACCTTTAGCTACCGAGCCCCTTCCTGGGTAAATAACCTGCCTTATGCTCTCATGAACATGAATAGAATCGGCCCCTACAAGGCCTACCTTAGAAACCATCTTCAGTCCTCTAATCTCTGTGATTGCCACTGAACTAATCCATGCCCCTCTCCCCTTGACTATGGCCTCTGGCCTGCTAAACCTCCTATCTGAAACTCTTTGAACTAGTTCCTAATGGGAGCTTAAATATGTATCTGCATATTAAGACTAATACTAAGAATCTATTATTATTATAAATGTTAGCCTGTTATTGTATCTCTTGTATCATGCCTGTTTGCTTATGTACCTTTGTACTGCTCTGTACTGTTCTCTCTTGCTATGCTTGTACTGACGTGGAACCTTTGGAAAAGAGTCTTTGACTCAAAGGTATTTTCTGAATCCTCAATAAATAAATAAAAATAAATAAAATAATCTGGATAATGAAAATTGAAAGGCTGTGCCATACCCCATGTCAGCATAATCAAAGACAGGGAGGATCATTTTGGATACCAATCCACGGTGAGTGGGGAGGGAGAGACTGTCTTTATGCCAATAGAGAACAGCCAGTTTGGGGTGGAGCTTTGAGCAGATGGTGTTGATGTGTATGGAGAAGTCCAAGTGGCAGTCTAGCCATACATCCAAGTATTTGAAGGCAGGGATGCTCTCAAGGGGAGAGCCTTCCAAAGTTGAGAAGACCGGAGAAGATTGGAGGGTGACCAGTTTTTGTCTGGAGTCAAAAGTCATGGCCACTTTTTTTTTGCATTTATTTTGAGTTGATTTACCTGGAACCAAGACTGGACTCTGTTGAAATCACCCTGTGGGGGGACTGAACACTGGTGAGAGAGGGCCCTGAGATGAAGATGATAGTATCATCAGCATACATATGCATGCTAGAAGATTTGCAGACTGTGGGAAGGTTGTTTATCAATATGGAGAAAAGGACTGCACTAAGGATGGAGCCTTGGAGAACCCCAGAGAGGATAGGGACTGGGGGGAGAGGGCATCACCGAACTGATTGTTGCCTTTCATGAGTATAGAAGCGGAACCAGTTCACATCAGGATCAGCAAGGCCAATAGAGCTAAGATTTTGTAGCAGGAGGGGGTGGGAAACAGAATCAAAAGCCTTCACCAAATCTACGAAAATGGTGGCAGTAATATGGCTCTGGTCCATAGCTGAGAAGATCGAGTCAGTAACTCATAATAATGAGAAAGTAGTCACGTGTTATTTCCTAAAGTCTGACTGCACTGGAGAGAGTGTATTTGAGGTGGCAAGGAATTTGGACAGCTTTGAATGAATAAGAGATTCTTGAAGTTTGGTGAGAGATGGGAGGAGGGAGATAGGCCTGTAGTTTCCGGGGGCAGAAGGATCACCACCCTTGTAAAGGGATATTATCTTGATGGATTTCCAGGCCTTCAGGATGGAGGAGGAGGAGAGGGAGAGGTTGAGAATGTGGGGGAGCTGGGATGCTATAGCTAGGGCTAAGATGTGAAGAAGCCTGGGGGTGGAGACTGTCAGGACTGGACTTGGTAGGGTTAAGGGTGAGGAGGGCTGTGTAGAAATCAGGAGAGGAGAAGGAGGGGAATAGGAATTTAATGGAGTGGCCTGGAGTGTTTGAGGGTGTCGATGGGAGCTCTTGAGAAATGGGGGAGTGGTTGTCAGGGAGATCGCATGTGGAGAAGAACTTATTGAAAGCCTCTGCAACAGAAGCGGGGTCAGATAGCCTGAGGTAGTTAGCCATGGAGAGGTGGATGGCCTTTGTACAATTGTTCCTTGGGACTTTGTAAGCAAGGAAGTCCGCTTGAGATTGAGACTCTTTATAGCGGTACCAATCTTTGTCCCTGGCTCTGCCTTTAGCCAGCAGGTCTGCAGTTATCCAGGGTGATGATGTCTTTTTTACTCTGTATTTCTTTGGGGGGTGCATGATGATTCCAAAGAAGAGGTTTGAGAAGAGAGATGGGGCAGAATGAACATCATTGGCTGAGAAGATGGGCTTCCAGTTTGTCTCAGAGAGATATTGTTGCAGGGCAGTGTCATCAAGATTGTGGAAGGGGCAGGACCATATATATTTCGAGGTAGCTCAGGGCTAGTGAATCTTTCTTATGCAGAATGTAATGCAGTGATGACTTAGGGCATCTGGTAGTGTTCCTGCAGCAGTGATGCAGTGGGGGTGGAGGATAACACCCAGTCAAGCAGTAAGTGATTATCTGAGTGGGGATTAATGCTGGTTTTGTCCCAGGTTGGGCTGTGAACTGGACTTGGAAACTATGGAGCATTTTTTGTGTGACTGCCCATATGCAAGGGACTTTTGGTCCCTCTTGGCATTTTATTATGGAGACACAGGGTGGACGACCCTCCCATATGCTGATATTGTCCTGGGCATCTCCTCTATTTTATTTTATTTTTTTATTTATTGAAATTTTCAGAATTACAATCCTTTGAGTCGAAGACTCATTTGCAAAGGCTCCACATCAGTCACAACAGAACAATACATCAAGACAGGTTGTACATAAGATTGACAAGTTGTGCAGAAAATCACAGTACATGGTATATTTACAATGCTTGGTTATCATCTCAAGGGTTGAAAGAGGACCCTGGGTCAAACAAGTTATGGTGGCAAGGATTATCCATCTAGGCATAATTTACCTAGCCCTACATTTGGGGCAAACCTCTTATGTTGTAGGCCATTTATAACAGCTTCAGCCTAGGTAGGGCTGTTGGAAACAGCCACCGGTCTCAGAGTCAAAAAGAAGACTCTTGATTCCTGCTTTGAATTGGCCAAGACTAGGGGCAAGTGAGATGGAGGGTGGTAGGTTGTTAAGCCAGAGGGGAGCACGATAGCGGAAAGACCTTTGCCCTAAGGAGGTCCTGCAGTGGGAGACTACGAGGGAGGTGCCTGCATGGCATCTGGGGCTACCCCTATGGGGGGCTGGTTGGATGAGAGGGTGTAGACCTATAGGTGTGAGCTTCAAAAGTATTTTTTGGCTTGGAGGTAGGTGTGGTATTTTAGCCTCCCTTCAAAGGTCAGCCAGTCAGCTAATTTATAGAGAACACAAGTATGGGTAAGCCTTTCACTGCTTGTGACCATGCGGCAGGCTCTGTTGAGGGCTAGATTGGTGCAGTTAAGGGCTGTTTTGTCAGCAGTGCCATAAATAAATATACCATAACTGACCAACAAAAGGACTGAGCTGGTAACAGCCAGCCATAGGGGCTGGGGGGTAAGGCAGTGTTTATGTCTGAAGAGAATCCCTAGTCGGGTGTTAACAGAGGAGGAGAGGTGTTTAATATGGGTGTGGTAGGTGAGGGATGTGTGATACCCAGATATTTGAAATGTGGGACCTGTTCAATGTGGTTACCATGCAGGCTTGAGATTGAGAGCTGGGCATTACTGAGAGGGTTTTGGCGGTGTGCAAATATCATAGACTTTGTCTTGTTGTAGTTTAGCATTAGTCGGTGGTCAGCGAACCAGTATTCTAGCTCTCCAAAACAGGCTTGAAGTGTGTTTTGGAGAGAGATTGGGTTGGTGTGTTTCCAGTATAGTACAGCATCATCTGCATATAGCAATAGCTTTCCACTGCAGGCCTGGGGGAGTGAGTTTAGAAAAAAGAGTGAAAAGCAGTGGGCCAAGTATTGACCCTTGACGGACACCTGCTTGAACCGGTTGTTTGGAGGAGAGTGTGTTGCTAATTTTGACTCGCTGTGTACTATCTGGGAGATGTTTTTGAACCAGGAAATAGCTTCAGGGGCAAAGTGGAGGGAGGCAAGGGATTGGAGAAGTAGATCATGATTGACTGTGTCAAAAGCCTTGGTCAAATCAACATAGATTGCCCCAGCTATTGACCCCTGTTCTAGTGCTTCAAGAATGTATGACGTAAATTTGAGAAGGGCCGATGTAGTGCTGTGTCCCGTTCTGAAGCCATGTTGTTCATGGTAAAGGAGTTTGTGCTTGTCCAGGTATTCAGTGAGTTGGTCTGACACAATTTTTTCAAGAGCTTTTGGGGGGGGGGGGATAATAATGGGTCTATAGTTACCAGGCGCCGTTGGATCCCCATTCTTTAGTATGGGCATGATGATACCCCTTTTCCAGGGGGTAGGGATTTGGCTGAGCTGAAGTGAGCAGTTGAGGAGTTTGGTGAGGTGAGGCAGGGTCTCATCAAGGGTTAGCCAAAGAATTTTGAGGTCAAGGGAGTCACTGCTGTAGCGTGAGTTGCACAAGACTTTGGTGAGGTAGCGTTTAGCCTCTTTGCAGGTGATGATATGCAGCCTGAAATGAGGGGGGTGGAAATAGGAGAAGTGTCAGTGGGGCAGTTGGTGATGGGGTCAAAGTAGTTTTGTCGGAAGATGTGACTAAGGTTGGAGAAATAAGTGTTAAGGGCATTGGATATGGAAGTAGGTTCTTGAGATAGGGTTCCCTTTACTAGGAGTTGAGTTGGGTCAGTGGAGGCAGTTTTTCCACAGAGGTCCTTGACATTGTTCCAGAAATTTTTCCCAGAGCCCCATGTGGAGGTGAAAGCTTGCTTATAGTAAGTTGCTTTGGCTAGCCGAATAGCCCATGTGCATTTATTTCTTGCCTCTCTGTAAAGCTGTCTATCACGTGGAAGCTGGGAGTTCAGGGTCCTATGCCAGAGGTTATCTCTGTGGTGCATCAGTTCCAGGAGGGACTGCATGATCCATGGAGTATCCCTGGTTTTTATGACCTGTTTTGTGAAGGGGGCAAATATGTCGCAGGCAGTGTTGAAGGTGGTAATAAATGCAGTGAGCGCATCATCCACAGTCTGTGCATTGTGGACTGGAGACCAGTCACAGGCGGAGAGATACATTTTGAGACAAGAGAGGGCACCTTTTTTGAGGCGCCTTTGGATGGAAGTTTTAGTGCAGTTGGGAGTGTTTTTGTTTGTCCACCAGCAGGAGACAGGAGAGTGGTCACTAAGCACATCAGGCAGTACTTTAACTTTGGATAGGTGGTTTCGGGAGGTTTGTAAAGATAAGGTCAATAAGAGTGGAGGAACCTGTTCTAGGGTCTCTCCTAGTGGGTGACTGTACTACCTGTGCAAGGTCGTAGGCATGTACAGCATCTTTGAGGGAAGCTGATGAAGGGGATAGCCAATTCACATTAAAGTCACCCATAATAATCAGTTCACTCTTGGTGGGGAGAGATATGTGATGCCGGACAGAATAGAATCAAAGGCAAGTTTCTGGTTCGAAGGGGGGATGTAGACTGCCATAATGTACAGCGGTTTACCAGGGGTGCCAAGGGTAAATTTGATAGTTATGGCTTGGGCACCATGTTCAGAGGTGGGGAGGGGGATTAAGAAAGGCTGCAGACACGTTTGGGAATAGATGGCACAACCCCCACCCCTCTTGCCTGTTCTATCAGCTCTAAAAATGGAGTAGTTACTGAGGGAGACAGAGGCATCAGGGATATTTTTAGAGAGACAAGTTTCAGACAAGGCCAGAATGTCAGGGGAGTGTTGGGCGATCCATCCCTGGAGCGGTGTTAGCTTCTTTGGTAGACTACAGATATTAAGGGAAGCCAGAAGTAGTCCACCTTATCTGTGCTCCTCAGTGATAGTAGTCAAGGGGGACCAGGATTGGGATATACGTTCCCTGAGGTAAGTAAGGAGGTAGGGCTTGCAGGAGTGCAGCTTTCGGAATCAATTTGGCTACAGTGCAACGGAGGCATGGATAATTGGGTAATTTAGTGAGCGAGGTTGTAATGGAATGGTGTGGACCAACTGGGCTAATGTGGCTGGGGATAAGTACTGGTAAGGGCTGCAAGTCATAGGTTTGAAGGTGGGGGATGGCATACGTGCCAACCAAATACCATTAGTGGTGCAGCTAAGGCTAGGGGTACAATTGGTGCTGTTTAGAACAAAGGAGAGAGGTGTTATGTGATTTGGCATAGGTGCACTGCCTTGGTAATAAGCAATGGGGCATAAATGGGGGACCCTGGAGAGGGGCTCGTGCACAGGGGGATAGGGGTGGAAGTGGGAGACAAACATCAGGGTTAAGATTGTTTGGCTTAGAAGCCAAAGGATGCTAGTCATGCTGCCGATGAAAGACGTTGGTAATGAAAGGAAATGAGAGGTTTCCTCTAGTGGTGCTTAAGTATAAGCTGCAGATGGCAAAGTGGGCTGATTGGTTTCAGATGATCATGTGATCGTCACTATACAGCCCGCTGTTGAGCAAGGGTGGTGGTGAGGCAGTGGGGAGCTGGCAAGGACTAAACTTCTCAGCAATGCAAACAGCAACAGCCCAGCAAGTGGTAGGCTCCTCAGTGCTTGGACACTCCGGGCGTACCTGAGTTTGGCTTCAGCTGGGGAGGGCTGCTGAATTTCAGCCACTTGCAACCTCCTGCAGTAGCTGTAATTTCCTTCAGAGAGTGAGGGCTACAGTAGAGACCCTCGCAACCTCGGGTCCAGCTGTGGACAGGGATAAGGAGAAAGGAAAGGGGTTAAATAGGTTGCGGCTTGGGGGAGGGTTCAAGTAAATCAGGAACAGAAGTGCAGTTTAGAGAGAGGATTAAATTACAGCACTAGAACGGGGTAGGCTTTGGGTAGACTTAATTCAATACCAGTAAATTCGGATTGTAAGGGACTTAATTAATTTAAATGCAAGGAGTTACACTCCTGAGTACGCAGTTAGGCAGGTTCTGTTTTTTTTTTTTCAAACTTAGTTTTGGTGCCAAAGGCAAGAAAGAATACAGGGTGGCAGTTAGCTGAGGTGAACCCCTGCTATTAAATGTACTTATTCACCAGGAAATAAACTATCTCCACATGTGTGGGGACATAAAATGCAAAAGACACTTGACTAAATGATGCTAATAGTGTATGGTTGATGTTCACTACTTCCAAGTACTACCTATGACATTTGAGATGTATTTAAGTGTCTGACGATACACCCTAAGCCACACCCCCTGAGGAAGACTCGTGAGGAGTTGAAGTGCTGGGTGGCTAGTGGACGTTTTGTTCTGCTGTTGGTCTACAATAAACCAGCAACTTGTATTCATTTATCCTGTATTGTGCAGCTTTCTTCATTATTGTGACCTGAGTGACACCCACCTTTTGACTTCTGGCATTTCTGTTACGAGTTGGCTGCTCGTTCGGGTGAGCACCAAGTATGTTCTTCTGTCACATCTATTCCTTTTATCTTGTGTTAATCTGTTTTCCACTGCTATTTTTCTTTGCAGTCTATTCTTTTTTGGGGCCTGCTTAATTTTGATCCCTTTTATGTTGCTTTGCTTTCCCCCAGTTTTTTTTTTCCTTTTACAGTGCTGATTGTGAACTGTTTTGCTTTTTTTCAATTTTTTCCTTTAGGTACACTTGGACTGTGAGTGAACATTTATTTATTTATTATTTATTTAGTTTTTGTTGACCGGGTAAGTGCACTAGACTAATCCTGCCTATTTTCAGGCATGACCCGTGGGAGGGGGATAAAGATAAATGCCAACTGACCTTGGTCACTTGGTAGAAACTTGTACTACCAAGTGTTTCTGTTTCTGTCTAACATGTGCATATTTAGAAAAATGTGATGAGCTGTATATACCTGTCCACGATTAAACTAGCCTAGGGGGTGTATACGACAATGTTATAAGTTATATTATGACCAATCCAGTCCTTGAGCTATGCTCCACTCCTATGTATGATGACCTGTATATATCTGTCAGTTGAACTAGCTAGTCTAGAGTGTATAATCTGAAATGTGCTTACTACTATATGTTTCCCCAGCGTCAAATGATGTATTTCCCACATGTTTGTTTACTGTGACAAAAAACTGTACTCTGTTTGCCATGTCTCCTTGACTGTTGTTCCTCATGTTGTATTCTCCCGCGTCATTCCTGAAAATAGGCATAATACTTGTCTAGTGTACTTACCCAGTAAACAAAAGCTAAATAAATAAAACCAGATTAAGCTGTTGGTGGTATTTTTAGTGAATGAGGGAAATTTGGCCAGGACACCGGGGAAATTCCACTACTCTTTTCGATAAGTGCCATGTGATCTTTAACATCCACCTGAACTACCACCAATCCAGGAAGATGGGACCTCAGTTTAACGTCTCATCCGAAAGATGGCACCTCAGAAGTGCAGCACCCCTCTCATGCTGCACTACAGTGTCACTACTGGGATATTAACCCAAGTGCCACGTGTGGGAACTGAACCCATGGCCCTCTGATCTTCCAGCCTCAGAGGCACGTGTGCTACCTACTGAGCCACTGACACTGACTACATGATTATAGCATTGCATTTTATGTTGTTTCTTCTTGGGAGGTTTCTGTTTTTTTGGGGATTGGATGGATTATTTTCCCGGTATTTTCTTTTATTGTTTTTCTGGTTTTGCCATTGTGGCCCAGATATTCAATGCTTTGCACAGTGCACAAACCATTTGCATAGGTTTAACGTGGGATTAGCATGGGTCTGCCATATTCAAAAGGCCAAATAACACATGCAAACCACATTAGCGCCAGGCAAACCATAATTATATGCAAGGGGTAAAGTTAACATGAATACAGGCGCTACGAGATATTCAGCAACTAGCGCCATGCTAAGGTGTTTAGTGTGACTTAGCAGACTCTTAGCGCGGTACATATTACTGCCCAGGAAAAGCTGGTCTTAACCCTGGGCAAACAGCTTTGCACAACAGTGTTGCTTTGCACGGTGTTTGCGTGGCTTTTGCATGGCTTGCGTGACCCCTAAAATATGATTATGACACTTAGAAAATGCCAGACACGGAGGACACATGCTGCTCACTGATGGCACCACCAAGATGCCAACAGCTGCCACCAGTCCCAGCCAAGCACAGACAGTAAGGGGTGATCTGGCCCACAGGGGGCATCATGGTAGTGTGGCCATACAGCACACACCTGCAGACCATACATCTGTGGTGACCAACAGATGCTAGCACACACATGCAGCACTGTGGGCATGGTGGCCACTGAGTGGAGGGTGTACAGATGGCCAGACCTCACCACAGCCCAAGTGTGGCCACAAGGCTGGGGCACATCATGCAGTGCACATGGGCCAGTAGTGGGAATACACCACCACCTGTGTGCCTGTCGTTGCTTACGTGCCCCCCCAGCCACATACTGCACAACTGTACAGATGCCACAGCACAGACAGCCGGCCATGTATATGTCACTGTGAGCATCCCATGCCACTGGTGCAGCATCTGTGGATCACACAACAGCGTAACAGTACTGTCCACTGTCAGTAATCACCTGCAATCTGGGCCTGTCACTGTGTACTGTGCAGTGGTTATCATTGCCATGCATACCATAGGCATTGCTGTGTCCCTCACATTACCAGCTCCTTTGCTACTGTAGTGTCTGCTGTGCACTGTAGCATGACCTACAGTGTGACAGTTGCATGCAGCACCACCACCATATGTGCCTACGCTGTGTTGTCCCTTGGGGTACGATATGCTATGCTATGCTGTACTGTTCACATGTAGCCACAGTTATCATCATGCACTGCCTGACTAACCTACAGGTGGCACTGCGGTCGGACCTGGCCAGCCCCTGTACTTCCAGACTGACCTACAGGTGGAGCTGTGGGACCCTCCAGTAACACTGGGCAAACTGCATGCAAATCAGGGCATAATGAGATGCTAATGGAGCTGTTTGCCCAGAGACTACCTTAGTAGGGGTAAACAAACAAGATGGCTAAAAAAAGACTTGCTCAAAAGTTTGCACCTTAGAGATAAACTCTGTAAGTGCTACAAAACATCAGGCCAGCAAACAGATTTCAACGCTTACAGTACACTGCGGAATTCATGTAAAAGACAAGTCAGAGCTGTTAAGAGCAAGTACTGTAATGACCTAATGATTAACTCAGCCAATGATCCCAGAAAATTCTGGTCACACATCAAATCCTTCCTAAGATCCTCACAGTCAACTACCCCTGGTGATATGCTGATAAATGATGTGCATTGCAACGACTCACAAACCATAGCTAATTCTTTCAGCCTGCATTTCTCTGATCTCTACCAATATACCTCTTCCTTCGATCCCACTGCAGTGTCCTCCCACTCCTCATCAGCAACCTGTCTGGATAAGTTGGAAGTGTTGTCCCCTGTGCCTCCTTATACTCCTCCATTCTATTTTAAGGCTGTGTCTAGAAAGGAAGTCCTGAAGCTCCTTTGGTCCATCTCTGATCATACCAGCTCTGGCTCAGACTCCCCTGAACCCCGCCTCTTGAAACTTGCAGCTCCCCTTATTGCATTACCGCTGGCCAACATTTATATGTTATCACTTTCAAGTGGAGTGGTCCCTGACCTCTGGAAAGCTGCTCGGATCACACCTGTACTTAAAAAAGGGGATCCTAAGGTTGTCATGAACTACAGACCAATTGCCATACTCTCGGTACTGAACAAAATCCTGGAGAAAATTGTCTCAACTCAGACAACGGACTATCTACTTAAGTACAGCCTGCTCTTGGTTACCTAACATGGCTTCAGGAAAGGACATAGCAGGACTGCACTCCTTAAATTCACCACAGACACTCTTTTGAAAATGGATACTGGCAATCTGACTGAGTCTGTCTTTATTGACCTCACAAAGGCTTTTGACCTTGTTGATCACACTTTGCTTCTCTCCTCACTTTGACACCTGCATTTCTCCTCCTCTGTTGTTGACTGGTATGAAAGCTACCTGACAAATAGAACTCAAGTGATGAAATTGAGTTCTTCTGTATTGAACAGTACCACCATTAACATTGGTGTACCTCAGGGCTCCATTCTAGGGCCCCTCCTATTCTCTCTTTATATAAATAACATTGGAGCTGCTCTAAAATCCTGCTCTGCTATTCTGTATGCTGATGATCATGTCATCTATACAAGTTCTACTAATATAGACACTATCAACACAACCCTTTCCTCTGACTTTAACAATATCCAAAACTGGCTATACGACCACAAACTGGCTGTCAACATTAGCAAAACTAAAGCCATTCTGCTTGGATCGGCCCCAAAGCTCCCGGGCTTGCACAACACCACTGACGGTGCAGGACTTAGAAGGTCAATTACTGGAATGTGTGACCTCTTTCAAGTACATGGGTATCCTGCTAGATCAATCTCTTGATCTTAATCTTCATGTACAGTCTGGTTGCAGAGCTGTCAACTCCAAACTGGGTGTTGCATACAAGATTAGTTATATGCTCATGCCATTGGCTAAAATGGCCATTGCAAGGGGGATTCTGCTCCCCACCCTAACCTATGGGGCTCCCTTATTTGGGGCTGCTCATAAAACTGACCTACTCAGATGGGATATTATGTATAACAACATATGTCGCTATGACTGTTCTGCTCCTTGGCTTAAACACCACTATCAACTTTATAATGATCTTGGCTGGCTGTCTCCATTAGCTAGTAGAAAATCCTACCTTGGCTCTCTTATTGATTCGATAATTTGAAATCAAACCCCTAGGTGTCTTGCAGCTATGCTTGTTCCTCAGGACACACTCCATGGTCTACGATCAGCTGGTAAATCCTTCCTGAATTTGCCAAGGTGCGGCACTAGGAAAGGAACTGTTGCATTTGAGCATGCGGCTCCACAGCTGTGGAATTCCTTTCCCCTCGACATTAGACTTTCTAGCTCCCACACATGCTTTAAGAGAAAACTGCGCTCGAATCTGCTGATTGCTGATACCTGTTCCTGCTTTCACCCTACCTAATGACTGATGTCTCTGGCCATACAATAGTATTTCCTCACCTCTATATAACCCTCTTACTGCCTCAGCCTGTCCCGGCTCCCTTTCCCTGCCCATATACAATCTTGCACTGCAGGCATCTCCATTACACTTACATGCACTCATATAATCTAATTTCATGGCTTGATCCCCTCTTCCTCACTTACCAACCTTTTCCTTAATGACACCCCACTCTCAGTGGTTATTTCTTCCTTTTGTATTACCTGTTTTTGTTTTTGTGTACCTTGTTCTGTTTATATGATATGTCACCTGATAATTTATTGTCCAAGGTCCTCTCTATTCATTGCATAGGTAGGCACCTATGAACTTATGAATGCTCTACTCTGTATGTCTCTGATATATTGTATCCACTTTAACTCATTGTATGTAAAGCGCTTTACTTTGTATGTTCTAATATATTGTATCCTCTTTAACTCATTGTATGTAAAGCACTTATAATTTGTTATCCTGTTAAGTTTCTGCATGTCTGTACTCTCTCGGGTCATGCCTGAAAATAGTCATTTTATGGCTAGTGCACTTACCCGGTTAACAAAAGCTAAATAAAAGTAAATAAATTTGCATGTCACTTTTGAATATGGCAAAGTTTAGCACCAGGCAAATGTGTTTGCACTGGGTAAACAGCTTAGCTCCGCGCTAATCCTGTGCAAATGAGTTATCTCCGCGCAAATGATTCAGGGAATATTATACTGTTTTGCACACTGTACTTTCCTATAGGTTGCTCCCTGCAGCTGTACTGGGTCCATGCATTTGCTGGAACACACACTGGCCACCTAGGCCACCTCCACCTACCTTCATGTTGCTGTGCACTGTGTTACTGTTGTGGTCTGCACTTCCTGGTTGCTATATACAGAGCTGCCTTATTACAGGGCTGTGTTTGCCCTGCACTCCCAGCCAGTTTGCCCAGCTTCAATCCCATGCTATATTCAGAGGCTGTTTGCCCTGGGCTATTCCTTTTGAATATAGCTTGCTTTGTGCTCCGGGCTAATTTTGCCCACCAGGCAGTGCTAATTTAGCCCCAGAGCAAAGCTTTGAATATCTGGCTCTGTATATTTTCCTTCTGATGTATCAGTTTATATTTTTCAAATAAAAAACTTCCCCTACTCTCATCGATAAGTGCCATGGGATCATTAACGTCCACCTGAACAACCACCAGAACAGGCAGACAGGACCTCGGTTTAACGTCTCATCCAAAACTTGGCACCTCAGAAGTGCAGCACCCTTCTCATGGTACACTACAGTATCAGCATTGGGAATTATCCCATGTTCCCGTTGTGGACCTAGAACCCATCACCTTCTGCTCTTCTGGCCTCACAGGTCAGTGTGCAACCTACTGAACCACTGTCACTGCACTGAGATGCCATGAAGTTGCTGGCAGACCTCACCCCAGGGGACAAGTCAAGGGGGCAATGCAGCAGTGTATTATGAATGCCCTAGGAGTCCCAGGTAGCCCAGGTAAGGAGAGTCTCAACAGGAGAGTCCTTCTAGTAGGTGCCAATGAGGCAAAAATAGAAGTAAAAAAAAAAATAAATAACTGGCAAAAATGATTATATACTTAAGCAATAAGGCACGACGGGGGGGGGCTCTATGGTGGGATAATGGCCCACCTCAGGTGGAGTTGAAGCTGAGTGCTTCCACCACCTGAGAAGGGGCCGATAGCCTCCCTGCTACAAGAGTATCTGTGTGATCGTAGAAATGAGTCCCTGTCAGTACTATTTTATTTTATTTATTTATTTCAATCTAGGACTACAATACCTTTGAGCGAGGCTCTTTTACGAAGGTTCCACGTCAGCATGTACAACAGTCATCATTTTAGTTGCAAACATATAGTCATTGACTTACAGACATGTAATAACCAGTACAAAGACTTGAGCTATGAGTAAGACAAGGGAAGGGTGGGTGGGTGGGGGTGAGGTAGGAAATTGAGGGGAAGGAGGTGCAGGGGGTTGGGGAGTACAGGAGCTGGTTGGGGGCAGGGGCAGGAGTGGAAATACGGGGGGGATGTGGGCGAGGGCGGAAGACAGTGCAGCCAGGGGGCCTTGTTGAGGGAATATGACAGGTAAGGTGCTAGGGGGTGAAAAGACTGCTTGTAAGTGTTGGGTGCTGGGGCATGTGCACCTGGAACAGAGGAAATGTTAAGATGGGCAATCGCAGGATACAACCAGTGAGAGGTGCAACTTGGACTTGAAGAGGCCGAGTGTTGGAGCGGTCGCTATGTCGCTGCCAAGAGAGTTGAGCCAGTTGGATATATAAATATGTAAATAAATAAACACATTAGTAAAATGCATATTGTGTCTGCCAAAAAAAGTTACAAAATATTGAATAACTCTTTAAAAAGAAAAAAATTGTCCCATTTGGACCTTGTGTTGTGACCACTTTGCCAGTAGGTGGTGACAATGTTTTAAGCCTTAGCCTATAAAGACATAACTGCTAGTGCACAGTGTCTGGTCAAGGCACAGCCAGCTTTTTCTTTAAATTAAAAAAACACAAGGAAATGGTTTGCTTGTGGCACTAGGGAGCAGAGTCTAGCTGACCAGCGATGAGGGAAAGGGAGAATTGAGCTGCTGTGAGTGACAGACTGAAGTCATGACTGCTGGCAGCTAGGATACTGGAGCAGGGAGTGAGCCTCTATCGATTGATGTAACTGGCTGGTTTTGGAACTTGAAAAGCAGTAGGGAGTTAATGGAATGGCAAGACAGCCTGTCCATTTTTTTCATTAAAAAAACATCCGCTTGTGCTTTGCAGTCCATCCAGCACTAAGAGTGCAAGAGATAAGCAATGAGGGAAAGAGAGCCATTTCACGCAGTCACAGTCTGTGGCTGAAGTTGGCAGAGTGTTCGTTCGAGCTGGGCTGATGTACAAAAAAAAGGCAAATTTACATGTGGATGGGAGTTAGAGAAGATAGAGGGAGCCATTACTGTATGCCACAAAAAAATCCCTGTGAAAGCAAGGCATTCTTTCAGCTAGAGCAGGGTCCTTGTGGTGCTTCAGAGTACAGTGAGAATCATAGTTAGTGGGGAAGGTTCTCAGAATGGGTGTTAGGTCCTGTTTTCCAGGAACTACTTTCACACAGGCTGTTGTGCTGGGATAATGGCCCAGTTGAAAGTAGCTCTTGGCCAATCAGGAGCCCCACATTCTTTACACCCATTTCATAATAAATTATATAGTATTATTTTAAATTGAGTTATATCATCCTCTCATGTATCATATCATATCATATTATATCAGATTATGTTTTTATATAGCTATATCTAAATCTTTATCTATATCTAGGCTGTCCTGCCAGATGCAATCTGAAGGCATGTCACTCCACCATGGCCCCAAAAATCATTTCAAATTGCCACCCAGCTCCTCTGGAACTATACTCCAGCCTCCAACACCACAAACACCAGTTTATTGTACCTAATAAAACAAATGGATCCTCTACAGTTTGAGAGTCTTTTACAAATAACACCACAAATTCACTGAAAGCATGTTGTAGTTAGGTTTGTAAAACATTATTTAGGGTCAGTGAATTCTACTAAAATGTTGGGATCCAGTGTTCTGGCTGATGATTTACAATATGAGCATAGTATACTCCTAACAGCCACTACCACTCCCAATCCCCACTCAAGATGGAGAGGCCAGCAACAGAGACAGTCATATTGGGTTAGGTATGGGAAGCAGTAGGATAAAGAGGACTGGTTACGTAATCCAGCCAGTATGAGTAGTAGCAGCCTGAGTCAGCTGATGCATCCTTGATACCAGGCTGGCACTGATTACAAAGGGTCCATTACACAAAGCCAGAGCAAAGCCCAGTGTACACACCTCAGCCAACAATGCCCGCATCATCACATGCCTGCACAAAACAGCCAAGCTTTTCTCCAGTCTCTTTACATGCTGACAGTTCCAAAGACATCTCATTTTGAGTTCTGCTTGCATAAAAATAAATTCATTTCATCATTTTCTTCCTCCCTCCATCTCAAATCAAGTTTTCTCACTATATAAAATAAAGCTGAACTCATGACTAATAATTAATAATCAAAAGTAAATTCAAATGAAAACCAGTGAAGTTGACCAGTTCTGAGAACAGCAAATCCTCTTCATCATAATCCTCCTCCCCATCACAAATCAGGTTATCATAGCATATAAATAGTGCACAATTTATTATTAATAATAATAATAACTGATGTACAGGGGGCATAAAAAAGTCATTTGGCCTGATTGATCAGCTAAGGTATTTACCTTTAGGTAAATCCTGCAAAAACCCATGTCTGAGGAAGGGCATTTATAAAATGCAAAACAAAACATAAACACATTTTAAAATTTATTTTACACATGGTCCATGACATAATCACAATAAGGCACTCCATAATGTGGATAATTGAGGATTACCCACATACGTGTAGTTAAGTCACTTGGCTGTGCCTCTTGACACACCTCATAAGATGTGGGTAAATTCCCCATAACCCATGCCCTCTACTTCCTTATTGTTTAAGTAATAATTAGAGTAAAATAAAAACCATGGAAGTCACGGGTTCTAAAAACCACACATCCTCTTCATCATCATCCTCCCTCCAATATGAATCACATTTTCTCAGGCTATAAATAAAGCAAAAATTATGAAAAATAATACAGTACAAGCCACTTAATCAGGACATGGATAATAGGGATGTCTGCTTTATTGGGACATCCCACCAGGCACCAGTTAAGTGGCAATGCTACTCAGTAGGAAGTAATTCTGGTTAAATGGGATGCCCCCACCACCTAATTGGGATGATCTGTCAGCTTTGTCCCTCATTAATCCTTCACAGACCACTTGTTGATCACTCACTAATCCCCTTCTCACACCTCAGTATGTGTGAAATTATTTTCACTGCATCGTTAATTACCGCTGCTAATCACCATTCCTACCTCTCATCCCTCCCTCCCTCCCTCCTGTAAATCCAGCATTCTTCTCTCACTTGTTTCTTGCTTAGGCTTTTCTCATCAGCAGAAGGGAGCAAGTAAACAGTCCACAGAGTAAGAGAGACTTCATACTGTACTGAGGATTACTGTAAGGGGAGTGGAACACTGCCGAATAAACTGTCTGCATAGTAAGAGGGATGCCAGGCTCCACCGTATCTGTGCTGCTCAAGTGTGTTTTTTTCTTGTTTCTTGCTTTGCTTTTCTGGTCAGCAAATGGGAGTAAGTAAACTGTCCGCAGGGTGTGCTGGTTCTCATGGAGCCATGGCGTTGGTTTGTTTAAACTTTGTTTAAACATTCTCTTTTTTAAAGGTAAAATCCTCACTTCTGTTAATTGGGATGGCAGGTTAAACAGGACAAAAAGCCAGCCACCCGGCCATCCCAGATAAGCAGCTTCTACTGTAACTAAAATTTAAAATTACAATGAAATAAAAATCATATAAGTTGACAGGTTCTGAAAACAACACAACCTCTTCATCATTCTCCTCCTCCCTCCATCATAAATCACATTTCTTTATCATGCATTGATGTGGCATGTGGATGACACCATCTTCTTCTTCCCTCAACACTACACAACAGATGGTACAGTTGGACTGCTACCTGTCACTATACCAGACACCACTAACTTATCTGAGTCATTGCAGCAGCAGGGTAAAATGGATAATATACTCATTAAAGAAGTGGCAGAGATGTTTCTGACACAATTTGCAGACAAGTTTGACAGTATTAGATTGGACACATAATGTTGTATGGTAACATTATTGAATTCAGATATAAAGATGTGTTTATTCTTCATGGATACATACTGTAGACTACTGTATATCAAACAAAAACTGTTGCATGCCCTTATGGTGGTGCAGCAAAGGCAGGTTGAAGAAACCAGCAAGAATGAGTAAGCACAACATCCTGATAATACTCCTTCTGTTCGTGTGCAGACTTCACGTCAAGGCTAGATACTTAGAATTTAAAATTCTTAGCCTTTTTCAAATTCATCTTACCAATGATCAACTTTATTCATTTGATTATTCATGTCTGACAAGTTACAGTACATCTACTGCTATTCCCACTCCTACACTTCCTTGTGGAAAGTCGTCCCCCCCATACTCCTCACACTGACACTGGCACTGTTCCAGCTCACCAATCCCAGCAGTAGCATCTCAACTCCTACTCCTGATGACACCTACAACAACTTTCACATTGTCATCACCAACAAGCACAATGGGGTCTATTGACAGTAGTGCAGACTGCCTAAGTGTCATGCATCTGGAGCACATAGGCAATCCTATGCCTGAATGCCACACATCAGACCAATGTCAGCATTCACCACTGGTATGCTAGCACCATGTACACTGGATCACCCAGTTGGCCACTCAGTGCCACACTGAGGGCAGACCAGGAGACGGTCCCCACACTACACCCATGCACAGTGGCACTGTGTGCTGGGGAGGGGCTTGAAACTGTACACAAGGAGGGACTCTGCCATAACCATTTATTCACCCCCAAAAGGTTATGGGCAGGGCACAGTGGCATCAGGAGCTCCCCCCTGCACACAGCTGCCACAGCCCACTTAGCTACTTGGTAGGGCAGAAGGTGGTCATTTGGGCAAATGCCCACTGTTTCTCCTGGACAGGTTGTACACCATCTCAGGCTCCCCTGCCTGGCCATGCAGGGGGATCCACTATGGGACCAGGGATGGGCATCCTATTGTATGCCTGCCCATGGCCTGCACTCTGCCCCTGTACCATCATGTTCCTCTGCTGCATGGCTACGCACCGGTGGGTGGGGGTGCATTCCAGCAGCTGGTAATTGTGAATGCCAGAATGCACCCACATGGGTGCAGGTGCGGGGTAGCACAGGCAGGATATGCACACTTTGCATGTACTTCCTGCCCATTGGTGAATAGACCCCAATATGATTAGGTGTGAAACTGAGAACACAAAACACACAGAGTTGGTATCAGTTAAAGACCCATTTCTGGTGTAATTCCCTACATTTAATGAGTTTCATCTTTTTCTTATATTTTTGGTGCATAACTTATTTTTTGGGGAGGTGGGGTTATTATTATATAAGTTTAAAGTCAATTGGGCCAGAGAGAATATAGCAATTGGCATGGAGGTAAAGCAGAGATTACAGTGGGATATATACCCTGAGGTCAGTATTGAACAGTAACTATTACTGTAGCTCACACTGGGCCATGGCAATCTTAGTGGGTTTTGCAGATCCTGTCACAACACCATAAGCAGCAGTCCACAACCGATGTATGCCAACAGTACCAGCAAAGAGTAACATACAGTAATTAATATTCATTATTATACAATGGCAAGAAAGAATGCTGGTCCCTGATTGGTTAGACTGGGACAGGACCCATAATGTTATCGAGGCATAACATCACGTATCTAGTCCCAGTACACTCACAACCGCATTAAATGGTAAAAAAAGATTGCTCCATACTTATCCCTAACAGCAGCTTCAGCTGTCCCGAATCTCCTAGGAATCGACACTTCTCACCCCGCTCAGAAATTCTCCCCTGCCACAGTGTCACACACACACAAAAGAAAATTGTCTTACTTCCCCACCAAACAGTTGCAGCATATTGCCCTCATCTCCTAATAAATTCAAAGAGTAAAAGTAAATGAAGCCATCTGTGCTGTCTGCTTCATGCTCCTTGTCCAGTGCCAGCTTCACTGTCCCCACTCGCCACTGCATAGTGAATGACCCAGGCAGCAGCTTAACAGGTATACAGTGATTTTAATTTAAAGCACGTTTCACTTAAAAAAAAAAGACAGAAAAGAAGAAATCTCAATAAATCCACATCTTCCCATAAAGTTGTCTCCGTCAGCTTCAGCTTTCAGCTCTCCCCGCCCGCCTCAAACCTGGCTAAGCTGAGCATGCACTTCTGTTCTATAGCAAACAATTTACTTCTTGCCACACATGGTTTCCTTAATTTTCTTGGTTTGTGCTTTCTTCTCCTGGTACAAAACACACGCCTGCTATACAGTGAGAATAACACACAGACAACTAGTTCCACTGCAATGTATGGACTGTGGGGGGGGGGCAAGTACCTTCACAGAACCACAGCACAACAAACGTAGATTTCCAGCTTCACAGTGACTAAAAGAAAGAAAACTGGAGACACAGAGAAACAGGCTCAGAAATGTGTGTATGGGGGGGTGGCACAGGGGCTACTAGGACACAAAACAAGACTGCATAATGGTTTGAGGATGAAATGTTTGAGCAGCAGAGCTACAGGGTGTTTCAGGGCATGAGAGACAGAATGGGTAGGTGCTCCACCTAGTGGCCAAAATAACAAGAACTACTTTTCTTGTTAGTATTCCTACACACTGAGAAAAATATTAAAAAAATAATTGTTGATGACTTTTTTATTCTTTTTTCTTTTAGCAAATGTGCCATTGTATAATAGGAATAATGCACTCTAGGGTGTGTGTCATGCTGGGATAATGTCACTTCTCGGGTATTGAATGCATTCAACCTGCGGCCTTATGCCCAACCACCTGAGGCTTGACATTATCCCAGTAAGATACATGCCCTGTCATTGATTCTGTTCTCTTGAGGCAAGGCTGAATCTCTGGTGTACCAGTGTACTCACTGGGAGGTAAAGGCTTAATTGGAACAGCACTAGCAACTTGCAGGTGGAGTGGTGTGTATGGTTGCTAGGCAACACCACACTCCACTCAAAAAGTGCTAAAACCCATTCACTTGCTTGGGCACTGATTGTATTTCAATATTTTCTCTGTGTAGGACAGTTGCCTGACCTTTTAAGGGCAGACAAAGCCCTTGGCTAATAGTTTTATTTAAGAGTTGTAGCGAGGGACCGAAAGTACGAACTCCATGGAACTTCCACTCTCCCGCTATAAAACTCAGTGCTTTTCCAGGCATTCAACATTCTGTTCTCTTGAGGCAAGATTGAATCTCTGATGTACCAGTGTACTCACTGGGAGGTAAAAGCTTAATTGAAACAGTGCTAGCAACTTGCGGGCGGAGTGGTGTGTATGGTTGCTAAGCAACACCCACTCCACTCGAAAAGCGCTAAAACCCATTTGCTTGCTTGGGAACTGATTGTATTTTAATATTTTCTCTGTGTGGGACAGTTGCCTGACCTTTTAAGGGCAGATAAATCCCCTGGCTGATCATTTTATTTAAGAGTTGTAGCGTGGGACCGGAAGTACGAACTCAACGGAACTTCCGCTCTCCCACTATATATCTGGTTTAATGGCAAGCATCATTGAGCCCGGCAAAGGTGACATGGCTAAGGCACTGGACGTGTCTGCCGTGTCAGCTGGCGAAGTGGGAAAGGGGGAAGAGATAACTGGAAGCCAGGTAGGAAATGGTATAGGAAACACAGTTGTATTTGACACGCTGGGAAATTAATGGAGGAAGTGCACCATATGTGAAATGTTGGGGCTGTTGGAACAAATGGAGAGTCAGAGCTGCAAAAAGTGTAGGTTAATAAAAACATTGGAAAATAAACTTGAGGAACTACAAGAAAGGATAGTGGTACAATCAGGAATAAATGAAATAGCCAGGTTTGTGCAAACAACAAAAACTATAATTGAAAATTCTGAAATGGAAATAATACATAAACAGATAAATAAAGGACCAAGTGATAAAAGGAAAGTAAGCATTAATGACTGTAGTATGGATGAAGATGGCGACTGGAGCATTGTGCAAAGAGGCCCTAGGAAGTGTAGACGAGATAGAGAACAACAAACAGAGATGACTAATAGGTTTAATGGGCTAAATGATGAGGGTACTACTCTAGCTCAGGAGGATGTCAGAGAAAATAATAACACTTCAGAAATGTGCCAGGAAACTTCTAGTCTTGGTATTGGGAGAAGAAATGTACCAGGAGGGTCTACTAACCAGGAGAGAAACACAAGATCTGCAAACTTAGGAAATCACAGGCTAGAGAGAAATGCACAACCCGGCATATTAGATAATCCTGGTAACAAGCATAGAGACGTAGTGATCATAAGTGACTCTGTCCTTAGGACTGCTGATAGGATGATTTACAGTAATAGAAAAGAGCATGTTACTTTTTCTTGTTTACCAGGAGAAGGTATAGCCGCTATAAAGCCACAGCTGGATGGGTTCTTTGAGAATACAGTTAATCCTGTGGCTATATTGCATATAGGTACTAATGGTATTGGGAGGAGGGACCTTGCAGGTATCCAAAGGGACTTTGAAGAAGTAGGAAGGGTTTTGCAAAATAGAAATATTCCTTTGGTTATTTCTCAGGTCCTTCCAGTCCCAAGAGCAAATAAACAAAAATGGATGGATATATCCAGATTCAGTGGTTGGCTAAAAAGTTGGACTCAAAGAGAGGACTACCAACTGATGGAGCACTGGCAAAGGTTCATTAATGTATCTAATTTGTTTCCACTTGATGGCCTCCACCTGAATAAATATGGGCTTTGAGTCTTGGCTGATAGATTTAATACTAAAATAGGGAAAATTTTAAATTAATGAGTGGGGGAAGGGTAGTGACTCTTTATTGAGAACAGCAGATAAGGAGATAAACTCTAGTGGGAAACTTGATTATTGGACTCTGCTGCTAGTGAATGCTCGGAGTTTGGGGAAAAAAGGAGGAATTGGAGGTCATATTAAAGAAGGATGGTATTAAATTGTGTGCTGTAACAGAAACATGGTGGCAAAAGGATGACTGGGGAACAAATATTGATGGATTTCAGGTATTTAGATGTGACAGAGAAAATAGACAGGGAGGAGGTGTGGCTTTATATGTTCACAGTGATATTGTAGCATATGAAATGAAAACTGGTAAGCACTTAGAATTTGAACAAATAGTGGTGCAGATTATACCTCCTATGGGGAAACAAATATTAGTGGGTGTGTATTATAGACCCCCATCGCTAAACAGTGGAAAAACACTTGAACTAATGAAGAGCGTTAGTGATTTGAATGAGTCCAAAAATGTATTATTACTTGGTGATTTTAACGTCAGTGGCATCGAATAGAATACCTGGTCCTCTTCTTCACCTTGTGAAGATGCATTTTTGGAGGCTATAGATTCTCTGGCATTACAGAACTATGTACAGGAAGGTACAGGGGGAGCTAACATCCTAGACCTGGTTATGAGTAATATGAAAGAACAAATAATCGACTGCAGAGTAAGGGAGCCTTTAAGTGGGAGTAACCATAACATGGTCGAGGTAAAAACTGAAATAAAAAGTACTCCACAGGCTGGAACTACTGTGATAAGAAATTACAATAAAGTAAATTATGCTAGGTTGAGCCAGAAGGTGGAAAATTGGGACTGGAAGACACGTTTTAAGGGGTGTACAGTAGGTGAAATGTGTAGTGAGTTTAAATTGTTTTTCCACCATCTAGCTGAAACAGAAATTCCAATCAAGAGGAAATATAATGTTAAAGGGAAGATTCCTGCTTGGTATAATAATAAAATTAATAGATTAATTAGTAAGAAAAAATAGAGCATATAAACAGTGTAAGAGAGAAGGTACAAAGGAGTACAAGGTCAAATATAAAACCAATCTAAGGGAAGTAAAAAAAGAAATTACCAGAGCAAAGAAAAACTTTGTAAATAGTTTGGTAACTAAGGTATCAGATAATCACAAAGCTTTTTATGTGTATATTGCTTCCTTAAAGCAAAATAATAATAATGTGGGTCCCCTATTGGTGGGGCAAAAAAATGTAACAAATCAAAGAGAAATGTCAGTAGAGTTCAATAAATATTTTAACAGTGTATACTCTAGCGGGATGATTCCTGACCCTATATCCATAAAAACATCTGATATACCTTTAGTAATCTCAGTAGATACTGTGAAGGATAAACTATTGAATTTGAAGGTTAATACTTCCCCGGGACCGGACGAATTACATACAAAACTTATTAAAGAACTTGTCACAGTTATCTGTAATCCACTTCAGGCCATCTTCCAGTCCTCTATAGATTATGGAGAGGTGCCAGAAGACTGGATGATGGCAAATGTGATTCCAGTCCACAAAAAGGGACCCAAAACTGACTGTTCGAATTATCGTCCCATAAGTTTAACTAGTATATTGAGTAAGGTAATGGATTCTATTATAAAAGAGCATATTGAAAGTTTGTTAAGGGAAAAGGGATATGTAGGTATTACACAGCATGGAGTCACAAAGGGACAATCATGTGTGATCAACCTGCTATCTTTTTTTGAGATAGTAAGTACGGCCCTGGACAGCGGATTATCAGTAGATGTTTTATACATCGACTTTGAAAAGGCATTTGATTCTGTGTCCCATGGTGAATTGTTGTGCCTTCTGGAGAAATTGGGAGTGGGTTCCTATGTAGTTAGATGGATCACTGCATGGTTGATTAATAGGAAGCAGCGTGTCAGTATCAAGGGTGAAAAGTAGGACTGGATTGCGGTGCCCAGCGGAGTCCCTCAAGGCTGTGTTCTGGGCCCACTTTTGTTCAATGTACTGGTCTCGTCTATGAACTGTGATGGTAAAACATGGATGGTTAAATTTGCTGGTGATATCAAACTTGGGTCAGTTGTGACAAATAGATTAGAAGCTCAGAGGTTCCAGGAAAACATTGATTTAATATATATGGCAGCAGTAGGGAAGAAATTGAAATTTAATATAGTCAAGCGTAAAGTCATGCACTTGGGAAGGAATAATCCTAAGTTAAAGTATTTCATAAATGGAGCCCAGTTAATGGAAACAGAGGTGAAAAGGGATTTGGGAGTATGGATAAATAAAGACTTAGAGTCCAATTACCAGGTAAATGAAATATTTAAAAAAATTGTACAGAATCTTAGCTTTAATTATGAGAAATATAAGGAGTAGAGAAAGGGAGGTCATCATGCCACTGTACAGGTCTCTTTCCAGACCCCATTTGGAATATGCCGGTAGTGTATGAAGCCCCATTTTTATTAAGGATATGTGTAGGCTGGAGGGGGTACAGAGACAGGTGATGAGGAGTGTGTCAGGATTGGAAGGATTGTCTTATGGGGATAGACTAAGGGAGCTTGGTTTGTATTCTTTACAATACAGAAGATATCATGGAGATATGTGTCTGATTTACAAGGCATGTAGAACTCCTGATTTGTGAGAATGTTTGGGTTTAACAGCAAGATCTAGTTTAATTACAGATCAGGGTCATCAGTATCAATTAAAAGGAGAGAATTATAATAGGAACTTGAGATGGTCTTGGTTTTCACAACGAACAGTGGATCAATGGAACGATCTGCCTAGTCAGGTAGTTTCTAGTGAAACCATGAATGAGTTTAAAACTGCTTTAGATAAATATAGAAGCAGCTGTCTATATGATTTGAGGTTGTAAATAGTGCAGGACATTAATGACCTTTTGGCTAATGTTCCTGATATTTTCCTATGTTTCCTATGTATTCATTATTCCTTTACTAACCTCAGGGCTTTCCTCTCATTTGTAGTTTGCTGTACTTGTGTCAATTACTGCACTTGGAGATTAAGTTGTTTAGCTATATTTGAAGATGAATCAAATTTCTGGGCAGAACTCGAAGCCGAACTGCATTGCCAGTAGACCATTACTCTCTACCTTGTCTTACACTTAGGAGTTTCCATGTACAGTTGTGGACAAGTGGATCAAATCAATAGAGCACCTACAGTCGGTGAGGCACAACAAATGGTATCACAATAAAAATCCGTTTATTATTACAAAGTAGTGCAAATATATCTCCATACAATCCTGACCAGCCAAAAAAACACTGAATGCAGGACAAAACATACCGGCTACCGCCACTTAAAGCTTATCTTTCACTCAGTGTTAGCTAAGCTTCGTCAGAGCTTTCTAACACAGTGACGTAGTGCCAATATTTATGGATCCATCAAGTGGTTTTAACAGTGTGACATCATACATTTCAAGCACAATGGTTGGTTAAAAAGTTTTTTTGAATATTGAGAATTAACTACTGATCACTATAAATATTGGCACTTCTTCACTGTGTTAGATAGCTCTCTGTTGAAGCTTAGCTAATGCTGAGTGAAATATAAGCTTTAAGCAGTGGTAGCTGGCGTGTTTTGTCCTGCCTTCAGTGGCTTTTTGGCCAGTTAGGATTGTGTGGAGATTTATTTGCATTACTTTATGATAATAAATGGATTTTTATTGTGATACCATTTGTTGTGCCTCACTGACTGTGGGTGCTCAACCGATTTGATTCATTTGAATTTATCTTGTGTAACACCAAATTAACTTTCCTGCTGCTCCTCAGTCATCGCATGTCATAGTTATGGACACCATGCTACAATAGTGTTTTTAAGGTAACTGATATATGTCACAAAACTGCAACCAGGTGGTTTTAAAAAGTTTAAAACATGACTTCATCAGCTGCCCTAATGGTCCAGCCATACCTCCTCTCACTATCGTGCTGATGACTGGGGCTCAGAAGCTAGCTCAGGAAGTCATGGTAGAGGCCAAGCCACGGCCAAGACAGCTGCCACTCAGCAGTGTATCTTGGCCAGTAAAGTTAGGTGACAGTGGGGATTCAGTTAATTCCAGTTTTGGAGTATTTGATTTCCAAACATAAAGCAAAAACTTCCTAAATAAAGGGGAAGAAAGTCATTGACTTCAGAATATAACACAAAAAATGAGATGTCTTCCGAAACTGCAGTCATGGGAGTCAAGAAATTCTGGGTTTTTCTGAAAATATTTTATTCTATCACTAACATGTATATTAACATCAATTAATTGGTCCATCTTAGAATACCTTCTTCCAAAATGTTGGTTCCGAGAAGTTACTTGACTCCAGAAACTTGGAATGACTTCCGTATTTTGACTAATGGAAGTTTCAGACTTTCACTAAAAATAAATTAACTGAACCCCTGGGTGACGGGTTCCACTTTTGCAGTGACCCCTGTGGCTGAACAAACCAGGGGAAAAAAACTGCCATCTGAATGATAGTGAAGCTATTGCCTGAAAAGGGTATATTCCAGGTTACAAGGTATATCCCTGAAGGTAATGGCAGGTTAAAAAATCAACATGGAAAAATATAACTTTATTAGGCTGGCCCAGTGGCAAATATGGCTGAGGCACTGGGTGTGCCATCTCTCCTCACATCTGCAACCTGAGTTCAGAAACAGAAACGGGGTCACTCAGGGGCTGGCTGATGGAGGGAGGATTGGGCATCTCAAGGATAACTCTCCTCCCTCAAGGAAAGAGGTACATGTGTCCTTTTAGGCAGCTGCCACCTGCAGGATCTAGGTGGCAGTGCAACAGGATGCCAGGTAAGGGTCCTCACCTGCATGATGCCAAGCAGAATCTCGCCAGAGGTGGCACTTGCACCATATCACTTCACACATCGAAGAGCAAAACACAGAAGAAAATCCCTAATAAAGGCTGGATGAGGACCCATTCCCCCACAGGCCCCACACCAGTGACTAGACATCTTCGAGGCCCTGTGGCAGAGGACCACCAATGGAGCATGCTAAGTCCCAAAGAAGCAAGGTGGTGGGGCTGGGAGGACTGGCCCAGATGAAGGCTGGTCTGTAGTTGAGGGGGATAAACAACTGATAAAAGGAAAAAAAATGACTATTTTTTTACTTTTGTTTATTCATATTTATATAGATATAAATGCAGAATTACATTAATGTTTGTTAAAGTACCTTATTATTATATCGAAAAATACTAATCCCAGATATCGCTGAATGTCAACAAGAAAACGGCTTGAAAATACTGGTTTATATGTTGTTGACATTCGCTGACAACCAAATTAATTTTTTTATTTCTAAATACAAGTGTAGAAAACTTACAAAAACATTATACATGATTCCACAGGAAGATATATATCAACATGAACATAAAGTAAGAAGTGAAGGCAGTTTGTAAAACTTTTCTGTAAACTTAATATTTTATGTGGCAGCTGTCAGCTACTGTACAGTATATGTACATTTTTCAGTGTACAGTAGTGTCACCTACATGTACAGTAATCACCCTCAGTGTTACTAAGCACGCCACAGACATCCCATGACATCACTTTTAAATCACAGAATAAAACATTTCACAACAAACAATAATTTGGTGGAGATCTTTCAGAAGTTGACTTTTGGCCTAGTGCTGGATGTGCCCTATCCATATTCAAAGATGAACCATTGCTAAATAAACCAGTGCTAAATTTATTAAAACAACTACTGAATCTTGTTTAACTATACAAACTGTATATTGTAACATACCTGTATATAACTGTAATCTTGCATTGCTGTTGAAACTGTCATTTTGTGTCTGTAACCTTGTAATTCCACTATGCTGTTACTATGTATACTGTATGTCTATTTCTGTACTCTGACTCAGAGTCTTTGTAAATGAGCCTCTGACTCAAAGGCTGTAATTCCTAAAGTATGCTAAATAAATAAATAAAGATGTACCCTCTTGGAGATCACAGTCCTGCCTCTAAAGAGTTTTTCTAATTTGCACCACATTCCTTTTCTGTATTCATTCCGGTATTTGATAAATTCACAAGCTTGATATTTCAGATTTGTTTTCTATAAATAGCTTTTTTACTTATTAGCATTTTTCTCCCCATTCTGCACCTTTGTCCCCCACTTAGACAATTGGAGTCCTTGTGGTTACACCCTTCCTACCAAGCTGGTTGGGAGGAGGAGGAGGTAGTGAGTGCCTTCACAGCTTAAATCTTGTCTTTCCTAAACTGAGTCTGTCAGCAGAGGGTGCACAAATGCTGGCTGGTCTGCCCCCAGAAGCTGACTGCCTTACCTCTGCAACTCACTCAAAAATGAATGAGATTCTAGGATTCATAGGTTAACCCCAGTCTCTCAGTGGGGCAGTTCAATATTGTGCCACCACATATATTTCCTCATTTTAAATCTAGTTATGTCTGTCTGCAATAAATATGTGACAGCAAACTTTAAGCTCTTGTATAATTATACATCTGTCCCTTCCTTTCTTCCACATATCCCACTTATTTCTCTCACTTTAATCTCCTTTATGTCTTGGTGTCAGTCCTGCAAGGATATTATTACTTCTGTCATTTCTGTAGGAACTAAAGCCTTCCCTGCTAGATTCTTTTGATTTCCTGGGGGATATATCTTCATACGTACACTCAGCACTTAGGATGCCTGTCTAGTCTCTTAAAAAAAAGAGTGTTCTGTGTTGGAATGATAGCCTGTAAATAGTACTATCTGCTTACGTGCGCTTTATGCACCTTTTTATTACTCAAGTTGGCACATGTATTAACCCTGGTTTTAGTAGTTGTGTCCTTGGTTATACCTCTGAGATGATTTCTGTTTCCTCTTTTTTATAATCTTTGTCTTAGCAAAAGGAAATTGTTGCCATATTGGTCCTTTGTTGGACCAGCATATATAGTACATGTACAACCTGTACAAAGATGGTATAGTGTACAAGTTTCAGGGCCCCACATGTCCTTTCTTCAGGTGAATAGTGAAGTGAGCAAAATAAGTATTTATATACACTGTGATCCATTGTTTCAAAATAATAATGATAGAATAGGTGAAAAGAAATTAACAGGAAGGGTGGGTTAGCAATGAATAGGAACAGATCTATAGCTGTGAGGGGATGATTAGCAGGAAGTGCCAAGATATTCATAAGAGAGGCTGACTAGATGCATTGAAGTGTTAATTTGAAAGGCGTCCAGACAAGAACTCAGAATAATTAAGACATGGAGTACAAAGTGCAGGGCAGGTCACAGGAACAAACAAAAAAAAGTAACATACAGTATTAAAGTTTTACATAGTGTGTCATAAATCCAGTGTCCTGAATGAGTCCATTAAAATGTGAATTAAATTGTTTCATATACTGTACTTTAGTTCCTATTCAACCACCAGCTAAATAGGCCAGAACAGCACAATAAAAATAAATTGATCCTACACATCTCAATCAAGCAATATGCTTTACCCAATTCAGAACAGAAAGAGCACACATGGATGCTATACAGGGGAACCCAGGCAAGCACTGCAAACCAGGATGAACCACTACTGACACACAATAGTAAACCAGATTATCAGCACACCAGTAGGACAACATCTTTCCCCACCAGACCATTCCCTCTTGGACCTGTCTGTCCTGATACTAAGAGGCAACTTCAAAAACATGCAGGAGAGAAGGACATGCGAAGTAAAATATATCAAACAATTTAATTTGAATTTTAACAAGCTTAATTGGGACATTGGATTTATGGCACACTATGGAAACTTCAAACTATATGTTACTTTTTACAATGTTTTTTTTTTTCCTGTCTGTGACCCCCAGCACTCTGTGTATCTCAGGTGTTTCCTGTCAGGATACCTTTCAAATTAAAACTTAAAGGCATCCATTCAGCCTGTCTTCTGAATATCTTAGCATTTCCTGCTCATTATCCCCTCACAGCTATAGACCTGTTCCTATTTAATGCCCACCCACCCTTCCTGATACACAAAGCTGGAAATCCAGGTTGATACATCATCTCTGAAATTGCTACACTCACTGAGAACATTTCAGAACTAATTGAATCCATTTTAAAGCCACTAGTGACAGCTACCAGCAGTTTTATTCAGGACACCACAGATTTTCTCAGAAAACTGAAGCAAATTAGATAGCTACTACCCAGCACTGTCCTAGCCACAATGGATGTCAGTGCTCTCTACACTAATATCCCACATGAAGATGGCATATCAGCATGTCAGAGATTTTTACATGACAACACATCCGTAAGAGACATTCCAGAAAGCAGCAGCAACACCCTAATAAAATTCACTCTGACACACAACTTCACATTTAATGGCAAACTGTTTTAAGGAGCATGGGGCAGCAATGAACAAAAAAAGAGCACTACAATATGCCAATCTTTTGATGGCCAGTCTAGAAGAAGATTTTTTTTTGTACTTTCTATTTTCCACCTACCCCTGCCTCCTGCTCTTCACTTCTTCGGGAGCGCCTGGCATCTGCCTCAGTTCCTTCCATACCTGGAGCCCTGCAGCAGTTCCCCCATGTAGCCTTGGATTTCCCCACAGGTGGGGATGAGGTGTGGCTCCAAGCACCCCGAACTAATGGCACTTCATCGGGGCCATTGCATGGGACAGGCAGGGGACCATTGAGGTCTGTGCTGGTGCACCGTCTACCCAGAGCAAAGGAGGTGTTTTTCCTGTTCTTTCCTGGGTGTGCCATGTGCCCTGATGTCAAGGCGGAGCTCCACTGATGTCTGGCATGCCCAACCCTCCTGGAGTGGCTAAGCACTTGCTGTACCCCAGGCCTCCGCCTGGGGTCAGTCAAGCTCTGAATCTTGTCCCCCCCCTCCCTGAAGAAGGTGAGCAGTCCACAGACACTCAGCCTTCTCCCCCCGGCCAGCTCTCCAGCTCCCCAGGCTTGTTCCCAAACCTGGGTTGCCAGCATCACGAGCAGTAGTGCTACCACTGCACCGTCGGGCTGGCCTAAGGAGATTTTTTAAACACCACCCCTATAAACCATTAGTTAACCTCTGATATATAGATCACATATTCCTTATTTGGAAAGATGATGAATACTCACTTAAAAAGTGCCAACAGGATTGCAACACCTTTTACCACGCTATAAAATTTACCATTGAATACTCTACCATCAGTATAAATTTTCTGGACACCACAGTCAGAATTGCTAATAATGGACATATACAAACTGCTTATTTTCATGTATTTATTTTATTTATTTATTTTTGGATTACAATACCTCTGAGCACAGACGACTCATTTACAAAGGTCCACATCAGTGGGGAGGGGAGACAAAACACATAAAGGAGTAAAAGTACAATGTTTCCAAAACAGTAAAATAAAGTGAGCAAGAATATATGTATCTATATGCAGTTTTGTCATTCTAATAGGAGGAAAGCATAGATGAGAGGAGGAAGGATAAAGATATGAGAGAGAAAGACAGGTAGGAAGGGACAGCCATAGGCCTTGTCAAGCTGATGTGGGCGGTAGGGACAGGGGGTGAGGTGGGCCAGGGGGTAAGAAAGGTAGGAGGTGGCAACCATAGGCTTAGTCAAGCTGGTGTGGGATGGGTAGGGGTGGAGGGGTGAAGTGGATAGGGTGGTAAGAAAGGTAGGACGTGGCAGCCATAGGCCTTGTCAAGCTGGTGTGGGAGGGGTAGGGGGTGTGGTGGATGGGGGTAGCCAGGGGCCTTGTCAAAGTGTGAAAAGGAGGGTAGCCTCAGAATTATAGAGGTAACAGCTGAGATACAGGATTATCCAGTTGTGAGGAGAAGATTAAATGCTAGTAGATGGGAGTCTCAGATGAAGCAATCACAATAACTGTTGGCCATGAGATGTTGGCATAACTTCAGTTTGAATGGTCCCAATTTAGGTAGGGTAGTTATATCACTATGAAGAGTATTAAACCAGTGAGGTGCTCTGTAGGCAAGTGAACATCCATTGCCCCTGGGCTGTCCAGCATCTAGGAACATGGAGATGATGGCTATTCGAGCTTTGTGTATTCTGTGAACTACAGTGGGGCTTGACAGGTTTATGGTGCCTGATGGCAGGAGGCGAGAAGTGCCTTTTTGACTAAAAGACAGGTTTGGTATTGGATCCTCCCAGAGAGCTGTAGCCAACCAGTCTCAGTGTAAAGATTACAGGTGTGAGTGAAACATGTGGACCCCATGAGTAGTCTGCATGCCTTGTTCAGAGCAATGGATATCCTGCACAATGAAGACATGGGGGCTGCTCCATAGATTACAAGACCATAGTCTACAATGGATATGACGGCACTATATATAGCAAGTCGGAGGGCTTCTGGAGTAAGGCAGTGTTTATATCTATGTAGGAGACCAATCTTGACGTTGAAAGCCCTGGCTACATTATCTATATGTTTAGTATAGGATAGACAGTTGTCTAAGGTGACCTCCAGGTATTTGAAATGTGGTATTTGTTCAAGAGGGACTCCAAGACAGTTTCTGTTGGTAAGTGTATGGGATTTGTGCTTGTTTTGGGTGCTGCCAAACATCATTACTTTAGTTTTCTTGTAGGTGAGGATCAGTTTATGTTTAGAGAACCAGTCCTCTACTTCCGCAAACCCACTCTGAAGGTGAAGTTCCAGTTGCTTGGGGTCGTGGCTGCTGGAGTAGATGACCACATTGTCTACATGGAGGAGGATGCTTTGGTGGCAGAAATTAGGAAGGTTATTAAGGAAGATGCTGAGTAGGAGTAGCCCCAGGATTGAGTCCTGTGGCATGCCAGAGCAGACGGGCTGTCAGTCAGATATGACATTGACTATTTTCACCCATTGAGAGCGGTCTTCGAGATAGCTTGTAAACCAAAGTTTCGTGTCAGAGGAGAGGCCAGTAGTGGCAAACTGTTGGATGAGTAGTGAGTGATGGACAGTATTGAACGCCTTAGTGAGTTCTATGAAGGTAGCTCCTACTAAGGTGCCCTGATCCAGAGATTGATGAATAAAGCCAGTGCTGTATACAGAAAACCCACCAGACACTGATACCTGAATAATTCCAGCTTCCACCCAAGGCACACAAAAAGGTATGTGTTCAACAGACAGTCAGTTCAGTCTCATTGGATCTGCTCAGATGAGATAACAAGAAACAGACAGCTGTCCTCACTTCATAATTCCTTCATCCAGCAAAGCCACTCCCCAAGACAAACTGACAGAGAAATGAAACATGCTATACAAATACCATGAGAAAATATACTGGAATACAGGCAAAAAAATCATACTGATTGCACACCTGTAGTTGTTACATATGGCACCATGCTAGCACTCCTTCAGCAAATGATTAAAGAATTACAGCCCATGCTGAGTGAAGATAAAAGACCTAAGAGACATCTTCCCTGAACCAGTTGTCATTGCCTACAAGCAGCCCCCTAACCTTTCTAACATAATACTTCATAGCAAACTCCCAAGAGACCAAAATAACCATAGAATGAGGGGAACAACACCCTACAACAATGAAAGATGTAAGGCCTGCACCTACATATGCACACAGACCACCACTAAAACAGGCCAGAACAGCACAATAAAAGTAAATTGATCCTACACATCTCAATCAAGCAATGTGGTTTACTGAATTCAGTGCAGAAAGAGCACAAATGTAAAAACAAGAGGTGAAGCAAGGCAAGCACTGCAAACCAGGATGAACCAACACCAACACACAACACTAAACCAGATTATCAGCACACCTGTAGGACAAAATGTTTTCCTACTAGACCATTCCTTCTTAGACTTGTCTGTCCTAATACTAAAGCAACTTCAAAAACACACAGGGTAGAAGGATATGGGGACTAAAATATTAAATACATTTTATAAATAAGTATTAAATAAATATTAAATAAATTAAACAATTTAATTCAAAGTTTTAATAAACTCAATGGGGACATGGGATTTATGACACACTGTGGAAAACTTTAATACTGTATGTTACTATGTACAGTTTAATTTTCTTTCTATGACCTCTCCCCCAACACACACACACACACACACACACACACACTCTATCTCAGGTCTTTACTATTCTGAGTTCCTGTCAGGATACCTTTCAAATTAAGAATTCAAGGCATCCTTCAGCCTATCTTGTAAATATCTTAGCACTTCCTGCTAATCATCCCATTACCACTATAGACTATGTATTGCCTTCCCACCCTTCCTGTTAAGTTCTTCTCACCTAACAGATTATAATTATTTTTGAAATAATGCATCACAGTATATATAAATGCTGCTTATTTTGCTCAGTTTGCTATTTACCTGAAGAAGGAACCTGTGGGCCCTCGAAAGCTTGTGAACTATACCTTCTTTGTACAAGTTATATGTTGGTCCAATAAAAGGTGTCCAAATACTGCTTCTGATGACTACCTTATAGGCTCCTCACTCTCAATGTCTACCTTGTAGCTACATGCACAGTATGCTTTAACACGTGGCTTAATTAGGCCCATGTTTCTCTCCCTGGGAAAAATCAAACAACCTCTTAACTTCATCAGACTGAGACTTTTCTATGTGTCTTTAAGCAGTCTTATATTTATGAACAAGGTCATAGGGTGGCTTATGAAGATCCTAGGTGTCTATATGATGGAGATCTCACACCCTGATGGCTGCCATCTGTGCTACTGGTGATGAAACAGGAAATCTCATCAACATACTGCCATTTTCCTTTTTCAATTAAGTTTGAAGTTTTACATTATTGGACATTATTTTTCTTCTTATCTTCTTTTAAAGTAGGATACTTGTGAGTTGTGCCTTCATACAGTAGCCCCTACTTTGTGTAGTTAGAAACTTAACATCAGTTTATGGACCACTAAAGCAACACTTATACGTTGAAAATACACAGAAAAACAATTCAGTGTTTCCACATCTGTTTAAATGACAGTCATACACTTTAAAAGGAGACAAAAAAAATGACTACTGTACACACTCACACATTTATGAGACATTTTTACTAGATAAAAATGCACATTAGGAAGGGAGAGAGATTCAGAGCTCCCAATTCAAGTAATGTTTAGGCAAGGTAAAGGGGAAGTACAGTAAACACTGCTGGGTAGCACAACTTCTGAAAGCCCTTAAAAAGATCTTTCAGAAAAAGGTATTGGGTTTACTTACACATTTCAGCAATTCATAAATATTAAGATCTATATTGTTCATAAACTAAACCAAGGCAGTAGCAATTTCATGAACTCTTGAGACAAAAAGTGATTTCACTGAGGGACACACTATATGTTGTTAATTACAATTTGTCCCACAGTGATTTATTTATTATTTTAAAAGTTTTACCAGGAAGGCACACTGAGCAGTAGTGCTCGATTCCAGGTGCATCCTGGGGGAAGGGGGCAGAGGGAAACAGCACATACAGAAGGCAGTAAACATCCAATAATTTGCGATAAACAAGGGGTAATACAGTACGTACTTAACAGGAAGCTGATATCTCTTTCTATTTCAAAATGTCATTAAATGGCTGCTGCCTTGATTTAGTTTACAGATTATTTAGATATTTATATCTCAGGACTCATTTTCTCTACATGTAAGCCCAATACCTTGCTTGATATTTTCATTGGCTTTTAGAATTTACATGGCTAGGCAATGTTTATTTTCCCTTTAAAGCAGCTGTTCTAGTTAACCATGAAGTCTTTACCACTTCCTTGGGGCTTGCATTGCCAGTTAATACATAGATTCAGATTTTTCGTTTGAGGCTTTTTACAGTTTTCAGATAATTACTTCTCTTGATTTTTAATGTATATGTAATGCTGCATGAGTCCACAGAAAATATGATAGCTCTTGTATCAGTTCCTGTTTTTGTACCCTCTAATTGCAGGCATTAGTTTGCTCCAATGAACACACAGCTGGCAAAGGAAAGAGTAGGACATGTTAATTACATCAGACAAATTAACCAGTGACAAAATATCACTGTCCTCTTTCCTTTAGAATCCAATATGGCAAGTCTGACATGGATATGTGATACACTGTCAAAAAAGGAAAACAGAATAAATTGAATTGAAAAGATTACAACTTTTTTGTTGTAATGTTCATTTGTTACCATACATGATAAAAAGAACATGTTTATAAACTAGTACTGTTGTTTTAAGGAATACTCCCCAGACATGTTACATACATACAAATGTACATATGAACATATGAAGAAGCCAGCAGAAGAAGGCCATTTGGTCTGCCTAGTCTGCTCGTATTGCAGGGTCCACAGCTTGAGCTACTGACCCTGCTCCCCCTACTCCTTCTAACCTTTCCATCCTCTCTACCCATGATCCTTACCTTCCCCCTATGCCTTTCCCAGTAAATGATGATGCAAAATACACACCTACAGATTACCAATACTTACAGAAAAGGATCCATTATTCATTTCAAGTGGCCTTTTTAAGTTATTTTCTTGTCCATTGCTATTTCATAAGCAACAGGATAGAAAGGATGATCCATTCATTTTAATGAGCATTTTAAAAGTTATTTCTAGGGGGCCATCAGTACTTTAAAATAACTTTTTTTGAGGGGGAGCTAAACAATTTCACATGCTATATCAAGTCCTATAAATGAAGTTTTCTCCCTTACAGTATATTATTATATTCTTTTTCTGGTAGATCTCAAGAAAAATACATCTTATCAAAAATCTTACCCTGATGGTCCAGTAGGCACATATTGTACTGTTAGGCAATATGTACCTCTAGCATTTTTAAACAAGTGCCAGTTCTGTATCTTAATCAAGAACTCCTGTGCTACCTAGGCAGTTAGGATTCACCACCTTTCCAATGTTCCTTGCTAAAAACAGATGGTCATTTTTGTGTGCACCCAGTCCTACAATTGGTTTGCATGTGCAGTTGTGGTTTTCAAATGGGCCAGAGTGTACATACTCACATATGGCATGTACTGCATGCAACTATAAAACATTGAAGTCAAGACTGGGTGTCTGTCATTCTCCATTTGTAAGCTTTTTTCAAACATGTTTAGTTGCTGATGGGGACCATGGTATAAGTAAATGCTGATGCAAAATACACTACTGTACCATCAAACACAAACATTAGACTACTGTACCTCTTTTAAATCAAAATGAGTATGCCATAAGGGGTAGTAGGAAGAACAGTATGGATAGAGGGTAAAGGCAGTTGGTCAGCAAGCTGGTGTAGGTACTATATTAAAGTGTGTTGTATTTGTTTCTAGCTCAAAATACATGAAAATACATGTGATTTGTGCTTGTCACATTGTTTGCAAAATATAGTGCCTGTTCTTAAATAAGTTGCATGTGTACTTTAACACATGATTAGCATGTGCACATCTGGATATGGGCTGTGCATGCACTGGAAGCCAGCTTGAAAACATGACCAAAAGGTATTAAAGAGCAGCTGACACCTTCAGGAGAATTTTAATGAAAACATAATATTTAGGCACAGTTCTGCTTGTATTTCACATTAGTTCTGTATTCTTCCTCCCTATTATTTTTTACTGAGATAATTTGCTTGAAAACAGGATTTTTTGCTCCTGAAGAGTTCATCTATTCATATTGCTTTCTCCCTACCTGAAGTCATAATGTACTGCTTGTGTCTTCACAGTTACTGCCATGGCAACAGATTGTTATGTCACAACAGAGGATTATGACATGAAGTAGGGAGTAAGCTATACAGGCAGATGAACTCTAAAGAAACTCTAAGGGATAATGATCATATATTCATGCAAATTTCCCCAATAATAAATAATGGGGAGAAATATATAGGTTATAAATGGAATGCAAGCAGAATTGTATCTAATTATTATGTTTTTTTAAAGTTTTATTTGAGGCATCAGTAGCTCTTTAAATTTTATGTAGTTCTTAACTGAAGTATATGTGTCCAGTCTAAATGCTTAATCCAACTACAACACACAAGTTTTGTTATCAAAAAACTGCTCAACAATTAGCTTTGTTGACTCCAAATAAAGTTGATTTAAGGATGGAGCCAGAGTTGACATCTCCCCAGAATAATGGTATCATTGTGGGTCATCCTCAGTAAAGCTAGAAAAGCAATAAAGAAAAGTTGTTCAGTCTCTGCTCTATGGATAGCTTGAGGGCTTTTGGCAACAATATTATTCTATTCAATGACATGAATTTTTATTTTTATTTTTAATTCTTTAGTTATCGGAAGTCCACCTGGATGGGAAATAGGAATCTATTTAACAGGTGCCCTGGCTCTTCTAGGAGTTGTTGGAGTAAATCTTTGGAAACTATGGAAATCTGGGAATTATCCTGAACCCTCTCCTTTTCCAAACTATGACTATAGATATCTAGAGCAAAAATATGGAACCTCGTATTCTGAGATCAGGCAAAAGGTAATCAATAGCTTATACAGTTTCTTAGTGCCACATAGTTTCTATTTCCATCTGTGTTGCTGGGTACTCTCACTTGGAAGCTGTACCTGAAGACATCTCATGAAGTCTCTTATTGGTTATTAATGGAGTTTTTCCCTGTTACTATCATAAAAGGTTATCAGCACATTACCTGTTTAATTTTTTGAACTGTTTTGAAAGGAAATACATTAACATTTAAATTGCAACAGCAGTAAAAATTATTGTGGCAATTTGTTTTTATGCTATTTTAAGTATTATTTTTCTGAAATGATGTTGAAAATGTTATTATACTTCTCTACAAACTGAACATAATGTCAGCTCCAGAACATACAAATTCATATCTACAGTTTCTTACAGTCTGTCTGTCTGTCCATCTAGCTATGTATTTACTGTACCTTCAAAACCATACTCTGAAGGGCAGGGCCATGTGACAGGGGTTTTATGTGAAATATTATATTGCAATGGCAGTAAACCCCATCATTATAACTTATAAGCCACCTTCAGTACTCAAACAGGACCCAATATTCAAAAGTGGCTACTGTGCACATGTACCCAAGAAACCCTTTAAGTCCATGGCCTGGATATTCAGTATTGTCTCGCCTAACGTAAGAGATTAGAAGATCCCTCACCATCCTCGAAAGGAATCGCTGATATTCGGTGAAATCAGCACTGGAGGAGATATAAGCAGAGGGTTCCTCTCCCTCAGAGGAGGGAGACGAGGATGATGGAGAGCTCGAGTGTCCAGAAGATTCTTGCAGTGGTGGGGATAGGCGAAAGACCCGCTCATTCATACACCTGGCATATGAGGGGAAGGCTGCGCGAGAACTGAAACTGCTCCCAGGATAACAGGCCCGTGGGACCGACATGGCCTGGAAGAGCAGGGGGTGGCTGCAGAGGAATGGGAGATGGGCACCTACGAAGAGGCAACTGTCCTCTGCTAGTGCTCTGAAATCCGGAGAATGGAGCCCGAGCTAGCGGGATTCTGGACAACAGACCAGGTCGCAAAACAGAACCCTGGGAAAGTGAAACCTGGAAGAGCCCAGAAGGGGATCCTCCCCTGTGACGAACCTGGGACTGCATGGATCCAGAAGGGCAGTCCGTATCAACGCCACCGGAGGGGACCACGGGTCCAAGAGGGAAAGGCGGGGCCCAGTGCTATGGCTCCTAGCCACCCCTTGAGGGGTGGCCGGCAGAGACCGCGATGACTGCACTCTGCCCCTCGACCCCTTGGACTCTGAGAGCACCCTCCTCCTCGACCCCAGTGTTCTCCCACCCTGAGTGGCTGCAACAGCACCAGGGAGGGTAGCTGTCATGAGCACCCCAGGAGGGAGAGCCCTTCCCTCCGCCCCCACTTCATCACCCCCCCACGGACCCAGGACCACCCCTAGCCTGAGGGCTATCCCCTGGAGGGGATGTTACCTTGCCCACGACTCCAGCCAGAGTCGCAGAAGAGAAGGCCTTCTCCCGGTGCCTTTCCTTGTCCCGCTTCTTATGCCCTTCAGAGGAGGTCGACACCTGCCGAAGTTTTCTCAACTCTTTCTCCGCCAGACATCTTCTTTTTGAGGAGATGGGCTAGGACTGCCGGCGTGCGTCTGCGGTGGCCGCTGGAATCGGAGGCAGTGCAGACACTCACGACCGGTGGGTGGTCAGCCTAGGGCAGAAAAGGCAGAGGTAGTGACCGTCTTTGTGAGGCAGTTGGGCGCCGCACGAGTCGCACTTATTCTTTGAAGGGGACGACATATACTGACGTTCACCTGACGAAAGAAGAATAAAATTCTATACTGAAAACTATTCGGAAAAACCCGATGAAGTAACAGGTACTGAGCGATATGAACTTAACCGCGAGGTGCTGTACGAGCTGACGGCGGGAAAGAACTGGAAGGCAGGTGTCCGGGACTGCCCCTTTATACCGACGTCGTATGACACCGGTTACCTGACGTGGGGGTGGTCCCCACCAGGGACTGCTAGCTAGAAATTTTTCTGTGGGGTCCTGCCACCGGTCGCGCCAGTCTATATGTAATTACATACTGCAAGAGCCCTCTCAAAGTAAGATATGAAAATTAATACCTACCATAATGCTTGATCTTCTCATGTATCTTCACCATTCATTACTGCTTGGGTTAGTGCCAGAGGCGCACCCTGCAGGTTTTTTTTTTTTGGAGTCGGCTCCAACGGCGCCGCCCTCAAGCATGACGTACTGCGTCATGCACGAGGGGCAGCCTTTAGGTGCCATAGACACCTCCTCTATCTCAGTTCTGGTAGCCGGAGAGGCAAAAATAAAGGGTAAGAAAAAAGGAAAGCGAGGCAAGAGAGCCGAGGGACAGAAAAAGGAAAGGATGTAAACTGAAAAAGGAATAAGCCGGTAGAGAATAGACAGAGGAGAGAGAATTCCTACCCTAAGGGACCGGAGGGCCTCCTTTCCGGGGCGGCTCTAGGGGAGGAACAGAGAGAAGGAAGAGAAAGTAGAAGAAGAAGAAGAAAAAGAGGCATGTTGAGAGGGAGAACAGTGCCCATCGAGCATTGGTTGAGAGGCTTATAGGCTCAAAACTAACAAGGGAGCAAGAATCCCAGTTGCTAGGACTGAGGGGAGGTTCAGCCGAACCACCTGAACAGATCTGAATGAGGGCAGACTCTCTGAACTCTCAACATGCCGAGTCCCTTCATCCTAGCTGAGGGCTCCTAGACTGCCTGGGCAGAACCTGTTCCGGGTAGAGTGCCCACCCAGGAAGGGGACTAAGTCCCTTAGCACCTTGTTAAGTGCTAACACAGTAGTGTATGGGAAAGACTATGCCTTCTCGAAGGCAGTTTTGTATGAAAGATAGAGTGGAACTCAATCAGACTCCCTAAGGCAAGGCAAGCAGATGCTCAGAGCTGACAAGTTCAATCAGCAGCTAGAAGAGCTCAAAATAATACCTGCCAGGAGGATTCTAGACTTTGCCGAGGCCAAGTCAGAGCATGGCCTCTTGGACTGTGAAACTGCATAACCTGAAGAAGGTATTTAGGAATCGCACCCTAAGGGCAGTCAGAAAGAGTTCCCTCAGAATTTAGAGAAAAGTACAACCATGTTTGTTCCTCTTTACCTTGAGGAAAAAAGGAACCATTCATTAAGAATGGAAAACAAAGGTTTTTTTGGGGGGTTTTTTTGGCATAAAGGCCAAGGGAAGGAAGAGGAACGAGACAGGAAGGGAAGACGTCACAGAAGGAGACCACTGAGGGGAAGGTGGGTGGGTATCAGTAATGAATGGTGAAGATACAAGAGAAGATCAAGAATTATGGTAGGTACATAATTTTCATATCTTCCCATGTCAATCTTCACCATTCATTACTGCTTGGGTGAGTACCAAGCCCCCCCTTAGAAAAAGAGGGTAGAACCCTGAGGGAACAAGACCCCAGCCTCCTGCTGGTGAGAAACAGAAGGGAAGACTCTGGGCTAATCAAAGAGAAGCCTATGGGGAGAAGAGCTAGGAGGTGCCCCGAGGGATGGGGAGACGGAGGAAGCCCCTGCAGTAATCTCCTAGCTCTGGAGGAAAGAGATGGGTCCCCGGAGGCGGGCGATCACCCTACACGAGCCAGGGTGACAACCTTGATAGGCAAGCCATGCTGTCTGCCTAATGCAGATCGCTGTCCCGCCAAGCCTGGAAGCCACCTCATTGGCATCATAAGATGCCCTTGCCTGGTGTCTTGCCAGCTCCAGGCCTATAGCAGAGAAGGCAATAGCTTGTCTGGTTTGCTCCGTATCAGGCATTGATGCTAAGACCTAAGAGAACATCGACCACAAATGCCTACTGTAGGCAGCGTGATGAGCCTGATGTGATGCAACGCAAGCCATCACATGAGAGGAAGAGAACACTGTTCGCCCCCACCAGTCGGATTGTAGGGAATCCAAATCCGGTGGACGGTCGTGCGCCAGGCGGCAGTGCCCAGAGGGAGTCTCCAGGTATACCAAACCCGAGGCCGGGTTGGGGAGAGTACCCAGGGATTCTGAAGGGGCACAATACCTTCATCGACAGTCTGCCGGGGCTGGAGAAGGGGCGGCTGGCGACTGCCAGGAACGGATAGACGCCTCCTGGAAGGGGATAGGCCAAGAAGGTACCACCAGGTGCTGGGCACTGAATTCTCCAAGGAATTCACACGTCTCCCATTCGGTATTGTCTCAGGGGAGGACAGCAGTGGGGACAGCGGAAGAGGCCCACTGTGCCGCCTAGCACCATGTGCCACCGGGGACCCCGACTCCGAAGAGTCAGGTTGCCAGGACGGGTCCACATCTGAGTCATTGACCTCTGAAGAGGAAGAGACTAGCTGGACCACAATACTAGCAACCCCAGGGGTCCCCGGAGAAATGGTGCCACGAACGGTGCCAGTGCCAGAGGTGGTGCTGGATGACCTTGGCCCACCCGCACCCGCTAGGCCCAGCCCAGGCTCCCCAGCAGCACCAGCTAGGCCCACGGCATCACCCCCGGCATTGGAACCAACCCGGCACTGCCGAGAGAGTGAACTGGGCCTGCGGCGCCGCGAGCGGCACCGAAGGCCAGAGCAGAGCCACCAATGGTGCTGTCTCAATCACTGGCACCGCAAGCAGTGCCGGGATCTGAAACGGCGCTGGAGGGCAGCGTCGAGGGTCCACCGGTGCCGGGCCCAGCAGGCGCGGGCCTTGACACTGGGGGAGCCTGCACCTCCGAGGAGGTGACTGCCGAGGCGGTGTCCCCACCGCGGCCCCGGGAGGGACCACGACGTTCTTCCGACACTACAAAAGAAGCTTCCTCTTCAGCAAGAGAAGAGGAGGAAGCCTCCTCCTCCACGGACCGTATAGGCTCGAGAGGGGACCCAGAGGAAGGGCCTAGAGACCTTACCTGGGAATCCCTAGAGCGACACCGTCCCCCGAAGGTCGGCGGGGCCTTGCCGATCTTGAATGCAGGACTTCGAGGACACGACAGTCCATGGAGAAACAGGCATCGCACGCGTCCATATCGTGGTTGGGTCCCAGGCAATGGAGACAGACATCATGACGGTCCGAGACGGAGAAATGCCAGCCACAGGAGCACCGATGCGAAGGGACACGGCCCGCCTTCGACTTACGTTTGGCCCCCAAACCTGACATGATGCGAACTAAATAAGGCAAAAAACAGCAATAAAGCACTCGGCGCCATTGACAGAAAATAAAGGAACGGTCTTACCGGGAGACGGCATCGAGCTAGAGTCACTGGAGAAAAACGAGGAGTCTTGACGCAGAAACACTTGAACTACCACGCAGCAGGTGCAGCCTCGATGGCGGGAGAAACAGAACTGAGATAGAGGAGAGTCTACTGACATCTAACGGCCGCCCTCGTGCATGCCTTGTCGTAGCGTCAAGGGCGGCGCCCGCTGGAGCCGACTCCAAAAGAAAAAAACTTCCGTGGCGGTGCGTGCTTCGGTGTAACCCAAGCAGTAATGAATGGTGAAGACTGACAAGGGAAGATCTACTGTTACAGGAGAGTAACCTGTGTTTCTAAGGATGTGGATATGTTGTTCTTATCCACACTTCTTGGCAGACTCCTAGCAGTTTTTTGGGAGAAGTGAGGCAAGGCGAACACCACCCCCTACTTAGGGAACAGAGATTGGAGAACTGAGGCCCCAAAACCAGCAACCCGGCATGACTCTAGGTCGACAAGGTAATGGGTAATGAACGTGTTTGCGGACTTCCAGGTAGTAGCCCTGCTGATATCCTGGATGAAGACTTCCCAAGAAGCAGCCACCTAAGCATCAGTATGGCAGGTGGAATAAGCTCTTATCCCTCTGGGAGGCTCCTTGCCCATCAACCTATAGCAGAGATCAATGCAGGATGTAATCCATCTGCCAGTCATCCGCTCTGCTGCAGGTCTGCCAGGTGCGGCTTCAGCATAGGTGAGAAACAGCTGGTGAACCTCTCCCCAAACTTCAGCTGTTCGCTCCTTATAAGAAAGCGCTGGCCTCAGGTCCAAAGTATGGAGCCTGTACTCGGCCTCCAAGGTGTAACTGGGGTAGTACACCAGCAGAAACAACACCTGATTAAGATGAAACTCCAACACCACCTACAGAAGGAATTTCGGGTGGGTACGGGCAGGGTGGGGGTTACCACTGGATCACCAGGGTTGCTACGTATACCGATGCAAAGGATATGGGAGGGAGGGGGGACCCACTAGACTGCCAGGGATCCTATTGTTATCAGTGCCCACCATTGGACTGACGGGAAGGGGGGACCACTAGACTACCAGGGCATCTGGCTTCTACACTTTGCCGCTCTCGCAGTTGTGGGGCGGGGGTTGCCCTGGGACCCCTTGGTTCACACTGCAGCCTGTGCAGGTCATCAGGTACATTTTGCCAGGCTGCCCTGTGCAACGCATGCAAATGGGGCCGTAATGACATGCTAATGGCCCCATTTGCACCTTGCATCCATTACAGCCTCATTTGCATGCCCCAGGCTGAATATCATGGATGATGCGCCTAGCGCAACTGCACTTGTGCTGGTGCATCCCCCTGCTCCTTTTTGTCACTTGCAGTGCATGCACCCTTTGTGCCATATTCAATAGTGCCGAGCCATGGTGCAGCACCATTGAATATCACCTGGTCCATGCCCTGGCGCAGCCCAGTTGCGCTGCACCTAGGCTTGCGCCACTGCCTGGCGCAGTCTGAATATCCAGCCCCATGTTTACACATCATACTTATTTATGCTGCACTTTGTTATTAAACAGAGGGGCATGCTCCATTGTGATGAACCTACAGTTGCAGCCAGTAAGTAGGTGCAGTATATCCAGTATATCCAGAAATATTGTGATATACAGTGCAATCCCATTCTAAATGATGCATCTGTGCACAAAACTTTTGATTCTAATATTCAGTGTCCATTATATCCAAAGGAGGTGGAGTTTATGTGTTAGGTGTGTCTATGTGTGTGAGTCTGGGTTCAGAATGAATGAGAACCTATTATAAAGCTTCATAGGTGCTGCAGAATCCTGTCTAGCAAGTGTTTCTGTATGATGTGTGTTTTCTGTGAAGCCACCACGATAAAATCCAGTTCTGTAACATTCCGCAGGAAACAAGGCAGTTTCAATGGGAGTTAATCCTTTTTGTCATGCAAGAAAACTGTGACACTGCCCTTCATCATAATGGGCATCACTGTTTTTAACAGTAGTTAACTGTCAATGAACATTACTTCTTTTAGGAAGTTTATTGCAAAAAGTAAGAAGAAAACAGTAACTCTAGTGGCTGGATGTTGGTATCTAAGGCAGTGAGGACAAAGGCAATTGCACTGTAAGGGTTTAATTGAAATATAAAATAATTTCCTTTTGGTGTAATTAACTAACTAATAAAAGTTTATTCAGCTGATGGAGAATTATTTTGCTAGAAATTTAAAACCTGGCTAAAGTCATCAGACCCTAACTCCGCATATGCTCTCACTGGGTATAACATGCTTCGTGTTGATCGTCCAATCTCCAAGAGAGGGGGTGGTCTAGCACTGTACTACAAATCTCACCTCAATATGCCTTTTGTGCCAGGCCAGCCACTTATCCATAGTGAAGTTCTACATTCTCTCCTACTTATGGGAGGCACCAGAAAACTCCACATTTTCAACATCTACATACCACCGAGAAACAACAAATTTGGTCTTGATGAGGTCACTGACCTAATACCTACATCATCCTCGAAAAATGACATCATCTGTCTAGGTGATTTCAACCTGGACTGGCTTGGCCCAAATGCCTCTCACCTAGAATCTACCATCAGTAAGGCCAACCTAACCCAACTTATCAAATCTTCCACTGGGATTTCTCCCAATGGTACCAGCTGCATGCTCATTGACTAGATACTTACTAACAGGATGGACCAGATCAACTCATCTGGAGTCCTAGCTGACTCTATCAGTGACCACTGTCCTGTATACTGAGCATGGGATGCCTCTCCCTCATCTTATCCCCCTAAAGTACTATCCTTCTCAAACTTTGCCCTCCTGGACCCAGTCACCCTTCTTCAAGACCTGTGTCTTGTTGATTGGTCCCCTATTTTCACCACTAACAATGTCAACAAGGCTACTGAATACTTCACCAACTCCTTACTCTCCCTACAGAAGAGACATATCCCCCTCTCTACCCATAGGGTTAAGGGCAAACCTACTAAGTGGCTTAGGCACCCTTTACTCCAATGCCTAAAGCAGAGGGATAAGTTATGGGTGAAATGGAAATCCACCGCACTGCCCTCCGACTACGAGGAATATCGTGCTTTCAGGAATGCTTGCAAGAAGGAGATTCGGTTGGCAAAAAGCATCTACTACCAGGAACTACTTCACTCCTCCACTTACAATCCGAAGACATATTGGTCCTGAATTAATGAGATCCTGGGTAATAGTAGGCAGCAGACTCTGAGGGAAATGCTGGTGAACGTTGTCAGCTGTAACCACCCCTCTACTATTGCTGAGGCCTTTAACTCTCTCTTCACTAAGCTTCCCAATATCCCTCTGGCCTCGCCTCATGGCCCAAAGACAACACATCAGGATACCACTGGTGCACCTGAACCTTTGATGCTAGCCCCTGTCACGAGACCGAAAGTCCTAAAACTACTCAGATCAATTGCCATACATGATAGTGCAGGTCCCAATGGTCTTGAGCCAAGGATCCTTCATCTGGCTGCATCCCTCCTGGCTACCTCTGTAACCAGGCTATTTAACCTTTCCATTTCCACCTCTTCTGTTCCTCTTTTATGGAAATCTGCCAGGATTATTACTGTGCTCAAAAAAGGAGACCCTAAGATATTAATAAACTATAGGCCCATTGCTATACTACCCACCCGTAGCAAATTGCTGGAAAAATTAATCCATGGATGGATCTCTTCTCATCTAAGTTCAATCTTCAGTCCACTATCCAGCATGGCTTTAGGCCTGGGCATAGTACAAGTACTGCTCTCATGCTGTTTACTAGTGATGTTAAGACTAACATGGACAATGGGTGACTCACCGGGGCTGTATTCATTGACCTCACTAAAGCGTTCGACCTGGTTAAACATCCTCTGCTACTAAGCAAACTACAGTGCCTTGGTGCTACTGGGCCCACCTTATCCTGGATTGAAAGCTATCTCATCAGTCATTTGCAGTCTGTTTCCTTCTGTAAAGTCCACTTAGCCACTACTTCCACACCTTGCGGTGTCCCTCAGGGTTCAATACTTGGCCCTTTGCTCTTTTCCATTTTTGTTAATAATATTCCTGCCTCCACGCCCTACTGTTAGTATATCATGTACATGGATGATCTGCTCCTCTATACCACTTCAATGTCTGTCAATGACATCAATGATCACCTATCATCCTCCTTTCTTCAGATCCAATCCTGGCTCTCCTCAAACCATCTCATTCTTAATCTATCCAAGACTCAGGCTATACTCTTAGGGTCCCTAAGAAAAGTCAAAACTGAGTCCTCCCATCTGCCGGTCCAGTGCCCTGATGGGTCTGCAATAACTAATACAAATTCATCTAAATACCTGGGTGTGACTCTTGACCCCCAACTCCACTTCACCTTGCATATTAATGAGGTTTGGAGACACGTCAACTCGAAGATAGGAGCCACATACAGAGTTCATCACTCCCTCACCCCTTCGGCCAGGATCTCTGTAGCCACGGGTGCTCTGCTCCCTGGGCTTAAATATGCTATACCTGTCTTCTCTCATGCCAAGGTTGCTGATCTACATAAATGGGATACCACTTACAACAGCATCTGCTGATTTGCCCTGTCTGCTCCCAGTCGCACTCACTACTGTCTGCTCTACTCAGCCTTGAACTGGCTGTCTCCCAATGGCCTGCACTCCTACACTCTTGGATGCTTCATTGATTCCTTAACCCATCTACCCTGTCCTGACTCACTTGCTGCTATGTTAAACCCTGTGATCCATTCTCGCCCTCTAAGGTCTTCCGCCTCTCCCCTGCTCTCCATTCCTCTCTGCTCCACTAAGATGGGTGAGCAAGCTTTTGCCCACTTTGCTTTCAAATTCTGAAATTCCCTTCCCCCCAACATCAAGTACTCACCTTCTCACAATACTTTCAAAGAAGCACTTTTCTCCTACTTGAACACACTTGGTGCTTGCAACTGCCCCTAACTCTCACTCTGATTTTCCTGTTTACTACATGCCTGCCATGTCTGCAGTATACTGCTACCCTGTGTATTGCTTGACCTGTTTAGTGTTTTATTACTCCTATATGAGTGTTCGCTTCACCTGACCTGTGCGGGTTCCTGTTTTACTTGGATTGGGTTATACCTGTCTCGTCCTCTGTAAACTTGTACCATTGTTGTTTTGTACACTCCCAGGTCGTGCTTGAAAATAGGCAGGTCTTTTGCCTAATGTACTAACCTGGTTACCAAAAGCTAATAAATAAATAAATAAACTCTTTAGCTTCACCATGTTATTGCTATATTTGCCAAATCTCTTCACTAGCTCTGCACTCTCCCACAAAGGCAATACTACAAATGCCCATAAAAGCTTCATAATGTCCATTATAAGCAGTGTTTTTGTTCATTAGAACCAGAGAGAAATGCATTGGATTTAATATATTTGGTTTCAGAACTTAGTTTTTGTCCTCTATAACCAGCTGTCTATTGTAACTATGTCTGTTGTAAGTGGAGTACACTGTATCACAGTATATTACAGTATATTATCGGAAAACCCATTAACATAAATGGGATTTCCTGTGAAATACTGCAAGGTATATTATGATATATCTGGATATATTGTACCTTATCACTGGCTGCAACTATAGGATCTCTCCTGACCTGAAAGTGTTATGTCATGTTGCAAAGTAATCTGGTTACTTCGAGTTGTGCTATGGCCACTTTATGGGATATTGAAATGAACGTTTGCATGAAAAGGGGAGTAGCTCCCTGCCATATGTGCTGGTGTTTCGATTATTTATTTCATTTTTTTGACCCAGTAGGCCCACTGGGACTAGAAGTCCCTTTCCCAGGGGCGACCGGGGGGGGGGGTATACAGGTGGTAAGCAACTGAAATTGAACCAGATAAAGCTGTTGGTGGTATTTTTAGTGAATGAGGGAAATTTGACCAGAACACCGGGGAAATCCCCTACTCTTTTCAATAAGTGCCATGGGATCTTTAACATCCACCTGAACTACCACCAATCTCGACAGATGGGACATCGGTTTAAGGTCTCATCCGAAAGACGGCACCTCAGAAGTACAGCACTCCCCTCATGCTGCATTACAGTGTCCATATTGGGATATTAACCCAAGTGCCAGATGTGGAAAATGAACCCACAGCCCTCTGATCTCCCAGCCTCATAGGCGAGTGTGCTACCTACTGAGCCACTGACACTAAGTGATGACATTATGTGATGATGATCTCCTCTTACAGCTGTATGCATGTTAATTGAAATAGTTTGTACACACACACACACACACACACACACATTGCAGAATTGCAAATGTATATCAGGCCCAATTTATACTGAATAGAGGAAATTACATTTCTAGGTTCCACTCTTTATGTTGAAATGTTACTATTTGGAGGTGTTTTATGAATTCCAAGGAATAAGCACCCTCCCAAATTTACCTATGAACACAAAAAAACAGGAAAAAATTGAACTGCCCTCAAGAGCAACAAAGATTATCCAGAATCTGGGGGACTTACCATACGAAAGTAGGCTGATAGAGTTGAACATGTACTCACTGGAGGAGAGGAGGGACTGGGGGATATGATTGAGACCTTCAAGTACATGACAGGAATAAACAAGACTGGTATGGAAGGACTATTCCAAGTAAGGGTGAGGAAGGACACTCAAGGCCATGAAATGAGATTGGAGGGCAGAAGGTTCAGAGGGGAAAGAGAAGACACTTTTTTACGGAGAGGGTGGTGGCAAAGTGGAACATGCTACCAGTGGAGGTGGTAGCCTGTAGAACAGTGGGCTGCTTCAAGAGGGGCTGGAACAGGGCAAGAGGAAGGGTCAAGGAAGGGGGGTAAGGAGGGAGGGGCAGCTGAAGAATAGGTCTGCTAGCTGCAAAATCGAACAGACTTGATAGACCAATAGGAATTTTTCTACTGGCAGTTTTCATTTGTTCGTATATTCATATTGGATATTTTAAAATGTTTACAAGTTTACTAAACTCCCTTCCACAACAATGTTTCTTTTTTATTTTATATTTATTTTAACATAGAATTTGACAGCAGATAAGGTCCGCTTGGCCCACCCAGTCTGCCCATTTCCCTACCTAATGGATAAGCTACGGATCCAAGTTAACAGCTGCCTTACTTTTCTGCAATTTCACCCCTAGAATTGCCTTTTATGACTGTCCCATGCATGCTTGAATTCAACCACTGTTTTTGACTCCAAAACCTTCTCTGGAAGGCGCTCCATGCATCAACAACCCTCTCTGTGAAAAAATACTTCCTTACATTACCTCTGAGCTGCCCCCTCTATCTTCAAATTGTGCCCCCTTGTTCTTGCACACCTCTTTTTTTGAAAGATGCTACCCTCTTGGACTTTGTTGATTCCCTTGAGGTACTTGAAAGTTTATATCATGTCCCCCCTCTCCCTCCTTTCCTCGAGGCTATACATATTAAGCTCCTTTAGTCTCTCTTCATATGTCTTCCGGTGCAGACCCTACACCATTTTAGTTGCCCTCCTCTGGACAGCTTCCATTCTGGCTATGTCCTTGCGGAGACTGGGTCTCCAGAACTGCATGCAGTACTCCAGATGGGGTCTCACCAACTGTCTGTACGGAGGGATAACAACTTCCTGTTTTCTACTGGTGATGCCCCTATGCATCCCAGTATTCCCCCAGCCCTCCTTACTGCCCTCTCACATTGCTTGCCCACCTTTAAGTCATCTTATATGACTACCCCCAGGTCCCTTTCCATTTTTGTTGTTGTTAGTATCTCACCCCCCATTGTGTACTCTTCCCCTGGGTTTTTGTTTCCGAGGTGCAGTACCTTGCACTTCTTAGCATTGAATCTAAGCTGCCATACATTTGACCATTCTTCTAACCTTGCCAAGTCCCTTCTCATCCTTTCCACCCCACCTTGTGCATCAACTCTGTTGCAGATGTAACCCCCCTACAAACGGGGGTTCCTAAAAGCCTTTCCAGAGCTTGCCTAAGGCTCTCTGCCTAACTGGCGTTCAGCGTAATGCCGTTTAAATGTGGGCACTGTGAGTGCTTTTAGAGCCTCTGGTACTGTCTCTTTAAGAGCTGCCTGCCTGCAGGCTTTGATAGTTTGCAGGGGGAGGCTGTGGGTTTACTGCTTGACTCCCACTCGAGCTGCTGTTTGAATCGCTCTGTTTCTGTTGTCGCTAAGCGAGCAGAGGGAGCATTATTGAAGGATGTAACTGTTTTCTGGAACAAACGTAGTGTGGTAGTAAAATTGCTGTTTATTTAATCTGTTTCCCTTGCAGCTGGGACTTTGTGTATTCTGCCGCAACATTTTGGATCAGAACTGCCTCTTGGATCCAGTCGGAAGGGAGGGGTGCTTAAAATGGTGTATTGAGCGACCAACCAGAATCAGGACTCTCTTTGGAGCTGGCTGACCATAGGGGATACAGCCAGTAATTCTGGGAAGTGAAGTTCTGAGCTATGGCGCCTTTTTGCACCAATGAGGGCAGTATTGAGTGACTGGCATATGCAGCCCTCCAATGGGATCGGGTGGCGCCCGAACTATGATTCCCTGCCCAAACTGCCAAGGGGCAGAGTCATTGGTGATCATGAAGGTAGAAGGAGCTCTGGCTCCTGCGCTGTGCAAGTTTTTGCATGGGAAGCGCGTGTGCAGGCCAAGAAGTCGGGCAGCAGAATCGCCATAAGAAGCGGACAAGATCCGTGGAGGAGTGCAGACAGAGGAGGCTGTACGATTACAGCTACCTACCAGGCTCACCCTGTAGAGGACTGGAGAATCGGCTTTAATCGTGCTCGGTCTGTCAGGACAAGTGAAGCTGCATTGCGTCACCTGGTTTGTGCAGTGAAAGTCATCGGGAGTCTAAAGCAGCTGCCTGGTATGGTACCCCTCTGTTATACATATAAATGTGTGGAGAAGTGTTTGGATCACAGGCTATGCCCTGCAAGTGGTGTGAGAGGGATCTTTCTGCAGGAGTCATGAGTACTAAATCAGAGTAGCTCCCTGTTAGATGTTTATAGCATGGGCAGGATCTGTCTGGTCGCTCCACAGGCTGCATGAACTGAGCCTGCTGGCTCTGATTAACCAGTTTGGGTCTCGAATACTTGCTTTCTCCATCAGGGCCCCGACCAGCTGCACCGAATAGGCCAGTCTCTTATTGCCTGGGTACCCAGAGACAGTGACTTATAGGTCTGGCCTGTGCACAGTGCCCTGATATAGTAGAGTGTTAAGCTAATCAACCGGGTTTCCCCCACCTTTGTTACTTCCCCTTCAATAAATCAGATTTGTTGTTTGCAAGGTACACTGTCTGAACTATATATTTGTGCTCCCCTCTTGTGCATGGGTTATTGTATCACTGTATCTTATTTTACAGGGGGGCCTCGGCACCAAGATGGTCATTCCACTTTGGGGGTAAGTGTAAGTCGTAACCATTGGGTGAGAAGTGTTTGTGGGTCACTAGCAGAAGGAAAGGGGGGTTGCAGTGACCCAGACGGCTGTGACCAAGTCGTGTTTGACTGTTCCAGCCCCGACCTCTGGGTGGAGGCACCCGCCATTGGATCCAGGCCCCCTCAACCTGCTAGTGGCGAAGCAGGCAGGGGTAGTAGCCCTTGGGATAGCGCCCCCTGGGGGTTACACAGATCTTTGTGTCATCTGCAAAGAGACATACTTTTCCTTCCAGTCCCTCTGTAATGTCGCTTATAAAGACATTGAAGAGAACCGGTCCTAATACTGAACCCTGCGGTACCCCACTAGTAACCCCCCTTTCTTCAGAGTGGACTCCATTTACTATTACCCTATGTGTCCTATTCTCCAGCCAATTCTTTACCCAGGCTATCATCTTGGACCCACTCCCAGGCTGGCTAACTTGTATATTAATCTTTTGTGTGGGACTGTGTCAAATGACTTGCTAAGGTCTAGGTAGGCCATGTCCACAGCCCCTCTCTGATCTACTACTTTGGTCACCCAGTCAAAGAAATCTATTAGATTCATCTGGCATGACCTTCCCGCTGTGAATCCATGCTGCCTTGGGTCCTGTGCCCCTCTGGTCTCTAGTTACTCGACAATTCTTTCCTTCAGAAGTGATTCCATCATTTTCCCTATCACTGAGGTCAAACTAACAGGTCTGTAGTTTCCTGCTTCTGCCCTGCTTCCACTTTTGTGAAGGGGAATCACATCTGCCCTCCTCCAGTCCTCAGGTACCACCCCATCCTCCCACGATTTGTTAAAGAGGGTAGTCAGTGGTGTCACTAGTTCTACCCTTAGTTCTTTTAGAATTCTGGGATGAATCCCATCAGGTCCCATTGCTTTGTCCACCTTTAGTTTTAAGAGTTCTTTCAGAACCCTTTCTTCTGTAAATGGGCTGGTATCAACTTCTGTATCCAGAGTGTTTCTATTGTTTGTTTTAGGTACCGCTCCCTCTTCATTTGTAAATACTGAGCAAAAATATTTGTTTAGTATCTCTGCCTTTTCACAGTCACCCTCTGCCCACCCCCCTCTCCTTTATTAAGCCTCACTATCCCTCCCTTGGTCTTCCTTTGCTCCCTGATGTACCTAAAAAAGGTTTTATCCCCCTTCTTAACCGAGTTGGCTATCTTTTCCTCGGTACGGGCCTTTGCTGTTCTGACTGCCTTCTCAGCTTCCTTTTGCTTTAACTGATACAATTCTCTGTCCTGCTCCTTTTGTGATTCCTTGTACTTCCTGAATGCTTTCTTTTTCTCTTGAACCTTCACTGTCACCTTCTTTGAGAACCATAGTGGTTTCTTACATCGTTTTGTTTTATTTATTTGCTTCACACAAAGGCTTGTTACCTCTGTGATGGCAGTTTTTATTATTCCCCATTGTTCTTCCACCCCTCTTTCCTGCCCATTTGCTAGTGCATTCCTTAGGCACTCACCCATTTTGGCAAAGTCAGCCCTCCAGAAGTCCAGTACTTTTGCCTTTGTGTGGCTTGACTCTATTGCTGTGTTTATTGTGAACCATACTGTTTTCGATGGTCGCTAGTTCCCAGGTGGCTACCCACTTCTACATCTGTGATCCTCTCTCCATCTCCATTTGAGACAACCAGTTCTAAGATTGCTCCCTCTCGAGTGGGTTCCAATACTAGTTGTCTAAGGCATGCCCCCTGTAGGGCATCTAGAATAACCCCACTCTTAGAAGTGGCTGCTGCAACTGCACTCCAGTTAACATCTGGCATATTCAGATCACCCATCAGCAATAGCTCCCCTTTTTCTGCCATTCTAAGTATACTTTCTATCATTTCCTTGTCCATTTCCTCCCCCTGAGAGGGTGGTCTGTATACAACCCCTGTGCAGATTGTGGTGCCATTGCCTGTCTCCAAATTGACCCACAGTACTTCTTCTCCCTGTTTACTCTTTTGTTCTGTTGCTTTGATTCCTTCCCTTATGTAGAGAGCTACTCCTCCTCCTCTTTCCCCACCCTGTCCCTCCTGTAGATAGTGTATCCTGGTATGTTTACATCCCAGTTATGGTTCTGTGTGTACTATGTTTCTGTGACTGCCACGATATCCAGATGTTCCTCCTCCATCAAGGCCATTAATTCAGGAAGCTTGTTACCCAGACTACGGGCATTGGTGCTCATTGCTCTCCATTTTTTGATGGCTTTACCTTCTGTAGCAACATCCCCCACTGACCTTTCTACCTTGGTCTTTTTCTCATTTAGTACCCTGTTTTGTAGGGGGAGGCTGGGATTTTCCTGCTGCTTATCAGTGCCTCCCCCCTTGACTAGTTTAAAAGTTTGCCAATGAAGCATTAAACCAATTGCCCAAAAGACTTGTTCCCTTCCTGGACAGATGCAGACCATCCTGCCAGTATAGGCTGGTGTCCCTACAGGTAGAACCCCAGTCCCTAATGAAGCCAAATCCCTGTGCTCCACAGCATTTTTTCAACCATTCATTAAACTGCATGGTGCAAAGTACCCTCGCCTCACCCATGCCACTGAAAGGCAGCACCTCAGAGAAGGATACTGTGTGTGCTACTTGTCTTAGACCCTTCCCCAACTCCACAAAGTCCTTCTGCACTGCTCTAATCTCATGATGAGTCAAGTCATTTGTCCCTAGGTGGACAGTGACATCCAGCTCAGACTCACGTGCAACTGTTCTCATGATCCTAAGGATGTGCTTCCTGTCCCTCCAAGCCATGGCATCAGGCAGGCACCTTACTTCAGTTTTCCCTGCTTCCCCCAGTTCTATCCCCCTAATAATTGAGTCCCCCACCAGGAGCTGCTTTCTTTCCCTGTGGTGTCCTCTGCCTCCTTCTTGAGGGCCTTCCTTGTGACAGTTGTCTGCAACCTCCTTAGTCTCCTCTGCAGGTGCATCCATAGGGGAACTATGTTCCCCCAGAATGGTGTATGGATTGTGGAGTGGAACAACTGACTGGGTGTGCCTCTGTTCCACCACTCTTACCCTCTCTGAGCCCACTGTGGTCCAACTGCTGTGCTTTCTTTGGAACCTCTGAGGTAGTGGTGGTGGCTCTGGTGCTCCCTGGATGGGGGAGGTTCCCTTACTACTATCCAGTGTGGCCTGGGAGAAGGTTTCCTTACTACTGTCCAGTGTGGCCTGAAGACGGGAAACTTTCTTCCTCAGGGCAGAGAGTTGTCTGCAAACAGGGCAGCATCTCAGCCTCCAGAAAGACTCCTGGAAGACTGCTGCCCCACAGCCATTACATTGCACTACTCCCCACATGTCTGTCTGCCTTCTTGTTTATTTTTATTTTTTTTGTGTGTGTGCGTGTGTGTGTGTGTGTGTGATTGGTTTGTTGTATAGAATATATATATATATATTATTCAATGTGTATGCTTATATTGTCAGTGCAGTGTGCTAGAGAGGATATGGCAGTGATATGCACCTTGCCCTCTTGAGGAATGATGTTAGAACCCCAGGTATAAAGGAACTATTTCAGGGGTGGGTGGGGTGAGGGTGGGAAGGGGTTGGGCCTAAACTGTGCCCTCATGAAACAATCAGCTAAAAGCTGTGACCTACCGCTGCGATGAGTGCCTTCCTGTCAGCAAGATGCCCTACACGACAATTTGACAGAGAAAATACCCTGCTAATCAAACAGATAAAAATCCAAACATCCAAGTCAGACACAGGTAAACCTCCCCAGACCCAAAACAGCCTGGTGACTTGTGCTCTGAAAGCAGTCAGCCCCAAAACATGTCAGCTGTGCACAAGGACAGACACAGTAAACAGTATTCAGTCCCTCTGGGTTTAAACTCTTCCTGCACTGAAAATCTTAACAATTGTAACAAAAGTAAAGCAAGGTTCACTTCCCTCTGTTGATTGAAAGACTGCCTTTTCTGATAATTCTAAGTTCCTTATTTCACCTTTCAGTTAGAAGTAGCCTCCACCTAAAGAATATTAACTTTCCTAATGAATCTGCTACAAACCAAAGACAATTGTAAATTGTAAGGTTCACCTCCCTCTGTTGTGAGCACAACTTGCTTTCTTGCAAATCCTAAGTCCAGTGTTGCAGCTTCCAGTCAGTGGTAGCTTCACCTGAAGAATAGTAGGTTTTCTGATGAGCCTGCTATAAACCACTTGCTTATAAGTACTGTTGTTATCAGGACTGTAAGACTCTTCCAAAGCTATTGGCTGATAAGTAGCTGTGATGTAAGTACTTCCTGACACAGTCTGGCCTGTCCTTTTAAGGTATACAGAGATAAACACACAAAAAAAAACAGTTTCCACCCCCTGGGGCACTGTCTGGGTCAAATACACAGCCTGTAACCTGCACTCACTTCAGGACTTAAGACAAATTCTTAGCACTGTGAATAACTCACAGTATTACAAATATTGCAATGCAAACAGTCAATCACTAACTCCAATCAAGTCAGCTGTGCACAAGGACAGACACAGTAAACATTATTCTGTCCCTCTGGGTTTAAATTCTTCCTGCACTGAAAATCTTAACAATTGTAAAAAAAGTAAAGCAAGGTCCACTTCCCTCTGTTGATTGAAAGAGTGCCTTTTCTGATAATTCTAAGTTCCTTATTTCACCTTTCAGTTAGAAGTAGACTCCACCTGAAGAATATTAACTTTCCTAATGAATCTGCTACAAACCAAAGATAATTGTAAACTGTAAGGTTCACCTCCCTCTGTTGTGAGCACAACTCGCTTTCTTGCAAATCCTAATTCCAGTGTTGCAGCTTCCAGCCAGAGGTAGCTTCACCTGAAGAATATTAGGTTTTCCTTCTGATTTTGATTTTGATTAAAATATATTCATTATTTTGATTAAAATATATTCATTATTTCATGCAACAATTTAGAAATAATTAGACAGTACTTTCTGAGCACTTACTGAATGCCTCAAATCATGCATATTGTTGGATAAATGGGATACTCTAAACTGCCGTGGTTGCCCTATTGATCACTGTCTTTTTTTTTTTATTGTGGAAAAGTTAACCAATCACTTTTTTACTCGAGTAATGATGATCTGGTTAAAACAGAGCAGTTATGGAGGAAATAACTGGACAGGATAACAGGAATATGACCAAGATGAAAGAAATTTGGTCCAACATTTTCAGAGTTTAGCAGATCCAGATATGGGCCTAGAGAGAGAAGTATCATTTGGTTGCTAGCAAAATAAATAATGCATGATCTGAGCATCACTGAATATATTTCCTTGTGGTCTAGTCAGCTCATAAAAAGGTACTCCTGCAATTTTAGTAGTCTTTCCTCTGCTGGCATCAGGCATACAGAGAAGGCTGAGTGAGATATTTACTCCCTGTGCAAATCTATGGAAGTCACATATCCAATGTGCTGCTATATTATGCACACATGTATTCACATAATGCTTCTCTTTCCATGTCATAAGAGATAAATTTTGATGATACTAAACAAAAAGGGAGGGAGGGAAGGAAGGAAGGAAGCTTAATAAGCAGGGATTCATAACTATTCTGTTTAAACATGCACATTTTTAGGTAATACATAGTAACAGTAACAATGAACTTATGATCAGAAGGGGCTCAAATCCATTATATCTGCCCACCTGCTCAACAAGCAAGCAAGCATAAATAAGTATGCTGTGTAAACATGTATTAACTTATAAGAGCTTTCTACCCACTGTACTACAGACGGTACCCTATAATTCCCTTGGTAAGCAAAACATATGTCCAGACTTTCAGGCTTGTACTGTGTTAATGTCCACAGTCTCCATTGATAGGCAGTTAGATAAGTTCACCACCCTTAGGGAGAAGCAATATTTCCTAACATTACTCCTGAATTACCACTTCTGAGCTTCAAAACATTTCCCCATAGTCTGTTGGTGGATGTCTCTGTTCCATGTTGTTGCTCTCCATGAGTATAGAAACATAGAAATATATGATATGTTGGGAGAACAAGGCTGCTTCACCCACCCATTCTGCCCAGATGTTCCTTGTCTAATCTGTCTCCAATTGGTCTTTGATGACCCTCCTTCCTCCCTACCTATTTACTAATATACCCCTATATCTCTCTCATGCATGGTTGAAACCCCCCACTGTTTTCACCTCCACCACATCTGCTTAGAGTCAGTCCATTTCAGGAATTTAACACTTTGCCAGTGAAATAGTATTTCCTCATATCCCTCTTAAATTCCCCCCTCCCCAGCTTCATCACATGCCCCAATGCTGTGCTCTTTCTCCTTTGAAAGAGACTCCCCTCCTGAATCTTGTTCACCCCTGTGATGTACTTGTAGGTCTCTACCATGTCACTTCTCACTTTCCTCTCCTCCCAGGTATACATGTTGATTTCCCTCAGTCTGTCCTCATAAGGCTTCTCATGCAACTTTGCAATGTTTTAGTTACCCCCCCACTGGACTGCCTCCTCCCTGTCTATGCCCTTTCTGAGGTGCAGTCTCCAAACTAGACACAGTACTCCAGGTGGGGTCTCACTAGCAAGCAATGCAGAGGCAATGTTACCTCTTTCCTCCTGCTGGAGATACCCCTTCCTGTGCATACCAGCATCCATTGGCAGCATCCCACTGCTTTGTCACACTGCCCTGCCACTTTAAGGTCATTGGTTAGGATAACCACAAGGTTAATTTCCTGCTTAGTGACTTTCACTACCTCCCCATCCTACACTCAGCCCCAGGGTTCATGTACCTTAGGTGAATGATTTTTCATGTTTTGGCACTGAACCCCAATTAAGATGCTCTTAAACACTCCATGACTTTCCAAAGATCCCTGTATATTCTCTCTACCCCTCCTGACTGTCTACCCTATTGATGATGTTGGCATCATCTACAAAAAAAGCATACCTTCCCTTCCAGATCTTCTGCAGTATCACTTATGAAGATACTGAAGAGGACCGCTCCCAGTACTGAGCTTTGTGGCAACCCGCAGGTCATTCTCCATCATTAAGTGTGTGCCATTAACCACCACCCTTGGTCACCTATCCATTAACCAGGCAGAGTATGCAGAACAGTAAGATCATGTCCCCTCTCAGCCTCCTTTTTTCCAGCCTGAACCCGTTTAGGGCCACCAGTGTCTCTTCATAGTTTTTGTCTCCCGTACCCCTGACCATTTTGATGGCCCTTTGTTGAACCCTCTTGACTGCCCCAATGTTCTTTCTGTATCCTGGAGCCCACACTCAAACACAATACTCCAGGTCAGGCCTGGCAAGGGCCTTGTAGACTGGCAGGATAATTGCCACATTCTGCTGTTCACCGCCTTTTGAGGTACCCCAGCATACTACCAGTCCTCTTGATGGTGGCTGGCATGTTTTAGCCCCTTGTCTATAGCGAACCTCTGGTCCTTTTACCCATCCACTCTACTACCCTTGGTACACAGGGATTCTGAACGTAAGCAAAATTTGTTCTGGCTTACCTTTAAGGACACTGAGGCTGTCAAGAGGATGCAATGTGGTGCTACCACAATGATCATCTGTATGGAAGACAAATGTTATGAGTACAGACTAGCAGTCCTTAATGATGTCTCTGGAAAACAGGATGCTGAGTGGGGACTAGATTTCAGTTTTCTGCATACTTAAAGTTATTTACAAGATTGAAAAGACAGTGATGTTAGATCCTGTGTCCTCCAGCAGGATACAGGACATTCCTTAATGCTAATAGGTTTTAAATACTGGGGTAGTGTTAGGAAGCACTTTTTATCCCTGGAGGGTAAACCTATGGAACAACCAACCAGCACAGAGAGTAGTCCCAAAGACAGTGTGGGCCTTATGGTAAGCCAGGATAAATTTCTGCTTACTGAGAAAATTACTCGATACCCTTAGTAGTAGAAGGGGTAGGAAACTCATTTAAATCAGTACTTGTTTGCACAGAATATGCTTCAAACATGTGTGGGATAGGCATATGGGTATAATAAATTGAGGTAAGGGAGGAAGGAGGGACATCTGTGACCAAATAGAATCCAAGGTGTAGTATTATGTGGGGACAACTGAGCAGACTAGATGGGCCTATCAGTCCTTTTCTGCTGACACATTCTATGTTTCTATGAATACTATTCATACCAGGTAATAAAGGTGGGGGGGGCATGATCTACCTGGACTTCCTTCCAACTTGCAATTGCTATGTTACTATATCCATAGCTTAAAAAACATATATAAAATGTTTCTCTTAAAAAAAATGAAACACACTACTAATGAAGCTAAAAGAATATTCCAGTAAACTTTAGATTACTGTTGCTGCTTGCATGAGACACCCACTTAGCCAAATATGAGAGCCTGGTGTGTTGTGATGAAATTAATCCTGATTGGCTACAAAACATTCTACAATTTACAATTGTGCTGAGATAGCCTTATGCTAGTAGTGTTAAATTCAAGCACTCTAGGTTTAGATAGAATATTTATTTCCTTTATCAGCTGTTTACCACTTTTTTTTCCTGCAAATAAAATACTGTGGTCCAGATATTCAAACTGCATCAAGCTGTGGTGCAAGCTTGGGCATGGCGCAACTTGGCTGTGCAGGGGTGTGGATGGGGCGATTTTCAATGGAGCTGCGCCATGGCACAGCATCATTGAATATTGCACCCTGGCCACTGCAGTGTGCATGGCACAGTGGCACTGCACCAGTGCAAGTGGCCAGAGTGGAGCAGGGGGATGCGCTAGTGCAAGTTCCATTGCGCTATGAGCAGCAACCGCGATATTCAAAAGTGCACATGCAAATGGGGCCATAATTTATGCAAGGTGCAAATGGGGCCATTTGCATGTCATTATGGCCCCATTTGCATGCAGGTGCGCCAATTCCTGATGACTTGTGCCTGGTGCCCTGCCAGGTAGCAGCCATTGGGGATCAACACCCCCTGCAGCCAGCAATGTGCTCCACAGCCTGATTGCGGGCTGCAGTAAAAAAAATGGAAAAGCATAAATCCCTGGTGGTCCCATGGACCTGCCCACCTGATCGCGGGCTGAGTAAATTAATAGAATCCCTATCATCCCTGGTGGTCCAGTGGACTGCTGTCTGCCTGATCGCGGGCATTTGCAATGAAAAAAATAGATATGTCCATTATCTCTGGTGGTCCGGTGGACTGCTGTCTGCCCAATTATGGGCATTTGTAAAAAAACATAAATATGTCCAACATCCCTGGTGGTCCAGTAGACCACTGTCTGCCCAATCGCGGGCATTTGTAATGAAAAAATAGATATGTCCAATATCCTGGTGATCTAGTAGTACCCCCTCCCACCCACCCACTGAGCCCCACTGCCCGCCCCCAGTCAGCCGGGCAGCACACCACCCGCCTCGCGCCTCACTACCTGCTGACTGACACTGCCAGGGCTGTACGCTCATTGGTCCACAGCATGAGCCAATGGTGTGCAGCCTATACTGTACTTATACATTTCAGATATGTGAATGATCCACATATCTGAATGTAGTACGGCATCGGAGCTGCATGCCCATTGGCTCACGCTAGTGGACCAATCGGGCGACAGCCCCGACCGACGGTGCCAGTCAGCAGGGCAGCAGGCGGTGGGTGCTGCCACCCACCAGCTGACCGAGGGAGCGGTGGTGGGGCTCAGTGGGTGGGTGGGGAGGGGTACCGCTTAGACCACCAGGGATATTGGACATATCTATTTTTTCATTACAAATGCCCGCGATCAGGCAGACAGCTGTCCACTGGACCACCAGGGATATTGGACATATTTATGTTTTTTTTACAAATGCCCATGTTCAGGCATGGGGGGCACTGCCAGGTGCAGCCAGAGCTTGGGTGGCCACCCACAGGTGGCAGCTGCAGTGTTGTGCCCTGCAATGTGGCAGCTCACCTGTGGGTGACCATCCGTTGTTCCTTTTTTTTTTGGATCAACTTTGTGCTGGTGCAGGTAGGGGTTGCGCATGCATGGCTCTGCACATCCTGGGCTGAATATCGGGCTGTGTAGGGTATGCATGGGCACCCACCTGCGCCTGCATCATGATACTGATGCGCTCCGGCATCCCGGGTTGTGCCGCGCACTTTTCCCTTTTGAACATCATGCCGTGGCGCATCAGTGGGTTGCGCATGGCACAACACTGTTGTGCCATGTGCAAACCTTTTGAATATCTGGGCCTGTGACTTTAACTGTAAGTGCCACTTTAAAGGGAAGTCCCCTCAACCTATTTTCTGTATACCTGTGTAGTTTGTAGGCATGAACAATGATTCTGTCTCCTGTATCCCCCTAATTTCATCCTAATTTAAATATAAATGAGGTTGCTTCACTCTATTTTGCCCTGGTGTGAAAACCTGTTTGTCTCCATTCCAAAGACCATGACTCCACTTATGCAAGGCATCATGATAGTTGATAATATGTACATGCACAAACCAGCAGAAGTTCTACTCTCATTCATCTGTTATATGGCTTGTAAAGTCACTGTAATCTCTAAAAACATTTTTTTCTAACTCAGATACACTTTAGACTATATAAAATAGCAAGGCACTTACTATGCCTTGTGGTGGAGTTAGGCTGCATCCGTGGCTGTGATTGATGGACCACTTTTCTATCTCCTTATTTCCTTGCTACCAGAACTTCTATTGCACAACAGTCAACACTTTTCTCTTTGCTTTTCTTCTTTTTCCCACCTACCCTAGGTTGGCCACCTAGCATAGCTCTTTACTGTCCCTACTAAACTTTCTACTAGTTCTCTCTTTTCATTGTTTTTCCATTTCCATCCATCCAGTCCCCAAAATGATGCCAAACACCTGGAGAGGTGTTGTGTAAAGTGTATAAGTACATTTTGTGTGCAAAAAGCATGAAAGCTATTTTAGATAGCAGGAATGAATAGTTAATAACGCCTTTTTAAAGAAAAAGGAGTCAGAAGTCATATAAAACAATAATAATGTCATGATTAGTACAGTTATAAGAAATCCTAACAGTATTTTCATAAATTTACAATATAAACCTGTAACTGTATAAGGTTCTATGTATAAAAGAGCTTAGTCACTGTGGATCAGAGATATAGAAAGTCAATCTCTGTTAATATATACACTGTACCTTTAACTGAACCAGGAAACCCCCTAACACAATCCCTTCCCCCCTTGGTTTTGAAACATGTCCAGACATGCAAGGGCTCAGTCAGGTGACCCTACCAAAAATATATAAAAAACCTTTGCACAGAGTTTACTTCAGTTCAGCCCAGTGGGGCTCAGCCCTGAGAGAGGGAGAGGAGAGGTTCTACTACTACTGTAGACAAGCTGTTGAATGCAGATGAAAAGGGTCTTAGGAGCTCTAAGATTCAGGACTGTATTCTAGGAGAAACTACTGATGTTAAGTAGTAATTTTGTTGGCAATTTTTTTCTTTTCATTTATTATTTTTCTAACCTTTGAAAAATAAATATCACACCAAGGTGTGTTTTAAACCTGTAAATTTGACTCATCTGAAGTTTATTACCAAATGCTGTGACATGCCTTGAAAAGTTTTATAGCCAGCATAAAACAAGAACATAGTGCCTGCAGAGGACAGCAACAGCAGTGACTAATACAGTGTAACTACTGCCAGCTTTAGCTTTACATGAATTAGGTTATGACCCTGGCAATGGAGCCAAGCAGGTTTTGACACCAGACTTAAGTACGTTCATTTACATTTAAATCCTGATGAAATTATGAAATTATGAGGGTAGGAGGGTGCACCAGAGGCAATCATAGTACATGCATGCAAACTACACAGGTAAATAGAATAAAAGGTTGAGGGGAACTTCCCTTTAAAACTAACAATTTAATGTGATTTAAAATACATTTGTAGGACCCATGTTTTCTATTTCATAAGAGTATGCTTTCACAATACCAGTAAGTGTCTCAGTTGCTCAGTTTAACACTCCACTTTTCTCATGCAAACAACTCATAGGATATATATTCATTTATTTAGTTTTTGTTAACTGGGTAGGTGCACTAGCCATGAAATGACTATATTTACTGTGTTAGATATCTATATCTCTATATTCTTTGCAAAAACTTCATTTATGCACTAGTTAGGGTTGAACTGACAAAAGCAGGGAAATGTGCCATTAGGGTTTCCAACCCTAACACCCCACCTCCACCCTGCACTCAGCGGTATACTCCCTGTACAGTGACACTTTTATAGTGACATATGTCAATGCCAACAACATCGACATGTCACTGTAGAAGTCTGCCTGGGACACAGCAACACATTCCCCTGTCCTGCACCCCCTCCCTGAACCAACTCTGATTCAGACTTGGAATCTAAAAGTATGGGTGGTGCAGGGACAGAGCCCCCAGAAGAAAAAACACAGTTCGATGTGGGCAACTCCCTGCTGACTGCAAATCATGGTCAACATGGAGCCTGGCGCAGTGATACTGGTTGACAAAATAGTTGTCGAACAAGCATTGTAGAGCCACACTCAGCACAAGCATGCCTTGGGGTTGTCACCCCTAATGCTCACCCCATTCCATGAATAAATAAGCTGAGATGGGCACAGTGTATGAGAATGGGGTAAGCCCCATGCATGTTGCTGCCTGCAGAGTGGGGGTGGGGTGTTAGGGTTGGAAACCCTAATGCCACATTCCCCTACTTTTGTTGATTCAACCCCCTGATAAAGACCCAGGATTTTCTGACATGCTGTGCCTTATGAATATTAATGTAAAAAATTGCAGTTATTTTTCTGAAACTCAGCTTTGGTGTGTACCCAATTATTTTTGTTTTTTGATTGTTTACCTTGTTTGACTGGCACACTTTTGGGACAGCTGATTTGTGGGTCTTTCATTGCTTTAGCAAATATACGGAGATGAGAAACCACCTCACCATGAATGACAACCACAAAACCACCACCAAGCCACCATTACTCATGCCACAACTTCCATACACAACCCACGAAACACACTGAAATCCAAGCACAAACAAAAACACCTATGTTCAAAGGGAAATACCTGCTACTACAAAATCCATTCAGACATCCCACACCTGCATGCCCCATACACACCTGCAACACATCAGCATGCCCACAATGACACATTTTCAACACCAAGTCGCTCACATTACTTTCACCCTTATGACATTGTCCACATTACCACACGCTGTTTTCCCCACTCTATTGACAGTATATTGCAAAAACACAGTTTGGCCATGGTTTGAAAAATGACAGCTGTCATGATCATGAGGTGGTGTGAAAAGATGTTTGCGTTGAAAATTTTGAGTCAAAATATTAAAAATTGCCAACGTTTCAAGGGAGCATAGCAAAATTTTAACATATGCATATAACTTTGGCATGTTAACATATTTTGACCCCAAAATCTCAACATAGCCTTCTTATGACACCACCTAATGAACAAAGATGGTAAACATTTTGAAATCCCTCCTGAAAGGTGATTTAGCAGAAGACTAAATAGCCTTTTGGGCAGGATTTGCAAACTGACACCTACACTGTTCATGAGGAGGGGGTCTCAAAAAGGGTATGTTGAAAATGTGGTGTCAAAATATGCAAAAATGGCAAAGTTATGCACCAAAGTAAAAAAAAACCCATTAAAATACATGGATTTCCCATATAAAGAAAGACCTTTTTTCATGACTCATGATACGAAACAAGATCTTTTTCATATCGCACGATATGAAAAAAGAATTTCAATGTAAAAAAGACATTTTAAGGGCATTTCTCGAGCAATAAACTACAGAATCCAGCTGAGGGTCCTGATAAGCAAACTACATGTGTTGGTTCCTCACCAGAATATCATTATTGTGAGGGTTCCAAATCTGAATTTTGAGTCAAATCTGAAAACAAAGTGGTGGCCAAATGAAAAAGGATTTTCCTCCAATGAAAAAGGATGAGGTCAATACAACAAAATAATTTCTTTTTTGTTTCATACAGCTATCTTGAGGTGCTTACTAAGCATGCTTAGAACCAAATTTATGAAAAATTTAAACTAGAATAACTTTGGAACGGATTAATATATTTTTTCACCAAACCAGCAAAAAGCACACCTGTGAGTCAACCCCTTTCTCCCTGAAACTTTTAGACCAAAATTCCAAACTTTCTGGGCTCTACAGGTGACAAATGAAAAGCCTTTATAACCAGTGAGAAAACAGTTACAAAAATTAAAATTTTGCACTATCCACAACTTGGACACTACACATCCGGCCATAACTCAATTTGCCACATGTAGAGATCTGCCCTGCGAGACCATGCGTGCAAACTTTCATGCAAATCCATTGAACTGTTATGAAGTTATTAAAGTGCAAAAATTGAGGTTTAACAGTATAACCCTAACTAGAGGGGCACTACTGTGCCCCTATACTCTGTCTGTCTGTCTGTCTGTCTGTCTGTCTATCTATCTGTATGTCTGTCTATCTGTCTGTCTAGCTATCTAGTTAGCAAGCTATCATATGGATGGGACCTTTTCCCATAGAAAAGCTCATCATTTATTTCCGTGTATACATGTGTGTAATCTAGCAAGTAAAAATATATACCTGCACTATTCAAATGATTACTGCTATATTCCTGCACTATTTAAAGCTATATACCTACACTAATCAATCAATTAATGGGGCATTACTGATAACACAATTAATGCATATTAGGAAGCTAGCCAAACTGATTAACAAGCTGCAACAGAACCTGGAATAAAAGACACAAAACCCTCCCAAACCCAAAAGTCCCCCAAACCTTTACCTGCACTCATTACATACCATTTCCTCTTTGCTGCAAGATACTTTCAGGTGTCATAACATGATTGCAAATGCAATCTCCATAGCAGTAGCTATCCTAATGTATTATATTCAACAAACAATTGGTTGGGTGGAACACTCAGAAGTATACCCATCTTGGGGGATAAGTAGGGCAATAAAACCACTTGCCCTTCAGGCTCATGGCCTTATAGCCCCAATAAGCCCCTTCAGTTGGTATACATGCTTGTATACCACCCTTACCCATTGTTTATTCTATATATATATGATAGAAAAGTGTCATAAACAAGACAATAATCACAGAAAGTAGCTGAAGGGCTAAATAGTATGCAGTACAGATTCAGATGTGTGTGATGTGAAGAAAAAATGCATGTTTTTTTATGGGGAGAAAATCTAACCTTGCATTATATAAACATAGACAATATATATAGACCACGACCAGTGTAAAATCTGTACCAGTGACATCTGACAAGTAGGAGTGAGTTAATGTGAAAATTGTCACACAGAATAAGCTGCTCACCACAGCTGCAGTGCATGCGATATCAGCCAAAGAACAAAAAAGTGGCATTCACTCACACCAAAAAAAAGATCCCAGCTAGGCACAAATAGATATTGTTTCCAAACTTTTATTCAATGTTCCACATCAGAATGATGATAAAAGGCAAGCATGGGAAAACACCTCAATGTTTTGTGCTTGCATGCTTTTTCAAGAGGTTACTGTGGCCACAATACTGAATCGCCTTAGACACAGAAATTTTCTTAAGGTGACAGTAACATAGAACAAGCCACATGTAATGAATTTGTCAGTGATCAAACTACTAAGAACAAATATAGACATCCAAAACATACAAAATCTAAACAAAGTTAAAAACATCAAATGCATAACCAACAAACTCTGGTCAGAGCCGATATGGCTGTGGAGAGCTTTTGGGATGCATTTACCCATTATCTCTAATGAATTTGCACAATGCAGATCTGCTGAGAGGCAGTTTCAATGTGGTCTTCCTTTTACATATTTTTATAATGTGTTTTCCTAGACTATGTCTATTTATTGCTTTATATTTAGCCTGGATAGTTCACAGAAGACATGGCATCTTATTTTCAGTGGGGCTATACATCTACACAGTATTATGCTGCATTGTGTAAAATCAGAACACACCGAAAACAATATTTTGCATCTGGGCTAGGCTACCCTGAATAAATACATTATAAAAATAGTAAAATCATGACCACACTGAAAACAAGATATTGCACCTTAATCTGGGACATCCTGACAAAATGCAGTGCAAAAATGTGTAAAATGAAGATCCCTATCACAATGAGATGTAACATCTCCCCTGCGCTATCCAGGATACAAAATGTAGAATAAGAAATATTTAAAGGAAATGTACTGTAAACTGAACTTCACTGTGTTCACTGACACAAACAGTTTCTTTATTGTTTTATAGCATATTAGATAGCAGTATTTATTTTGAATGTTGTGGCCATGAGGATGGTGTGTGTGTGTGTGTGTGTGTGTGTTTGTGTGTGTGTGTGTGTGTGTGTGTGTGATTATGTGTTTTGTAGCTCAATATTTTGTTTCCCAAAAAGCATAGTAAAAAATGTCTGCTGATTACTATATATTTTGCCTGGATAGTTCACAAAAGATCTGGCACATGTCTGAGATAGTGCTTATCAGGTAGTGTCTTAAGAGGTCAAAAAAAGTGTAAATCTTTTTTTGCTGGGAAAGGGCAACATTTATGAGGTATGAATCTTTCTTGAAAGACAATGCCTACCCAACTGAAGCTAGTAACAAGAAAATGTTTAAATGCTAAGTATTTAAATGTGCAAGTTGTTGCATTTCAAAGGGGGTAAACAAATCTCCAGTTTAATAGGCAACCAGTATTTAGTTTCCTAATGGTCATCTGATAAGCAACTTAGAGTTCTGTCTCCATTATTCTAAACAGAAGGAAAGGAGTATTTTATTTCAAGTGGCATAGTGATTTGTAGGTGTGAAAGGATACATTGAAAACTCCAAAAATGTGTTCCACGGTATTCCATCTTTCCTGCTACAGACAGCAAGATGGCTGTAGGCTCTACCCACAGACATAAAAATCAGCATTGATACATATGTTGTAAAAAAGCTGTGATTAAACATCCTGGTTATAGATATATCAAAAAGATGGTTCATTGGAGGAATGGTATCAGTTCTATTCTATCAATCAAACCAGGAGGGCTTGTAGCATAAAGTTTAAAAATCCAGAAAGCCTCTCCCTTACAAGAACCAAATCCATATCCCCCATGAGCCCCCACTCCAATTTTTTCAATCCCCACAAAGGACTAACTATGCTGTGTTGCATCAATCGATTTAATAATGTGAGCTGCTATAACATATTCCAGATTTTGGTTCACAATGGCCCGCATATGATCACCTACTATCTCCTTAGGTTTCATATGGCCAACATAATTGGCACCACACTGACATGTGCCTAAATAAATGCGACACCTAGAGTCACAATTCTCAAATCTATTGCTGCTGTAGCACTTACCACTGTGGGGATTGTTAAAAGTTACTGTATTTACAATCACTGAACAATATTTACATTGTTAACATCTATAACAACCTGGGGGTCAGATAGGTAACCACATGGATCTTGAAAGTTTATGCTGCATACTATGTTACACCCTGTCTGCCAAATTCTGAGGGGCAATGGTACACCATTTGGGGAAAGTCAGATTTAGATTTCTCAACTTAGGTTCTGCACGTGTCATGTGCCATTTATTCTTAATATAACTGATGGCATTTGCCTGGACACTATAGGTAGTAACAAAATTCAGCCTGTTTGTGCCTAAAGCCCGATTTTCATTATCCCTCAGTGAATCCTCCCTTTGTGTGTCCACTGTCCTCTGTCCGGCCCTAGTAATCCCATCCCAGCTGTAGCCCCTTGCTTCAGATCTTTGATTCAATAATTCAGCATTACATACAAAAGCATGATCAGTACTACTTTTGCGCCAAACTCTAATAAATCACCCTGTTGCAATACCCATAATTAGATGTCAAGGGTGTCACAAACTTGCCAGCAGAACCGTGGTACAGTCTGTTGGCTTACAATACAGATTCATCTCCATATTATTATCTGCCCTTTTGATGATACATATGGCTCTTATTTATTTATTATATTATCCCCTTATCCTTCAGTATTTCTTGTAAGTTCGAATTCTCTATTATGTCCCAACATGTACTGTATTTTTTTATTCCTTCTAATCCCTTCCTTCTTTTTCCTGTTTTCTTTGTCTTCCAATTTTAATTTTAAAGCTAAAAGTGTAGCTTTCCACCAACATAATTTCTGTTACAGTTAGCTAGATTTGTACTAGAGAAAAATGCTTGTACTTTCTTGGGCAATTTCTATTTACAAATTAGTGGCACCGCTATGGGTGCCACTGTTGCACCGAGTTTCACTAATCTCTATCTAGGAAGATGGGAGGACCTGGTTTTATATGATGACTGTAATCCATTTCTCAGTAAAATTTCATTGTGGAAGCACTACTGTATATAGACAATTGCTTAATGATCTAGTGGGGGACCATGGAAGAACTGACATCTTTTGTTAATTATTTTGAAATGTCAAACCATTGTTTAAAATTTACTGTTAATACCAGTAAGACAAAATTTCATTTTTGAACATACAGTGTGTATCATGAATGGAGCAGATAACAATATTGACATGGATCTGTACCATAAGTCAACTGGCAAATTGCCTGCTGGCAAGTTTGTGTCACCCCTGATATCTCAATAGGGGTATTCCAACAGGACAATTCATTACAGTTCTGCACAACTGTAGTATTGAGCACACTTTTGTATGTGATGCTGAATTATTGAGTCAAAGATTTGAAGCAAGAGGCTAAACCCATTCTATGTATGTCATTTATTTAGGCACATGTCAGTGTGGTGACTATTATGTTGGCTATATGAAACATAAATTTAAAGAGAGAGTAGTCGATCATATGTGAGCCATTGTGAACAAAAATCTGGAATATGTTATAGCAGCTCACATTATTAATTCAATTGGTGCAACACAGCATAGTTGGTACTTTGTGGGGACTGACAAAATTGGAGTGGGAGCTTGTAGAGGATATGGATTTAGTTCTTGCAAGAGAGAGAGAGAGAGAGAGAGAGAGGCTTTCTGGATTTTTAAACATTATGCTACAAGCCTACCTGGCTTGAATAATAGAATGGATCTTTTACCATTCCTCTAATGACCTGTCTTTTTGGTATATCTATTACCAGGACGTTGAGCTACAGCTTCTTACAACATATGTAACAATGCTTATGTTTGGTTATGCATCTGATGTTTTTTACTTTCTATATATTTAGATTTTGTGTGTTTTGGATGTTTATATTTGTTCTTAGTAGTTTGAGGATTGACAAATGCATTATATGTGGCTGGTTTTATGTTGCTGTCACTTTAAAAAAATGTCTGCATGTAAAGTGATTCAATTTTGTGGCTACAGTAACCTCTTGAAAAATCATGCAAACATAAAATGTAAAGGTGTTTTTCTGTGCTTGCCTTTTATCATCGTGCTGGTATGGAACATTTAATAAAAGTTTGGATAAAATATCTATTTGTGCCTAGTTGTGATCTTTTTTCAGTGTGAGTGCCACTTTGTTTTTATCTTCCAATGTGAAAGTTGTCAACTTCAGTTTGATTCATTTTGGGACCCCGATCTTTGATTCATCTTCAACCCTTCAGTCATAGACACTTTCAGTACTTGGCATGGGTTCACAGGCTACAAATAGGGAAAAAGTCACCTGTTCACCACCCTTTACCACTCTTGTCAATCCAAACCTCTTCTACCTTCTCCATTCCTCCAGTTAGTTTTCCAAAAACTCAGTCAGCACCTGGCACAGTGCTAGGAGCTGGAAATGTTTTTATAAAAAAAAATGTCTAGTGAGGTGGGAGGAGGTTGAAAAGGGATTGATATGTGAAGGGGGGAGCCCTAAAACTAGCTCTAATCACCAGGGAAGGATGAGAGGATTTGTTTATTTTTAATTTGGCTGAAGGTTGAAGTAATCTAAAGTGTCCCAACTGTTTGATTAGGCAGCATGGAAGGTAAACATGCCAAATTGTGGCACATTCATTGAATACAAAGTCTGCATTGGGTCATCCTTACCTACAATGTAATGAAACAATTAACTTGGGTATCAACTAATACATTGTATGACAAATCTGGCATAATAAAGTATTAGTTTAGAAATGTAAAGTTGCTTTTCCTGTTTCTTACAGAGAATAACAACATCAAATTACAGAAAGCCAGTAGACAATGTGCCATCCAGTCGGAAATCAAGTTTGAAGATGGATGATTCATTTGAAAATATAAATGAACTTGGGACCCTGGAACTGATGAACAGGGACCTTGATTTGACTCCATATGGACCACTGAAGAAATCTGTTTCAACAGATTCATTATGTTCCATTTCTTCTATTGCAAATAATTTTGGTCATGACTTCACTGTGGGACAAATTGAGGTGAACTTGGAATATGATATGAACTCAAACATCCTTTATGTCATGCTGGTACAAGGCAAAGATCTACTGGAAAAGGAAGAAACAAATTTTGAATCCTGTTTTGTGCGCATTAGCTTGCTGCCAGATGAACAGATTGTAGGCATTTCCAGGGTAAGTCCACTGTGTGTGTGTATGTGTGTGTGCATGTGTGCCAGTGTGTGTGTGTGTGTGTGTGGCTTAATTTCTATATTGAGTGTCCCCAGGTTGTACACTTCAAGGCAGGTTTGTGTCTGGATATACATTACATTTAAATAGTTTGCTTATTATTTTTGCTATGAGCCTCCTGATATAGTGTATGGTAAGCATTAGTTGTATAACTGTAGTATACTTCATCTGACTGATTCTGTACAGTCTGATGCATAAGTGCTGAGAGTAACTGAAGTCATTCATTGTCTTTCACAGTCCACAGTCTAGCAAAACACTTTCCTTGGACATCAAAGACTATTGTAGCATAAATATTGCTTATTAAATTATTTGTTTAAGTAAAGAACATTTTTTTCCTGTTTCCTACCAAATAGGATGTCAGAGAAAGTTCAAGTAAGGAGATACTTAGTGGACCCAAAGGGGTATAAGTAAATTTTCTGTTGGCAACATTAGCATATATATTTGTGAGGGATATCTTGTCACATCTGGGTAATATTTAGTAATGTCATGAGTTTATCATGGGAACAGCACAACATTTCATGGTGTTCCTATAAGTACTATTTGGTGGTACATGAGATATACAAAAGACCATACACGGTGTGAAAATGAGGTTTAATTTGTCTGTTCTGTTGGTTGTTCTGGTGAATATCAGAGATCCCATAGCATTTCTCAAAAACAATATGTGAATTTCTCCAGTATCATTGTCAATATCCTCATTCACTAACTCACTAACAGATTAGTCTGTTGCTTGAAAAAAGAAGACACCTGACATGGTAACTGACCCTCAAAGGTGTGTAATTATAGATGTTGTGAACTGAAACTTTGCTGGCGAAGTTGCCATGAAGTCACAAAAATTGGCCTTTGTGACGCTTTGTGAAGCTTGTGTAGACCTTAAGAACATCAACCTTGCTGAAACTGTGGCATTTTTACCAAATAGTAGCCTCATTTTTGGGGGTGAAGTGGTCACTTCACAAGCAAATTTTGATCAATTTTCAAAACAAAATGGCAATTGTGCCAGTCAGAACTTCACAAATTTGATGAGGTCGCACTTTGCAAATTCTTCACAATTTGCAGATTCATTCCCGAAGCCAATTTTGGCCACTTTGTCCATCCCTATGTGTAATTATCTTACCATAATAACATACCTTAGCATGGGGACTCCATTCAATTCTCCTATACTCACTAACTGGCCTGCCATCACAAACATGTCTGCCACCATCACTCACATAAAAATGTTAACTATGCTCTAAAGAAAACTCCCTTAAATCCTGAAACAATCATTAAAAATGTTGTTTCTCCTCATCTACTTCTTAAAAATGTACACAAAATACTACAGAAAGCACTCCTCATAGTATTAATTTCTGTTGTTCCTTTGCTAACCATGAAAAAAAGTCTGTCCTTATCTGCTTAAGAGGGAAATCTCTGCTTCTTACCTTACCACAGACAGCATTCAGACCATGGCAGGCCACTCTGTCAGTGCAGCAGTAGGGCTACAGCTCAGGATACTGGTGACCAATATTCAGCAATAGAGTGAGGCTGTCAGCAGCCATTGAGGAAGAGGGACTGAGCATTACAGAGGACACTCTCCCTCTATGGGGAAGGAGGCTGTGTGAAGCCACTGTGATAGTGCCACCTGGAAAACTACAGGTGATGTTAAAGGTGTGGCTAACCACTGAGTTTGGTAAGAAAGTGGGCAAACACAGCACAACTATACACATCGTACAGGGGTATGCACATGGCATCATCCTTGCTGGCTTCCTTGAGGGAGGAGAGAAAATGGGAAAAAGAACCCATTTCCCATATATGACAGACCCCGGTGCATCTGGTCCTGTGCCTCCGTCTTACTGCCTGATGACATAGACACTATCAGGGTATATATCCCCTCCTCCCTGACCCCATCTGGAGGACTACCTAAGGAAGGATGAAGGCTGGTAAGACTAAGGAGAGAGTCATGGGATATTGAGATGTGTCTTGCGGCTCCTGAGGGAGACAGGCTCAGTGAACAAGGACTTCAAGGGTTAAAAAGCAGAGGTTATAAAAAATATTTTAGGCCCTGGCTCCACATGAGGTCTTTTGCTGTGTGTGTATGGGGGACTGAACATTCTTATAACACACTACCCTAGCCTGGACAGTAACAGATTTACTCAACAAACAGTAAAGTTATTCTCAATGGGGAGCTATACACTATTGCAGGTTGTATATGCACAATTGCATGTATGCAGCCTGTGTAGCTTTGCACCTGGGGACAGTTGCAGGGTGCATGGTATAAACAACCACACACCTCCACAGAGCACCTGTCTACAGTCCCACACTTGGGCTTGCAGCTGTGTGGGGGACAGTTTGAAGGACACAAGGGGGACATCCAATCTTCCTAGGTTCTGAAGTGGATCCCTTGCTCAATGCAAGCAGTGGATTCTGGCTAGGCACGTGTCCACCTGATTTTTTTTTAAGTACAGGCGAGTGCCTGAATGAATGCCCCCAGCCCTCTGTGTCATCCCAGAAGGCTGGGTAAACATGGTGGGGGATTCCCTGTCCTGCTGTAGCCAGTGGGTGTCATTTGGGGAGGCACCCAAAAGATTCAGCAGGGTACCTGCTACTGTATCCTGCACCTTTGTGAATCTAGTAGAAAAATGTTTATTTTTATACAGGAAAAGGTCACAAGTTACACATCATTGGGTCAAAATGACCCATTTTCAAGATGGTCCTGTTTATGTCATATTATCTTAGCTATAAAGATACAATACATTTACATACAAAAACATTTTAAAACAAATAATCTCTTTACATAATAACCCTGGTATTTACTTCTACCACCTCTAAGATACACTATTCTAGTAGAATTTCAGAAATCTATATTTAGCGAGATAATTGTTTAACAAGGAAAAAAATACACTTTATACAAGACATTCAAACTAACTCCTTTAAAACTGGTACTGAGGTGTTATTTCAGTTGTTCATATTAACATCTATTGTACATCTGAGATCCAGAGTTTGTTTCAAAGATTTTACAAACAATTTGGTACTTGAAATCTGTTTTGATTTATGATCTATAGGTTCTCACAGTTGTTTAACTTTTGCATCAAAAGTCATGTCACCATATCTGTTATTGATTTTTGTTTGAACATATTTACTATTTAACCCTCTCAAGTTATAATTTGATTCTTTTATTTTTAATTTATCTGCTAGTTATTGTGGCTTTCCACTCAGTATCGCTGAGTGGATCTGTCCCAACCACTTTAGATTCCTCTTGTGGTCTAGCGTTAACCAATTTATAGAATTCAGCATTTCACAATGACGTTTGTAATAATCACACTTCAGCATGAATCTAGCAAGGTTATTATACGGCAGTATCCAATTTTGTTAGATTTATTTTTGTTGTCATACCATAAATATGGCTCCCGTAGTCCAAACATGGAATAATTAATTGGTTTACTAAACGTAATCTTATCTTTTGATCTAAGCAAAAACCTGATCTTCGAAAAGCACCAATTTTTTGTTTATTTTCCTTGCCAGTTCATCTACATGAGAATCAAATTTAAGCCCTTCATCTATCCACACCCCTAAGTACTTATAAAAAGGTTTTCTGACCCAATAAGTCATCCTTTAAAGTTGTTATTTGTACTGTAGTCTGTATACTTTCTTTCTTCTCCCTACCAGTTTTAAAAATCATTGTTTTTGTTTTCTTACTATTTAGTACTAAGTTAGAGTTTTGTAACCACTTTTCCATACCTGTAAAATCTCTTTGCAATCAGTATTCCATTTCTTGTAATGTATTCCCCTGGGCTAATAATACTGTGTCATCAGCATATAACCTTACTTTGGTATATACTGCTGTTTCAACTAGGTCATTTATATATATCAAAAACAATACTGGCCCTAATATTGAGCCCTGTGGGACTCCTCTTTGTACCAGAGCAAAATTTGATAAATGTTTTCCTAATTGTACATATTGGGTCCTGTGAATTAAGTAAGACTGAAACCATGGGAGTGTTTCTTCATCAAGACCAATATTTTTTAACCTATCCAATTGTATATTATGGACCATGGTGTTGAAGGCTTTGGAGAGGCCCACGAACACCACACCCACCAATCCACCATCATTCATCTGTGTAGGTATATTGTCTACCAGGTCGGTGAGTGCGGCATCCGTGGAGTGGCCCTTATGGAAACCAGACTGGGAGTAGGTCAGCAGTGAGCCCTTCTCTAGAAACTCACTTAACTGCCCCTGCACCAGCCTCTCCATCACCTTCGACACCATGGACAACAAAGCAATTGGTCTAACATTTGTCGGTTCTGTCATTATACCCCCTTTATAAATTGAAATACTCTTAGCCTTTTTTCAAGAAGTAGGGAATGTTTTATCGACAAGACTCCAATTAAATATTCTTGTTAGTATTGGTGCAATTACATCTGCTGAATCTTTCAAGCATCTCTTTTCTATTTTGTCTAAACCATATGCTTTATGAATTTTTAATCTTCTCAATTCCCTTTCGACCTCCTTACAGGAAATATACTTAAATCTAAATTTCTGATTACTTTTATTTTCCTTTTTTGATTGATTTATCCCCCCCCAGCCATCTTTTGAGAATTCTATATATGGAAGGGTAGTGAAGTATTCATTTAATCTGTCAGCTGATTCTTTTATTGACAGAAGTATCCCACTATTTCCTATCTGGATAGGGACTTTATTGTCCACCGGTCTCTCCAGTGTTTTTAACAGTGACCAGAATTTCCATAGATCTTTACTTTCCTCCATTTTTTTAGTATACCAAGATTTTTTTGATTTCCTAATCTTAGTCTTCAGTTTATTCCAAGCTTTCTTGTACATCTCCCAATCTTTTATATCTAAAGTTGTGTTTGCTTTTTTCCAGATTCAATTTTTTATTCTAATATCCCTTTTTAATTTTTCAGTAATCCATGGGAGATTTTTTTTTCTGAGAGCAGAGATCTTTAAATGAGCTACTTCATCACATACCCTCAGAAAAACTTCCATTCATTCACTGCTAGGTCCAGATCAGGAATCAAAAAAAGTCTTTCCCATTTTATATTTTTTAGAATATTATTACATTTTTCTTTACTATAGTTTTTAAAGCATCTTCTTTCAGTTTGTTGTAATTCTTCCAGTACTACTTCTACTTCATTGGAATTTAATTCAAGAATACATGAGATAGAGCAATGGTCCCCAAGTGTTAGATTTTTCACTTGTACAGAAGTAGCTTTAATTTTGTCAGTTATGAATATAAGATCCAAGATATTCCCACCACTGCAAAAGTTTGTTTTCCTTATTGGAGTCAAGATTACTTGTTTCCCATCCCAGAGGGCTCAAACTTCTCTGTAATGCCACTCCCCTCAGTTTATTCCAGGCAGAATTGAAATCTCCCAATAAAATTAAATCAGTCCCCATAGTGTACTGCTGTAACATTTGTGTAAATGCATCAAAGTCATGAGTCCTTACTTTAGGAGGGGAATAGACTAATGCAACAATTTTGTGTAACTCTATCAGTTTCACCAATATACGCTCAATACCTCCTGTTGTACCTGAGAAAAGAGTGTTTGTCTGGCCCGGGTTTCATTTCATGTGCAGTATTAGGCCGCCTCCCCACTTACCCTTTCTATCTTCCCTATGTGAATAATAGTCATAAAGTTCTATCTCATTTGAATGAACCCCTGAGGTTAGCCATGTCTCGGTTAGTGCCACTACATCTGGGGATTCACTTTCTACCTATGTTCTCATTAAGTCTATTTTATTTTTTTAGACTTCTTGCATTATCTAAAATAATTTTAATTAATTGGGGTGGGTTTGGGCCTGGGTTCACTTCTATATCCCCCCAATAGCAAGGACAAAGTCTAATAACTACTAGTCTTTTGCAAATTTAATTGTGGTTTTAATACTAATATTTTCTCTTGTTTACCAACCCTAACAAGTGCAAACATGTTTCTTCTTATCTGTGGTTTTATAGATTGATCATTCTTGTCTAAGTTCTGTGATAGTTTTATCGAAATTAGTGTGTCTTCCAAATGTACTTTAGAGGATTTAAAAACCAGTATTAGACTCAACATAGCAATAAATAAATAAAGCCAAAGGCTCAATCTCATTAAAAACCCCATACGTAAGGTAATTTCAAAATTTCTTAATAAAGAAATATTTACTAAACCAAACTTATTCTGCCATTTGCTTCAGAAGCAACAATGCACTGGAGTGCAGCACAATAAATTCCTTAGACTAAACAGTCAAATGGAGTGTGGGCATGCCCCCAGACAACCCCCTGGACTGGCTGCTTATGTAGTTGTGTGATTAGCTGGGGGATCGAGTGTGCAAGGAGTATGTAGCCAGCGGTCCGCTGAGCCTCCAGTTTGCAGTAATCTGACTTAGGGTTGCCTACACACTGCAGATGCACAACACATCAACAATCAAAATGTTAGTGCATTTACCCCTTTATTTATTGAAAGTACATCAATTCACATAGAGTAGATCCAATTTCATGTTATGCCAAAGTTTTAAAATGTACACATTATTGCTTCATCAGGAAAAAACTAGGCTCAAAAATTATTTGTTTTTATTACAGCAAATTATAAAGTGACTATATTAACAAAATTATTAATTGTATTATAAATGGAATAGGTCAGCACCATGTTATTTAATACAACATAATAACAACCAATGTGACTTGCTGTTTAATAAAGAATATTTTTACCTTGCAAACTCATGGCTCCAATTTTTCAAATGTTTTTATTTTATATTTTCCTTAGTCAATTTCTCATCTAGACATAACTGATATGTATTTTTTCTGTTTAATTCATTATTTACATTTTTTAATTATATTAAGACATTCATTTTGTGAGATGAGATCACTGCATTACCTAAATCCATTTATTTTATGCTTCATACTGTCCCTATGGTAAAAATATAGAATTGTTAAGTTGTTATACAGTTATTCTAATATATATATATATATAACTGCTCACTGTCTTCAATATGTAAGTTTGTTCTCATTATCAAAGTTAATGTTTGCTAACTTCAGTTTATTAAAGAACTCTCACAGTGAAATAATATGGTGAGTCAGTATTTATCATAACATTTTAAATAAATACTACTCAGGATTTGTAATATATTATTGAACTTTCACTACAAAAACACTGCTCACTAGCTTTAATTTATTAATAAATTCTCACACTAAATTTACATTAGCAGTATATCAGCATAGCATACCTTTATAGAATAGGGGTGTTATGAGGTTAGTCCTCCCCTCAGTTACTTATTCTTTTTCTTGTATGTAATGCCACCTTTCATTCTGTCTTCTGCAAATAAAGAATAACCTTAAATATATAAGTCACTCTTGGTCTTACTGCTTGCAAAGAAGAATATGTTTTATAAATACCTTAAGGCACACTATCCTGTTAGTGAGACCTTCCTGGCTCCCATTCCACTCATGTAGGAGTTGGCATTCACCAAGTGCCATTAATAAAAAGAGCCTTGTTTGTATTTTACAAGATCCAGCATGCTGGTGTGATGTCACCCCAGTGGTGCTGCATAGTGCACAGCAGTGGGAAGGGAGGAGCCATGGCAATAGTCAACACAGTGAGTGTCCAACTGGTATTCAGGTGAGGTTATGTCACCACACTCTCCAGCTTCTATGCTGAAATGTGTGGCTGCTATCTTCATGGCAATACCAGTCATACTCAGCACTGATAATAGATAATATATTTGTCCTTATCTTTTCAGCATGAAACATAGCAATTTTTGCTCTTTTGTTGCTTATACAGAAAAGCCTACTTAAATGCATACCTGTTATATGCATAGCCCACTTTGGTGAATGTATTTCTAAAATCCCAATTCCATTTGTACATCCTCAGTATTAATTTGACCATTAAATTCATTTAAGATCTTGTTTACATGCATAGATCGTGCTCCAAAGGGTACTGATCTAATGGTATGTCATGACTGAGCTAAGTGTCTTAGTCAACAACAGCAGGTTGTAGCTGTTTATTGCAGTGTCTGTGAAGCACACACTTACTTCTAATCACTAAAAATAATGAATCTGTGCAAAACAATGGAGTCCCAGTGAATACCTTAAAAAAGAACCCATTTTTAATAATGTAACTGCAACCAGTATTTTTTTCAATAGATAGTATACAAGATCTCTTTAATGCACAGCGCTCTTAAACATATACAGTGAGCACATAGTGTATGCATTTAAGAGGGTTCCACTGTGCAATACACAGTTTGATAGACCTATATTTATAATATGGGCTGCCAATCAATTTCTTCATTAAGCCCATACTTTTCTCAGTTGATTTAAATCTTAAGTATGCTTCCCTAACTAATTGTCTAGGCAACTCTCTGCCTTGACCAAGTTCCTGAAACCCACTCCAGTCCAAAGAATCTAAAAAAGGGCAGACTGTGACTGTCAAATATCAAAAAAGAACCACACAAGTAGTTGTAGTGCATTAGGGTAAACCAAATGCACAGAGCAATTAAAATACCCAACACCTACAACCCATGCAGGCTACAGTGACCCACAAGACTACTATATAATAGTTAAAAAATATTATTTCACTCAACACAAAAAGTAGAGTGCATATCAGTGGAGTGCAAAAGCTGGAAATTGGTATCAAACCCCTAACAAGTGCAAGGACATGAACAAGAATGCTCTCTCAGTACCCTACCACAAAATTAGGTTGGCCTTGTGCTCCTTCACTGTCAGGGCCCCTGTAGTGGCTAAATGATATACTGGATTCCTTGTTTAGCTTCCCCAAATTATCATGATTTGAAAGGAAGATAAGAAAGACTCTCACACCTAACCCGAGCTGTGACTGCTACAGCTCATACCCCATCTGCACTAACTGCTCTGTCCCTGACAGTGCTCCTGACAATGCTCCTTGAATCAGTCTTTATGTAGCTATTTTGCATTTGCTAACTACTATAGACTATTGTATCTTTCACAGTGCTCCTTTGTGTATCTTTGACAGTGCTCCTTTGTGTTCTGCATAAGAATATATCTTGATCATCATTTTGAATTTTTGTTTACTCTGCAATCTACCTATGACATGGAACCTTTATAAATGAGCACTTGTGCTCAAAGGTGTAACTCCAAATGTACACATGAATAAATAAATAAAATAGACAAATAAACAAGTGGCCACAAAAGCCTTCCAACACCATTTTGCATCCCTATGGGTGCTTTTTCAAGGGTGAGGCAAAAGACATAAAGGGAATTTTTTTGTAGTCCTATAGCATTGACGTCATAAAAACTTCATGACCATAGAATCAGCTAAAAGTGAATACATTTAAATCCCCATTATAACTTATCATAAATCTGCATATCTCAAACAATTAAATACACATTCCAAAACAATATCAGAGGTATGATCAGTGCATTGCTCAACCGTTATTAAAAAGTCCACACCAATAATGATATATTTGCAATTGATGTTTCCAAGATTTGATGTCATCTTATGGTGTTCATCTTTGATCTGCTTGTTTTCCTTCAGTGGACTGCTTCATTTCAAACAGTTGCAGTACAATAATCTTACATTCACTGCAGAAGACTGCAACAAACAGCATTTCATTTTTGCCACTTAATCCCCTATGATTAGACCCATATAGTCTTATCATTGTGATTTCATATTAATTAGAGATAATATCCTAACCTGTCCATATGTAAACAAGAGGGGGAGAAGGAGCATAAATAAAAAATGACTAACATTGTGTTTCATGATCCAGGACACTCGAAATTCAGCATGTTTCTTAAAATGTAAGCATGTTATGACACCCCTATATTTTCAAAAATTGGAAAGCCATGAAACTGCAAAATATGATTGCCCTAATTTTGGAAATACTCAAAATATGTGTTCACATTAATTTACAAGAAAAGTACTATTTCAAAATGCTCATTTAGTCCTGGTGCTTTTAAAGCACTTAAAGTGTACATCCATTCTGCTTCAATTCTTAGAAGCAGATTATCTACATTTTCTGATTTCATAGGTTTCACATTTAGTAAGATATCTGAAGATTGTACATTTCTTCACATATTTAAAGACTTTACATTGCCCACAAATATTGCACTCTGTTGGGGGTGGAAGACCCAATACTGTTGTTGGAGTACCATTTCTCATTAAGAGCTGTAAAGAACATATTAAGGTATCCTGCAGGTTAAGAGCCCTGTAGTATACTATCTGGGGTAATTTACCTTGTAAAGACATACCCAAATGGGATCTGCCTCTGTAATATTCCATTTGTTATTGTTATTTCTCAAATTTCCTCAGACTGGCTTGTATATGTAGTAATATAGTTCAACCTATCTTTTTCTGTTTGCACGTATGGCATCCCTCTGTTTTCTGCTATCAGATTTTCTCTGTTGCTTTCCTTAGCCCAGTCCATTGTGTCATTTATCATCACTTGATTATACCTCTCTGTTTAAATCTGGATTTCATTTGCTCTACTCCTTTCAGACAGTTACAATGGAGTCATAGAAACTGGCTCTGTGGTATGTTAGAAATAGTATAACTGGGATGCATAATAGATGCTTCTCATGTGGAATTGTGATCGAAAGACTTTCTGAACAGGCCAGTCTTCAATGTACCTATAGATGTCCTCTTAATCACAATGTCCAAATAGGAAAACAGTGTCCAGATCAGGATGTCCAGCTAATTTTAAACTGGAGTTTGAAATATGCAAACAGAGTACAAAACTTAGAAGGTTCTTCGGCTGTATTTCTCCAGTTAAAAAAAAACACATCTATATACCTGTAATAAACTGCAATCTTGGCATAAAATGGACTTTTATCAAGATGTTGTAGAGTACATTTTTCCAATAAACTCATATAGAGGATCATGTAACTTGGGGCAAGTGAAGTGTCCATGGCTATTATGTGAATTTGCAGATAGTGACTATCCAATAAAATAAAGCTTTTACAAGTTAAGACAAGTTTTGCACAATACACAAGAAAGTTCACAAATGCTGGCTTATCTTCTCTAGACTGTTCTAAATAATAATAATGCATCGCTGTTAACCCCCAATGAGGAACATTAGTATATAATGAAGTCACATCCATTGTGACCAACAGGCAATTAGAATCTACTTTAACCATTGACAAAACTCTTAGTACTGTATGTCAGTAGTATATTTAACATATGACGACAACCTACAACTCGGGGATGTTGGTAGAAATCTACAAATTTTGACAATTTTTCTGTTTGGCACCCAGTGCTTTCCATTTCAGATGTCCAGGGGGATTATCTAAGGTTTTCTGTATTTTAGGCAAATTATAGATTGTGGGATGCATCGGTTGATTCACAGTCAAAAAATTATTTTCCTCTCTGCTGATAATGCCCCTGCTGCATGATTCACTCAAAAAAAGCATCCATTCTTTGTTTACACTCCTTGGTGTGATAATTACTCAGTTTTTTATAAACAGTTTCATCTGAAAGTTGCCTCAACACTTCTGATATATATTTTGTAGTATCCGTTATCACAATCGAGCCACCTTTATCAGCTGGCTTTATCGTGATTTCAGTGTTTTGCTTTAAAGCCCTCAAAGCTGCCCTCTCTACATTGCTAATATTAACATAATGGGAATTATATTGGTTATTAAATGAATCCTCAAGCTCCTTCATACATATCTGTTCAAAAGCTTGAACAGCTGCTACTGATACAGGGCAGAAAGTTGATTTCACGTGGAAACAACTATTAATTCGATTCCCATAGTGCTTTTAATTTCATTGTTCTCACATAGAAGCCGATTACATTTACCAAAGTGATGCTTCAAGTTCAGTTTTCTTGTAGATTTGTATAAATCTGTCATGCAGTCAAACAGGTTGCTATTGCCCGTAGGCACAAAAGAAAGTCCCTTCTGTAAAACAGAAGTTTCTTATTCAGATAGAACATAATTTGAAATAGTTACCACTAATAATTCTGATGCTTTTCTTACTGCTGTCTGTACTGTTGTTGGCTCTGGGTCTTTTTTTTCTGTTGGGCTCTCATTGGTTGTTGTCTCATAGGTTATTGCAGCATTCTCCTCCACTGGCATTCGTTATCTCCATCTTCCTCTTCACCCTCTCCTCATCTTCCTCTTTGGTCTTGCTGAAATCGAATCCAGGGGCTCCCCCATAGTGTTACAGGCTCCAGTGACATCTCTGAAAAATGGTATTGTCTGAACTGTCAAAATCAGAGTCCTCTACAGTACTATTATTAATTGTATTTTTCAAAATACATCTTGGAGATGTTCTGCTTGTTTAGCCTTGTGCCAATCAAAAATATGTCCTGATTCATAATCATTCTGATCATGAATGAACTTCCTGTGCTTTGCTGCTTTAATCTTTTTATCCTGGAAGTCAATAGCATTTGCAGTTCCTCAACATAAGTTGCAAGCTCAGGAGCTTCAGCAAAATTGGGAAAAAAAATGTTCTTTTTCCTCCAACTCTGACTGAACTTCATCTTGTAATTTCTTTGATTCTTTTAATAAGGCTTCATTCAGCAATGCGCTGCCCTTTAAAAGGACTTCATTCCAAATGTTCATTACTGTCTCTTGCTCAGTAAAAAAAACAAATAATTTCAATATGCTTAACTCACAAGGCGCATGACCTATTGTTAAATATGCTTGAAAGTCAAAGTCAAAGTCAAAGTCAACTTTATTTAAAAAGACGCCCAATCCCGAAGGCTCTGGGCACCGCACAAAACCTATACAGTTTGTCATACTGTATACATTCAAGTTAAAATATCATACATATAGCTTAAACCCCAAAAGCCTGCACAAATAAAAAGGTCTTTAGACTACTCTTAAAAGCCTCTACATGGGGGCCTCTCTCACTTCAAATGGCAACGAGTTCCAGAGAGCTGGAGCAGCAACTCCAAAGGAACGATCCCCTGCTGATTTCAGCCTAGCTCTCGGAACTGTGAGGAGGCCACCACCAGAGGAGCGAAGATCCCGGACAGAGGTGGACGGTACCAGGAGATCAGAAAGGTAACCAGGGCCCTGTCCATGTAGGGTCTTATAGGTGAGAAACCCCACCTTGAACAAAACTCTCCACCTGACAGGCAGCCAGTGCAATTCGCGCAACACCGGAGTTATATGACAGAACTTACTTTGTCCAGTCAAAAGCCGGGCAGCAGCATTTTTCACTAGCTGCAGTCTGTGAAGAGAAGTTCCAGAGACCCCGAGATAGAGCGCAATACAGTAGTCAAGTCTCGAAGTGACCAAGGCATGTACCAAAGTAGGGAGGTCCAGAGCCGGAACAAGGGGCTTAATCCTGGCGATATTCCTAAGATGAAAGAAACAGGAATGCACCACGGAGGATATTTGGGCCTCCATGGACAAGTTCCTGTCAAAGATCACACCAAGATTACACACCCTTGGGGAGGCCATCAATGACACAGCTCCTAGCACAATGCCAGTCGCAGAATCAGAGGCCATCCCATCACAAGCTCTGTTCGACTCCACTACCAGTACCTCAGTCTTATTAGGGTTAAGTCGCAGCCAGCTGGAAGACATCCAGTCATTTATGAAGGGTGTTTGTTTTCAGTGCTATCCACTGTAATTGATTCAAAGTGGTTTGCAGCATAACATTATCTGTGGAGCTATTAGTGTAACTTAATGCAGCTCCTCCATTTTAAAATAGGGTTGACATCTTCTCGATGTACAAATAAATCTTTAGGGTTGTACTTGTAGCACTCATGCTCACTCCTGACTGTGGATGCTCACCCTGATCTATTTTAATATACAACATGCAGGGAGCTTGGCATAAATTCTAAATGTTAAAGTCAAATATCGGAAAAGAACTGCCCCAAGTAATTGTAGTGCATTAGGGTAAAAGTCAAATACAGAGAGCGATACAAGTACCCATCACCCACATCCCATGCAGGCTATAGTAACTCACAAGCTACTTTATAGAAGTTAAAAAATATACTTTTTTATTCATCACTTGCAAAAAGTAGAGTGCATATCAGTGGGGTGTAAAAGCTGAAAACAGGAATCAAACACCCAACAAGTGTCCACAAAAATCTCCTGATGCTGTTTTGCATCCCTATGGGTGCTTTCTCAAGACAGAGGCAAAAGACAAAAGGAACACTTTTTATACTCCCATAGCATTATCAGAAAAAACATCATAGAATCAGCTACAGGTGAATATATTTAAATCCCCATAATAACAACATAAATATGTATGTGTAAATAATTGAAATACACATTCCAAAAAAGGAATATCAGAGTTATATTAAGTGAACTGCCCATCCATATTAAAAAGTTTACAGCTTGCTGACCCAGTGGTGTGGAGGCCTAAGGCATTGATGCTTTATCTCCTACCATGCCAGTGATCCATGTTCATGATGCAAGTGGGTCATCATGGATCAGCCAGAGATGGAGAGGATTGAGCATCCGGAGGACAGCTCTCCTCTCCAGGGAAGGGGTGGAATCAGTGACCTGTATTTGCATGACACCTAGCGGTGGATGGGTGTTAGTACAATGGTCCCACACATCGAGGGTGTGGAGGCAGAGCAGATTCCTTGCGTGCAGCATGCTGAAGCATGCACTGTTTGGCCATTGGCATCATTGCACACTACCATGGCCACGCTTGGGGCTGGAGAAGGGGGAACCACAAAGGAAAACAAAACACTGCCACCAATGAAGGAACCCCAGATGAGGAACTAGATTGGTGGGTACACCCGCCACGAAGCCCAGGCAGTGGGAACACACAAACAAATACATGAAAAAAAAGTCCACAGCAATAATGATATATTTGCAGTTGATGTTTCCAAGTTTTGATGATGTATTTTGGTGTTCATCTTCGATCTGCTTGTTTTTCTTCAGGAACACAAAAAAGTCAGCACTGCATGAAGAAATGAAAATTGCAAATGTTTATTAACAAATAGCACAGAACAAATCCTGGCACTTTGAGGGTACAATCCCTCTTCATTAGGGGGGTGGTGTTTTTCTTCAGCAGGCCGCATTTGCTTCATTTCAAACACTTACAATATAATGTGTCCAAAGATGCACAACGGAAAAGTTAATCCCACTAACATGAGAGAAAAACAAATTATTAATATTACATTCACTGCATAAGACCACAATATACAGTATTTTGTTTCTGCCATGTAATACCACAAGACTTGACCCATATAGTACTGTCATTGTAAATTCATATTAACTAGAGATAACATCCTAACCTGTCCATATGTAAACAAAGTGGGGGATGAGGAAAAAATAGCTAAAGTTATGTTTCAAGGTTCAGGCAGTTCCAAATTCAACATGTTTTTCTTTTAATTAAATAATGTTATGATGTGCTTATATTTTCCTAAATTGGATGGTCACTATAGTGCAAAATATGATTGCCTCAATTTTGAAAATACTCAATAACCTATTTACATTATTTTGCAAAAAAGGTGCTGTTTCAAAACTGCCCATTAAGTCCTGGTGCTTATAAAGCATCTAAAATGTGCATCCATTTTGCTTCTCTTCTTAGAAGCAGATTATCTAGGTCACAGGTAGGTCTAGAGGCAGTATAGTGTAATAGTAGTTAAGGGCACTGAGCTGCAAACCTGAAGACCTGGGTTTGAATCCCATCAGCCCCCCACTTGCATACTGTGTGACCCTAAGCAAGTCACTCAACTTCCTTGTGCTCCCTGGTCACACCTGGTAACAAGTTCTGGATTAGTGTGCCTTTCCTGGTAAAAAATTTTCCCTTCCCCCTCTTTTCCAAGTATCCTTTTTTTAGCCCCCATATACAGCCAAGTGTGATCTTTGGTTTGGTCTGCACACTTTACAATGTTTGCCAAGGTATTTTTTGTATCATTATTACCTGTGTACACCACATGTTCCCCAATATATTGTTTAAAAGGTCTGATAGTTTTACCAGTGTAAAAGTCCTCATATGTAGATGGACAATGCCTTTATTATACCTCTGATATTCCTTTTTTTTTTGGAATGTGTATTTCAATTTAAGATATGCATATTTATGTTGTTAAGATATTAGTATAGCAGTATAGCCTAGAGGTTAGAGGAATGAGGTGTGAACAAGCTTGGTACATCCAGCAGACCAGACCTGAGTTTGATTCTCACAACCTCCACCTGCATACTGTGTGACTGTGAGCAAGTCACTTAACCACCCAGTGCTCCCATGTCACCCCTGAAAACAGGCACTTGTGTCTAGTGGGCCTTACCCAGCTACCGAAGACTAAAATAAAAAAAAAAAAATTATGGTGATCTAAATGTATTCATCTGTAGCTGATTCTATGGTTATGATATTTTATGACATCAGTGCTATAGGACAATAAAGAGTCTCTTTTTTGTCTTCGGCCTCACCCTTAAAAACACCCCCATAGGGATGCGAAATGTCATCAGAAGGCTTTTATGGACACTTTTTGGGGGGTTTGATACCTGTTTCCAGCTTTTTCACTCCACTCATATGCACTCTACCCATTGTAAGTGTTGAATAAAACTATATTTTTAAATACTGTAAAGTAGTCTTGTGAGTCACCATAGCCTGCATGGGATGCTGGTGTGGGGTATTTTGATTGCAGACAGTGATTGGCATTTTTGAAATGTCTCTCAGTGGGCGAACTCAGTTCACCTCTTCTGATCATGGTTTTATGCTCAGACGTTTTCATTCTGAGCTTCCTTTTTTGTCTTTCTAATATAACATAAATCACATTGACATTTTAGCAAATACATAACATGATCAGTTTTACATGTTATAAAGGTCCTCATTGCTATGCTTTCATAACCTGCCACATTTCTAATTTATTTTAGCTTATATGTGTTATCACAGCAACTGCAGTTGCCACATCTGAAATTTCCCCTAATTTGAATGTCATCCAAAAATATTTTTTTTCTTTCAATGCAGTCTTATGAACTGAATGACATAAACTGCCCTTCAAAATCTGACATTTTTGGGGGGGATAATAAAAGGTTTCTCTCTGAACACCTCTTGTCCTGCAGATATAGATTGTACAATAAATCATTTTTTGTAGAAATACAAAATCACATATACCCCCATAATACAGAACATTATGGGATATATGTAAATCACCATGAAAATTTAGGTTCTCACCCTTTGCAGATTGTGTGGGAGGCCCTTTGGCACCATGCATTCCTGTTCAAAGCAGAACCTGCTTAAATGTTCATGTGATTTGCATATCCATCACATGATGCTTTGGACTGGAAGCATGTGTCATTTTATATTTCTTTGAAACCTGGCTTTCTTGCCAATGCCCTTTTTAGGTAACCCTTGCCTTAGTACTTTTCTGCTGAGGTTTTTTATCTTTTTAGCAATTTTTGTGGATTGATTTCTTCAAGGGACCAAAATGTTTCCTAATGTTATAGAGAATACCAGTTTAACATTTTTAGGATGTAGCAAATTTTCTCTTAAAACTGTATCACTTCTTTCTCTACTTAGGTAACATACCAAAGGAACTGGTGCTGAGAAGGCATTATCCCATAATTAGCTCCTGAGGTTACATACAATATCCTATATTTGTCCTGTTAAGAATGTATTTAACTAGGCTAAATTTAAATTTTGTTTTTGAGTTGTTATTAAAAATATAAATGAAGAATAAAATAAATGGATTTAGGCAATGCAGTGATCTCATCTCTGTAAGTGAATCTTTTAATATACTATGAAAATCTAAACAACAAATTAATCAGAAAAAAATATATATCTCTTGTGACTAGGTGAGAAATTAATTAAAATGATAAATTGGAGCCATTGGATTGTATGGTAAAAATATTCTTTATTAAAGAGCCATTCACACTGGTTGTCATAATAGTGCATTAAATAGCATGGTGTTGACTCACACCATTTATAATATAATTAAGTTGTTTGATCATTTTTTTTTTCTTTTTGGTAACTGAGTAAGGCCCACTTGACACCAGCGCCTGTTTCCTGAGGCGCCCTGTGAGAACTGGGGAGGTTAAGTGACATGCTTAGAGTCACACAGTATGCAAGTGGAAGTTGTGGGAATCAGACTTAGGTCTGCTGGATGTACCAAGTTCACTCACAGCTCTTTACTCTAACCTCTAGGTTATAATTTACTTTATAATTTGTATTAATTTAAAGAGCTAGTGTGCTGCCTAAAACTCATATTAGTTTCTAAAAGCAGTCAATCATTACCTTTTATATTTGAGGTACTTTTCCTTTTTGGTTTGGTTAATTAGAAGATTGTTTACCTGGTATTAGTGGGTGTAATGTGTGGGACAGCACTCTGACTGGCAGTTGACACAACTATATCTATCCTCCCCCCAACACTGCATCATCAGCATTGTGACCTCACGGACTGTAACATCACTGCTGCTTTGGAACAGCCACTCAGTGGCTTCCAGGTCAATGAGCTGTGATGTCACTGTCAGTGAGATCACAATGCTGATGATATAGTGGGAGGTCAGAGATAGAAATGTCAGCTGTCAGGCTAAGAGCTGTTCCACACATATCCAGCACAATATTATCACATAGAAGATATTCTAATGAGCAAAAGGAAAAGTAAAAATACTTCAGAAATGAACAGTTACAACTGACTACTTCTTAAAATATGTATTATTTTCCTGTCTGCCTGTTTTGACTCCACTAGCTCTTTAAAAAAAATTACCAATTTTGCCCTGATGAAACAATAATGTGTACATAGTAAAACACTGATTTAACAAAAAAATGGGTCTACAGTATGTGAATTGATGGTGACCTCCTTATTTACTTTTTGGTGACTGAGTCTGTTACTGTCCAGAACAGGGAAGGGCGTTATATGGATACTTGTGTTTGAACTGAAGTCCTCCCAGTATTTTTTCCTTTACAGGGTCAAGGGGCCATACAAATTAACAATAGATAATGTCCAGAATTTAACATTCTACCAGTGGAATTGTGCACAATTATGAATTATTTTATTGTAGTATTGCATTCTATGTGAAGCATTCCATCTGCTGATGTGAGGAAAGGCAGAGGAAAAAAAAGAACACTGCTGGGAAAGGGATGCAAAAATATCAAGAATGAGGGATAAATGTGACAAAGCAATAAAATGGGCAGATGGAGAGCCAAACTGCTTAAAAAAGTGTCCTGCAATTCTCAAGAGCACATGTACTGACACCAGGAATGGGTGAACTTGTTCAGGAGAAATGTAACACACACACACGCACACACACGTGCATATGCATGTGTGCCCCCGGCCACAAGCACACCTTGGCAGAGTCAGCAATTTTGAACACATTGTTTATTCCATCAACAATGCACGTATTGGTTTGAAGTGTAGGTTAGGTAAATAATGTCTTTGTTATAAAAATAATTAAGTGATGCATAATGTTTTTATTGTGCTCAGTGCAGGAAAATCCTGTGTTACCTGGCAAAGCATGGGAAAATTACCATGTAAAGTTCATGAAAAGCCACCCTTCCAGGTTGGTGTGCAGATGAAGAAAGCACAGCACTCACACAAAATTTCTGCACAACCCACCACAAAAGCAAACCATAGGCTCAACTGACATCAATTCAAAAGCAATTTATGTCAGTGGGGTCTTGCCTAATGGTTTCCCGGTCCATGCATCTGCACTTTCAGAAGTTTGCACTTTTTTCCCCCAAATAAATTGCTTTTGAATTGATGGCAAGTGAGCCTATGGTTTGCTTTTGTGGTGAGTTGTGTAGGAATTTTGTGTGAAAAGTGCCATGTAGTCAGGACTGAGGGATGTAGGATAGAGCCACCACTGCCTCACATATCATCGTATGCTACATGGTGCACGGGGAGCTGTGGCAGTGCCATGCCATTTACATGTCCTTGGGCACCTGCTGATGACTGCATCAGTAACAGCACTGTCTCCAGTCAGGCATTTGTGACCCTCCCAAGGGACTAAAAAGGGAATGGAATTGATGGTAGAGTGAAGGCAACTAAGCACTGCCAAGAGGTATGGTACATGCTCCTTGCCCCATCCTTACATTGCCCAATGCTCCTGATACTAGCCTGTAGCTCCAGAGCTTGTCCTGTGATTAGAAAATTGTACTTCACATGATGGCTGATCACAACTGCCATCTCATAGTCATGGTAGTAGCTGGCCTTGGCCCCCCTACATGAGACCACAGCATGTTCTAATCGGGGGGAGGTGACACCAACTATCCCACAGTATCTGCACCTAGTGGATATTGCTGGCACAGAGCCAACACCCTAAATCTATTGCAGCAAACTGCCACCAATGGCATTGCCTATCACGGTGTTTTGTCATGATACTGAGGTTCACACTGAGGTTGGTAAGGAGTGAGAGGGTGATGCCCATGTGAGCACCTGTCCTTTACACCTGGAAACATCTAAGGATGGCACTAGACTGAATATGCCTATCCAGTCTTCTTTTAAATTCTGCTTTACTTTTGCTTGTAATAAAATCCTCAGGTAAGGAATTCCAAGGATTTACCACCCTTGATGTGTAAAAGTATTTTCTTTGGTTATGCTTGGGTGACCCCTGATATCTCTAGCCTCTTGCTTAAACTTAATTCCTAGTTCAAATAGTAGGAAGGGATCCTGCATGACACCATGCATGTATTGAAGATCTGAATGCATCTGCCTGGTTTCTAAGGACATTAGGTTAAACTGTAATAGTCTATCCTTGCATTCTCTTTCCTTCATGCCAACAATACGCTTAGTAAATTTCCTCTGAACCTTTTCTAATCTGTCTCTGTCACACTTTCTGAAAGGAAACCATAACTAAGGTGCATATTCTACATGAGGGCACACGTATGCTCTGTATAATGGGGTTAATACTTTTTAGTCCCTAGTAACAATATTTCTCTTTATAGACCAAATTATGTTGTTAAACCTTTTTCCCCTCCTCTCACCTGGTGAACCCCACTCCTTTGGGCTCCAACAAGTCCTATCTCAATCACCGCTAACCCTGCTCGAGCCCTCCGATCCTCACATCGCAGCCATCCCCCAGTATATCCCAGACGTAACCCTTCATCGGGTGGGTCCCTCTCCTCTGAGGTGGAAGGCACCGGGGAAGGGGTTCCAGCGCACTACTCAATAGGGCCCAGGGGATGCTGCTGAGAAAGGAGGCTTGCCGAGGGTGCCAGAGGCATTGAGGGACAGAGAGCCATCATCTGGTGGCCACCAGGTGGCATTTCCTCTTTTCTAGGTCCCCTTCACTACTTCACTCATGTAGTGCCTCCAGTCTCTACTGGGGAACACTGCTAAGTGATGCGTTCCCCTAACCAACCCCAGGACAGGAAAGCAGTCCTTCAGAATGCTTGATCCTATCCTCCCCCTGCTGACCCATGGCTCCCTAGGTCCGTTCCTGAACCTGGGTTGCCGGCGTGGATGGAGGTAAGGTGCCAGCACCTCAACCCTCTACGCCACCGGGCCGGCATGTTGTTAAACTTTTTGATGGCATTATTTGTTTCTTCCTCTGTACTGATGGTGTTAGATACCATAATCACCAGGTCTCTTTCAGAAGTAGATTTACACAACGGTACCCCGCATAAGGTGTAATTTTGCATACAGTTATCCCTGCCCATATGCATCACTCTGCATTTTTCGGTATTAAATTTCATTTCCCATTTTTCAACCCATCTAGAAATAGAATCCAAATCCTGCTGTAGATAATTTGAGTCTGTTAAATTTCTGCATGGCCCACCTATTTTAGTATCATTGGCATATTTAGCCGCCCAGCAGTTCAACTTTGTGGTTAGGTCGGCAATGAATATTTGAAATAAAATGGGGCCCAGCACTGATCCCTGGGGAGCCCCACTGGTCACCTCCCCGACACTGGATGTATATCCATTCACAAGTACTTTCTGTCACATATCAGACAACCATTCAGTGATCCAGTTCAAAAGAATAGCATCTATTTTTTAGGACTTTAAGTTTATTTATATATTTATTTATTTATTGTTAAACTTCATTTTATTAGAGCATAGTCAGGCAGTTACAGTGCTTTAACATACCTTGACTTACATGTTATATGATACAGTAATTTCAGTAGAAAGCTACCTAAATATGGTGACATTTAAAACATTCAAAGAAGTAGCCATGCTCATGCCCATGCTTTTCTTTTCCCTCCTAAGAATATTTCTAAAATTAAAAAACAAATGTAACATAACTACATAAAATAATTACAGGCTAACAAATAAAAGCTGCTGTCCTCCTTGCCTTCACTACGAATCACTTGTCTTTGTTTAATTAGTTATATAACTCAATTCCTTTCTTCACTTAACCTGGAGTCCCAAGAATTTTTCCCTAACACACTTCTACATTTGTTGAGCAAGACTCTTAACCTGTATGCTTTCACTATAGTTACTGGGAACCTCTCCTGGGGTCAGAGGGCAATATGCTCTGTTCCACTGGTAAATTAATAGTGTACACTTCCCATCTGGTCCACCTATTAATGTATTGGGCTCATCTATGCTGAATTGTGAAGATGATCCTTTCCATTTCCTGTATGGAACTCACAAGGTTAACCCATTCACTCAACTTAGGGCCATCTTCTTGTAGCCAGCACCTCGTCAAGGCCTTCAGTGCTGCAGCAACCAATATTCGCCATAAGTATATGGTCTCCTTTCCCTTTAGGCACCTTGGTTCAATTCCTAACACCAAATGTTCGGGCCCTAAGACCTCCATCCCTTCAAAGATTGCTTTTAAATGGGATGAGATTTCTTCCCAATAGGGCTGAATTCCCAGGCATTGCCAGAAGATATGAAAATGTCCTGCTGATCCTTCACCACACCCCCTCCAACATGCTGGCATGCCACTTGAACTGAATTTGGCTTGGGTTTTGGGGACCAAAAAGTACCTAATCCTACTAATTCGCGCTAAGTCGGGGAAGAAGTTGTGCTCCACACTGCTTTCCAAATTTTGTCCCAAGCTTCTTTCTCAAGCTCTTTTCCCATATCACCTTCCCATCTTGTCTTAACCTGATATGTACTATGGCCCTGAGCTGTCAGGAAATTTGTATACAGATATGTGATTTCTTCCCTTCCCATTGATGAGGTCCAGATTTTTTTGAATGGCGGTAGGAGGAAATCCAACCCCCTCATAGCCACTTGTTTATTTTTGGAAGTGTATATCCAATTCCTAATTTAGTAATATTTAAATATGTCCCCTGGAATCAGGCCAAAGAGAACCCTGGCTGCCTCAAATGAAATAGGCGCACTTCCGCTCATAACTTGCCACGGTGAGTGGAGGCCCTTGTTTTCCCTTCACCTGAACCATGGGTCCATTAGTGCAGGGCCAAATTGCTCATCCCAGGCCCACCATCCATATCTCCACATGTGATGTGCCATCCCTCCTTTATTGGTTCCATGCCACCATCCCTCCAGGGTGGCCTTAACCCCCATTGGGAGAAGATTCCCAGCTGTATTTTTTTTAATTATACTTTTTGCCTCCTCTCTGTGCATACCTGGGCTGCTCCCATGTTCTGGCCACCACTCTTGGATTCCAGCCACCATCCGAGTATCCGCACTCCTTGAGGTCACACCCATATTCCCCTGCAGCTTGCCCCCCACAGCGGGACAGTAGGGAGCCCCAATCTCACCCACCCCAATGGATCAGACTATTAGGTGCCCCCAGAGCCAGCACTAATGGACGGCTATCAAGCTGCTCCACCCAGATGCACACTCCTTGTATTTTTTTTTTTTACATTTACTCCCCGGAACTAGAGGGCGTGCAATGATGCTGGAAGAAGGGAACGCACACACATCTGCGTGCTCTCCTTCCTGGCGTCTGCTCCAAACTACTCCCTGATGTACAGCACAGCACCTTGTCCCCCAGCTTCCGCCAGGGGGCCAGCAGGCGCCAACTGTTGTGGACCCCCCTCCCTGGAGAAGGAGAGCAGTCCAACAGACACTCCATCTTTCTCCTCCCGTGCTGCCCCCCGGTGGCCTGAGCTCATTCTAAACATGGGTCGCTGACGTGGCATGAGGTAAGGTGACCAGCGCCTCAGCCCTCAACGTCACTGGGTCGGCTGAACTTCAAGTTTATAAACAATAGCCCAATGAGGTGTGACATCAAAGGCTTTACTGAAGTTTAAGTAAACAATGTCACATGATATATCATTATCCAGTGTGGCACTAATGTTCTTGTAAAAACACAGCAGGTTAGTACTGAAGCTCCTTCCCTTTCTAAACCCATTTTAAATCACTATCACTGTTCTCCATATAAGATGTTAATGTGTCTTTAACAAAGCCTTCTAATATCTTACACTCAACACTGGTCAAACTGATAGGTCTGCAGTTACTAACTTGAGCTTTTTCTCCCTTTTTGTAAATAGGCACCACATATGGCATTTTCCAATCAAGTGATATAGTTCCTGTATATATTGATTCTTCAAAAATAATTTTTAGGGGTTGAATTAGAGAATCTGACATAATCTGTAACATGTGTGCAGATATCCTATCTGGACCCAGGGACGCATTGGGTTTAAGTTTACTTAATCTTTTTTTGATTTCTTATGCATTAAATACAATTCTATTGTTAATATCACATAGTAATTTGTTAATTGGTTTTGTTTTTTGCCCAAAAACCTGACAAAAGTATTTGTTAAAGAGTGATGCCATGTCAGAGTTGACCAATATGAGTGTTATCATGTGCAAGCGGGCCTACTCTATTTGGGGGTTGTTAAGTGAGTTTATATAGGCATAGAAGGCTTTGTAGTTTTCTTTTTTTGCATTCAATACCAATCTAAGTTCAGCCTCTTTTTTTGCCCTTCTAATTTCACTTTTGCAGACTTTCTGTATACTTTTTAAAGCATTGAGTATTGCCCTAGTACCTAACTTCAGATTTTTTTTCGTAAAGTCTGTTCATTTTAATAAATTTTCCTTATTCTATTTTTAAGCCACTAAGGTCATTTTGAATTGTTCTTCCTCTTTTTAGGGCTGCAGTGGGCATAGCCCTGCAGCTCTCTTGCTATGAGAAAAGGTCTCCCTAATTCCTTCCAATTCAACAACATGTTGGAGTTGCACCACAGTCGCCTCCGCATCCATGGAGAACTCCGTTCACACTGCACTATTTTTTACTTTATCAGTGGCATCCTGATCATGGCACTGGGGGATTGGACACCCCCCAGTGTCACTCTTATGTTTCTGGGGATCAGTAGGGGAGAATATCTGTAATTTACAAAAAAAAACTGGCGGTCACGGCAGAACATGACACACTCTGCCATGTCCAAGATGGCCACCACATTCTACTGCACGTGCGCGACTATTACCGCCTGTGCAGTAGAGTGCGGTGAACATCTTGGACAAGGTGGGATGCACCATGTTCTGTCATGACCACTGTTTGTTTGTTTTTGTAAATTACAGATATCCCCCCACCTGACCCTCCCTCTCAGCACCCACCACTACACACACACACACAGAAACTTAAGAGTGACACTGGAGGTGCCCAGTTCCTCAGTGTCATGATCAGGACACCGCAGTGTTTTTTTTTTATTATTACCCCACCCAACCCTTCCTCTCAGCACCCACCACCCTCCAGCATAAGAGTGACACTGGTGCTGCCCAGTCCCCCAGTACTGCCATCCAGAATCATCATCTTTTTAATTCATGTTCCCCCACCAGACCCTCCCTCTCAGTGCCCAACATCCCAACCTCCCAAGAAAGATAAGATCCTCTTTTTTTAATTAATATTCCCCCAGTTGACCATCCCTCTCAGTGCCCATCCCACCACCCCACCCCAATAACATAAGAGTGACACTGGGGGTGCCCAATCCCCCAGTGTTGCCGTCTGATATCCTCAGGGGTTTATTAAGACCATGTAAAAAGAAAACCATCCATTGATGTCTTTTGTGGCTGTTGCACTCCCCCCACCTAATCCTCCCACTTAGCACCCACCACCCTGCACCCCCCAAGCCTTTACTTACCCAACGGGGGTCCAATGCCGTAATCCTGTCTGGACCACAGACACATCTTCACTCTTCAAAGCTGGACCATGAACTGAAGAAACAGGTATGCGGTTCAATGTATTTCAATGCTGTTTTCAACTTAGTGGCATAACTAGGCCATTTTTTCATATTTTTGGCCCAAATTTTCAGCATGCCTTTTTGAGGACTCTGACTCATGAACAATTGCACTGTCATTAGGCAAATCTGTCCCAAAAGGTGATTTCTTGGTCCCTGCATGAAATCACATTTCAGGCAGGAGCTGAAAATTTTCTCTGTCCTTGTTCATGAGGTGGAGTCATAAGAAGGTTATGTTGGAAATTTGGTGCAAAAAGTTTTAAAAAACAACAACGTTATGAGCCTACATTGAATTTTGTGAATGCAGGCTCATAACTTTGGTAATTTTCAATATTTTAACCCCCCAAATTTACAACATAGCCATAACTTTACAGCTCTTCATGAATGTGACAGCTGTCAAATTTCAAAATCTGGCCAAAATGTTTTTTCACATCCAAAAAGGTGCTTTTGCAGTTCCTGCACAAAATCACCTTTTGGGCAGGAGTTGAAAATGTGCTCTCCCCTTGTTCATGAGGTGGGGTCATAAGAAGGCTATGTTGAAAATTTGGTGTAAAAATATTAACAAAAAAACAAAGTTATGAGCCTACATTACATTTTGCAAATGCAGGTTCATAACTTTGGTAATTTTCAATATTTTAACCCCAAACTTCTCGCCTGCAGTCCTATCAGTTCTGACCAGATTGTGTTTATTTTTTGGGATGAATTTCTCAGTGGTTAGCAGCAAGGAGACCACCGGGAACATGTGATTACTGCATCAGCAGCCAAATAGCAGACGTGGATAGCCACATCAGTGGCCATCAGAGGGACCGGTGATCACCGCATCGGTGGCGGGGAGAGAGGTTGCATTGTCTCAGAGTGAGGAGGACCAGATCAATGCTCAGAGTACAGAGACAGGAGGGCTTAATCTGATCAGCTGGGATTCAGCAACAGTACCCAGCTGCAAAAGACAAACACAGGGAGCTGTTCTCCCTTCTGTTGGGGCTGAAAAATGCCCCCCAACCTTTGTTAAATACTCAAACAGGCACAGGGGCAGGGCTTGATGCCTGTGGGGAAGGACTTCAGTTGTGAACTGAAACTGAACAGATTGGACATAGGGTCTAGGGAGAGGAGCTTGTGGAGCAAGTCACTCATATCAAGGGTTGAAATTGCATGTTCAAAGTTAATGGCTATGGTTTCAATGTTATATGACCATGGTTAATGGTAAATTGTTTGAGTTAAAGCTGGCAGGCTGAATCAAGGCTCAGCTAATAGATCTGGATTAAGGTTAAATTGTTAAATGGTCAGATTGTTTGGGTTGGAAGCTGGCAGGCTCAAGGTGTAGCTAACAGGTCAGGGTTAAGGTTTAATTTGTTAAATTGTGTCGAGTTTGAGATGGGCAGGACAGGATAAAGGAAAGGGGTTGATCACTGGGGACATGGCACCAGGGGGACAAAAGGGAGAGTGGGGGGATGGCCTTGGGGGAAGAAGGGTGCAGGCTGGATGATGGAGCAGTATGGGAGGGCACACCTGGTGGAGGGTCAGTGGCAGCCTCAGGGGATGGAGCAGTATGGAGGGGCACAACAGGGTGTGGAACAGTGGCATAAGGGAAGGGGAAACCCAGTGGAAGGAAGGGAAAAGGGGGCATGGGGAGGAAGAATCCTGGGGTGTAATAACTGTGGTGCAGCATTGTTCATGAACACTCTGTGGAGACTGGGGACATGCCCAGTTTGCCTAATGCTGGGGAGACTGGAGGCTGAGCTAGCATGGCTACAAAGGGAATTGTCCTGGCCAAAAGGTGAATCTGACAGGAGAATCACTGAAGGCAATCAGGTAGAGGAAAGGAGACAGGCCAGTCAGGGGGACAGGAGGTGGAGGGGGCAGGTCACACAGGGGGTTAAGAAGAGTAGGCCCAGATCAGGAGAGGGGGACACAATAAGCAGTATAAGTGGCATTTTTGAGCATAAATACACAGCAGGCTCAAATAGATATTGGCCCTTAATGGAGCTGCTGGAGCATGATGATGCCTATGAGATAGAGGTTAAAGGGAATGAGGAGCCATGCCAGGAAAGACAGAAAAAGACAGAAGCAAGGGCTGATCAGGCTAAGGAGGACATTGGGAAGGGTGACACCAGGAAAGAAGGGAGAAATAGCATTGGGGGACAAGATGTAACAGTCAGGAGTGACAAAGAGTGGGGGGGAAGCAGGAAGGGGTGTTCTAAGGAGGGAACAGAGAAGGGCACAAGGCACAGGCATCCTAGGAGGAGACATTCTAAGGAAAGAACAGAGTCTTGCACAAGGTACAGGCATCCAGGGGGAGAATGGGGTACTGAGGACAAGGATAGAGAGTAACAGGAACTGACTAGGCAGAGGCTGGAGGAGGCATGGGGCAAGACTGGTGACTGTCTGGAGGGGCAGGGGGATAAAAGGATAATGGGCAGGGTTTTAAATAACTGCAAAAATTGATTAGCACTTTTATTGTAATCAGTTGCGACAAAGTATGTATATGCATTTTCTAGCAGTTTACATTGCCAAACAAATTGAGACATGAGCTATGCATTATCCCAGCTGATTAGCAGTTTTACTCTTGAAAATGCTAAACAATTTTGCAGTTATTCAAAACCCTGGTGGGGGTAGGGGTAGAAGAGGAGATGGGCAACAGAGGGGAAGTCAAGAGGAATGCGGGAGAAAGTCAGATAAGGGCAGCAGAGGCACTCTTAAGGTTAGCACAGGAAAAATTGGTAATAGTGTATGGGGACTCTATTATTAAAGTGATCCACTGGCTAAGAAAGAGAGTAGCCTTCAAAGGGAGGTCTTTTTTTGTGAGCCAGGGATGCAGACAAGCAGGGCCTGCCCAAAAATTAAGGAATGCATTAGGTTGATTGGGGGGAACCTAACCTGGTTCTCCACCTAGGTACAAATGACCTGGCTGGGGAGGAGGTGAGGGAGGTGCAGAAGAGATTTATGGAACTAGTTAGAGGGTGCAAAGGGATGGTGAATTCCATATCTTTTTCAGAAATGTTGCCAATACAGCTAGACAATTGAGAATCAAATACTTTAACCGCTGGCTAAGGCAGTGGTGTAGGAGGAAGGGCTACAAATGTATAGGAGATTGGGGGGACACATGGGTGGACCAGCATTTATATGTGAAGGACTGGTTGCATATAAATGATGAGGGGGCTAAGATTTTGAGGGTGAAACTGAAGGGATTCATAGATAAAATACTAGGGAGGGCTTTAAACTAGGAGAAAGGGAGGGTGAAGCTAGGTGTAGCCCAGTGAGAATGGCGGGAGGATCTGATCTAACTCGCTCTCCCATACAGTTGTGGGTGAGAGAAGCCAAAAGAGGGGGGAAGAGAGTGAAACAGAGCTTGTGGAGGAGCTTGCTAACAAATGCCAGGAGTTTAGATAATAAGGTGGGAGAGCTACTGGCGGTGGTGGCGGAGGATGACATGGACCTAATTGCAATTATGGAGACCTGGTGGACTGTTTGGAGGCAGTATAGTGCAGTGGTTTAAGGCTCTGCGCTGCAAATCTGGTGACATTCAGCAGACCAGACCTGGGTTTGAATCCCACAGCTTCGACTTGCATACTGTGTGACCCTGAACAAGTCACTTAACTTCCCTGTGCTCCCAGGTCGCACCTGTAAAAAAGCTTTCAGCTTAGTGTGCTACCCCTGGTTAAACAACTAAATAAAAAATTAATAAATAAATAAAAACCACAGTTGGGAGGTGGAAATACCTTGGTATGTACTCTACAGGAGGGACAGAACAGGAAAAAGGAGGAGTTGCCCTTTATGTACAAGACGGGATTAAGGCGATGATGTGCGGGGGACGGGATGGACCAGCAGGGACCCTATGGGTCACTTTAAGCAAAACGGGGCGGAGGCAGTGAAGTTAGGAGTGGTCTACAGACCACCAAATCAGGGGGAGGAAATAGACAGGCAGGTGGCAAGGGAGATACAGGAGATAGCCAGCAAGGGGGAAATCATGGTGGTGGGAGATCTAAATCTATTGGACGTGGCTTGGGACATCCCGGCAGCATTCACAGAAAGGAGTAGGGAGTTGCTGGAAGCCTTGCAAGAAATGTTCATCAGCCAACTGGTTATGGAACCAACTAGGGGGAGTGCCGTACTTGACCTGGTTATGACAAATGGGGTCAGTGCCGAGGGGTTGGGGGTTGGGGAAAATTTGGGCGACAGTGACCATGAGACAATAAACTTTAGAATCAGAAAAGGTCAGGAAAAGAGCAGCTCCAACACTAGGGTAGTAGACTTTAGAAAGGCAGACTTTAGGAGGATGAGGGCAATGGTTCAGGAGGAACTAGAGGGAAGGAAGACTTGGAAGACATGGAGGAGCTCTGGGGGAAATAAAGAAAGGAATACTGAAGGTGACAGAACTGTGTGTTAGGATGGTTAGCAAGAAAAGGAGGGTGAGGAAATCACTTTGGTTCATAACTGAAGTAAGGAGTGCAGTTAGGGAGAAAAGGAGGGTGTTCAAGGTATATAAAGCATCGCAGAGGGAGGCTGATAGGGAGGTATATAAGAAAAAACTGCAGAAAGTGGGGAAGGTGATCAGGCAGGCAAACGCTGAAACAGAAGAACATATAGTAAGGGAGGCAAAAGGGGGGAACAAGAGGTTTTTCAGATACGTGAGCAACAGAAGGAAGGGGTAGCGTAGGATTATGAAGCTCAAGGGGGGGACAATGGTGAAAGGAGATTTAGAAAAAGCTAAGGTTCTGAATAGATACTTCACATCGGTCTTCACGGTGGAAGAGGGGAAGGCTCCGAAGTTGAAAAGTAAGGGAAGAATGGGTAGTGAGATGGACTCAAGTCCCTTCACGGAGGCTAGTGTATTGGAACAATTAGAAAAGCTATGGACTGATAAGGCGATGGGTCCGCATGGGATTCACCTGACTGTACTCAAAGAATTAAGACAGGAATTAGCAGCACCACTCACAAGGTTATTTAACCTGTCACTACACAAGGGAAGGGTTCCTGGGGACTAGAAGAGGGCTGAGGTAGCACCCCTACATAAGAGGGTAGTAAGGGAGGAGCCAGGAAACTACCGCCAGGTTAGCTTAACTTCCATGGTTGGAAAACTAATGGAGGTGCTTATTAAGGAAAGGCTGATAAAATATCTAGAGGGGGAGTGCCTCCTAAATGACAATCAACATGGATTCACAGGTGTCAGACTTTCCAGACCAACCTGATTGAATAATTTGACAGAGTGATGAAGATATGGGACCAAGGAGGGGGGCAGTGGACGTGGCCTACCGGGACTTCAGGAAGGCATTTGACACCATCCCCCACAGGAGGCTGATAGGCAAGGTAGATAGCTTAGGAGTGGGGAGCAACTCACAAGCTGGTTAGAATACTGGTTGGAAGGGAGGACACAGAGGGTTGGGGTGAATGGGGTGCATTCAAAGAAAGAAAGAGTGTTGAGTGGGGTTCCCCAGGGGTCTGTGTTGAGACCCATTCTCTTCAACATATACATTGAGGACATCACGGAGTGTCTTCTGGTAAAAGTGTGTCTGTTTGTAGACGACATGAAGATATGCAGCAATAGGGTTGATACGGAAGAAGGGGGGGCTGGAGGATATGAGGGAGGATTTGGTTAGGCTGGAGGAGTGGTCAGAAAGGTGGCACCTGCAGTTCAATATAAAAAAATGCAAAATTATGCACATAGGGCAAAATAATCCAAAAGCGAAGTACCAGCTTGGGGGAGCTGGAGGTTACAGAACAGGAAAGAGGCCTGGGGATCACTATTTCAGACAACCTGAATGTCCCGAGTCAGTGTAACAGAGCTACAGGAAAGGCACTCAGAATGCTGGCATGCATAGGGAGGGGATTCAGAAGCAGGAGGAGGAGGGAAATGATCCTGCCACTATACAAAACCATGGTTAGACCACACCTGGACCATGGGGTCCAGTTCTGGAAGCCATACCAGCAAGGGGACAAGGACAGGCTGGAAAAGGTCCAGAGAGGAGCAGCCAAGATGGTGAGGGGGATGCAGGGGAAGTCTTATGAGGAGAGGCTGGAAGAGCTGGGCCTGTACACAGTGGAGAAGAGGAGGGAGAGGGGGATATAGTGGAGACATTCAAGTATTTGAAAGGCATAAACAAGGTGAGGGTCGACAGCATCTTCAGAATGAGTAAGAACAATTCCACAAGAGGGCATACCTACAGACTGAAGGGGGGAAGATTCAGAGGGGACATCAGAGGGAGGTTCTTTACCAAGAGGGTGATAAGGCCATGGAACAGTCTGCTGAAATGGGTGGTGGGGGCGGATATGGTAGACAGCTTCAAAAGAGCCTGGGATTATAATCTCAACAGAACCCTTGCTCAAATTAAGACTGATCTAAACCGTTGGGCCCTACTTCCTCTCTCCCTCTGAGGTTGTATAAGTGTTGTGAAGATGAATGTTCTTCCTTGACTTTTATATCCCTTGCAAATGTACAATTATTTCCTCTCAAAAGCCTGGTTCCTGCAGGTACACAGGATTGTCTCCAACTTCTTATGACATGGCAAAGCTCCTAGGAGAGCTTTCTCCATGTTACAGCAAAGCAAATCCAGAGGTGACTTGCAACTACCCAGTTTTCTCCTTTACTATTTTTCTATTAATTGTTTGTTTTTTCTTCACTGGATGAAAGAACTGATACATACAGACCTGCTGTCATATTCTCCCGTATGGCTGCAGGTTGAGAGATCGCTCTGCACCTCATATGGTCTTGATCTGCGCTCACTACTATATATCCCCCTTAAGCACATCCCCAAGGACTTGCGTAATACTCTTATTATGGCAGCGCTTTGCATACTTTCACAGTTTAACACTGCCACTCACACCTCTCTTAAACATGAGGTATCGGAAGCCATATTAAATAATCCTAATTTCAAAACTGGAGGTCATTCCCCTTAGTTCCACTTTCTGGCCACATAGGCTGACCATAAATGTCAGCGATTTACTAAGAAACCACAAATTGTTATCCTTCCAAGTCACCCAACTCAGGTTTAATCTCCCAACCTCCTATTGTTTCAAATATATACAGTTATCATATATACTCCTCCATCACTTTGGTTCAAGACTCTGGGATCAAAATCTGGTGGGCCCAATACTTTCAGCCATCTCGACCTCCCCCTCATCTCATCTCATTCTTCTACTGCCTTCTACGGGACCTGATTGAGAAAGCAGAAGGTCATCCACACTACACCTGGGATCACGTACTGCCCCCTGCTCCCTCCATGAGCCCAATCCTGGCCTCGAATATGGTCCCAGTTATACCGGGATGTTAAGTGGGATCGATATCATCTCCTTCAATTTTATGTAGTTCATGATTTATATTACACTCCAATTAAACTACATAAAATAGGGAAGCTCTCATCTAATCTCTGCTCTAAATGTGGTGACTATCCTGGTACCTTACTGCATATATTATGGGAGTGTAACAAAACCTCCCCACAGTGGTCAGCCATTAAATCAAAGTTGGGTCCTATTCTAGGCTCTCGGATGCCTTTTGCCCCAAAATATGCATCTTAGGGGAGTACATTAACACTCTGATCTGTAACCAATGTAAACATATGGCCGTAATATCTCTATGTGCCAAAAAAGTAATTCTGCATCATTGGCTCCATCAGAGTGTCCCCTCCCTTACAGAATGGCTACGCAAGATCCTTTTTGCTCTACAAGCAGAGAATCTTATAGGTCAAATGTCAGAAAAGTAAGTTACTATCAAAAGGTGTGGGCCCCCCTACATACCCTTTTGACCATCTGAATATACTGGTGTCTTATGTTGTCAGCTTACTTGCTTCCTTAGTGATTTGGTTGTTAATATCAAATCTGTTATATTCTTAGGTTGTAACTGATTGTACCTCTCCTACATTAGTGTTATCTTTGGTGCGTGCGGGGGGGGAGGGGAGGTGGTTTGTAGTAGTAGGTCCTTTTTTATTACTTATTCCACTCCAGTTTGACATGGATGTTACTTTTTTTTTTTTGCGGTATAATATTAATTCTTCTGAATCTTACATGCTTCTGTTTGTAGTAAGTATCAAGTTGCTAAGCTGCTCCTTGTTTGTTTGCTAATGTTACATATCTGAATAAAGTTTACTAAATTTGAAAAAAAGAGTCTGGGATAGATACATGGGCCTAATGTGCAGGGGGGGGGGCAGGCTGGTAAAGGAGGAAGGGGGACTTATTAGGGGGGTTACGGGCAGACTGGATGGGCATGGGGTCCTTTTCTGCCAACAGTTTCTATGATTCTGTGATAATAATGTTTTATGATTCCCCAGATTTCTTCCACATTTTTCCTGTCCAGTAAGACAGCCCAGTCAATGTTACTCAATGTAATAGTTCTATGTTCTATACATCTGTCGATGTGCTCTTTCTTTTCCTTCCTGGACCCACTATTGTGATCTTTATACTCAATTAGTTTGGCTGTCTCCTAGACTAAGAATAGAATATTTTAAGATTGTGTTATTTTTAAACAATTTTTTTTAAACTTTGTTTACATTATCTGATTTGATTTCTGTTTGTTCAGTTTTAACTAAACTTAGATCTGCTGTATTATTAAATGTTGGTCCATCTAGACTTAGGGTTGGTTCACATGCTTTTTCGATAGCAGCCCCTCTACACTGGAATATATTACCTGTGTCAGTTCATCTGGCAACCTCTCTCCCTTGTTTTAAGATGATGCTAAAACAATATTTGTTATCGAAATCTGCGTGTAAAAGTTTTAGTTAATTATGTTTGAATATTTATTGTTTTGTTGTTGTCTTGTATTTTGTATCTTTCTGAGTTGGACCTGAAAAGGGGCCTTGGTCCAGTGTCCTAACCAGGTTAACAAATGATTAAACAGAAAAAAAGAAATAAATGTACTGACACCTTTGTCTTTTATTGCTTTTTTTGTCCCCCTCCAACTGCCAGCATAGCAACTATTTTTTTGTCTTCCAAATTTAAATAGAAACATGTTTAATGATCTTCATATGCCGAAACACTACAGACAACAAAAAGTAAAATGCAGATTTCACTCTTTTTAAATAAGGGTTTTATCAGTTCTGTCTGTATGTACTGCCCAGTATAATCTGCTCACTGCTATCATCCCCCATCTGCCCCTCATTTCCTGTCACTTTAACTCTGATCCCCCTGCCTGCAGTCCCATTTCTTTCTCACCCCTGGGCATATGTTAGAACTGTCTAATGCACATCCCACACTGTCTTATTGCTTATATAATCTTCTAAATGTTGCTAAGTATATATCCATAGAGTCATATTAAGACAACAGCCATTTTTTTATCTACCAGTTTTCAAGAGTAGTCTAAAGAAAAAGAAAACAATGCCAGTGAATGAGGTATATTTATAGGCATTTGTACAACACGACTTATGGTCTGAAGGCTGCATCAGTGGGGTTCCACCATGTCGGTTCAAAAACCAGATGGGCAACCAACATTACAGTGACACCCAAATGCCAACAGCGACCATGTCACCTGGCAATTGTGCCACCCGACAGCCATGGCACCCAAAGCACTGGGGCACATCTAGGCTGTTTAAGCCCCCACACACACCCCCACCATGGAGGCATTGACCCCCGCACCCCCTGGAATATGAAATAATCACCTCTGGGGTGGTTTACAAGAGAGAGAGGATGACACTGGTGCATCGCTGTAGGTATACCGCACTCTGACAGCCAGTTCAACACTGTGAGTGTCGAACTGGCTGTGGCGCACCCATGGCTGGATAATGCCATTGTTGTGTTGATGGCACACCCATCAGTGGTATTTTTAACCATTTATCTTGCAAGACTGGAAAAGTTCTCCTAAGTTTTGTCTTACTGAAGCTGGAAAATAAATCTTTTCTCTTACAGAGCAAAGTACCTTTTTGTTCAAACTTATGATTATTTTTATCATCAGTAGTAGTACAAAGTGTATTGTTCGACTGTTTAGCCTTTACAAAAATAAAAACATTATTATAAATAATGCAAGAAAGAGCATAAAAATAGAGAAATAAAAATATCAACAGTATTAAAAAACATTAGAAAGGAAAAATGTATCAGTTCTGTATTAACATCCATGTAACGGAGACCTAAGACTTCCTCACCAATACTGATTAATACTAAGTAGCATTTACTCATCAATTTAAGCAGCACAATAATAATCGAATAGGGTGATGGTGAATACTAGAAAATATGATGCCATGAGTACTATGATTCACTATGATGTGAAGGCAGGCAATTCTTGTCAGCATGTATAATATTTAATTTTTTTGGTATCTTTTCTTAACTTTACTGATCTTCAAGAAATATTTTGTCAGTCTTGCAAATGTTCAGTCATCTTCAATACACATTAGTATCCTGATAAGTGCAAACTAATCTAAATCAGTTCCAGAACTATATAGAGGCCTAGCCAGTAGGCACTCTCCCTCTTATACCAAGCGCAATCCCACAATATGTGCAAAAGATTATCTTTGTCGCTAACTGCACAGGAACAGTTTTGATTACCAGTGGTTAATATGTTATGTCTAACTTAAAGACCATTACTATCAAATTGTGCAAATTTGTATTTTGTAAATACCTTTCATAGTATAGGATCAGAAAGCACATCTAGATAATACTTGTTACCAAAACTGTAATTGTTCTTTGCAAACCAACCTGAATAAGAGGATCTATAAATATGATCAAGGTCCACATTGATCCAAAAATTATTAATTTTTAAGTTATTATATTTTTTGTATTTGGTGCTGAGAGTGATGTTCTTCTCAACATAGTGATTCAAAATTGAAATATCATTCCTATTCAGATGGGCTAATACAAAGGTATGACTCAGAAAAGTCGCCCCATGGCTTGGTGTGCTAGAGGAAAAACAAATCTAGGTCAGCAAGTAAGTCCAGCACCACCCATTACAAACTGGACCACAACAATACAGAATTGTAAATACAAACTCAGTTTTATTAGGCAAAAATCCAAAGTGCTGTCCTCAAACATGCAGAAGCATAAACCAGGGGATAACCAAGCAGGGCCCCACCAACTTCTACCAGTTTTGCTCAGGCATCATCAGGAAGTGTCCCCACAGGTGTGCACCATGTCCATTTAAACTACCTGGTTAAAGAGACAGTGTCAAAATAGTAAACACTAAATAGTGACCAAAATCACAGGAGTTTTAACAGAATTGTTATACACATCACAATAAATATATATGCACATACCAAAAACATATAAGTGAACACCCAAAACAAGAAATTGTGCATTTTTCATTGTTAATAACTGTTATTTAAGTGGATAACATAGCTGCTGTCTAGATTAAACTGGGGAAGGAGGGGGACAGGGGTAGGGGAAGGGGAAGGGAAAACAGGAAGGGGAAAAGGGGGAGGAAAAATAAGAGGGATAGATGGAGGAAAAGAGGCAAAATGCATCTTAAGTGTTTCTTGTAGAGAAGTACATGTGGTTGGTATATTAATGAATTTTTACATAATCAATGTCAATCTTGGATACCCATAGGATAATACCCACATAATAAAAAACGGGAAAGAAAAATCCAAAAAAAGAGTATTACCTAGGAGACGAAAGACTGGTGGCCTCAAACCAAGAATGAGATCTGGGAATCATAATCTTAGATGACTTGAAGGTTAGTAAGCAGTGTGAGAAGGCAGCATTGAATGCCAACAGAATGCTGGGCTGCATTGGGAGGGGAATCATGAGCAGGAGGAGAGAGTTGGTACTACCAATGTATAGATCGCTAGTCAGGCCTCACCTGGAATACAGAGTACAATTCTGGAGGCCTCACCTCAGGGAGGACATTGACCAGGTGGAAACAGTACAGAAAAAGGTGACAAAAATGATTCAGGGTCTGCAGTACATGTCCTACAAGGAAAGACTTAGGGAACTGAATATGTACTCTCTGGAGCAGAGAAGGGGGGGGACATGATTGAAACATTCAAGTGCATAAAAGGCATTAACAAGGTACAGGCACAGGAACTTTTTCACTTCAAGAAGGGCTCCAGGACCAGGGGACATCACCTCAGGCTGCAAGAAGGGAGGTTCTCTACCAACACCAGGAAGTTTTTCTTCACAGAAAGAGTGGTGAACACCTGGAACAGCCTGTCCCAAGAGGTTGTGGGGGTCAACACTGTGGGGGATTCAAGAATGCATGGGATAGACACAAGGGAGCCCTGACTACAAAGGGCAACTAGAGTGTCAAAACAGGTCTAAAACAAATGGGCAGACTAGATGGACCTAGTGGTCTTCTGCCATCAATGTCTATGTTTCTCTGTTTAATAATAACTGGGCACTACACAATAATTATTTTTAAGTACCCATGACCATAATACCTGATACTGTAATAATACTCACAGGGGGCCATATGGGGGGGGTACACCTCTATGAGTAAATCTTGTTATATTTATTATGATGTGTATACCAATTCTGTTTAAACTCCTATGATTTTGGTCACTATTTAGTGTTTACTATGTTGACAGTGTTTTTTGAACAGGTAGTTTAAATGGAAATGGTACAGACCTGTGGGGACACTTTCTGACGATGCCTGAGTGAAACTGGTAGAAGTTAGTGGGGCCCTGCTTGGCTATCCCCTGGTTTGTGCTTCTGCACATTTGAGGACAGCACTTTGGATTTTTGCCTAATAAAACTGAGTTTGTATTTACAATTCTGTATTGTTGTGGTCAAGTTTGTGGTGGGTAGTGCTGGACTTATTTGCTGACCTAAATTTGTTTGTCCTCTAGCACAGCAAGCCATGGGGTGGGTTTTCTGAGTCTTTCTTGTGTTGTATAAGATCGCCTACAGCAACCACATTGAGACCAAGCCGGTAGGAATGAGGGGTTTTGTCAGGCTATCAGTTGTTGTTGCCTTAGGCATCTTTGTGCCGTCCTTAGCCCCCATATAAGTGCTTTTGTTTAAAATGGTGGGGACTGGGATGTCCAGCATATTTACTGGCATTCAACTGGGGGATGCTGGCGGGACCCTTGTGGCTGCTCTCTTTACTGATACAGGGATCCAAGACCTGTTTGAAGTAGAGGATATACCCCAATCTTTGAATGTGAAGAATATAACTGTGGAAGACACTCCACCTAAAGACCCGAACATTGTCCTGGTGTTTCGCCAACTTGAAGCTGCGGTCTTGAAAACTCAGAGGGTGTTTTGGCACTGCCCTACTTTGGAAGCATATGTGAAAGTGGATAAAGCACTGAGGGGTCTGCGTGTGATCAAATGTCCGGGCTTTGGCAAGGACAAAGAAATTCTCATGAACAATTGGAAATCACTAATGCAAACTGCCTCAATGCTCTTTGTAACTTGTCTTATTAGGGACTACAAAGAACAACAGAAAGAAATTGAAGAACGGGTGAAAACCTGTGAAGTTGAGGTTTTGAAATACAAGGAACACTCAGACTTTGCCAAATACGAATAGGAAATGAGGGCAGTGGTACAGCAGCAGGATGAAAGATTAAGAAAAAACAAACCAAATCTGAACAGGATAGGAAAAACTATTTGCTGGATCATGTCCTAATGTGGAACAAAAAGTCAGCCCCTAACACAAGTGGCCATAAGCAGCTTGGAGGCAAAAGAACCAATAATAATAATAATAAAAATAAAAAAAAGAAACAACAAAAGTAACAACCAAACAGAGAGGGGGCAAGCCATGCTGCTCCCATTTCTAAATCAATTCTGAAAAACCATAATCAAATATATGATTACTTTACCTCCACTTTGGAGATGGAGACAACAGATGATTTTTTAGAGGAAGAACTGGGGGAGGAGGAGCAACTGGAACATTCAGTGACGTTGACCCCCCGAAGCAACACACGCTTTGTGCAGTTCAAACTAACAGCAATAGAAAAACGAAAACAAGATGAGGTGGAGGCAAACATCGGGGCAGGAAGAGGGGAAGTACACCAAAAAAATGCACAAAAGAAAACTGCAATAGCTGTGTGGCAGCAGTCTTTCAGGGGGGTGATGTGGAGTAAAGGGGGATGTCCTGTGTGTAAGAGCCTGGAGCAGCTAAGGACTGAAATAAGGCTGCTCAGATGGGAGCTGGGGAGGATGGTGTGGGAAGTCAGAAGAGCAGAGCAGTGGAGAGAAAGGCAGAGGGGTGATACCCAGGAGAGTGATGGCATCAGGCAGGGGATGGGAGTGGGGAGGAACACTCAGTATACAGGAGTATCTCTTCCTCAAAGGACTAGGAATCCCAGGGTGGAGGAATGGCAAGTGGTAAGGAGAAGGGGTGAGAATGTAAGAGTAGCATCGGGGTGGGAAATTACAAAGGGGTGCCTTTATTGAATAGATTTGCACCACTGTCTGGAAGGAGGGAGGGGCAGCAGGATGTGAGGTAGAAGATCAGGTTGAGCCATGGTTGAGAGTAGGAGTACAGGGAAGGGGGGAGGAACCTAATCAAGGTGAGCAAGGAAGAGAAGGCAGGCAAAATTGAGTGGAGGATGGGGAAGGGAAAGAAAAGGAAAGGAAGAGGGGAAGGAAAACTGAAAGCAGATATAGATAGTCAGAAGGGGAGGGGCAGAATGGGAGATGGAAAGACAGTTAAGGGGATAAACTGTGGATGTGGAGATAAGTTCACCAGGGTGCAGAGGGAGCAGTTAGGTGGGGAAGCAGCTAGTACCAAAGGTGAGAAAGGAAGGACGGGGAGCACAGATGCAGGGGATGGAAGGGTTGCAATCATAGGGGACTCCATAATTAGTGGTATTCACTGGGAAAGGAAAGGGGACCCAAATGCAAGCAGGAGGGTGATTTGTATGCCAGGGATTACAGCAGGGAAGGTGGGCCCAAGAATAAGGGAAATAGTAAGGGAGGTTGGAGGAAAACCTAATTTAGTTATACATTTGGGAACAAACGACCTAGCTGGGGAGGAGGTTGAGGTAGCACAAAGTAGGTTCAGGGAGTTGGGGAAGATCTGCAGGGAGAAAGGAAGTTCGCTAGTCTTCTCAGAGGTGATACCAGTACCAAGTGCCTGCACAGCGAGGAAAAGAAGAATAGAGGATCTTAATGACTGACTGAGGAAATGGTGCAGGGAGGAGATCTTCACCTGTATTGGGGACTGGGAGGAGAACTGGTCAAACAAAGCACTCTTTTCACCAGACAGGCTGCACCTCAGTAGGAAGGGTTTGAGGGTATTCTGGGACAAACTGGAGGAATATATAACCACTACACTTAATTTAAACTACTGAGAGGGTTGCAGCGGGCATGCAGGCCCACAGACTCCGAGAGGAGGAGGTCAGTGAACCCCCCCCACAGTGATGGAACAGATCTGGGGGGAGGAGGTGGAGGGGAAAGAACACAGCAAAGGGTGGAGGGGTGAGGAATGCATACAAAGGGTACATGGAGGGGTGCACACAGAGGGAATAAATGTGAATAGAAGAATAGAGGGAAGAGAAGGAAGGTCAGAGTCTAGGTGGAGGGTGGTGTCTCTGGATGTGTGAAGTCTTGGAAATAAGATGGATGACCTGCAGGCACTATTAGCAGACAGGAGGGTGGACAGAGCTGCAGTAACTGAGACTTGGGCAGCATCACACCATGACTGGGACCTTGCTATCCCTGGATATAAACTATACAGGAGGGACAGGGTGGTCGGGAAGGGGGGGGTTGCAGTTTATATCAGGGACGGAATAACTTGCACAAGGGAGGAGTCAGAAGAAGGGAAAGTGGAGGCATTATGGGTTCAGTTACGGTCCAATAGAGGGAGAAAGGTGAGGTTGGGGTCATTTACAGACCACCCAGTTAGAATGCGGAGAGGAACAGGAAACTGAACTCACAAATATTGGAAGCTGCAGGGAAAGAAGAGGTGGTAATTGCTGGGGAATTCAACCTGCCCAAGGTGGACTGGAGCATACCATCCACAAAATGTGCTAGGAGTCAGGTGATCCTGGAAGAACTGCAGAGTGGGTTCCTGAATCAGGGCATCACTGAATCAACAAGAGCTGAGGCAATTCTTGATCTGGTGCTCACAAATGGGGAGCATGTACAGGAAATAATGATCAGGGAGCCACTGGGTGGAAGTGACCATTGGACAGTGTGGTACCAGTTGGATAAGGGCAGGGAAAGCATCCTGACTAAGACCAAAATCTTGGATTTCAGGAGAGCGGACTTCAGGAAAATGGACGAAGTGCTAGGGAGCCATCTGGTGAGCATCAGAGCAGATATGGGGGTGGATCAAAGGTGGTTCATCATTAAGGAAGGAATGCTGGTTGCCACAAATGAGTGCGCTAGGCTCAGGGGGAAGAACACAAGGGCCAAAGTGCCCAGCTGGTTCAGTTTTGGGGTTGCTCAGGCAGTAAGGGAAAAGAGGCTGGCCTATAGAAAATTCAGGAAGACCAAGAGAGAGGTGGATAGGGAAACTTACCTAAGGTTTGCTAGTGAGTCAAGTAAGGAAGTCTAGAGAGCAAAGGCACAGAAGGAGCTGCAGATAACTGAAGGAAGTAACAAGGGGAAGAACACTTTCTTTCGATATATAAGTGAGAAAAGGGACATGAAGGAAGGGATTGCTAGGCTTAAGAAAGGGGTGGAGTAGGTGGAGGATAATGGGGGAAAAGCAGAGATACTAAATGAATACTTCTGTTCCATCTTCACCAGGGAGAAGGATGGACCAGTGCCTTCAGGAGGGAAAAGAGGAGTGGGGGAGAGGGGAACACAGATGTAGTGATAGAGGAGTGTAGAGTGAGGGAGGGGCTTCTGGCATTGAAGGTGGACAAATCACCAGGCCCAGACAGAGTACATCCAAGGATACTAAAGGAACTGGCTGAGGAGCTGGCAGGGCCACTGGCAGACCTATTTAATAGCCCACTAGGGTCAGGAATAGTACCACAGGACTGAAGAACAGCACATGTAGTGCCCCTCCATAGAAGAGGTCCCAAGGATGAACCAGGGAATTACAGACCAGTCAGTCTGACCTCCATTGTGGGAAAGCTCATGGAGGCCATATTAAAGGAAAGGTTGGTGGAATATCTAGAGGAGCATGATCTTAAAGATGTGAGGCAGCATGGGTTCATGGGGGGGAGACTGTGTCAAATAAATCTGATTGACTTCTTTGACTGTGTCACTAAGACAGTAGACAGGGGCCAAGCAGTTGACATCCTCTATCTTGATTTCAGCAAGGCCTTTGACTCTGTGCCCCACTAAAGGTTGATCAGGAAGTTGGTGGATCTCGGGGTTGGGGAAAAGATGCCCAGATGGGTGGAAAACTGGCTGAGGGACAGAACCCAGAGGGTGGTTGTGGGGGGAGAGTTACCTGGCACTAGAGAGGTAACCAGTGGGGTCCCGCTGGGCTCAGTGCTGGGGCTGGTGTTGTTCAAGGTCTTCATCAATGACATTGGAGATGGAATTAAGGGCAAAATGTGCCAATTCATGAATGACACCAAGCTCTGTGGGAGAGTGGACACAGCTGAAGGGATACAGGACCTACAGAAGGATCTGGAAAAGCTGGGGAAGTGGTCCAGGATCTGGCAGATTGGCTTCAATGCCAAGAAATGCAAAGTTATGCATATTGGAGCCAAGAATCCCAGGACAGAGTACTACCTGGGTGTATTCCGAGTATCTGCATCAAACGAGGAGAAGGACCTGGGAGTGATAATCACTAGTGACCTGAAGCCCTCTACACAGTGCAAGAAAGCAGCAGCAAAGGCAAACAAGATGCTGGGAAAGAGGAGGTTATACTGCCCTTGTACAGGTTACTGGTAAGCCTGCATCTAGAGTATGGAGCTCAGTACTGGTGCCCACACCTCAAGAAAGGACAGTAACCTGCTGGAGAAGGTCCAGAAGAGGGCTACAAAGATGATAGCAGGTCAGCAGGGTAAGGCATATGAGGAGAGACTGAGGGCACTGAACATGTACTCCCTGGAAGACAGCCAAGAGAGAGAGAGGGGACATGATTGGGACCTTCAAGTACTTGAAAGGGATACATAAGGTTGATAAGGAGAGTCTCTTTAAGCTGAGTGGCAACCATAACATGAGGGGGCACAGTCTTAAGCTGGAGGGTGGGAGGTTAAGAAAGGAGATCAGGAAGCACTTCTTCACAGAGAGGATGGTGGACACTTGGAATGTGGTGCTGGAAGAGGTCATTTCATTGAAGACAGTGGACAGCTTTAAGAGATGCTGGGATAGGCATAGGGGGAAGGTAAGAATCATGGGTAGAGAGGATGGGAGGAGTGGGGAGGGAGGGCAGGGACATTAGCTCAAGCTGTGGACCCTGCAATATGAGCAGAATTGTTAGATCAAATGGCCTTCCTCAGCTGGCTTCTTCGTATGTTTGTATGTTCATATGTAATTAGAATATAATACAGGACTCCATAAGGAAAACCTATCAGAAGAGGCAAAAATAAATATAGTAAACCTGTCCCCATTACCTCTTTCAACTGCGCACCTACAGATACTGGGTAAGGGTTTAAACTTTATCCCTACTTGTGTGAGTAAGCCCTTTGAACTATTCATTGATGTAAAAAGTTTACTCAAAACCTTAGTTTGAAAGTATTTTTTTCAAAACATACAAGACATTCTGGTGGCCATTAGAGATGCAGCGAATTTAAAATCTGCTGGCAAAGTGAACGCTAAGTGGCCACTACGCGTTGGCACTTCGCTACATGGAGTGCCCCATAGGAAAGGCTCACTTTGCCCTGTTATTATTACTTCGCATTGTCATTCTGCCTTAAACGCGAAGTAAGGTGGAGTGACAACAATATTGGCATCATCCCACCCACTCAGTCACCAGAATGAATGTGCATCCCCAAAGTGCTACTGTCTTGTGTCCAGAAAACTCTGCAATGCTGATGAAGTGAAATGAGAGTGTAACAAAAATGCAAAGTCTCCCAGAATTAATGGTGCACCCAGTCATGCGTGCAGTGGTCAGGTCACACACAGAGTCACCAGAATTAATGTGCATCCCCAAAATGCTACTGTCTTGTGTCCAAGAAATTCCTCAGTGCTGATGAAGTGAAAAGAGAGCGTAACAAGAAATGCAGTCTCCCAGAATTAATGGTGCCATGCAAACACACAGACAGATAAAGATTGCACTGCACACTCAAGGGATGCATATGAAAAGGCACAATAACACCTAACCAGTGCTCACAAGTCACAAATCCAAATCTGGAAAGGAATACATTTTGCCAGTTGGGGGGATTAGTGCATGGCAGTAACAATCCACTACCAGTAAAGATACCACAAAGCAGTATAAAAAATTCATGCAGGTGCGGTGGATAGCAGGTTCGCACTGCTGCAATTGCTCTGTAACACAATAAAAGGTATCTGATTTAATGGCAAGCATAGCACACACACTCACACGCACACTCAAGTAATGCGTAGCAAATTGAAAACCTTTAGTAATACAGTATAACCAAATGTTTTAAACAGACAAATTGTACACTGCTGCACCACAACAATCAGTAAAAAAAGTCAAGAATTACTAAAAATATTACTATGTGTACATTAACACATTTATACAAGAAAAATATAACCAAAACAGAAAGACTGCCTTTTTCTCCCAGTTAATCTACCTACACCACAAATACGCCCCTCCCCCAAAGTACACTTCACAGTACACAGACTGACTGTTCTAAATTAACATTCAAAATCCACACACAACAATAAACACTCAATGATATGAGCACAGAAGGGTTTCCTACCATCAATGTACTACATTTTGAGCAAAAAATATTACTCAAAAAGGCATTTTAAACAGTTTTTAGAGATTTTGAATCGCAGAGCTCTGAGAGCAAACTGTCTCCAGCTACCGTTGCACACAAACTACCCAGGTCAGAACAGAGGCTGTGCCGAACAATCTAGAGCCCATGTGACCTGCAATCCCACGAATAACTGCAGAATTTCATTTGGAGCTCAATTATAGGGTGAAGTGAGGTGAATTAAATTGATTTTAATGTACTTCGCCTTAAAATTGGTGGAGAAGTGGTTCGGGGAAGGTGGAATAATGCAAAGTCATTGGTTTCAATAGACTTCGCGTTCCTCATTACGAAACGAAGTACTCCGCTTCACATTGTGGAGTTCTCCACATATTCTGCGTTACTCAGTGAATCACAACATGGAGCAAATTGTGGCCACTTCGCCCACCACTACTTACAGTACTGTAACTCACATGCTGTATGGGAAGGAATGTGAATGCCTATGGCTGTGCTTCCTCGATGAGCTGCAGCACACAACTCCCTGACTTAAAAATGCTTATTAATGAGTACAATGGTGGAGTGGTGAAGCCTGGAGAGATACTACAAAACATACTTACAATACATCCAAGTAACTAGTAAAAAAATTAATGTGATTCGTGACATGATCGTGAATCATGATTTGTGACTGCATTTGTGACTGTGATAATGAAGAATGTGATTTGTATCACGAGTGACTCGTGATGATAGTCCTGACTTAAAAACACATATTAATGAGTACAATGTTCATGCAGAATTATGCACTACACCTGTCCAGTACTCTGAAGGGAAGCCAAAGAAACAACTGTGACTTAAGTTACAGATGGAGATTGGGCCCTAAAGAGATACAAATGCACAGACAGATTAAGATTGCACTGTGCACTGAAGAGATGCAGACACAAAGGCACAACACCTAACCAGTGCTCACCATCAGAAATTCAAATCTGGGAAAGAATACCTTTGCGGTTGGGGCAGGCCGCGGGGGGGGGGCAGTGTACTGCAGTGCTGCAGTAACAGTCACTAGTACTAGTACCAGTAAAGATATCACAAAGAAGTACAAAAATCACACAGCTGCAGTGGATAGCAGGTTCACATTGCTGAAATTATTATGTGGCACAATAAAAGGTGTCTGATTTGATGACACACGTCACACACATGCTCACACACACATACTAAGTAATGTGTAGCAAATTGAAAACTTCAGTATTATAACCACGTATTTTAAACAAACTAAAATTATGCACTGCTACACCACAACAATCAGCAAAAAAATGGCAAGAATTATTGAAAATATTACTGTGTGTACATTAACACAGTTATACAAGAAAAATATCACCAAAACAGAAAGCACTGTCTTTTGCTTCAAGTTAATCTACCTACACCACAGATAACACCCCTCCCCCAAAACACACTTCCACTGTCTCTCAGTACACAGACTGAATGTTGTACATTAACATTCAAAATTCTAATACAAACAATAAACGCTCGATATGAGCACAGGAGGGTTTCCTATAATCGATGAACTAAAGTTTCAGCAAACAAAAATGACTCAAAAAGGCTTTTTTAACAGCTTTTAGAAGGTTTGAATCGCAGAGAGCTATCAGAGCAGATTGTCTCCTACAGCTTCTAACACATACTACCCCAAACTGAGGCTGTGCAGAACAATATGGAGCCCATGTGGCCTGAAATCCTATGAATCACTGCAAAATTCTCCTTTGGAGCTTAAAAACAAGGCAAAGTGAGACGAAGTACATTGTTTTCAATGTACTTTGCCTTAAGAATTGGTGGAGTAGTAGTTTGGGAAGGCAGAGTAACACGAAGTCATTGTTTTCAATGGACTTCACGTTACCCATTATATCACAGTACTCAGCCGCATTGCAGAGCACTCCGAGATTCACCTTCGCCTGAAAAATCACTTTGCATAGCTTGCGGCAGCCACTTCTACCATCTCTAGTGGTCACACTGAAGCAGTAACGGTCATTCTTTTGAAGAAACTGTCTTCCAAGACTGTATTGATGCTGTTCCATACAATTCAGAGGGGATATTTAAAAAAACATCAGGGAGGCCAGACCGGTGGCACTGAGGGTTGAGGCACTGGATGCCACACCTCGCACCCTGCCAGCAAACCGGGTTCAGGAGCAAGCTTGGGTTGTTGGGGGTTGGCTGGGAGGAGATAGGCTGGAGCATCCAGGGACAGCTCACCTTCTCTGGGGGGGTGGGACTTCCAGCTCGGCAAGCAGTGACCCCTGGCGGAGACTGGGTAAGCGACAGCAAGGTGGAGTCTCAGGGGTATGATTGGTTGCAGGCATAGGCCAGCAGCCAATCAGCCTTGGGGGCTGCTCCTTTGTGGAAGAAGTGGGGGGATGTTGCAGTTGCTGGCAGATGCCTTGACACATGGGCATGTAGCATCCCATGAGGAACATGGGAAAAAAAAACCCTCAGAGCCGGGATGACGGAATGCTGAGCCAGGCCCTAATGTACCAGCACCTGCCTGTGACCCAGGATCCTGACGAGATTCAAGATTCGAGGAGGCTTGCCCGACCCCAACCCCGCCCGGGGGTTTCCCTGGCTAGGTGGAGGGACTGGAGGTTGCAAGGTAGGTGCTGTCAGGGGCAGGCTTAATGGGCGATTCCTGAAGGAAGTGGATCTGGGAGGCAGTAGGAGGGGAAAAACAGAAATAAAAAAAAAAATCAGGGTTTATTCCTAACTACTCTCCAGCCGTTATTATTTTTGAAAAGGTGGTACTGTCTGAATTGGAACTCTTACAGAACAGTATATCCAGCTTGAGTTTTGTTAATTTCTCTCATATTGAACAAATGGTGCTGGAGGACTTATGGAATAATCCACGTATTGTTATTAAACTAACCGATAAGGGTGGGTCCATTGTCATTATGGATTCTGAACAGTACGGGGGGAATTTTTAGACAGCTGGAGAATATGGACTTTTATGTGGGACTGAAGAAAGATCCAACTTCAGACTTTGAAATGGAGATTGACTTATACTTTGTTTTAGCTTTGGAAAATGGTGTTATAACAAATGATGCTTTTGACTATTTAACTGTTGAACATCCTGTTAGGCAAACTATTACGTACTGCCCGAAGTCCACACGTCTCTTATAAATCCTCCAGGGCACCCTATCGTCTCGGGTATTGGATCTCTGACAGAACCATTATCAAAATTTGTGGATAGCAATATTAATTATCTGGTACCATCTTTATGCTCTTTTGCCAGGGATACCACCCATATTTTGGATGTCCTGGAGGATCTGGAACTAGAACCTTCATGGTTATTGGTAACATTGAACGTAGAGACTCTATACTCTAATGTACCACATAATTGGGGTGGGGCTACTGGCCCTGAAATGTTGGTTAGAAGAAAAGTCTACCTATGAACCATCTTTTATTGACTTGTTATGTGACCTATCTGAGTTTGTCTTGAGAAAGAACAGTTGTGTATTCCAAGGCCAACATTTTTTATAAATAAAGGGTACGGGCCATGGGGCAACCTTTGCCCCCACGTATGCAAACCTGTACTTAGGCCTATGGAAACAGAACACAATCTATGATGTCACTAATAACCCCTTCTATGAGTACATAGACTTGTAGCATAGATATATAGATGATGTGCTGATGGTGCGGTGGGGGGATGTGGAACAGTTGCATGAATTTGTGGATTATCTGGAAGCATCAAATCCAAACTTGCGGTTCTCTTTTCATTACTCCCAGCATAGGGTGAATTTTTTGGACCCGAATATTATGAAAAACAGTGATGATACTTTTTCTGATTTGTACCATAAATCAATGGACAAGAACAATTTTTTAATGTCTAGCAGCTGCCACCCCAGCCACACCATCAGCAGCATCCCAAAATCTCAACTTTTAAGAGGTAGGAGAAATTGCTCTGACCCCGAGATAGGCATCACCAGGAGTAAAGAGCTGTGTCAGAGATTCATGGATAGGAGTTATAGTATTAGACATTTGGAGGAGGTTCAAATGCAAGTCAGTCAGGTTCCGAGGCAGGAGCTGTTGGAGTATAAGGAGCAGAATCAGAACCCACATGGAAAGGTCCTTTTTATCACAAAATATGGACAGTGCAAAGGTCAGGGACACTGTTACAAAACAGTGGCATAGATTATCCACAGAACCAGCTTTGGCTGAGATCACCAAAGAACCTCCTAGTATTGTATACAAGAGAGGCAGGAACCTGAAGGACTCCCTGGTACACAGCTTCTTACCTGTGCCCAAAATCACTACACCAAGTTGGCTTCCCCTTCCCCCATGAGGCAACTTCCAATGTGGGAGATGCACTAACTGTAAAGTGACGATAAAAACAAAGACCTGTCACACTCGTAACAATATGGGCCCTTATGAAATCCAATATTTTATTAACTGCAATATCTCTAATGTGGTATATTTAGCCACCTGTACCTGTGGCTCATTTTATGTTGGGAAGACTAAAAGACCACTGAAGGCTAAGGTAGGGGAACATATGAACTCAACGTGGTTGGGGGATGCAAAAAGTGCACTAAGTATGCATTTTTTGGGTGTTGGAGACATACAAAACCATAATGTGATGTTCTGTGAAATACACCATGCATTTGTTGACCCAAGGGGTGGTGATGTAGGGGCTATTCTATCCCAAAAAGAATCTTTTTGGTTATATACTTTAGGAGCCCTAAAACAACCTGGACTTAAAGATAGCATTGATCTGTCTGTTCACTTCAAACAATGATGATTCTTTTCTGTATATATGTTCCTATTCATGTTTGAAGTAGGATTGATCATTCTAAATGGAATTTATTATTCCCTTGTAGTACTACACATACACTTGTACATAAGATAGTTCTGCATTTGTTGCGATTATTGTTGTTTATTATTTTTCAGTAATAAGTATTGGTATTGTTTATAGCTTTCTGGATAAGTGATTTACTCATAGAGGTGTACCACCCATATATCCCCATGGGAGTATTATTACTGTATCAGGGATTATGGTCATGGGAACTTGAAAATTTTTGTGTAGTGCCCAGTTATTATTATGTGGGTATTATCCTATGGGTGTCCAGGATTGACATTAATTATGTAAATATATATTAATATGCCTATCACATGTTCTTTTCTACAAGAAACATTTGAGATGCAAAATCGCTCTTTTCTCTCCATCTTCCCCCTTTCTACTTCTTTTCCCCCTTCCCATCTTCGCTTCCTCATCCCCTACCCCTATCCAGCTCCTTTCCCAATTTAATCTAGAGAGCAGCTCTGTTATCCTCTTAAATAATAGTTTTTAACAATGAAAAATGCACAATTTCTTGTTTTGGGTGTTCACTTATATGTTTTTGGTATATGCATATATATTTATTATGATGTGTATAACAATTCTGTTTAAACTCCTGTGATTTTGGTCACTATTTAGTGTTTACTATTTTGACACTGTCTCTTTAAACAGGTAGTTTAAATGGACATGGTGCACACCTGTGGGGACACTTCCTGATGATGCCTGAGCAAAACTGGTAGAAGTTGGTGGGGCCCTGCTTGGCTATCCCCTGGTTTATGCTTCTGCACATTTGAGGACAGCACTTTGGATTTTTGCCTAATAAAACTGAGTGTGTATTTACAGTTCTGTATTGTTGTGGTCCAGTTTGTGGTGGGTGATGCTGGACTTATCTGCTGAGCTAATACAAAGGTCTACCAGGAAGATTGTTTGCAACCTAACTGCAGCCAGTTATGTTTCTCCGTAAGACATTTATAAGGGATCCTTTGATGTGATATTCTTGTAACTCTTAACCAGTAATGTAGTATTTGTCAATCTATAATTGCATTAATATTTTGTAGCCTCAATTCCAATCTGATATAGCTGGCCAGATATGAGTGATCTAGTCACAAGATTGTCCTTAGCATTTTAAAGAGTGGCACAGTTCATTTTTTGCTTTTTTTCTAAGTCCCATACTTCTATTCCATATAATAATTGAGAGAAATATTTTGCCTTAATTGTATCAACAGAGGTTTTATTAAAAGGTCCCCATAGGCATAGTTAAAATCTGACAGTCCAAAAATTGTTTGTTTGTTTTTTATATTATGAATAGTTGTATTGCTATGTCTAGTCCAGGAACCATTTGCATCAAATATGAGGCCTAAATGCTGTATGTATAGTTATTCACTGTTTCTAGCCTTTGGACTCTGATATTCCAGTGACCCTTGCCATGATTTTGTCCAAAATACATAACTTTTGTTTTGGAGAGATTTATTTGAAGTTTTAAATCTTTAGCTTTGTGATATAACAAGTCTAATTTTAGGGGGGAGACCGGTTCTAGAAAGTGACAATGGAATAAGATCATCCACATAAGCAAGGGTAGGACAAGGACTATTATTTTAGCTTAGTCTGAATCAAGGTTTGCGATATTCATCAGCATTCTGTCAATATACAAGCAGAATAAAGTAGGGGCTAATACACAGCCTTGTCTCACTCCTCTATTAGTGGGATGATTTTAGAAAGTTGGCCCTTAGTGCCAAGCCTTATTCTAGCCCAGGTGTCTTTATAGATATTAAAAATGATGTGTATTATATCTGGGTTACTACCATGATTAATTAACTGGACCCACAGGTGACACCTAGATATTATAAAAAGGCCACCAAAAAAATCAACAAATACTATATATAATTTTTGTTGCCTTAGAAAGACATACTTTCAATCAGGTGATGTAAAATGAAACAGTTGTCAATGGTAGAGTAGCCAAACCTTAATCCTGCTTGAAATTCACTAACCCCGCCTGTTAATAAGATTTTAAGATTTAATCTCTCCAAAATAATCTTGGAGAGTATTTTCAGATTTACATCTAACAGGCTAATGGGCCGATACATAGCAGGATCAGCTGTGCTGCCTTTTTTATGGACTGGCATGATTTTGGCCCCTTTCCAGTATTTTCCTTTCCATTTGTTATACAGACACGTTGAGGCTTTGTACCACAACCGAGTGTCACAGAAATATACCTCTGAAGGTATTTTGTCTTGTCCAGGTGCTTTGTTAACTTTAAGTGAGTTGATTGCAAAGCAGAACTCCTTATAATTAACCAGAAGCAGTCTGACTCCTCCAGAAATAACTATTGGAAGTGAAATATCTGCATTCGAGTCATAGAAGATACATGTGAAATGTTCTGTCCATTGATGATATATGTGTGTATATATATATATATATATATATATATATATATATATATATATATATATATATGTATGTATATATATATATATATATATATCTTACAGTGGTACAGTTGTGTCACTATATTTAGGGTTGAGTAGGATGTTTAATGATAAACCTTAATTTTTGAACTTTAATAACTTCACAACCATTCAATGGATTTGCACATTTTGCATGCACAGTCTTGTAGGGTAGATTGCTTGACTTGCAAAGTTTTGTTTTGATCGGACGTGTGGATTCCAAGATTTCAATAGCAAAAAAAGTGAAATAAATTGGGGGATTTACTGTTTGTTTTTCAGCCTCTAGAACCCAGATGGTTTGGAATTTGGGGGCTGAAATTTTCAGGGTAGTAAAGGCATGTGCCACAGTAGTGTATTTCACTAAAGTTATTAATTTTTAAAATGTTGGTTCTGAGCATCCTCAGTAGGCACTTCAGGATAGATGTTTGGAATGAAAAAATAATTTGGCTATACGTAAAAGGATTCTGTTTCATATGATGTATAATCCTTTTTCATATGAAGAAATTCTTTTTCATTTGGCTGCCATCTTGTTTCTGTTTTAAAAAAATATATATTTTCAAAACTCACAAAAATTACATACTGCAGAGATAGCAATACACGTATCTTGCTCATCTGGGCCCCATTAGCTGGATTCTACTTTTAGTTTTTGTAAAAATGACTCCCAGATGTGTTTTTTGTTAATTTTCACATCCTTTTTCATGACTCACTTCCGCTTTTTTCATATGGCCAAACAAAGAAAGAATTCGGCCATATGAAAAAGGATCCCTTCATACGCAGATAGCAGTATAGCACTGTGGTTTAGGTCACTTGGCTGCAAACCTGGAGACTTGGATTTGAATCCGACAGCCCCCACTTGCATACTGTGTGACCCTGAACAAGTCACTTACCTTTCTTGTGCTCCCAGGTCGCACCTGGAAACAAGCTTTGGCTTAGTGTGCCTTTCCTGGTTAAACAGTTTCCCCTTTCCATGTCCTTTTCCCTATACATAAAAATATTTCCTGATTTCAACTTCTACAATCCATAACTCCTTCAAAATGTTATCTTCAGGGACTATGTATATATTAAAACAAAGGTCTTAATGAGTACTGGTAAAATAACACATTATCCCACAAAAAATACATAGGGCCTATATAAAAACTAGAAACATTAAAACTGGAAAATTCACAAAGAATAGCATGAGAAGTTTAACAAGCCAGAAGTCCCTCTTTTTCCCTGGTGTTTAGTGATACTCCCCACCCTCTGATCGCCATCCCCATATTTTTTGTATGTATCCCTGGTGTCTAGTGGCACCCCCCACCCTCCTATTGCTGTCCCCATATTTTTCAATGTTTTCCTTGTGTCTAGTGTCACCCCACCCCCCAATTCTCTCTTCATGTTTATTAATGTTTCCTGGTGTCTAGTGGCACCCCCCTCTGACTGCCATCCCCATATTCTGTAATGTGTCCCTCTTGTCTAGTGGTACCCCTCTCACCATCCGATTGTTGTCTCTGCAATTTTTAATTTTTCCCTGGTGTCTAGTGGCACCCCCACCACTTTGATTGCCATCCCCATATTTTTTAATGTTTCCCTGATGTCTAGTGGCACCCCCACCACTTTGATTGCCATCCCCATATTTTTTAATGTTTCCCTGATGTCTAGTGGCACCCCCCAGCCTCCGATCACCATCTCCATTATTGTAATGTTATTCCCTGGTGTCTAGTGGTACCCCCCACTCTCTGATCACCATACCCCTTATTGAAATGCTATTACCTGGTGCCTAGTGGTACCCCCATCCTCTGATCACTGTCCCCATAATTTTTATTTTATTCCCTGGCATCTAGTGGTACCTCCCACCCTCCAATCACTGTCTCCATTATTGTAATGTTATTCTCTGGTACCTAGTGTCACTCCCCAGCCTCCAATCACCATCCCTGTTATTGTAATATAATTCCCCCACTCCCCACCCACCAATCGCTGTCCCCATTGCTGGTTTCTCATTCACCCCCACCCTCCCATTAAAGAAAAAACCTGAAATAAAGAAAATGGTCCCTCAATGTTTTTTTAAACATGTAAAAAAATGGTCCCTCACCAATCAGCACCCCCCACTCCCACCTCCCACTCAGCACCCACAACCCCACACACCCCAGTACACCCCCACATGCCCTCACACACCTGAACAGGTCACAGATTCAAGACCCACTCTTCGATTGAAGACACATTTTGCTGCTGGAACTAGCATCCCCACCCTCTGTGAAGCAACAGCCGTTACAGGTGTGCTTCAGGGCTGTCAGTCCTAACACTCACCTCATTCCTTGTGTAAGGAAACTGAGAGGAACTGCATAGGAGAATGGCATGAGCATTAGAGCTGACAATCACAAGGCACACCCCCCATGGCTGTTGTTGCATGGAGGGTGGGGGTCGGTGGGTGGGGCGCTAAGGTTGGAAACCCTAACACTACATTTCTCTACTTTTGATGGTGGAACTCTATCTGACACATTAACAAAGTTTTTTTTTGTGAAGAATTTCCTTACCTTTTGAGAAACTATAATCATATTCTTGTTTGCTTGTGAGAGTGCAAGGCCCTCTGGGCCCTGTGCTCCTAATCATCAGTAATTCTTGACAGATAGTATAATGGTATCATTATTTGCCTGTGGGAGTGCAGCCTGCACTCCCATCATTGTATAGATGCATATATGTATGTAGCTGTGGAAGCACAGGGCCCTCTGAGCCCTGCACTTCCATTTATAGGACAACAGTGACCAAATTGTCAGCATCACCATGTTATTGCCCCACCTCATGTAGCCAGTGGAGAAAATATTCTAATCTTCACCAAAACATTATTCTGCTCAACAGCAACACCATTCTGTGCCACAGGTGTGAAAACACATTTTGGCCAGGATTTGAAAAATGACAGCTGTGGCATGCATGAGGTGGGGAAATAAGAAGGTTATGTTGAAATTATGGGGTAAAAATATTAAAAAATTCCAAAGTTACCAGCGTGCGTAGTGAAATTGCAATGAATGGTCATAACTTTGACATTTTTAATACTTTTGACCTCAAATTTTCAACATAGCCTTCTTATGACCCCTCCCCATGAACAATATGACTGTCATTACACAAGTCCTATCAGAAAGGTGATTTTGCCAACTGACTGTGAAATCACCTTTCCGGCAGATGTTGCTTAACGACAGTCATATTATTCATGAGATGAGATCCACAAAAGGCCATGTTGAAAATTTGTAATCAAAATCTCAAATAAATGCTAAAGTTATGCATAAAAGTTGAAACCCCCATTGAAATGCTATTGAAATTGAAATACATTGAACTGCATTTACCTTAGTTTCTCATATTGTAGTCATCGGTTCCAGCAGCAAGACATGTCTTCCATCGAAGAGTGGATCTTGAACCTTGGATCTGATCAGGTGAGTGAGGGTGTGTCAGGGTGAACTGGGGGTGTGAGGTGGCGGGTGCTGAGTGGGAGGTGGGGTTGGGGGTTGGCTGATTGGTGAGGCAATGTTTTCTTTTCTTTACAGGAGAAAAAGAAAAGCAAAGGACTGTTTTCTTTTTTTCAGGTGCCCAGACACGGACAGGGGGTACCACAAGACACCAGGAACAGACAGCAGCATGGGGAGGGTGATCAGAGAATGGGGGAAGGACCACTAGACACTAGGGAGAAATGGCAGCACAAGGAGGATGATCAGAGAATGGGGGAGGGACCAGTAGACACCAGGGACAAACAGCAGTACCAGGATGGTGATCAGAGAACAGGGAAGGGGGAGGGACCACTATACTACCAGGGACATATCCATCAGCACTGGGAGGGTGATCAGAGAATGGGGAGAAGGTGGTGAGACCACTAGACTACCAAGGACAAACAGAATCATGAGAACATGGATTGAAGAACAGGGGAGGGGTGAAGGGCCATTAGACTACCAGGGATGAAGAGCAGTAATGGGACATGGATCAGAGAACAGGGAAGGGGGAGGGACCACTAGACTACCAGGGGACATAAGGGCAGCAACAGGAAAAAAAGAAATAATTTGCCACAAATTGTAGAAAAAGAATCCTCTTTCACGATAGAACAGAATCCTCCTTTGCAATTTGTTGCACAGTATCCTTCATTCGTGAAAGAGACTGCCCACAATTTGTGGCAAAAGAATTCCTAGGATAAAATAAACATATTTCTGAACTTTTATGTGAAAAACTGACCAAAAAATCTGATTCCACAACCTCTATTAGGTAAACACAACTGTTGGTGTTTACCAACAGGCAATGTTTTTTTAAAATACTTACGTTTGTTTGCCTCACTAACTGAAAACAAGATGGCGGCAGCATGAAAGAACATTCCCCACTTGTAAAGTAGGGTGACACTTTCGTGATCAAGAAATCCTCTTTTGCACAACACGTCTAACTTTTCCCATAGAAAATAATGGGAAACTTTGAAATTCAATAACTTTTGAATGGATTAATATTTTTTCACCAAATCTTCAAAAGGCACACCTGTGACCCAAGCCCTATATACCCTACAAATATCAGATAAAACACCCAAGTCATTTCTGAGAAATGGCTTGACAAAGTATTTACACAAAAATGGTAATTTTCATATTTTTTGACAAACAGTACCTCTGCACCCGCACATCTGACCGGAACAAAATGTGCAATATCAAGAGATCTCATGTCCCTTATGGTACATGCAAAATTCATGCAAATCACTTAATCGGGTATGAAGTTATTAAAGTGCAACATTTTGGGTTTAACATAGCCATGACCATTGAACCCTAACTATAGGGGTACACCCACGCCCTTATAATATATGTTTATGCCATACCTGTGAGCATATTAAAGGGCATCTATCAGTGATATTTTTCCTTCCCAGGGTCATAGAGTGAGAATATCAAAATATTCTCTTTCTAGGTCTCCAGGAGGAAAAATATACTCGCTGTAAGTCCCCACTGACTGGAGCCAGTAGTACAATCAGAATGCAGCTGGTTGCTTGCACATTGACTCCTGCTGTCACTTTCATTTTTGCACGTCACACAAACAAGCATTTTCACGTTATCCCCTGATCTTAGTCAGTCATAAAATACCTCTAAAAAAATTTTAACTCAGCACAAGACCATCTTTAAAAGTAATAGTGTTCCCCTGCCTCCCAAGGTAACACCCAACAGTCAGCCCAGTGGCACTGAGAGCTGAGGCACCAGACACCATATCTTGCACCATGTCATGACCCGGGCTAGGGAGTGAGCTTGGGTTGCTGGGGATCAGATGGGAAGGAGAGGCTAGAGCATCTGAAAGACTGCTCTCCTCTCCTGGTGAGGGTGGCCTGTGGATCCTTTGGCATCAGTGACTTCCAGCAGAGGCTGGGTGTGCTACAGCTGGGGGACACATCAGAAGGGGTGGGGGCAATGGCAGACATCTGTGGGAAGGGTGCAGGAGCATGTCAGGCATCATTGCAGGTCCACACCCCTGGGGAACACATTCACAGAAAGTACAAAGGAAAAACCCTGGCACCTGGGATGATGATGATGAGTCACATCAACCCCATGCCCACCGCCGGATCCCACCAACCAGGTCCCCAATATTCTCCAGCCTCACTCCACCTGAGGATTGGATTACAAAGATCCCAAAGATAGGTGGTTGGCAGCCCCACCCTGAGGGTACAAGCAGGGGGCTCAAGCAGGGCAGGAGTGCAAGTCAGAGTTCTGGGGGGGACCTTGGTCTGGGGGGTCTCATGCAAATGAGACAAGCTGACAGTGGCTACATTTGAGGGAGGTCCCACAGGCTGGCAACTGGAGGAAAGAAAGTTGAAAAAAAAAGGTAACACTCAACCACATTCTGCCTCCTTGCCTCCCTCCCCATACCCGAGAAGAACACCCTGCTGTCTCCGACTGCCAGTCCTCCATCCTGCACATCAGCAACAAGCTGCTGTAAACAACCACTGCTCCCTCCTCTGGGCCTGATCGCTATCAAAAACTCCACAGCTCTAACTGCGTTATGACACACAGACTCATACAAGCATTGTGTGCATCAGAAAACACTCGGCCCCACTCAGCCATCTGAAAATCACTTTTGGTCATCCTGAAACTAAAGAAAGAAAATAAAGAGCCCCCCATATCAATCCAACCAATACAAAAACCCACAAAAACACTGAGGGAGGTATGGAATAAATAGACTATGCTATCCCCTACTGGAAATACTGCTGATTATTTTTTGTTCTCGTGTTGGTTGACCCGGACAGCTATCGTCACTTCGCCACTCATGATGTCATCAGGTCAATCAACACTCAAACAAAAAATATTGGCAATATTTCCAGTAAGAGGGTAGCATATCCCATAGAGATATAGATATAGATATAGATATAGATATAGATATAGATATAGATATAGATATAGATATTATACAGGTGTGGTTGGACCTGTATATTAGGGTTGAGTAAGCACTTTAATATTAAACCCCAATAATTGTACCTTAATAATTTCCCCCATTTCAACTGATTTACATGACATTTAGAATGCATAGTGCTTGTGCCAGAATCTCTTGATCCTGAACTCTTCATTTACATCGGTTCAGTGGGGGCAATGTTACAGAGGTGCAAAAAACATATAAATCACCATTTTTAAGACTTTTTTGCTCCCCAATAGGATAATAAATATAACGATTAGAAACCTGAAACTTTCAGGTTTGATAGAGTTTGGCCCAAGGTATGTGCTTTTGTGGTTTTTATGTATTGGAGTGAAGTATGTTTTAAATAATTTATAACAGATTTTTCATCCTTGGCCGTGTTAAAAATAAGCGTTCTACCAGTAGCTGTTTTTTGTAAAATTGTGATGTCCTGCTTGTCGTGATTGTTATATGTGTTATATATCATATACTGTCATGTGTTCGTGTAGTGTTATGGTGTTTCTTATATTGTATCACTTGCTAATCAGTAAATGATGCAATATATGAAACACCATAGCACTATATGAACACACGACATTATATGATACAACACACATAATGAAACATGTCAAAAGGACATCCTTCCCTGCTGTCTAGTGGCACCCCCAACCTTCAATGCCATCCCTGTTAGCTGTTTGAGTTTCCCTGGTGTCCAGTGACACCCCACACCCTTGTTTGCCTTCCCTGTGTTTAATTCATCTTTCCCTGGTGTCTAGTGGAACCCCACCACCCTTCAGTCACCGTCCCCATACTTAAATTGTCTTTTCCTGCTGTCAAGTGGGTCCCCACACCATCTGACTGCTGCCCCATTGTTTTCAAGTATTTTTTCTTATAATCTGACACCAGGATGCCCACCCCAGTGTCAGCTGATTCTTCTTTCTCTCATCACCCCCAACCCCCCCACATGCAAACCGGCAGTTTTGTATAGTTGGCAACATCAGGGGGGCCCAATCCCCTATGTCAGTGTGTTCATACACTCCCCAGCAGTGTGGGACACTGGGCAGCCCACCCCCAGTGTCCAGAATTAGGTTTATTATAGTTTCCTGAAAAAAGGAAAACCATCCGGTAATGTCTTTGTTTTTGCCTAAAAGAAAGAAAACGGTCTCTTGTTTTTGCCACTGTCCCCATCCCCCCCATCCTGACCTGCCCACTGAGCACCCAACACCCCATGCCCCTTAGCCTATACTTACCAGCCAAGGTCAAACACTGTAATCCTACCTGGACTGGAGACATGTCTTCACTCTTCAATGATGAACCATGAAGTGAGTAATGCAGTTAAGTGGCATATAATAAATTTCAATCGCATTTTAAACTTCTCTCCATAACTTGGCCATTTTTAGGAATTCTTTTACCTAATTTTCAACATGGCCTTTTGGGGATCCCATCTCACGAACACTGGTGGTGAAAATTCATTAATCTGACCCAGAAGGTGATTTCATGGTCTCAGCATGAAATCACTTTTTGGGTCCAATTAATGTAATTTCACCACCAGCGTTCATGAGGTGGGGTCCCAAAAAGGCCATGTTAAAAACATTTGGTAAAAAATACCTAAAAATGACCAAGTCATGAGCGTACATTCAAAATTTATATGCACACACATATCTTCAGCAATTTTCAATATTTTGACCCCAAATTTTCAACATAGTCATTTTTTCACACACCATCAGCAGCATTACAGCTCTCATTTTTCACATCCTGGCCAAAACATGTTTTTGCACTTGTGGCTCAGAATAGCATTTCAGCAGGCATTTGAAAATTTTCACCTACCGGGTTCATGGGGGGGATCATAAGAAGACTATGTTGAAAGCCTGGGATCAAACTTTAAAAAACCAAAAAAAACTATGAAGTAACATTGTTTGCAGGGAAGACCGTTGCCCCATTGGGGACCATGTTGCTTTACTGTGCCAGTGACATGATTTCAGGTGTGAACTCAGTAAGCCAGTTTAATGGGACAAGGCTGATGGGGAAGATGCTGTTGCATGCAGCACCAACCCCAGCCTGCATTGGGAGAGAGCAGTGTTTTGGTGCAGATGCAAATCCCTGTGGGGGGTCAGGGAGCCTTCCCCACAAGGTATTGACATGTGTGCCAAGGCCTGCTGGGCCCATACACTGGGTCATGACTGTCTCCAATACTGTATTTATCTCATTTTGAACAGGTCCTGAAGGGACCTGCACAAATGAGGCTACAACTCCACTATCAGAAAAAGAAGGGAAATAAACTGAAAAAAGCTGCATTAATGCAGGCATTAGGGTTGAAGAACGCAAAGTGCACAAAGTAGGGTAATGAAAAACCATTGGGTTTTGGGTTTCCAGAGTGTTGCTGAATCAGTGGTGGGGTCTTCCTTGGGGTTGTCAGCTCTAATGCCCACCCCTTCCCTGAACAAATAAGCTCAAATGTGATGTCTTCATGCAGGACCCACAGGCCCCTACATGACAGGTTATGTTGACCATATTGTATCATTATAAGGTACTAGCTTGGAGCTGTACCTTGTGCTTCAGACAGGAGGCTATGGGCTGGGTGGAGGGGTTGGGCATTAAGGTTGACAACCCCAAGAAAGACTCCACCACTGATTTAGCAATACTCAGGAGACCCAAATCCCTAATGATTTTAATTTCCCTTACCTTTGTGCGCTGGTGGTATTCTTAATCTTTAATGTCTGTGAGCCATCATTGTTTTTTGCAAGGCATATATATATATATATATATATTGCAAAAAACTCTGTTAATGCATTAGTTAGGGTTAATAGCACAGCGACAAAAGTTTGGAAATGTGATGTTAGGGTTCGAAACCCTAACTCCACATTCCCCTCCACCTCACCCCCCACACACATCCAAGAAAGGGAAGGGCCAAGGCAACACAACCAACAAGACACAATCAGCAACAGGTAACAGAAGTAACATACAACTCTCTAAACTTACCACAAGACACATCTATCATCACAGTCCACCAAACTGTATGAGTTCTGCTGCCATCATAGTGCCTTGGGGGTACAGACACATGCTGGGCAATCATGGGTGATGGCCCACAGTAAGCATTTTAGCATTACAAACATCAATAACAAGATTTAAGTAGATGTTCATATTTCAATAGTTAACAAGTGATGAAACGCACAGTATGTTATCCACACATAGTTTATTGGAAATGAGAGTTTCGTATAAGCTTATTAAAAGTCATTGGATGTTTGCATTTTTTTTTCTGATACAGTGAGTCTAATAACAAATGGTAGTAATAATAAAAGTAACTTTTTGGTAGTATAATTTATAAGTAAGATGTAAAAGCAACAGTTGTGACATCCAACGCTAATCATAACATACTGTTAATGAGTATTTCCATGTAATGTAGCAGTATAACAACATGTGATGGTAGTTTCCTACCTGAGCAGTATCTGAAAAGTACTGTGTATGTGTCAGTGCTATCTTTCCTGGTACCACATGCCTATGTGGTAGCAGCGATACTTGCAACAAGCCAATTGTTGAATTATGACACATATAAATCAAAATTTTGAAAATGTGTACAGATTAAGTCTCATTGCATGAAGAAGATATGCCAGCAGTAAGGTGTCATCGTACTGTGCTGGCAGTATAGAGTCAATCATACTGTATTTGTTTTTTCATTACATAGTGTTATGTGAAATCAGTATAGTGTTGTGATTATTGTGCTTACAGATGTGACAGAGTGGTATAGTGTCTTGCAATCTTGCATGTGTGTGTGGGGTGGGGTGGGGGAATGCACAGTTAGGGTTTTGAATTCTAACATCACATTTCCAAACTTTTTTTGCTATGCTAGTAACCCTAACTGATGAATTAACTGATTTTTTTGCAATGAATGTCCCTTCTTTTTGAGAAAGAGTAATATAAGTGATAAATAGTATATGTTAGTGGGAGCACAGTCCATCTGGGCCCTGTGCTCCCTTCACATTGTCCATTTTTTGCATAATGATATGTGTATGTGGGAGAGCGGGCCCTCTGGGCCCTGCGCTCCCACTCATATGTAACTATAGAGCCATATAGCAGACCTATAGGGCAAGGGACTCTTGTAACAGTAATGTGCCAATATCTCAGCAAATGTAGCAGTTACAAAAACAATTCAAGTGTCACTGTAATCATGACAGTGCGATCTCCATGCAACATAAGTTGGCCAAATCCATATCTCACATAGTTTACAAGATATTGGCACTAAAATGCACTGAAAAGGCACCCTTGGAACATGTTTTTAACAATATCTCTGTAACTGTAGCAAGTAGGAAAAAAATTCCACTGCTGGTGTAATCTATGATTTCCAAACTTGTTTCTCTAGTTTAGGTCACAAGCTGTGGGTAGCAAAAAATCTGTATCTCGCTTCATTTTCGAGATACAGGGGCCAAAAGGCATCACAGGAGCCACAATGTTATCCTTTGGGAAATTCCTCAGCTTCGGAATGCTGTAACTTTGGGCCCCTTGAATGTTTTGGCACCAAACCACCAAAAGACACTTCAGTGGGATTGAGGGCTTGCCACCCTGCAAATTTCAGCCCAAAAGACCCAACCATTTTGTTGCAGGGGTATGGCAAAGCTATTTCTAGGTTTATGGCAAAGTTTTTTCTCAAATTGTGACACTTTTGCAAAAATCAGCATGACACTTTCGCATTTGCGAAAGTTTTGAGAAAGTGTTTTCTGCCATTTGCGAAAGTACTGGAGCTCTGACTTTTAAAATGGCATAATTGAAATTAAGATGGTGGCAGTACGAAACTAAAAGGGCCATTTGCGAAAGGAAAATTGTACTCGCAACACTTTCGTGAGACACATATATTTTTTACCCATTGACTATAATGGGAATGTTTTTTAAAATAACTTTTGAATGGTTTAATATTTTTACACCAAATCTTCAAAAGGCACATCAGTGACCCAGACTGCATCTTCCCTGAAGATTTCAGACCAAACAGACAAATTGTGTGGGCTGTGGGTGCGAGCAAAGAAATGTGCAAAAAGTCAATTTATTTGCATTTGTTTCATAGTCTGCAGCTCTGCAACCGTACATCCGACCATAACGCAACTTGCCAGATCCAGAAACCTATGGTACCAGACCATGCATGCAAACTTTCAGGCAAATCTGTTGTATGGTGGCAAAGTGCAAAATTTGAGGTTTAACATTAAAGTGCTTACTCAGCCCTAATTACAGTGCTACTACCGTGGCATTATAATTTATATATATATATATATATATATATATATACACACACACACATATATATGTATTCATACATACATACAGACAGTGTGTGAGTTCGCTATCTTTCCAGCTGCTGTATTGAACAGAGCAGTAATTCAGTGTATCAAGCAGTGCAGTCTGCCTTTAGTTCGCTAGGCAAAAGGGATGTCAGGCCGGCGAGAGGCGTTGCCATGTCAACAGAGTAAAATCTGCAGGTCCTTATAAGGACAGAAACAAAACACTGCAGGGTGAATATGTAGTGCTCATTGGTAATTTTTTTGGGAACCCTGACAGATTCGGTGATCTTTTAAGGGCACCTGAATCATTTTTAACCTGTTGGTTGGGTTTTAGTGCAGCGAGGAAACTGGACACCAGCTGAATGCTGCTTCTGGTTCCCCCGCTATTTATGTGTGAGTAGTGGTGAGCATCGGCGAGCCCAGCATCAGCGAGGCCAGTTAAGGTGAACAGTAAAGGTGACAGTGTCTGCCAGTGTCTGCCAGTGGAATATTGAAATATGGATTCAAACATAGTGAGGCTGGAGAATGGGAGTTTAGCTATAAGATGTGGCGACTGTAATAAATTGAACACAGAAGTGATAAATAAAGCATTAATTTACACATGTACTGAATGCAAATTAATAAGTCAGCTGAGGAATAGGATTCAGTACTTAGAGACACAGCTTAGCAGTTTGAGTCATCAATTAAAGTTTAAGACTGCAAATGATGTAAATGTAAAAGAGTTTGAGAGAGATGCGATACATGAAAGTAGGGAAATAAATTATGTATGCCCCAAGGACCAAGAATCATCTATGGGTAATGGTGCAGAAATTAGGAAAAGGTTAAGAGAAAATGAAGACAATGCATCCTGGATAGTGGAAACTAGGAAATTTAAGAAGGGGTGTGGAGCCATGGAATGGAACACTCCCCTGCATAATAGTTACATACCTTTCATTGATTTAAATGAGGAAGGTGTGGTGACTGTAGGGATGAGAAAAGAGGTAATAGATAATGTACCAACAACAATTACTAACAAACAAATTGAAGAAGGGGTGGTTAGGGCCATTCAGAATGATATATCAAACAGACAAGAAATAACATTAGATATGGGTAATGGATGGAAGGTTGATGGGACTCATCAAAAAAACTATTTCTGAGGATTTAACTCCACAAAATGTCGACCAAACAATGGATAAGGTTGTATTGGCTCCATCTGCACCACCTGTTAGTGACATTAGGGACACATCAACTGGTGTGGATATAGAGAGGGATTTAAACTGGGGCATGGATACTGAAGAGAATATAGAAATAAATTATCAGAACAAAATTAAGTATAAACAGGTTTATATCCTGGGTGACTCTATTTTGAAATACACGGATAGGTATACCTCTAAAGATAATAAAGAGAAAGTGACCACAAGCTACTTTCCTGGAGCCAAAATAGGTGATATAAGATCTATGCTACCGGATATCATTAAGGAAAAAGATAATTCATCAGCTCTAATTCTGCATTTAGGTACAAACAATGTTCCCCATCAAAGTGTATCTGAAATAATTGAGGAATTTAAGGATATGAAAAAAAGAGGCTGATAGGTTACACTGCAAGTTGTTTTTGTCAGAACTTTTGCCAGTCCCCAGGGTGAATGAGAACAGAACCATTAAAATTAGGTCATTAAATAATCGGTTAAGGCAGTGGGCCCTAAAAGAAGATATAGGTTATGTGACACACTGGGAGGACTTTGTAGGTAACCATCAATATTATGGAAGAGACGGACTTCACTTAAATAAACTTAGAAGTAGAAAGTTGGGAGTTAGACTAAATCAGGTTGTGAAAAACTGTTTAAACTAAATTGCTTGGGGAGAAAGGGAATTGAGATAAAATCATCAACACCTAAAACAGTGACTAAAGATGCAATGGGGCGGAAAATTAAATCTGGAGAATTGAAAATATGGGCATTGAATGAGCATAGTTTGAATTCTACAAAGAAGGTTGAATTAGAGACTGCTTTATTACAGGAGAATATAGATAGTTGTATGATTTCAGAAACATGGTGGGATATAAATGCAGATTGGATTAAAAATATCAATGGGCATGTGCTGTATTCTAAAGAACATACAAATAGAAAGGGTTGGGGGTAGCCATTTTTCTGAGAGATAGCTATCAGAGTTACAAGATAGAGATATTAAATCTGGATATAGAATCCCTATGGGTAGTGCTTGAAACTAAATATGCATGTAATATACATCTTGGTGTGTTTTATAGGCCACCACATTCAAGTATTGAAATAAATGAAGCTGTCAACCAACAAGTAATTGAAATGTCTGAGAAGGGCGATGTTATAATAATGGGTGATTTTAACAACCCGAGTATTAATTAGGTTAATGTTACTGCTGGTGAGCCAATGGAAAACACATTTTTGGATGCATTATCAACGGTGGGGCTGGAGCAAATGGTTAAAAAACCTACTAGAGGTGAAAACATCTTAGATTTACTGCTCAGCAACACAATTGGTAGAGTATCCAACATTACCTTAAGAGATAATTTAGTAGGTTACGATCATAAACTTATATCATGCATATATAAACAGGAAACACATAAAATTGTGGGAAAGACTGTTATTAAAAATTATAATAGAGCCAATTTTTATAAAATAAATGGGGAACTAAAAATTTGGGATTGGAAAAGGAATTTCTAGAATAAAGATGTTGGTGAAATATGGGATATATTTAAAAATAAACTTAAGGTCTTAGAAGACAGTTTGTACCTAACAAAAAATTATATAATAAAAAAGTAAATTACCCCCTTGGTGTACTAAGAAGCTGTTAAAACAAATTAAGAGGAAAAAAATGTGTATGGATTAATGAAAGTATGTCAATCTTCTGCATCAGTCAATGAATATAAAACTGAGGTTAGACAATTGACGAAACTCATTAGAAAAGAAAAATCAAGAGTGGAACTCAATATTGCCCATAGGAAAGATGGAAGCAAAAGTTTCTTTGCTTACATGAATAGACAAAATAAATGTTATATAAATGTGGATCCAATCATAGACAAAGGGGAGATCATAGGTGACTCTGCAGAAATGGCAAATAAGTTTATTGAATGCTTTATCTCAGTTTTTTTTTCATCTAAATTAGGGTTTAACAACAGTGTGGATGGAGACAGAAATAGTTTGAAGTTAAAAATAACACATGAAGAATTGTTAGAAATGGTCAATAAATTAAAACCAAATAAATCAGCAGGACCAGATTTAATACATCCTAGAATGTTAAAAGATACCATCAAAAATGTTATAGGTCCATTATTCCATTTATTTAATCTGTCGTTTAACACAGGGATGGTGCCAGATGATTGACATCAAGCCATTGTCATCCCATTATTTAAAAAGGGAAATAGATCTGTATGTTCTAACTACAGACCAATTAGTCTGACCTCGCTTGTATGCCAATTGGCAGAAACATTTATTAAATCAAAACTTGAAGAAAATCTGAATGATCTTAATTATTGTGACTCCACCCAACATGGGTTTAGACAGAATAGGTTCTGTACTACAAATCTGATTAGCTTTTACAATAAAGTAAACAAGAATATTAGTAATACTGTTCAAACAGATGTCATTATGCTTGATTTTCAAAAAGCATTTGACAAAATACCTCATGATCTGTTGATAAATAAATTAATAAAAATAGGGATTAATGCCCGATTGGTGATTTGGATCAGAAATTGGTTGTCAGGTAGAAAGCAGAGGGTAAGGATAAGGGGCTGTTTGTCACATGAGGGTGGAGTGTTGAGTGGAGTGCCCCAGGGGTTCGTCTTGGGCCCAGCATTGTTTTCTGTTTATATTTGTGATCAGCACTTGAATGTAGATAGTTGATTGGTAAAGTTTGTGGAGGATGTGAAATTGGGAGGACCAGTCAATACAGTTAAGGGAACTGAACAGTTGTCACATGACTTGTTAAAAATAGAGGAATCGGCAAATTTAAATGAGATGAGTTTCAGTGTAGACAAATGCTCTGTTTTACATATGGGTAAATTAAATAATAACTGTGAATATAGGTTAAATGGAGTAAAGATAAAGAAGGTATGTTCGGAAAAAGACTGTGGGATCACTGTGGATAGTAGCTTGAATTTTAGAGAGCAGCATTCAAGTGTTCCCAGGAAAGTAAACTTTATGATTAGGAATATAAAAAAATCCTTTATGAGTAGCTCTGTGGCTGTGGTACTCTCATTATATCGAGCATATGTTATACCTTTGTTGGATTACGGGTCCCAGTTGTGGAGTCCTTACTTTATGGGTGAAGTAGATAGACTGGAAGGTATTCAGAGGAGAGTTACAAAAGTGGTATCAGGCTGGAAAAATCTTAATTATAAGACTAGGATTTTTCTAAAAACAATGGGAGATTTAATTTGTATACTCAAAGAATATGTAGATACTGGAACATACTACTGGAAAGACTTATAGAGAGTAACAATGTGAACTTGTTCAAAAAGAATTTAGATGAATACCTGTTGAACAAGGGGTTTATTTGGACCCGCTGATGCGGGTGGATGGTTAAAATGGGCAGCTATGCCTTCTTCCATCATTTACCCAGTATAAAAGTATAAACACAGTATATGTGTGTGTATATATATATATATATATATATATATAATATGGTAGCATGATAGTGCTACTATAGTTAGGGTTGAGTAGCCCTCTTAAGGTTAAAGGGTCAAATTTTGTACCTTGATAGCTTTGCCACCGTTCAGTGGATTTGCCTGAAATTTGGAATGCATTATCAAGAACCATACATCATGGGACCTGGGGATCTGCTAACTTTCGTAGTGGTCAGATATACAGCTGTGGAGTTATTAAGTGAGATCTGTGCACTCATTTACAGATTTTGGTGAATTCTTTGCTCGCACCTACAGGTCGCATGGTTTGTGCGACCAGTCCAAAAACTTCAGGGAACATGCAGCATGGGTCCCCAATGTGCCTTTTGAAGATTTCATGAAACAATATTAAATGGTTCAAAAGTTATTCAAAAAACAAGTTCCCATTATAAGTCAATGGGAAAAGTTAACAAAAAGTTCGACAGTGTCGCAAATGCACTTTTTAGTGTCGCAAATGGCCCTAGTAGCGTCGCAAATCCGCCATTTTGTTTTCAGTTGGTGATCAGAAAAATGCTTGGCATTTAAAATTGGGACCATCTAGGGACACAATTATTTTTGTGTTTACCTAGTCGGACCCTCAGGATACTAGCCATGTCTTTATTTTGGGGTTAAACACCCCAGAAATATGTTTTTCAAATTTCTGGAAAAAGCAGTGTTGCAAAGTAGTATCAGCCTATGCATTGCCATTTGCATTTGCGGTCGACCTTTCGTTTGTGTGTGTCTTTCGTTTTGCATCATCGTCGCTGTTACCATTACCATTGGCATTTCTAATCGCATTACCATGACTGTGCGCATTACAGTTTGCGTTTCCAGATGCGTTTGCATTTGCATTTCCATTTCTGTTTCCTTTGGCATTACTATTGCTGTTTCTGTTACCATTTACATTTCCAATTGTGATACCGTGACCGTGCATGTTACGGTTTGCATTTCTATACTCGCTTCCATTCATCTTTCTGTTTCTGTTTCCTTTGGTTTTATTGTTGCTGTTACCATTACCATTTGCATTTACAATTGCGGTACCATGCCTGTGCACATTGCGGTTTGCATTTCCATACTCGCTTCCATTCGTCTTTCTGTCTCTGTCTCCTTTGGCTTTATTGTTGCAGTTACCATTACCATTTGCATTTACAATAGTGGTTCTGTGACCGTGTGCGTCACACTTTGCATTTCTGTACGAGCCTGCATTTTGGTTTCCATTTCTGTTTTCTTTGGTGTTATTGTTGCTGTTACTGTTACCATTTGCATTTCCAATTGCAGTACCATGATGTGTGCGTTACCAGTTGCATTCCATATGCACTTACGTTTGCGTCTCTGTTTCCATCACTGTTCGCTTTGGCATCACTTTGCGCTTTTGTTTCTATTACCGTTTGCTTTACAATTTCCATTTGCTTTACCATGTGCATCACCGTTGCCACTTGCTTTTGCTTTGCAGTTTCTGCTACTATGTAACAAGACATCACATGGCGGGGCCCCATGCTCCCACCACCACATTCCATTCACTATTTATCATCCTCATTCTCAAAAAGAAGAGAAATTAGAATCAAAAAACTCTGTTTAATGCATCAGTTAGGGTTGATCCACAGTGACAAAAGTGAGGAAATTCAGTGTTAGGCTGAGAGCCCCTTGACCCCACCCCCAACCAGCATCGGGTGCACGCTAAACTGTGGGTCCTAACTCTCACCCCATTCTCCATGCCTCTGCTTCTTTACACATGTGATGGGGTGAGAGTTAGGACTGACAACCCCATGTGCACCCTGATGCCGCTTGAGGGGGTGGGCTGGGGTCCAAGGGGGCTTTCAACCCTAACAACCGAATTCTCACTTTTGTCGCTGTGGAACAACCCTAACTGATGCATTAAACTGAGTTTTTGCCTCTAATATATATATATATATATATATATATATATATATATATATATATATATCATAGTGGCACGGTAGTACCACTATAGTTAGGGTTGAGTACCCCATTTAAGGTTAAAATGTGAAATTTTGCAGCTTAACAACTTTGCCACTGTATGACAGGTTTGCCTGAAAATTGGCAGACGTGGAGCAGTGCCATAGATATCTGGATCTGCTAAGTTTTGTAATGGTCAGATATACGGTTGCAGAGCTATAAAGCACAATAGAAAATCGCATTTAGGCTTTTTTGAGCATTCTTTGCTCATGCCTACAGGTCACACGGTTTGCACAACCGGTTCAAAACCTTCAGGGAGCATGCAGCAAGGGTCTTTTGAAGATTTTGTGAAAAAATATTAAACAGTTCAATAGTTATTCAAAAAACAAGTTTCCCATTATAGTCAATGGGAAAAGTTAATAAAAAGTTTGACAGTGTTGCAAATGCAGTTTTTAGTGTCACAAATGACCCCTGTAGTGTCATGAGTCAGCCATTTTTTTTTCAGTTACTGGTCACAGAAATGCTTGGCATTTAAATTTGGGACCCTCTAGGGACACAATTATTTTTGTGTTTACCTAGTCGAGCCCTGAGGATGCTAGCCTTGTCTTTTTGGGGGGTTAAACACCCCAGAAATATGTTTTGAAATTTTAGAAACTGTAGAGTCGCAAAGCAGTGTCGCACTTGCAACACTTTTGTGATTTTTTTTGTGAAAGTGTTGTGATTTGCGACACTACTTTGTGACACTATGCCCAAAAGATTAGGAAATCTTTGCCACCCTGCTGCAAAAGAATGGTTTGGCCTTTTGGGCTGAAATGTGGAGGGAAGAAAGCCAACATCCCACAGATGTGACTTTTGGTGGTTTGATGACAACATATTACAGGGCTGCAAAGTTACAGTACTTCAAAGTTGACGATTTTTTCCATAGACTAACATTACAGCATCCGCCGCACCTTTGGGGGCCCGTATCTCAGAAATGCTTCTAGATACGGACTTTTCGTCAGAAAAACACTTAGCCCCCCAATAGGGGCTAAGCACAAAACTATCCAGGAAAGTCATAAATGACAGGAAATTTTAATTTTTTTTCTACATCATACGGTTCCTGAAATATAAGCAATTTAGTATTCCAAGTGCTCATTTTCTGCTCCGAGGCCCATTATTATGCATTTTGTATTCACTGGGTGGGATATTCAAAGGAGTTGCACATAGTGCAATAGGGTTGTGCCATGCGCAACCCACCAATGCACCCCAGTGAGATATTCAATGGGGCAGGTTGTGCTGCGCAACCCCCGATGCACCGGGGCACACCAATAATGTATGCAGTGCAAGTGCAGAGGGCGTGCCCATGCATATGCAGCACATACTGATATTCAGCCCGGGATATGTGGCACATACTGTATGTTGGCACATACCCACCTTGTGCTGCGAAGGGGGATGCAAAGTTGTGGCTGGTGAAACCAGGAGCAAGTCATGGCCACCCACAGGCAAGCTGCCCTATTGTAAGGCACAACATGGCAGCCGCCTGCCATGGGTGGCCACCTGACCACCCAGGACACAGTCCATGAGCTCCCTGCCCAGAGGGTGTTGTGCCCCCCTCACCCGAATGTGGGCACATGTCGAATAACTCCCTGATGGTCCAGTGGACCACTATCCATTTCCCAATCATGGACATCTGTTCAAATGATCCCTGGTGGTCCAGTGGACCGATCTTTGCTCATCGTGGACATAGGTTAGAAATCCCTGGTGGTCCACTGAACCCCTCCAGCACCCAATTGTGAGCGCGGAATGTCAGTGACATCTCTGGTGGTTCAGGGCCTCGCTTCGTTCCCGACCACCCTGCACCTTCCCCAGTCATTCACAATTCACAATGCTGTTTCACAATTTGGGACTGTGTAGTACAGTATGGTCTGCACACCCATTGACCCATCGCAGTGGACCAATAGGCGTACAGCCCTACTGTACGCTGTCAGTCGGCTGGTGTCTGGGCAGCTTGTGGTTGGGGTGCTGCCACCCATGGCTGACTGGGGGGGGGTAGGGTGGTGGGGGATGCAGTGGGCAGGTGGGGAGGGGGGTACCACTGGACCACCAGGGTGTCCTTAGAGCATTCTGTCCATGATGGGGTGCTGGGGGAGGGTTTCCACTGGACTACCAGGAATTCCTAACCTATGCCCATGATTGGGCAATGGGGATCGGTCCACTGGACCACCAGGACTTATTTTTAGACATGTCCATGATCGGGCAAAGAGGATCAGTCCACTGGACCACCAGGGCTTATTTTTACACATGCCTGTGATCAGGCAAATGGGAGCATTGCCTGCCGAGGGGCAGGAGGGTGTCGGTCCCCAACAGCTGCAGCCTGGCAGAGCGCCAGGTGCAAGTCACTGGGGATTAGCGCACCGCATGCAAATGGGGCCATAATGACATGTAAATGGCTTCATTTGCATCTTGCACGCATAATGGACTCATTTGCATACCCAGTGCTGAATATTGCGGTTGATGCATCTAGCGCAACCACACTTGTGCTGGCGTATCCCCCTGCACCCCACCGGCCACTTGCTCTGGTGCAGTTCCACTGTGCTGTGTGCAGTGCATGTGCACTCAGTGCCATATTCAATGGTGCTGAGCCATGATACAGCACCGTTGAATATCGCCTGGTCCCTGCCCTGGCCCAGCCCAGATGCACTGTGCCCAGGCTTGCGCTCCTGCCTATGCAGTCTGAATATCCCACCCACTGTGTATCTCTATGCAGCTTTAAGGGGAAAAAGGGTGTGCGCTTTTGTTACTGTTACAGTTAGCATTTCAACTTGCATTTCCATAACCGTTTGCGTTAACATTCCAGTCTACACCACCATGTGCGTTACCTTTTGTGTTTTCATTTGTGCTTGCATTTGCATTACTGTTACCATGTGCATTTCCATTACTGTTTCTGTTTGCTTTTCATTTTGCGTCACCGTGTGCATTACCATTTGCGTTTGCGTATGCACTTCTGTTTGTGTTTACATTTGCGTTTGTTTTCTTTGGCATCATTGTTGCTGTTACCATTAGCATTTGCATTTCCAATTGTGGTACCGTGACCATGCACGTTACCATTTGCATTTCCGTACACGCTTGCATTTGCGTTTCCATTTGTGTTACTGTTCGCTTTGGTGTCATTGTTGCTGTTACTGTAACTGTTTGCATTTCCAATTGCATTACGGTTTTCTGTTTCCATCTTCGTCACCATTTGCATTTCTGTTGCCCTTAGCATTTGCGTTTTCGGTTATGTTTCCGTTGTTGATTGCGTTACTGTTTCCTTCTGCGGCACCGTTGCCTTAACCGTTTGTATTTCTCTTTGCGTTTGTGTTGCCACTTGCATTTTTCTTAACATTTGCATTTCCATTGGCATTACCATTTACGTTACTGTTTTCATTAACTTTTTCATTTCTGTTGCCATTAGTGTTTGCATTACCGTTTGCATTACCATTTCTGTTTTCATTAACGTTTGCGCTTGCATTTCTCTTAACGTTTGTGTTACCATTTACATTTGCATCACCATGTATGTTACCATTTGCGCTTGCGTTTGCATTACCGTTAGCATTACTATGTGACAAAAAATCACATGGTGGAAGCGTGGGGCCCACCACCACATTCCATTCACTATTTATAATGCTCATTCTCAAAAAAAAGGGAAATTCATGGCAAAAAACTCAATTTAATGCATCAGTTAGGGTTGTTCCACAGTGACAAAAGTGAGGAACTTCGGTGTTAGGGTTGCCACATCTTGTACCCCAAGCCTACCCCATCCTCACCAACAGGCATCGGGGTGTGTGTTGGGGTCATCGGTCCTAACTCAATACGGGTGACTCTGCTGCTGCAAGCAGCCGGGTGGGTCCCCTCTGTCCGCTGGCTGCCTTTCTCGCTGTACTGCCTGCTGATCACCAGACCAAAGGTACGCTGCTGAAACTTGACTGGCTGAAACCATCAGCTCTGCCTGCTGATTGGCTGCTCCACTTCTTTAATTCTTTGCTACTCCTGTTTCTTTTGGACTTTAAGCTAATGTTACTTACTGATTCTGTTACTGGTTAAGTTTCTCCAAATTGTCCTGTGAATCCTCATTTAAATGTGAACCTAAGCCTGTTTACATCAATTTTGCACTCCAAGGGTAGTTTGAAGTGCAGGTTCTTTTAGAGTGCAGGTTTTTAGGTTTTAAAGTATTACAGCTCTCTTTATTTTAAGGTCCTGTGGTAATTTACCCTGGATCAGAAACTAAGTTTAGAGTGATACAGTTTTTTTTTTAACACTTCTCTGTTTAGACCAGGTTTCATTTGGGTCACAGTTGTAAACTATGCACTGTAAATAATCTCATTTCTATTTCACTTTGTCTCCTTCCTGCTTGAATTGTTCATCTACCCCCCACCTGCAGTCTTTATTAAATACTATCCCTCCCCCCTTGGCACTGCTCCTAGGCAATCTTCATCCTCCCCTCTCACTAATATTGCAACTCCCCTTAAAGATACAAAATGCAGTTATAGGACCTAACACTTGTTGGTGTTAATCTTAACTCTTTAAGTTAGAAGGCACCACACTGAATTCTAAACCAGCTTAATTCCTCCCCATTCTAAAGGCATCCCCACGTTAACTCACTTTCTACTCTCAGAAGACACCACACTGAACTCTAAACAGCAGGTGGCTGCCTCACTTCTAGTAGGCACCCCCACAGCCTTATACCTGCTGTGACCCCCAATGCCCACTGACAACCATGACCACCTCTTTATGCACAGCCAGTCCAGCCCTGCTTGTAACTCTACTACTACTACTTATTCCACCCATATGCTCACTGACGCCTCCCACGCTTAGCATGTCAGATGTACTCCTCGGACCTCCCCCACCCACCTCTCCCCAACCCTGACAACCCCTCAACCCACCCACACCCCAAGCTCCCTCCCATGATGCTGCTCTTCCTCAATCCCCTGCCCTTTGCTCTACCTTGGCTTCCCAGCCCTCTGCTCCCTGCCCATTCCCTGCTTACTTCCCCAAAAGTCCACCTACAGTCATCATCCAGTAATTAATAAACACCTCTCAGCTCTCCTCAGGATAATCTCCTTACTACTCTTGCTGTCTGGTAACATCCATCCCAACCCAGGCCCTCCTACCTTCAACCAGCTGCTGACCCCCCCAAGCTACAAATCACCTACATGAACATCTGCAGCCTCCCAAAGAAGACTGCATCCCTCCAATGCTGGCTAGTGCAACAACAACCAGACATACTGGCATTGGTGGAAACTTGGCTCTCTAAAATTACCCCTGACTCCTTCATCACTCTCCCCAGCTACTCCCCTCTTCAGGGAGAATAGAGTGGGAAAATGTGGTGGTGGCTGGGCTTTCTATATCCGAGACTCCTTGCTGTGCCAAGCACTCCCTGCCCCTACACTGGACCATGGGGCACAAGCCCTCTACCTAAAACTCACTCCTGATCCCACCAGAGCTCCCATTATTATCACTGTGACTTATATCCCACCGTGGAACCAAACCCCTGCAATCCTATCCCTCTCTGATTACCTCTCCAGCCTCCCTCACAAAGTAGAACAGATACTGGTGGGCAATCTCAATGTAAACTGATTCACCAGCTCAGCAGCCCATGCCAAGGACACATTCATGGCCCTAGACCTAACTCAATTGGCAACACAGCCCACTAGGTCTAGCCCTCAAGCAGCTCACACTCTGCTGGACATCCTTCTAACCAATCGCCCCCACAGAATCACAGACATTGTGGTCCTCCCTAACTCACTGAGCGATCACTCTCCAATACTCTTCACCTGGTCCTGTTGGCTGCCCAAACCACTGCTCAGCTTTGTTTCCCATCGTCTATGACCTGGCAGCCTCAGTAAGCTCAAACAGTACCTAGCCTACTGGGATTGGTCCCCCATAAATCTGGCCTAGAACATAGATAAGACCCTGAACTACTTTGCTAGCTCCCTCAACAAGGCCTGTAATATATTCGCCCCATTTGTCAAAACCATAACAAGAAGCGTAATGTACCTTGGGTCACTCCTATGCTTCTTCTGCAACTGCAAATAAGGGACAACCTCTGGCACAAAGCCACCACCTTTGGCAAACAGACAGATAGACAAGCCTATAATATTGAGTGTAACAGATGCACCTGGGCCATATGTAAAGCTGAGGCAGAATACTACCAATCCTCTCTGGCTGCCTCCTGGGGGAGCTCCCACAAGTTCTGGGACAATATAAAAGAACTTAACGGGAAATCCTGCTGTCCACCCCGTCCCAACTCAACAGTAATGGCACCACCTCCACAGACCTAAAAAGCATCGCTGACTGCCTCAACACTGCCTTTTCTGATCTCAGTGCAGTCCTCCCCAGCAACTTTTTTGACCCAGCTCCACCCTCTCCGGTGCCTAATCTCCACCGCCCACCATTCCACTAATGGGTCATTAGTCTGCAAGAAGCCAAATCTTACTTAACCAAAGCATTCAGTGGCACTAGCCCCTGCAATGATCCCCTTGACACAAGACTCCTTCAACTGTTCCTTGACTCCATCCTTGCCCCACTCACAGACTTACTCAACCACTCTCTGTGCCTTGGACAGTTCCCAACCACCTGGAAAATGGCAGTCATTACCCCCATACTGAAAGGTTGGGATAGCTCCTCCCCAACAATTATCAACCAATCTCCATCCTCCCTCTGCTCTCCAAAGCTCTCAAAAAATACTGTCTGATCAGCTCACAGAGTACCTTGACACCCACAGCCTGCCATGCAGTGAGCAGCATGGCTTCCGATCTGCCCCTAGCATGATCACTGCCCTCATGGAATTCTTTAATTTCCTCCACTCTGCCCTAGACAAGGGCCACCTCACTGGTGCCATGTGTATCTACCTCTCCAAGGCCTTTGATATGGTCTCACAACCTCTTTTACTGAACACACTCTACCAACTCAGCTTCTCTCACGGACCTCTCTCCTGGTTCTCTAGCTATCTTTCCTCAAGGTCCCAATGTGTAAAAATTCACACCACCCTCTCCAGTACCCAGCTTGTATGCTCTGGTGTCCCCCAGGGCTCCATCCTGGGTCCGTTGCTCTTTAGTCTTTGTCTAAATGCCCTGCCCAGCTTCTGTTCAGGCAAGGTTCTTCTTTATGTGGATGATGCAGTCCTCTTCACCTCCCACTCTGACTCCTCTGCACTCTGGTTCTCCCTCCAGCACTCCAGTCAAATTGAGAACTTTTTCATGGACCACCGACTTATCGTAAATATTAAAAAAAAATCCATGCTTTTCGCCCATCACCAAATCAAAACCAAGGACTCCCCCCTCCAGATTCTCTCCAGCTCTATCCATCCACTGGACCAAGTCCACATCTACAAATACCTGGGTATCACTTTTGATTCTACCCTTTCATTTCATTCTCACATCAATACACTAACCTCAGCCACTAATGCACACATTAGCCTGTTATACAGACATAAGGACTGCCTGCCACCCAAAGCCCTCTGCCTGGCAGTCACCTCCTCTGTACTGTCCCTAGTGGACCATGGACTCACAATATACGCAGCAGCCGACACCACTGCTCAAAACAAAATCCAAATTTCCATTAATGAGGCATGCCAGCTCCTGTCCAGAGCTGATAAATGTACACATACCTGCACCCTTTATTCCTTAAACAATGTTCTCACAATTGAGGAGAGACTTCAATATCAGTCCTGCCTCCTTGCTAAAAAAATACAACTGGGTATGTCCCCCCCAGGGTCTCCACATCCTTTCTCCCTGCCACCCCTACTGTTGCCACTCATAGTGCCTCCAAGACTATATTGCAGATCCCTATGGTCTGGACTTCAGTAGCACAAAGATTCTTTCCCTTCAGAGCACCTTCCTGGTACAATGCTCTCCCCCCCCGCCATCACCTCTCTCACCAAAAATAGGGCATTTCAAGGTCACACTCAAGAATCACATTCTGTACACCTGCAACTGTGAGTGCCGTCTTCCAAAACCACCCTAGGCCTCTAGGTGCCTCTCTTCAGGGGCCAGATCCTAGCCAGCCTTGACAATGTCTCTCCTGAGACAGCACACTTTGTACCTCATGAGAAGTTACTGTGCTTGTATGTTAGCAGTTGCCTAGCTACGGATTGTATAGGACTACAGCTCATTCTGCTGATGGACATGTTAACAACTGCCTAGCAACTATTTGTATAGGACTGAAGTTCATCTGCTGGATGACACTATCACCCTTCTAATTGTATTCAATGTTCTCCATCGTATGTATTACCTGTTCCTTCAATTTTCATTACTATCTGTATTTTTTCTCTTTGTATCATGATATGGAGCCTTTGGAAATGAGTCTATGACTCAAAGGGTTGTAATTCTGATGTGCTTATAAATAAATAAAAAATGTGTATGTTGAAAATTTGGAGTCAGAATATTGTAATTTACCAAAGTTACGCGCCTGCATAGAAAATTTACAGTGCACACTCGTAACTCAGCCATTTTAAGGAATTTTTCCACCAAATCTTCAACATGCCCTTTTTATGACCATACCTCATGAACACTGACTCTGCCATTTTGTTAATTAGTCCTAAAAGGTGATTCCACACAGTAACCACATCATTCTGTGCCACAGGTGTGAAACACATGTTTTGTACATGATGAGAGATATGACAGCTGTACTATTCATGATGTGCTGTGAAAAAATGGGTATGTTGATAATCTGGAGTCAAAATATCATAAATTACCAAAGTTGGGCACCTGCATAGAAAATGTTCAATGCATGCTCATTACTTGGCCATTTTTAGGAATTATTTCACCAGATTTTTAGCATGGCCTTTTGAGGACCACACCTCATGAACACTGGTACTGTCATTTCATTAATCAGTCACAAAAGGTGATTCCACGCAGTGACTACAAATTCACCTTCAGGGCGTGATTAATGAAACAACAGTGACAGTGTTGATGAGGTGTTGTCCCAAAAAGGCCACATTGAAAATTTGGTGAAAAAATTCAAAACAATGACAAAGATATTAACATAAGTTCAAAACACCATTGGACATGCATTATACAGCATTTACCTGTATTCCTCAGTTTGCAGTTCAGCTTTAAAGAGTGCAGCTATGTCCTGGTCCACAGAAAATGGCACCAGCCAACCTGCAAAAGTAAGTATAGGGTAAGGGTTGGGGGGTGCTCAGTGGGAGGGTTGGGTTGGAGGTAGGTTGAAGGTGGCAATGAGAGACTGTTTTCTGTATCCCAGATTAAAACAAAAAGAAGTTGTGGGACTTTTTTTTTCTTTTCAGGGCAAACTGAAAGTATTTTGGGACACTGGGGGTGGGTTTCCCAGTGTCCCACACTGCTGGGGGGGTGTAAAAGCTGACACGGGGATTGGGCCCCCAATGTCGGCACTAGCATAAATCAGTGGGCACAGAGGGGAAGCATCCGACACAGTGGTGGGCATACCTGTATCACATAACAATGCAAAATAAATAATAAATCAATAAATTAATTAAATAAATAAATAAAGAAATACATATACTGCCACTGGGGATTGGGGCCCCCAGTGGCAGAGAAAAGTTTAATTGAGCCACAGTCAGGCTGGCAGGACTACAATGACAGTAGCCCCATCCCTGACTAACTGTATGAACCACAACACCAGCCTGCATTACACAACACAGCTGTCTTTGATAAACAACAGCTGTGTCGTATAGTGGAAGTACTATAAGACACAGCTGTAATTTCTTAAAGACAGCTGTGTTATATCTGTCTCAACCTCCATAGGTAAGTATAAGGTAAGGGGGTGGGTGGTGGGTGTTCATTGGGAGGGTTGGTTGGGGGTAGGGAGACAGTGGCAGACAATGAGGGAACTTTTTCTTCAGGTAAAAAAACAACATTGTGGGACTGTTTTTTCTTTTCAGGTAACTTCACTATTTTGGGACACTGGGAGTGGGCTCCCCAGTGTCACACACTGTTGGAGGAGGAGTGTTAATGCTGACATGGGTATTGGGCAGCCCAATATTGGTGGTGTTAATTGATCAAGGCATTGCACAGTGAGAAGCATCCAACACCAGTGTTGAGCATTGCGGTGTCAGCTAAGAATAATGAAGAATAAATAAATACATACATACATTGCCACTGGGGATTGGAGCACCCAGTGTGCAGATATATAGTTGAAGGTCATGGCACAGTCAGGGTGACAGGGCTACAATGACAGTAGCCCCATTTCTGTCCTATGAATGGTGACAGCAGCAGGGGCTGCACCATACAACAGAGCTGTCATTTGTTAAAGACAGCTGTGTCATATAGTGCAAACTGCTGCTTCTGCAAAAATTCAGCTGTGAATAGAACGCTGATTTTCGGAACTGTGCATGCTCAGAAACAGAACATTGTTATTAAATAATTAAAAAACTACTTAACAGTGGAACCAAAAAAAAACACAAAAGCACACACCTTGGACTAACCTCTATCTGAAAGTTTAAGGTTTGAAAGCCTCCTATTTTTTTAGTTATCGGGTGACAAACAAAAATCTTAAAAGTTTCAAAAATGGAGACTTTTGTGGTTTTTTGCACCTGTGTCACTTTGCCTGCCCTGAACTGATCTACATGAAATTTACAGGATTAATTGATCCTGGCACAAGGCTACGCTTTACACATTTCATGTAAATCAGTTGAATGGGGGCAAAGTTATTAAGGTGCAGAAATTTGGGCTTAACATAGAAGTGCTTATGCAACTCTAATATACAGGCATGACTGTGCCTGTAAAATATATATACATATATATATATATATATATATATACAAGAGATATATATACACACACACACACACATATACATTGCAAAAAAATGGGTTCATGCACTAGTTAGGATTAAAGTGACAAAAGTAGGGAAATGTGGCATTAGGGTTTCCAACCCTAACACCCCACACCCCCAGGCAACACAGCAGGTGTGGGGTGTGCCTTGGGTTTCTCAAGCCTAATGCTTACCCCATTCCATCTGTAAATAAGTTCAGATGGGTACAGTGTATAAGAACGGGGTGAGCGTTAGGCTTGAGAACCCCAAGACATACCAGACTCCTTCTGTGCTGCCTGTAGCTGGGTGTTAGGGTTGGAAATGCTCACTCCAAGTTTCCCTACTTTTATTACTTTAACCCTAACAAGTGCATTAAAGTTTTTTGCAATTTATTTCCATACTGTTTGAGATAGTATAATCATATCCTTATTTGGATGTGGGAGCACAGGGCCCTCTGAGCCCTGTACTCCCCATGCATAGAATACGTTGCACATACTGTAATGGTATCCTTATTTACCTGTGGGAGCACATTGCTTTCTGGGCCTTGATCTTCCCACTAGTGAAAGTTTTGAAATGTCAGCTGAAATGTCATTCCAAGACAGCACAATGTTATTCCACACTAGAGGCATGAGAACACACTTTGGCAAAGATTTCAAAAATGGCAGGTGCCACGTTCATGAGTTGGCATAAAGGAATGCCTATGTTGAAAATTTGGGGTGATAATATTGAAAATTACAAAAGAAACAAGCATGCATAGCTTAATTTCAATGGATGAGCAAAACTTCAGCATTGTAACATATTTTGACCCCAAATTTTTAACATCCCCTTCTTATAACCCCACCTCATGACAAAGACTGGTGACAATTTTCAAATCCCATCTAAAAGGTGATTTGGCCAAATGACTGTGAATCCACCTTTCAGGATGGATTTGGATAATTCCACTGTCATTGTTCATAAGGTGGTGTGTCAAAAAGCACATGTTGTAAAATTTGGGCCAGATATTCAAAGCTTTGTGCTGGGTGCAGACTCATTGCACCGGAATAATGCCAAAGTTGCACCTGGCTGCAATATTGAAAAGGCCAATTAGCACCAGTGCTATGTGATAGCGCCGATGCTAAAAGTTAATGTATGCAAGGGAGAGGACATGAATGCCTGTGCACTAGCATATTCAAAAGAACAGCGCTGCACTACATTGCTTTGCATGACTTGTAGTGTGGGGCTGAATACTGCCACCAAAAAGCAGGCAGTAATGCCATGTAAGCAGGGGAGGCAGTACTCCCAGTCCCTGACACATGGCCAAAGCACAACACACAAACCCGGCAGTCTAGTGCCCCACATCTGAACACAGACACCCATGCATCAAACGTACCAAAGTAGCCCTGGTAGTCTAGTGCTCCTTCATCCCATTCCCTGACACCCGTGCAGCAGAATAAACATTGTACCCCTGGTAGTCTAGTGCCCCCATCCTGTCCCCTGACACCCATGCAGCAGAATAAACATTGTATCCCTGGTAGTCTATTGCCCTCCCAAATGATCCCTGAACACCAATTGCTGACACAAGTTCCATTGACAACCCCACAATACACAATATCTGTGTCTCCAACCCTGGAACTGATAGCACAAACTATGGTTCCCTGGTGTTCCTGTGGACTGCTGCAGCCCTGATCCCTCAAAAGTGCACCCCCAACATACCTGGTGGTACAGTGGAACCCCAACCCCACAGTGCCTACCACCACTGTCCCACCCCATCATGCACCGAGCCAGCGACTAGCTCAGCCCACCACTCACCTTTGCAGCCAGTCGCCAACTGAGTTCTGAATGAATGTGCATACTATATACAGTACACGCTCATTCAGAACTCAGTCAGCAGTTGGCCATGGAGGTGAGTGGTAGGCTGGAGCCAGGTCGCCGGCTTTGTTCCGAAATGGGTGTGTGGGGTGTTAGGCACTGCAGAGTGGGGGTAGCGGTGTCCACTGAACCACCAGGTAGATGGGGGGATGTCATGTGGGGGATCAGGGATAGAACAGTACACTGGACCACTCTAGTTACTTCCACTATATATTCTGGGAGATCAGAGCTGGGGGGGTGTAGACTACCTTGTAAACAGTGGGGATTCCATGTCAGCATGCATATGGGATTGGTGATCGGGGCTGGGGGAGGTATACCTCTCAACTGCTGGACAGCCCTGTGGGAAACATACACGAAAGAGTGAAACACAAACAACAAGACATCACACAACCATTGCTTTGTCCCTCATGTGTCCAGCATGGGAATGGTGATGTGCACAAGGAGAATGTATGGTAAAAACATATTTTTCTCAGATGACAAATCAAAGATAAGCTGGACAGGCATAGGCACAGTGATTTCCACTGTGTTAGGATCTTGTAGCTCCATGTCTGTAGCTGTGTCCCTCATTGCCCCTCATTATGAGTATCCATGTCCCTCATTTCAGTGATGAACAGTTGGGAGGTATGGGGGGGCACTAGACTACCAGGGATATGGTTAAAGTTACTGTTATATGTGTCTGGGTCCATGGCTGGTGGGGGAGTGCTAGACTACCATGGCAAAGTATTTATATATATATATATTTATACACATGTATACATATCTCTACAGTGTTCCACAGTACGGGGGGGACATCCCTCAGTGTACCCCTCAATATAGCCCTGACCCACATTCATCCCTCATGGGAACAGTACTGCACTCACAGTGGATGTACTGTACATTCAGTCATGACAGCAGACATATCTAATCTATGGTGCTCCATGATATTAACCTCTGTACATACAAAGGTGATTGTTACCATGGTGTTCTGTGTGTGTTTCTCCATGTTTGGGGATGGGACACTCCTTCTGGGGAGCAGTGTCAATCATTGACCCTCAGTCTGCACGTCTGTGTCCCTCATTGCATTGTTCTTAGGTCTGGCATACAGGTGGAGCTGTGTGCACACCCCAGCCTGTACTTCCAGTCTGACATACAGGTGGAACTACATACACCATTGAACAACACCGGGCAAACTACATGGTAATGTATGCTGAGTGGGCCATAATGAGATGCTAATGTGGTTGTTTGCACATGGATTGCCTAAGTACTCTCATTTGTATAGAAGTTTTGAATATAGCAACCTTTAGCCCCAGGCTAATGTGTTGGCCCGTGGCAAAGTGCTAGCATTGGGCTAATGTGTTTGCCCTGGGCTAACCTGTCAATAGCATAGCATAGTTCTGCTGTGTGTGGCCTGCACTGCGGTTTGTTGTTGTTGTGCAACACTCCATTACTATCCTCCACATTGGCCACCTACTTCAGCTCTGCCTTACTTCACCATTGTGGCCATGGGGCTGCTGTTGTAGTTTGGCTTTCCTGGTTGCTATATTCAGAGCTGTCTTACTTGCTGGGCTATTTTTGCACTGCACTCCCAGCCCTGTTTGCACGGCTTCATTTGCGTGCTATATTCAGCTGCTTTAGCCCCTGGGCTATTCCTTTGAATATAGAGTGCTAATGGTTCAGGGCTATTTTGGCATACCATGCAGTGCTAGTTTTGCCCTGGGGCTGTGTTTCAAATATCTGGCTGCAAGTGTCAAAATATAAACAAAAGGCAAAGTTATGCATCAAAGTTGGAAAACCATTTTTCCATACATTCTTGTTTTTATTCCCTATATACTATATAGAAGGTTATTTTCATTATCTGTTTATTTTCACTATATTCACTATTGCTGACAATCAGTGAAAATAAACGGATAGTGAAAAATAATTGACAGTTGATTGTCAGTAGTACTGTGCTGAAGAGTAAGCTGTCCATGCTAATTCTATCAGATGTGAATATGCATGGAAGGTTGACTCCTACCAAATATAATGGACACTAATTCAACCTGCTATACAATATGTAGATATATATATGCTACAGAAAAGTTTATCGTTATCGAGGTATACCACTCGGTGTCACTCTCTGCAGTGCGTTAATGAGGAGTTAATGAGTCGGTAGCTAGTTTATTTATTTATTTATTTATTATTAGATCATCAGTTTATAGACCTATTTACCTAGTTACCACAGTATTGGATGCCGTGTAAGATGTCTTATTATTTTAGTTGTTAACTGCATTTCCTCCCTTTTCCACATGATGTCTACTTGAGCTGGTACCGCAATTATGTCTGTCTGTATTGAAAATGGATGTCCCCCTCAGAATTAACCAACAGACAGTGTCAGATTGCAGTGCAGAGACACTGAAAACATTTACTCTGAATGTGGTCTTCAGGCTGTTAATAAAATTGTGAAAGATATTCATGTTCCTTTGTTTCCAATTTGTGTTACTGAAACAGGTCATTATACTGTAAAACAAAAAAGCCCTTGTAGTCTAGCCCTTTACAATGTGAGAAAAAAATGTTACCTAGTGGTTCCCCCTTCCCTATCCCAATCCTCATACATTTTAATCCATCTGATTGAAAATAAAAATGTACAAGTAGTGACTGCAAATGTTGAATCTTGTCCTATCCGTTGTCCAGCTAGAGTGGTGTTATAATCTACAATCTTTCGTCAGACTAAACTTCCTTTATAAACATACTGTGTATGATTCCCAATGAAGATAAAAATCACAGGGACACTGTCAACCCAAATTGCATACATTTTATGCAGTATGTTTTTAATTCATATTTTGGTCAGTGCCATTATCCTGTAGGTCAGTGTGTTATTACTTTTATGAAGTGAGGCTTAGAAATCCTATATTATGGGAAAATTTAGCTCACCACCAGTGCAGTGTTACCACACCGGCAGCGGCGCTTTGTTTACACTCTCACTTACTGGTATTCACTTCTTTCACTTGGTCGGGTCTGTCCACACTTAATTTCATAAAAAAAGACCAGTGAAGCCTTATCACATTATTTATTTTATCAATTTTTGCCACAAGTAAATATGATACAGTTTCAGTATCATAAATCTGTTGAACAATTTTCACAGAGAATAAACATACAGGGACAGTTTTTTTCAAAACTGCTAACTAGTGGCTAAAAACAATACATAAAGTAAATAATGTGATAAGATTTCACAGGACAGACCTGACTGAGTGAAAAATGTGAATACCAGTAAGCGAGAGTGTAAACAAAGTGCTGATGCCAGTGTGGTAACACTGCACTGGTGGTGAGCTATATTTTCCCATAATATAGGATTTTTAAGCCTCACTTCATAAAAATAACACACTGACCTACAGGATAGTGGCACTTACCAAAATATGAATTAAAAACATACTGCATAAAATGTATGTAATTTGGATTGACAGTGTCCTTGTGAATCATACACAGTATTTTTATAAACACTGTACTGCATGGTTATTAATTAAATTAAATATTTGCCTTTTGTGTTTTCACTTATGTTTCCTTCCCTAAGTGCACACACCCACAGTGTCTACTGGTGTCCTGAAGAATGTTATTTAAATAGTTAAGATGCAATTAATTCATCAACCCTTTGTCTTTATGTACAGTGCTGCTCCCCCAGGCGATTTCACCATGCGTCTGATTTTTGCAAGTATTCCCTCCCTGTTCAGCAAAACCCAGTGCTGTCAACCAGTCACACTGCCTTGTGATCCTATGTAAATCAGCCATCTACTTTTTGGATTGCTTGATGAATCTGGCAGGCTGGACACGAGGCAGAAGTGACAAAAAAATTAAGTGCCTGGTACAAAGACATTTTAAAAAAATTTAAGATAGGGTATTTAGAGTGAAAAAAACACTTTAATGTGACTGACAAGCTTAAAAAATCATTGATACAGTAATTGCAAGAGGAAAGAAACACAAACCACAGTATTGCAATTCTATGGAGTAAAACCCCATCCCCCAACCCCCTGTCCTGTGCCATTGGCCTTGTAAGACAAACTGTGAGATGATAATAACAGACTTTTAAACTCCATTCAGTTTAACCCATCTTAATATAAGAGCATTCTGAGAACTGGAAATTGGTCTTTATCTCTAATGAATGGAAACAATGTATTCCCTAAGAAAGCATTTCCCTAAGAAATCTTGGCAGTGCTGCTATTTAGATATGCACTAGACTGAATGAATGAACTACCATAATGTCATTGTTTTTTACTGTGATCATTAAGGTTAAAAGTACCAATTTACTAACAAACCATGCAGGCTAGCTCAGTGGAAATATGTTATTAAATGTCATTTCAATTACATTTCAGAGCAAAAACAGCTTAACAGACATGTTAACTTTGTGGCATTCCACCTATTAGAGGACTGTTGTATGTGCTCTCATTGTAAGTTCATGAAGGAAGATGATTATTATGCCCGGGTCTGATTTGAAATTACATCTCATAAGTTACTTTGCCCCTTAATAAAGAGCAGATATGCAGTGGATAAGGTGGTAAAAGATGATGTAAAGGGAGAGTTGGTCAATAAGTCTATGAAGTGAGATGAATGCTGAATAAAAGAGATATGCACAAGTTTGTAGGAGTACTAATGAAATATTACTTAGAATGGCAGTTACAGAGAAGCTGAACTGTATTAGGAAAAAAAACCACCACATAACATTTGTGGTCCCACCCACCTACTTACACTAAATGTCTAATCATCTGACATTCAGGATTGTGTAAATGGAAAAACTCATCCTTCAAAAACACAGAGACTGCATGCTCCACCTATACTTATCAAACCAGCATCTTGATAGAGAGTGTGATGAAAAACTCAGAAAAACAAATAAAAGTGTGTAGCAAAAGCCACTAAGTACCTTACCCAATCTACCATCAGGTTGGTATATATATCATTGAAACTAGTGAATTAATTTCATGACTGTGACAGATTTTTGGACTTAGCAATGGATGGCAGTCACAGCGCACTCATCCAAAGCCACTGAACTGCCACGGTACACCGAGATCAATTGTATTGCAAAGTAAGAGATTTAAAACCATACAGGAGATTATTGCCTGTGTCTGGAAGCAGAAGGATGTTTGAGGGCTGCGGAATAGCATTAGATAATGATTTTCTGTAAGACAATTTGTGTTACAGAACCAGGCCGTTATAATGCAAAAATTAAAAAAGCTCTTGTAGTCCAGCGGCTCAATCCCCTTTACAATGTGAGAAAAAAAAATGTAGTCTAGCGGTTCCCCCTTCCTATCCCGATCCCCCTTTATGCAGTAGTAAAAAAAAAGCCCTGGTAATCTAATGCCCACCTCCCATCCTGATCTCCTTTACTGTGTGCCAAAAAAACACCTGATAGTCTTATCAGTCTCCCCTCACTAACTTCCCCAACCTATATTTCTACACTGGAAATGAATCAGATAGTGATTCCCATTCCTGTATTTGATGAAGCTGGATCCCCCATCCACACACTCCATGGGCACATTGATCCTACAGCACATAGCTGAGTTTTATGCAAGTCAGTTTAGTAGCTTGGGACTCATAGTGAGAAGGGTGGACAGAGCAGGACACTTGGGGGTATAAGATACCACCTTTACCAGCTTAGAACATCAGTTTATACAGTATGTTCAGGTTAACCCTCTCACTGCATAACCTATTAAACATCTTCTGGGCTTGGTTGTGAGATGGCCCTGTCTCCTCCCTATACTCCATTGAGGATCTATAGGCTTGCAATTTGATGGACTTTTGCTTATGCTTCCTGTGAGGCTTTGAAAATATAAACACAGGAAGAATTTTTCAACTGATGGCATATTCAACACGGCAGATGTTCTTTGTGACTTTTGGACCAAGCAACGGATGTGAGTCAGCACAAAATGACTTATTTCAGCCACCAAAAAGGTTACTATATATGTACACTGAAATGCTGTATGGGCTGGGGGAGATATGCAAGAAAATGAGGGAACTAACATGAGGAAACAGTACTGTGACTCAGGAGTTCCCTGATACTGATCTAGTTTCACCTAGGCCCATTGCCTAGCCACCCACCCCTGTTTTTCTTATGTTTTGTTTTTCAAGTAACTTTGGCCTCAGGGGTTTGGTATATACATTCATTGTCTTCAAAGGGGCACTGTACATGTGTCACCGCAGCTGCCTCATTTTAACACAGGGCACAGGACCAAGAGCAAAACTTGCCAACAATTGGATAATCAGTCCTACACCACTGTAGCTCTTGAAGTCTGCAGTACACAGAGAAGACTTCTCTCATTTTTTAGTAGAAGATCATATAAAAATGTGTTTCTGTAGAGTAGCAAATATTTACTTTTATCTTAAAAGAGTAATACATTTGAACTGCAATTTATGCTGGGCATGTAACTTGATTAATGAACAACAGTTACTTCATGTTGAAATAATTACTCAAAGCCACATGCCCATTCATTTCAGGATGCGTTTGTACTTTTCAATCAATGAGTATATGGCACTTACTAAATAATAAAATAATACATCTATAACAGATGCCATAACACATTAAACTGAGCAAAAGTAAAACTGTGCCTGATACCCAGTTGCTAATGTGTTTTACCTGTAATACAATGTTTTGCAGTAGTGCTTTCTGTTTTATTTACACTGATCAACTTATATCAACTGTGCACTTTCATAATTTTCACCTGATTGCTATTTTCGTGTGATGTATGGGTGCATAGAACTAATGCAAAAGGGAATTTCTTTTTTTTTGGTAGAAAACTATCTATTATTAAGTTTTTGTTGACCAGGTGGGTGCACTAGGCAAACAAACCTTCAATTTAGGGTAAAAAAAATGAGTGTGTTTGTCTGAGTTGGCTGAAGTGAATTGTTGTTATATGTGCAGTTATCTTGGTGTTTGTCTCAGGTGGTTGAAGGGGACTGTTATCTGTGCAATTTAACTAAGTGTAGAAAGATCTGTTAAGTAGGGGGAGTGGCTTAGCTAGAAGGTAGTCAGGGTAAAGCCAGAGTTAAACACTGCCCTAAATAGCTTCTGCTAGAGAACACCAGGAGGAAGGAGCTGCTGTTGTGACTGGACTTCTCTACTGGGACTAATATTGCCCTCCTTCCTTCCCCCCCTCCACCCTAAGCCAGTTCTACTTTTATAGGCACAGGATTTGACTGACAACAGAAACATCCTGTTTGGGAGCAGGAAGTGAGTGATCACAGAGCCACCAAAGACTCAACATCCTAAAAGGAAATGAGTAGCTCTCCATCCCCCCTAGCTGCTGGAGGTCTGCCTCTGAGCAAGTAAGGAGACTACTGAGAAATATAGGATCTTCTTGTCTCAGAACAGGAAGATCAGGAGCTTAAAGGGCACAGAGGCAGTAAGTAAGTAGGGAGAAAAAAAATAAATAAATAAACAGAGGAAAGAGTAAGTATTCCAAACACCAGTGTAGGGACCAGAAATAAGACATGATGGGAGTGGGGCAGTGCAGTGGCTATGGAGCAGCAGTCTTCCGGGAGATGTTCTGGAGGATGCGGTGTTGTCCCATCTGCAGGCACCTCACTGGGCTGAGAGAGGTAGTTGCTCATCTCCAGGCTGAGTTGGCCAGGATTTGTGGGACCTCCTCTTCCATCCAGGGACCACCAGGGCCACTGCTGTTGCCTCAGAGGTTGCCAAGAAAGAGGAGCAGTTGGATGACAGTGGGCGCAGGGAGGGTAAGGGTGGTGGAACAGGGCTGCATCCTTCCAGTTGTACCGCTCCACAATTCATATGCTGTTCTGGCAAAGTGTGGTTCCTCTATGGAGGCACCCACAGTGGAGACCAAGGAGGATGCTGGGAACCTCCACAAAGGAGACCCACAGGAGGGTGGCATGGGACCATACAGGGGAAGGAAACAAATCCTGATGGGAGACTCCATTGTTAGGAAGCTAGAACTGGGGGAGAAAGGGGAGAGGGAGGTAAGGTGCCTGCCTGGTGCCATGGCTTGAGGGACAGGGAGCAAATCCTCAGGATTGCCAGAGCAGCTGCACAGGGGAGGGAGCTGGATGTCATTGTCCACCTATGAACAAATGACCTGGCTAAGAAAGGGATCAGAGCAGTGCAGGAAGAGTTTGTGGAGTTAGGGAGGGGCCTTAGATAAGTAGCATGCACGGTAACCTTCTTGGAGGTGATGCCTGTCTATGGCATAGGTGAGGCTAGGGTGCTCCACACCATGGGATTCAATCAGTGGTTGAAAAACTGGTGCAGAGTTCAGGGATTTGGCTTAATTGGGGACAGGGGGTCCACCTGGAGCGATGCAGGCCTATACTTTCAGATGAGACATTAAACCGAGGTCCCATCTGCCTGGATTGGTGGTAGTTCAGGTGGATGTTAAAGATCCCATGGCACTTATCGAAAAGAGTAGGGGAATTTTTTATTGAAACAAATAATAATACAAAATGGTATTACATCATACAACTCATAATAAAGAAAATCAACAAAAAACTGAAAAAAGTATGACAACATACAATCACCCCAGCATAACCACCACCACTACTACCCCTCCCCCCCAAAAAAAAAAGAGTAGGGGGAATTTTTTTATTGAAAACTGAAAACAAAATATACAAATCGTATAACTTCATACAAAACCATAAGAAAAGAATTCAAAACCAAAAATAAGTATTACTGCATACATGGAGTACAAACGAAAATAATCCATATGGGCACAAAACCCCCATCCTATTCCCACTAAAAGAGATGGGGAAGTTGCAGTGAAAACAAATTATACGAAAATGTATTGCTTCATACAAAACCATAATGGAGGAGGTCAGAAAACAAAAATAAGTACCACAGCGTACTTGAACTACAAACATAAATAATCTGTGGTTGTACATAACCCCCATCCCATCCCCACTATAAGAGTAGGGGAATCTTCCATTAAAAACTTAAGAGAAAATATACAAAAGTGTATGGCATCAGACAAAACCATAATAAATGAAATAAAAAACAAAAGTAAGTATTACAGCATACATGAATAACAAGCAGTGAGAATCCATAGTAGTGTATAACCCCCATCTCATCCCCACTAAAAAGAGTAGGGGAGTATTGTATGGTATACAAACATTGCAAGAACAATAGTACATCATATAAAATTATAATGAAGAAAAGCAAAGAAAACACAAAAAAGTACTGCATCATTAGGAAAAAATCCAGGAACAGAAGCCCCAATAGCGCGGAAAAACTTCAGGTAATGCGGAGGTTTTCTCAGAACTATAAACAGCATGTAAACCCTGTAAAATCTGCGTGACAATCTGAGTAGGACTACACACTTTCTGTTGTAGTAAAAATGTACATCTGGCCTGCCACAAATAGAAGTGACAAAATGCAAAAATTAAATGTAAAGTACTAGGATGGTAATGAACCAAAGTAGGGGGATAAATACCATAAATCAAAATATATGTGAGAAAAGGAAGGGCCTTTTCCTTCCATTTATGGAGGAGAAGGGTCCATACTGTTTTTGAATAGGGGCAATCAAGAAAGAAATGCATCATGGTCTCTGGAATGGAAAGGCATGTATCCCGGGGACAAGTCCTTTCTTCATGAGCCTTATGCTTCATATTACCACGAACACCTAGTCTGCCATGACAAGAAAGCCAGGTTACATCCCAAACCCTTTGGGGGATCCATGGATCAGTCAGTTGGCGAAAAACTCCAGAGGAGTCCAGTTGAATGCCAAGGGAATATCGTAGCACCGGAAGGTCCAAAAAGGATGTTCCCAAAACAGACTGATATAAGTGCTTCCTTGAGGAAGAGAGAATCACCATAGGGGTCAGAGACCATTGACAAATTTTTAAAAAGGTGGGAATGATAAAATGGGGGAGCTTAAATGTACGAAAATTCCGAGGGATTTCGAAAGGGGGGAGACACCAGGTGGCGGACAGTGGAGCAATATGATGATGAAGAAGAGAAATCCAAAAGACCGGGGGTGTATTCAATAGGTAGGGGATAACAGTCTTAAGAAATAAATAGTGAAAAAACACCAAGGGGTTCAACATCTGAACCCCACTGTGGCAATAATCAAGATATGTGTAAGAATGTTTCACCGGATTTAAATGGCAGCCCCAGAATCCATGAAAGAAAACATTATACAAGCGAGCCTCCAAGAAAAAGGGGACCGGAAAAACTGAAGCCACATGAAGAAATAAAGGAAGAACTAAGGTTTTCAACAACAAAACCCACTTTCTCTTTGCAATAGTATGACCCTTCCAGGATGCAACCAAATGAATGGCCTTGTCCAAAACAACATTCCAATTTGAGTGGGCATCATCAGGGGAACCAAAGGTCAATCCTAAAACTTTAACCGGGGAAAACTGTACAGGCACTCCAGCAACATAGCAAAGTGGATGTGGGGGTGGTGGAATTGGGAGGTACAATGCCACACTCATATTACAATTAAACTTAGAACCAGACACACATTTGAAATCCATTAAAAGGAGGACTAAGTCCGCCTCTTGTAGGTGCTGGGTGGTGAGAATGTAGAGATCATCCACATATGCCAATACTGTAGGGACAGAGCACCCAGAAGGAAAGGACAAATGAGGGATTGATGGGTGACATAAGAGTCTACAAAGTAATTGATCTATATGAAAAACATAAAGAAGAGGACTGAGAGGACAGCCCTGCCAAACCCTGGTATGACTCAAAAAGAGGGGGGGCAAGTGGCGCCATTCATGTAAGGATGGATCCAGGCAGTGGAATAGAGCAATCTAATCCATTGAATAAAGCGCTGTGGAATACCGTAATGAGACAAGACTTGAAAGAGGTAGTCATGATTCACTCTATCAAACGCCTTCTCCTGATCCAGTGAAAAAAGAAGTGAAGGAGAAGAAGAAAAGCTAAAGGCAGCGACATCTCTAAGCAGGGGAAAGATTGGAAACAATAGTGCATTGAGGAATAGCACAGGTCTGTACTTCTGAAATAACGTGGGATGTGACAGGAAGAAGACGGTGAAGCAGGATGGATGTAAAAATCTTATAGTCCACATTCAAGAGACTCAAAGGCCTCCAATTCCGTATGTCCGACCTATCTCCTTTTTGAACATCAAAACACGATTATGTCTGAAAATTCGGTGAACAGAATGAGTAGCAATGATAGTATTAAGAGCAAGGTAAGAATGGGTGAAAACATCCGAAAAAGCTTGATAAAGTTCAGCAGTAAGGCCGTCCTGCCCTGGAGAAGTACATCGCTTTTGTTTCTTAATAGCCGCCTGCACCTCTAACAAGAAAATTGGGGCTGTCAACTTGGTGCAAAGATCAGGAGGAGGCAAAGGGGTCAGGAAATCAAAAAAGGAAACAGCAGTGGATGTAGCCACTGAAGGAGTCCCAAAAACACTGGCTAAATGGGAAGATACCTTTAGCTGAAGAGAGGTTATAGTATCATAAACCTTAGAAGAGTCAGGGTCAATAAGACGTTCAATGTGCGTGGCTGCCACCCTGTCAGAACAGCGCTTGTATATATCAAAAGAGGCCTTTGAAGAGTGGGTGCCAGAAGTAGCCTCAAGACACAACGAGTGGGCCCTGTAATATTGATACTCTTCCATGTGGGTCTTCAAGGAAACAATAAGAGGGGAGCAGTCTTGAGCCATCTCAGCAGCCCTAGAGATTACATCCTGTAAATGTTGCCATAATAACAAATACTGACGATAAGAGGAAACAGATTTACTCCTGGCATACCTAAGAAAAAAGCGTTTAAGATCCGATTTGGTATCGTCCCACCAATGTAAAGGGGAGGTGTAAGCATCCAGAACCGAAATCCAGGCTAACAGAAATTCCCGACAGTCTCAAATAATGCTGCCATCAGACAATAGGGAGCTATTCAACTTCCAGCGTGAAGAAACAAGAAGAGGATGAGAAGCCGTAGAAGTAAAACAAAGCAATAAGATGGCCATGTGATCCGAGGTCTGGCAAGGAATGACCTTCGCCTGTTGTACCATAACATTCTGGGAGAGAAAAATAAAATCAATACGGGTGGCCAGAAGGCCTCTATGATAGGTCATTGTTCCTTTGGGATGCACCTCGCAATAACCGTCTGTAAGAGAGGCGTACTTGAGAATAGTACATAATGCAGTAGAGTCCCCAAAGCTTCTGTGGATCCTCCTCTGTCAGCCAGAGTGAGACCACAATTGAAGTCTCCTCCCATATAAAGATGTCTAGAGGTGTGTAAATAAGACTGCAACAACCGAAATAAGTCAGAACTAGCAGCAATACCCTGAGGTGCATAAACATTCAGAATCCTGAGATGGAGGCGAGGGAAAGTGCAATCAAGCAACAAGGCTTGGCCAGGGACAATATCAACCAGTCTCATAACGGTACAGTCAAAACCAGAAAACAAAATACCCAACCTACCACATGTATCCTCACCAGAAGACCAATAGGAAGGGCCTCTAGTCCAGCCAGCAGAAGCCTAGGTCAGCTCATATCGAGTCTTCAGCCTAGTATCCTGATGTAAGTAAAGATCATGTGGGAGATCCAAAAGATACTGTAGAGAGGCAAGACGCTTTCTATGGGATTTCATGCTGCACACATTAAGTGTGAGGCAGCAAAGACCCAAACCCACGGGCATAAGAAGAAAGAAAAAGACCGAAAACCAGCAGAAAAGCATGAAGAATTAGGCAATGAGGCATCAAATAACCACCGATTGCCACCTGGTGTCAGATGTAGTAGGGAAGGGATGTTGTTGGGGATCAGAGTAGTAGTCTAAATGGAGGGAAGAGGCCTGTGAAGATTCAGTCATCTTCCTCATCCATTATATCACTCCACTGCTTCCATTTGGACAGGGCTTGATAGCAATTCCTGGTCAAAATGGATTGTCCGGGGGAAGGGCTGGGAGCCTTACGCTTACCTTTGGACTTAGCTTTTTTTCCCTGAGAAACCTCCATGAAGGGGTCCAGAGCAGGAGGGGGAGGGGGTGGCATGGGGTCAGAGGGGGCAACAACCCCAGGCACCGGGCCCATGCTGGGAGGGGTCGGGTCTTGTAACATAGGATCTGCCACTGGAAGAGCAGGAAGAGCAGAGGGAAGATCCTCACTGGGGGGGGCACTATGACCTGGCCGTCCCCTTCACGCTGGTGAAGAACCTGAGTCTGAGAGTTTGTGATAAGGGCTACCTGATCCTGAGGGGGACGGTCCAACCAATTATGGTCAGTCCATGGACATTGATGGTAAATATGGCCAGTCTCATCACAGAGATTACACCTCCATGGGTTAGGGCAACCGAGACTCAGATGACTGTAGGCCAAGCAAATAGTGCACCTTGGCTCATTGCAGGTATGGCTCAAATGCGTCCGAGAACCACATTTATGGCAAGTGCGGGGTTGACCAGGATACAAACACAAACCTCTATCCCTACCTCTATAAAAACTACCTGGCAAATGAGCTATACCCCTGTCATCCTGCTTCAATTGCACCTTAGCCTTCCAACCCCCTGTCCAGACAAGGTCCTTGTCCAAAATAGGATGAGGAGCCTTGAGAATGTCGCAGTGCTGCTTAAGCCAGTATTGAACATCCGCTATGCTCACTCCTTCATTACGAAAAAGAAGATTAATCAATTTTACTGTAGCTTTAGTAAGAGGAATGAGCATAAAGGGGGTCCATAAAGGCTGTGACTTCACCACATCATATTTGATCCAAAATTTTTCTAGAGTAGAAATAGTCTTAAAACTTAAATCATAAACTGATTCCTCTTTAACATGTATGAAAGCAAACAATTCACTTGCTGAAATACCCATAAAGTCACGCAACAGGGAATGCAAAACAGTTTTCCTATCAGGTGCAGTATAAAGGTCACCAAAATATTTCAGACGAACTGCATTCCTACGTCGGGCTGGTTCACCCAAGTTCTGAAACAGGTCACTGAGGCGAAAGGGATGGTCAGTCAAAGCCTCACCTGTACTTAGAGTAGGCAAAGGAAGATTATCCAAGTGGGGAATAGAATCAGCTGTTGAAGAAGAGAGTACTACCAGTGGAAGATGTGGTACTGAAGCAGAATCCTTTGCTTGCATTGGGCCCGAATTTTCAGGAGTTGGTTGGCCAATAGCAGAAATTCGTGTCGAAGTGGCAGGGCGTAGAAGCAATGAAGCCACTGAGGATGAATGAGGGAAGGAAGTGGATTCAGCAGACTGTTCAGTGACTGTGTTTCCCTGCATAATGTCCTGTGCGCTTACCACTTGGAGAAAAGACCAGGGTGCAACCAGAAGCGTGTTGAGTCCAACCCCAGCATGCAAGCAGAAGCAGGGACCATGCAGAGTCTGGAAATGAAGTACTCCTAGTAGTCATAGAGGAGAGCCTGCCTGCAGCAGCGAAGGTACTGGTAGGAGTTGAGGCAAGTCCGTTGTTGATGTGTGCACTAGCCCAGAGTGTAATTCAGCCTGGTCAGAGGTAGTAGGCAGGGCGGAGTGCAGTGTGTCATCCTCCTGCATGAAGTGCTGTAAGAGAGAACAGTTTTGTTCATATAACAGTCTCAAATGTGATGGAGACATAGTGTTAGTACTAGTCCCAAGAACTGTAGGAGAATGCTGGTCCAAAATCTGGGTGAGAGTTCCAAAATCAGGAGGAGAATCAGGAGGTGTACGAACAACTAATTGTGGTGCAGAGTTCAGCTGATTATTACTGCAAGCACTAGGCAAACCAACAGGCATAGTAGGCTGGAGATCTGGAGCATAAACCACAAAACAGAGAGCTGCATTACCTCCACCTCCTCCAGGGTCTGGGACAGCAGCCATCTTAGTCCCGCAGGAAAAAAAGTCCCCCCTGCTCACAGGAAGCAAGAGTAGGGGAATTTCCCCAGTGTCCTGGCCAAATTTCCCTCATTCACTAAAAATACCACCAACAGCTTAATCTGGTTCAAGATCAGTTGCCATTCATCTGTATCCCCCTCCCCCGGGTCGTGCCTGAAAATAGGCAGGATTTGTCTAGTGCACTTACCCGGTCAACAAAAACTAAATCAAATAAAATAAATGGTCTGCATCTGTCCAGGAAGGGAACCAGGATCCTAGGTGATAGGTTTAATACTTCATTGGCAAGCATTTAAACTAGCAAAGGGGGGAGGCACTGGAAAGGAGCAGGGAAATCCTAGCCCCCCCCAAAGGATCAGGGTAGTAAGTGAGGTAAACACCAAGATAGAGATGTTGATAGGGAGAAGGGTAGGGGTAAATGGGAGAAATGACAAACACAATAAGGACAGGGATGGGGCAAAAGGGTAAGACCATTAAGAAATGGAGGGTACGAGTACCAATGCCTGTAGTCTGGGCAACAAGCTCCCGGAACTGGTGGCCTTGATGGAAGAGGGATGCCTGGATATTGTAGCAGTCACAGAAGCATGGTACACAGAGAACCATGACTGGGATGTTAAAATACCAGGGTAAAAAACCTACAGGAGAGACAGAGAGGGGAGAAGAGGGGGAGGGGTAGCTCTCTATGTAAGGGCAGGGATAAAAGCAACTGAACAAAACAGTAAACAGGGAGGAGAGGAGGCACTGTGGGTCACCTTAGAGACTGAAAATGGCACCACAATATGCACAGGGGTTGTATACAGACCCCCATGTCAGGGGGAGGGAATGGACAAGGATATGATAGAAGACATCCTTAGGATGGCAGAGAAAGGGAAGGTACTATTGATGGGAGACCTGAATATGCCAGATGTTAACTGGAGCACCTTTGCTGCAGCCACATCCAAGAGCAGAGCCATTCTCGATGCCCTACAGGTAGCATGCTTCAGACAGCTACTTTTGGAACCCACTCATGGAGGGAGCACTCTTAGACCTCATACTCTCAAATGGGGACAGAGAGAGGATCTCAGATCTAGAAGTGGGTAGCCATCTGGGAACAAGTGACCACCAAACAGTGTGGTTCACGATAAACTCAGCTACAGAGTCAAGCCATACAAAAGTGAGGGTACTGGACTTCAGGAGGGCTGACTTTGGCAAGATGGGAGAGTGCTTTAGAAAAGCACTAGCAAACAGATTAGAAGGAGGGGTGGAGAAACAATGGGGAAACATCAAAACTGCCATCACAGAGGCAACAAGCCTTTGTGTGAAGCAAATAAACAATTCAAAATGAAAAAAAAGCCACTATGGTTCTCATAAGAGGTGGTGGGCAAGGTCAGGGAGAAAAAGGCAGCATTCAGGAAGTATAAGGAAACACAGAAGGAGAAGGACAGAGAGCTGTAAAAGTTAAGGCAGAAGGAAGCAGGAAGGGAAGTCAGAATAACAAAGGCCCAAACTGAGGAAAAGATAGCCAACTCGGTTAAGAAGGGGATAAAACCTTTTATAGGTACATCAGGGAGCATAGAAAGACAAAGGGAAGGATAGTGAGGCTGAATAGAATGGAAGGTGAGTGGGCAGAGAGGGACAGTGAAAAAACAGGGAGGTGCCTAATCCAATTAACAGAAACACTCTGGATAGGGGGGTTGATCCCAGTCCTTTCACAGAAGAAAGGGTTCTGAAAGAACTCCTAAAACTGAAGGTGGACAAAGCAATGAGGCCTGATGGAATTCACCCCAGAATTCAAAAAGAAAAGGAGAAAACTAGTGAAACCACTGACTACCCTTTTTAACAAATCGTGGGAGGATGGTGTGGTACCTGAGGACTAGAGGAAGGCGGATGTGATTCCCCTTCACAAAAGTGGGACCAAGACCAGAGGCAGGAAACTACAGACCTGTCAGTTTGACCTCTGTTGTAGAGAAAGTGATGGAATCACTTTTGAAGGAAAGAATTGTTGAATACCTAGGGGCCAGTGGGGCACAGGACCCAAAGCAGCAATGGTTCACATCGGGAAGGTCATGTCAGGAGAATCTAATTGATTCTTTGACTGGGTGACCAAAGTAGTAGACCAGAGAGGGGCTGTGGACATGGCCTACCTAGACTTTAGCAAGGCATTTGACACAGTCCCACACAAAAGATTAATAGTCAAATTAACCAGCCTGGGAGTGGGTCCCAGGGTGGTAGCCTGGGTAAAACATTGGCTGAACAACAGGACACAGAAAGTAATTGTATATGGAGTCCACTCTGAAGAAAGAGGAGTTACTAGTGGGGTACCGCAGGGTTCAGTACTGGGGCCAGTCCTTTTTAATGTCTTTATAAGTGACATTGCAGAGGGACTGGAAGGGAACATATGCCTTTTTGCAGATGACACAAAGATGTGCAACAGGGTTGATACACAAGGAGGCATGGAAAGGATGAGAAGGGACTTGGCAAGGTTGAAAGAATGGTCAGAAGTGTGGCATCTTGGATTCAATGCAAAGAAGTGCAAAATAATGCACCTGGGAAACAAAAACCCAGGGGAGGATTACACAATGGGGGGGGGGGAGAGGTAGTAACAACAACAAAAATGGAAAGTGGCCTGGGGTAATCATATCAGATGACCTTAAGGTTAGAAAGCAATGTGAGAAGGTAGTAGGGAGGGCTTGGGGGAATACTGAGTTGTATAGGGAGAGGCATCAGCAGCAGAAAACAAGAAGTTGTTATCCCTCTGTACAGACAGTTGGTGAGACCCCATCTGGAGTACTGCGTCCAGTTCTGGAGACCCCATCTCCACAAGGACATAGACAGGATAGAGGCAGTCCAGAGGAGGGCAACTAAAATGGTGCAGGGTCTGCAAGAGAAGCCATACGAGGAGAGACTAAAGGAGCTTAATATGTATACCCTTGAGGAAAGGAGGGAAGGAGGACATGATAGAAACTTTTAAGTACCTCAGTGGAATCAACAAAGTCCAAGAGAGTAGCATCTTTCAGAAAAGAGATGTGCAAGAACAAGGGGACATAATTTGAAGATGGGGGGGTGGTTCAGGGGAAATATGAGGAAGTATTTTTCACAGAGAGGGTGGTTGACATATGGAACAGCCTTCCTGAGGAGGTTGTGGGGTCTAAAACTGTGAGAGAATTCAAGAATGCATGGGACAGACATGAGGCAATTTTTGTGGGGGGGGTAGGAAGAAATAGGCTGTTGGTTAACTAGGTTCAGCAGCTTATTCTGCAGGTAAGGAAATGGGCAGACTAGGTGGGCCAAGCAGTCCTTATCTGCCATCAAAGTCTATGTTTCTATGTTTCTAAATGCTTATAAGGGTCCCTATAAAATGCATATTTTTTCACTCAGTAATTTTTTTGTTGTTGTTGTTCAAATGTGGACTGCATTGGCCCAGTTTTACTGACACTACATTTAGCAGCTGCTTTACTGATTAGCAATTAGTTGTCTGTTAAAGGGCTGTTCTATGTAAAATGAGGTGTTAATCATCCACTCCAACATTTTAACTGACAAACCCAAGTCACAGAAGCACCCTCCCCCTCACTGAAATCAGAGCAAAGAGCCCAAAAGAATGTCACAGGAGAAATTTACATGAATCTCTGAAGCACCCTCCCCTACACAGGAATCAAACCAAAGAATGCCACAGCATGTCACAAATCACTTTACCCCCAAAAAAGAACTGTTTAAGTGCAACTGGCATTTCTTTTCCATACCCTGGAAGAGAGCAGAGGAGAGTGAAAGAAAGCAGCAGCAAAGGCAAACAAGATGATGGGATGCATATTTAGGTGCACCCACCTGGTCAACAAAAACTAAATAAATAGTAACAGTGGATTTGCATTGTCCAGGAGGTGAAAGTACCTTAAACAGGACAGAATAACTTGCACCCTATATGAAAGACTTCTGCTCCCAATCATGGTTTCCAATCTATTCATCAAAGAATACAACAGGAGCATTTGAAAATATATCTGAAGGACTATCCAAATGGTGAATATAAAAAGTTCCCATTAACTCATGAATGATCACACAGTCAAGTGTCAAGAAAGTAAAAACAAAACTCAAAAGGAATAATTCCTCATTGATAAAGCACCCCCCACACACACACACACACACACATCTCCTCACGGGACCCATCTGTCATACAGCCCCCCCAGCTTCCCTCATGCCCTCTGATTCTGGTGCTACAGTATGTCTCTTTGCAAAGACTACTATCTTTATAATATCCCCTCTCACTTTCATAGATTCATAGACATGTGCCAACAGAAACGGACCTTCTTGGCCCATTGAGTCTGCCCTTCCTTAGATGAAGCTAAAATAGGATGTTTTGTAAATTAGTAAAACAATTTGCAGGGGGACACACAAAGCCTCAGCTGACCAGTTATCTTCTTACCTCCTAGTCCTCTATTCAAGTAAAGTGCATACAATTATACAAAGGTAGCTGAAACTGACAGCTATTTATTTCATTCTGTGGTAAACACCTGCCTTACTACAATGCACTCTCCTCTCCTCTCTTCCAGGGTGTGGAAAATAAATACCAATGTTGGGGAGGGTGCTTCTGTAACCTGGATTTGTGAGACTGCAGAAAAAGTGAGTGGTACAGGGATCTGCAGAGATTTGCAATACTGTAGGTGTCTCTGCTTTCTGTTATCCCAGTTGTAACCCTCTCCCCCCCCACACACACACACACTGACTCGGGACAGGAGCAAATAAAAAAATATTTTCCTTGTCCCTTCTATAGTAAGGCAACTGTAGTGAGCTTGCTATTTGATTTTCTTTCATCATTGTTTGTAAACACAAACACATACAAACATGCAAAGAAGCCAGCAGAAGAAAGCCATTTGGTCTATCTAGTCTGCTCATATTGCAGGGGCCACAGCTTGAGCTACTGTCCCTGTCCTTCATCCCCACTCCTCCCATCCTCCCTACCCATGATCCTTACCTTCCCCTATGCCTATCCCAGCCTCTCTTAAAGCTGCTCACTGTCTTCAACAAAATCTCCTCTTTTGGCAGTGCATTCCAAGTGTCCACCACCCTCTCTGTGAAGAAGTGCTTCCTGACCTCCCTCCTAAACCTCCTACCTTCCAACTTAAGACTGTGCCCCCTTGTGTTATAGTTGCCACTCAGCTTAAAGAGACTCTCCTTATCCACCTTATTTATTCCTTTCAAGTAGTTGAAGGTCCCAATAATGTCCCCTCTCTCCTGTCTTCCAGGGAGTACGTTCAGTGCCCTCAACCTCTCCTCATATGCCTTACCCTGCTGACCCACTATCATCTTTGTAGCCCTCCTCTGGACCTTCTTCAGCAGGTTAATGTCCTTTTTGAGGTGTGGGCACCAATATTGAACTCCATACTCTCGATGCAGACTTACCAGTGACCTGTACAAGGGCAGTTTAACCACCTCTCTCTTTCTACTGAACCCCTCTAGATATGCATCCCGGCATCTTGTTTGCCTTTGCTGCTGCTTCCTTGCACTGCCTGGAGTGCTTCAGGTCACTAGTGATCCTCACTCCCAGATTCTTCTCCTCCTCTGATTCAGATACTCAGACTCCATCCAGATAGTACTCTGTCCTGGGATTATTGCCTCCAATATGCATAACTTCGTATTTTATTGGCATTGAACCAACCATGTAAAACTTAGTAAAGTGATTATAATACTAATTGTTGACTGGTTGTTGACTGATTATTGTCTGTCTTTACCATAATTACAAGTACTGTATGAGTGAAGTCACTGGACAGTTCTACAAATATATAGTTTTTCTTCATGTGATGAAATATCTGAAAGAAAGCGGCACAATTATTCCCTTCTTGTCCAATGAGGAACAATGAAAAGCAACACTATATTAAATGTGTTTAAGTGTGTTACCGCTGCAAGAGATACAGAATACAGAATAACTTTGAAAGAGATACACAATAATTTTGAGAACGTTAAAGCCAATGCCACACTGTTACCAAAAATGTTAAAGAAAATTGATACAATGTTATTTTTCTTTGCCCAAACAGGGATATGGAACTATGTACGACTTATAGGTGCAACGCAGTTTTCCTTTAAGCTGTCTGCCTGCATCTACAGTGGCGTGAAAAAGTATTTTCCCCCTTCCTGATTTTCTCAATTATTGCATATTTGTCACACTGGATGTTTTCAGGTCTTTAGACAAAATGTAATATTAGATAAAGGGAACCTGAGTGAACAAATAACACTTGTTTTTTTTTTTTTATTTCACTTATTTAATGAAAAAAAGTTAACCAACACCAATTGGCACTGTGTGAAAAAGTAATTGCCCCCTTACACTTAATAACTGGTTACGCCACATTTAGCTGCAATGACTGCAACCAAACACTTCCTATAATTCAATATCAGTCTTTCACATCGCTGTGGAGGAATTTTAACCCACTGTCCTCGAGAACTGCTTTAATTCAGTAACATTTGTAGGTTTTACATGAACTGCTCGCTTCAGGTCTTGCCACAGCATCTCTATTGGGTTTAAGTCTGGACTTTGACTAGCCACTCCAAAACTTTAATTTTACTTCTTTTCAGCCATTCTGATGTGGACTTGCTTTGTGTTTTGGATCATTGTCTTGCTGCATGACCCAACTACGCTTCAGCTTCAGCTGACGGAAGGATGACTGGACATTCTCCTTAAGAATTTTCTGGTACAGAGCAGAATTCATGGTTCCTTTAATTATGGCAAGTCATCCAGGTCCTTAGGCAGCAAAGCATCCCCACACCATCACACTACCACCACCATATTTGACTGTTGGTATGGTGTTCTTATTGTGGAATGCTGTGTTTGCTTTACGCAAGACATTATGGGATCCATGTTGTCCAAAAAGTTCCACTTTGGACTCATCTGTCCATAGAACATTTTCCCAAAGGCTTGTGGATCATCCAGGTGCTTCTTGGCAAATGAGAGACGATCATTTATGTTCTTCTTGGTTAGCAGTGGTTTCCAGCTTGCTACTCTCACATGAAGCCCATTTTGCCCAGTCTCTTTCTGATTGTGGAGTCATGAACACTGACCTTAGCTGAGGCAAGAGAAGCCTGCAGTTCTTTGGATGTTGTTTTAGGATCCTTTGAGACTTCTTGGATGATTTTACACTGCGCCCTTGGAGTAATTTTGGCAGGCCGCCCACTCCTGGGAAGGTTCACTACTGTTCCAAGTGTTCTCCATTTGGAGATTATGGCTCTCACTGTGGTTCAATGGAGTCCCAGAGCCTTAGAAATAGCTTTGTAACCCTTTCCAGACTGATAGAGGGCAGCAAAATGTTTTTCTGATCTTTTCAGGAACTTCCTTTGATCATGGCATAATGTGCTTGTTGAATCTTTGTGCTGGCAATGTGACTCTGATGGTAAGGACCAAAATAAGTGAGGTTTATATTGAGCAGGGCTGGCTGTAATCAAGCCTGGCTGTGTTCAATCAGCTGACTCTAATTATCCCTTTAATTGGGTTGATTTAACTAGGGGGCAATTACTTTTTCACACAGTGCCAGTTGGTGTTGGTTAACTTTTTTCATTAAATAAATGAAATAAGCAAAAAAAAAAAAGTGTTATTTGTCCACTCAGGTTCCCTTTATCTAATATTATATTTTGTCTAAGGACCTGAAAACATCCAGTGTGACAAATATGCAATAATAGAGAAAATCAGGAAGGGGGCAAATACTTTTTCACGCCACTGTAGGTTTCATTCCCATTTCATTCTAATAACACCAAAGTGATGAACATAGTCAAACATGAGTTCAATACCCTGTTTTTCTGACTGTATTGTATTATATCCAGTACATCATGTGACACGTTCTTGACAGCAGTTTTCAATTTTTTTTATTTATTTGTTTTTGTTGACCGGGTAAGTGCGTTAGGCAAAAACCTGCCTGTTTTCAAGCATGGCCTGGGAGGGTACAAGATACACGACAATCAACAGTAAAGACATAGGAGAAATACAATCAGCAGTTGATGTTATACAGCAGGTATCATTGTAGAATATACACAGGAAATATGGAATACATGTTTATGACAAACAAGATACAGACAGTTTTGAGTGCTGAACAACACAACTATCCACGCAGGGATAGAGAGGGTATAGACCAACAGGTGGTAAACATCCATGCAGGGATGAACAATCAAACACAAAGCCGAGTTACAGGGTCCAGGCAGTAGTGGATGGGTGCGTGCTGGTACATGGGCCTGGGGAGATTAGGAGCAGTCACATGAATCAAGTGCATAAAGGTAGGAAAAAAGTGCTGACTTGAAGGAGGAGTGAGATTGTGGACACTTAAGAGTGGGAGGCAGAGAGTTCCAGAATTTGGGGGCAAAGTGGGCGAAAGCTTGGTCCCCCCATTCTAGTGGAACAGAGTGGGACAGAGAGTTGTAAGGAGTTAGAAGACCTAAGTGGACGGGAGAGAGACAAAGGGGAGAGCATCAACCCGAGACTGCCAGGGTGAGGGTTCCAGGTCATAGAGTCAGTGAAGCAGCCCAGAGAGTAGGACCTCAAATTATTGGGGGATAGCCAGTGTAGGGAGGAGTACAGGAGGCAGTGGTGCATAAGGTATGGGGCAGATAGGGCAAATCTGCAGATATTATTGTAGGTGGTGTCTCATTTACAAAGAATAGAGGCATTGGCATGAGAAAAATTGGGGAGGGCATACCGTAGCCTTGGAAGCAGGACCCCTCTGGCCACTGAGATTCTGGCCACAGGGGGTGAGGGAGGGGCACACATGGTAGGCAGCACCTATCCTGATGTTAACTGCCCTGCATATCTCATTAATGTGGGCAGAGAAGTCAAGTGCAGGGTCCAATGTCACTCCAAGGTATTTGAAAGAGTCGGTTGTCGTGATTCCAGACCCATCATGACACTGGATGTGAAGCTTAGGAGTCTCAGCATGAACTTTTCTGGCAGACCCAAATAGCATGGCCTGGGTCTTTGGAAGATTGAGGACTAGGGAGTTAGAGGAGAGCCGGGATTGGATTTGTTGGAACGCTGATGACAGGTGAGTGTTCAGGTCAATGACTGAGTGAGAGGATGTATAGTATACCTGTCGTTGGCGTACATAATGGAGCGACAATGGGCAAAAGAGGTGGGACTATCATTTACAAAAATGGAAAATAACATGAGTCCCAGAATGGAGCCTTGCAGTACACCACAGGAGCTCGAAGACGGAGAAGAGAGAACCCTGTTGAAGGAGACAGATGGTGACCGGCCAGAAAGATAACTGCTGATCCAGGATATTGTGGAACTGGAAGCACCAAGAGAATGCAATTTATGAACTAACGGGGGGTGGCTAACCAGGTTGAAAGCCTTGGTGAGGTCAATGAATACGGCACCATTTAGCAGGCCTTTATCCATGTTTCACTTTATCTCACTGGTTAGTAGAGTAAGGGCTGTAGTGGTGCTGTGCCCTGCCCTGAAGCCATGTTGAATAGGGGACTGTAGGTTAAACTTTGGTAGCTAGGCAGAGATCTGTAGGTGGATGAGTTTCTCCAATGTCTTTCTAAGGGTAGGTAGTAAAGCAATAGGGTGATAATTGGACAGAAGTTTAGGGTCCCCTTTCTTAAAGACCGGAATAATCCTGGCAGATTTCCAGGTCAGTGGAACAGTGGAAGTACAGATGGACAAGTTAAAATGCCTAGTAAGGGGGGTGGCAAGGAGCAAGGCACCCAGCTTCAGGATCCGGGGTTCAATACCATTCAGCCCAGCAGTACCGTGCATGGGAATTGACTGAAGTAGTTTAAGAATGTCCAGGCACGAGATAGGGGACAGAACCAAGGGTAGAGGGGCGTCAGATAGAGCGGTGTGGTGGGAAAGGGTGATGCAAGCTACAGGAGGGGGAATGTTGGGAACCTTGGTAAAGACTGAGTTGAAGGCATTTGCAATAGTCCTGGCATTATTGCAAATGGAGTCATTTATTAGCATGTCCTTAGGAGTAGGTGGCTTGGTGTTCCCCAGGATCTCGTTAATCTGGTGCCAACAACACCTGAGGTCAGAGGCAGAGGAACGCAGGAGTCTGCGGTAGTAGCAGCTGCCCGAATTTTCTTCTTGTAGGTGTTCCACAAGGTACGATACACATCATAGTCAGACTGATTCAAGGAGGACTTCCATTTAGACCAGAGCTTGTCACACTGCTTGAGCAGCTGCAGGAGGGGGGGCGTCAGCCACTTGGTCTCCCACGGACCCTGCATGTAGAGTACAGAATATGTTTGTGCTGCAATGCAAATAAAGTCGTATTGAAGTATCCAGTGGCCAGGTTGATATCATCAGTCATAAGCAGAGGAGACCAGTCGATGAGATTTAGGTCATGAAGGAACACAGACAGGACAAGATTAATGAAGTTGGCAAAGGATAAAACTCTGGGAGGAAGAGAGGAAGGGGAAGCATTTCACACAGAGTAGACTGGGCAGTGATTGCTGATTGAGTAAGGTAGAACACCAGCAGTGGAGTAACAGTCCTTCCTGTTAGTGAGGATCCAGTCTATCAGAGTACGGCTTTGGCTCCTCCTTGAAATGCGAGTTGGGGAAGTGACGAGTTGAAAGAGGTTGGCCATACTGATTGTAGAAGCAACGGAGGATGAGTTAGGAACAAGCCAGTCAAGGTTAAAGTCACCCAGGCAGATCACCTTGCTGTTTTTGGTAATGGCAGGAATCAGGGCAGTGAGCTCTTCAAGACCCAGCTTGTTATTACATGGCGGTACATACACCACAACAATGTGTAGTTTCGTTGCCCCACCAAGGAGAAGGAGAGTGTGTATAACCTCATAGTTGGTGAGAGGGGGGGTAGGCTGGAGTGAGATGTTCAGGTGGGTCTTATACTATAGTGCCAGGCCACCACCTCTCTTGGGAGAAGGTCAGTCAGCCCGGTACATGTTATAGCCTGGTAGAGCACAGCTAGGGTCAAGGATGGTTGGTTTCAGCCAGGTTTGTGATAGAACTAGAATGTCAGGGTTATTTGCCTGGAACCAGACCTCAAGTTCAGGGAGACTGGCAGCAAGGCTCCGGATGTTCAGATGGGCAAAGGTCAAGCCTAGGGTCTAGGGCAGAAGATTGGTGGCAGCTGGGAGAGTCTGTTGTGGATTAGCCGAGGGACCTGGGTTGGCTTCAATATCATCAGCAAGGGTAAGAGATAGCACAGTAATCCAGAGAATTGCTAGTGCAAGGTCACAAGAGACTTTCACAGGGGAAGAAAGTTTTTTGTGGACGATGTGCCTTAGTAAAGGCCCAAGGAGTCTGTAGCTGAGGTAGACAGGGTGATAAGTCAAGTTGGAATGTTCTGCCAATATGTTGGAGAAGATGAAGTCCATTGGGGTGCCACAGATGGGTAATTGACAGATTCAAGGACACGCGGGAGAGAGTTGAGTGCCAGCAGTTGTAAGAAATAAGCAACTACTGTAACTCAGTGGCACATTGCCTTTGTGATGTCAAACATTGGTTGTCATGGTGAGTAATTGATTTCACTCTCAAAGACATTCCAGCACATTCAAACAAATGTTAATGCCCCTCAATGCTCCCAGAAGATAAATATATTTAAAGACGCTGTCTTCACTTGGGGGGGGGGAGTCGTTCATATAACAGTGAGCACAGTGGCTCCCAACTTCAGAACAAACCCCCCCCCCTTATTTATTTATTTATTTATTTATTGCAATTGTTTCACCAGGAAAGGCACACTGAGCAACAAGATGCTCATCTCCCGGTGTGACCTGGGGGGGTACACATGGATATGATAACACGCAGCTTATCAAGTGAACAGTTAACAGAAGCAAATAAAAAGCAGCTTGAGGATACACGATTGCATGAATATGCAAGCAGTGCACATTGAATGCTTAGTATATTATAGTATCAAATAATTTTGTGACAAGAAGCAGCAGACAAGGTAGATTAGCACAGTAGTAACAGCTGTAAACAACACAGGATGTATATCACAGTTATACAGTTATACACTGTACATAGAGCAAAATAGCCCCGGGACATAAGTGCAAGGGGTTTTATGCCAGCTTCTGTAGCAAGGCTAAGGCCGCTGGTCAGGCATTGGGGAGGCAATAATGGGGCATGGCAGGTTCAGGGACAGGAGCAATTTGTAGTAAGGAAGTTTGCTGGGGTGGTAGACAGAGAGTAGGAAGAGGAGGAGTGCCGCATTTGCGGTGGGAGGATGTTCCAGAGCTTGGGTAGCCGGTGTGAGAAGGCAGCTTGACCGGCAGAGGTCTTCCACCTAGGGACTGAAAGTTGGTAGGAGTCACTGGATCTAAGATGATGGAAGGGGGTTGGGCATCTGTGAGCACGGTGGAAAGGTAGGAGGGGATGGACCAGAGCCATAGGTTGGAGACAAATTTAGCACAGTGAGAGATGCAGCGGTTTATGAGGGACGGTAGTGCCAAGGCTCGGTAGAGGTCATAGTGGTGGGTGAGGGTGTGTGGCATTGAGAGCAAAGTGGCAGAAGGCATTATAAAGTGTCCAGTTTAGATCGGGTGGACTTAGGGGCTGCACTGTACACAATGTCGCAGTAGTTGATGGAGGGGAGTATCATCTTCAGGACCAGTTCGTGTCGGACTTGGGGAGGGAGGCTAGTTTATGTAGTAGACAGCACTCAGAAATAATAAAAAAAATGCAATATTATCTATGGTACAATACATGCTAATGGTCAAGACTGAACTGCTACTACTAACACCACTCCATGCATTCAGTGGAAATATACTGCGTGAGACTTGCTTCAAAGAAGGCTGCACTGCTCCGCTAATAGAGAGCATTACATTATAGTAAGTCATTCAAAATGAAACTGCAGAAGGCTCAGAATATGGTATGCAAAATAGATTTTACTGGATTACACACCCAAAAAGTGGAACGCAGACCCAGCTCACTGACCACACTGTCACAGCTAATTACTATAGCTTCACGTACCGTATTATGAGCCTGCTGCAGGTTCATTCCTAATGGCTTGCTAGAATATAGTGCTTTATAAGACGTGTAGTGCAGCATTATTTGAAGGAAGTTTCACATATAATATTTCCAGATTTAGTAACAGTTTGTCAGAGGGGTGCCCCCCTTTTTTTTGTTCACTCCAACCCCCTCTACCCCCAAATCATGATTTGGTAGACTTTCTTTGTTGCACAGTGTGCTGGTCCAGAGGCTGGTACCGTAAATTGAGTAATAGTCCAGTGGATTTCTATTAAACAATCAGGGTCATGTGTAAATAGGACTCTGACATGTTTTATGTGTTTCTTGTGTCTTTACTGACATGCAGAGATTTGCAGTCATGGCATTTTTTAAATTCTTATTTAAAGCGTGATAGTTTTCTGAGTTTGTGTAGTCTTCAGTTCACAATTAGTCGAATTTTGTATGTGTATTCATGGAGTCCTGCCAGCATAACTGAAGCAATCTGTGTTTATCAGACCTTTTCTCCTTGTTTAGAAGCTATTTTATGTTATTTTCAATGGCACAGACAATCTCATCCATATTGTAAAATTTCAAACTCTGCCAAGTTGAAGACAGCAGTGGTTCAGTAATATTGGACGATTCTGCATGCTGACAGATGACTCTCCATTCACCCACTTGTTGTCATATCTCCCTCATATCTGTTCACGGAAATGCAACACACCTTGTCTAAGGCATGGACATGATTTTTTTGTATCTTCTACCCCAACTTTTTTTGAAGTCATTACATATTTCTGGTAGATTAATTTTAAATAAATAAAAGTAGCCTTCCTTCATGTTACAGTGGCCACCTGCCTTCTCAGTGATGTTGCCAGTGGATCACTTTTAAATCAAAGTACCCTTACCTGATTTAATGTGCCCTCCCCCACCTCCAGACAGCTCCCCGATGTTGCTTCTGGATAAAGTATGACTAAATTATAATTTCTCTGATGGTATAGTGGCCCTTCTTCTTTCCCCCAAAGTTGGCCGTGGATCATTTACAAATCAAAGGACCTTTTTATGATTGTATATTTGCCCTCCTGCCCCCCCCCCCACTCTCCATATTTGCAGACCTGTTAATTATAAATTCAAGTACCCTTCCCCTGTGGTGTATTGGTCCCCACCACTCCCAGATTTTGTCTATGTGTTAATTAAAAATAAAAAATGTCCTTCCCTTTATCGTGTATTGGCCTCCCGCCTGCTCCCTGATATTGTATATGGTTTAAGTGTAAAACAAAGTCCCCTTCACTGGTGGTACTGTATACTGATGATGATCACTATCTGTATGTGGTGTTTGGGGGTGTGGGGTGTGGACACTGTAAAACTGTGTAGGAGCTATCAATAGTTCTGGGTGGGTAACAGTTATTAAAAGGTTATGTTTACATCTTTTCATCTTCGGCATTTCAGTCTAACCGTACCATGGATTGTTAAAACAACACAGATTCCCTGCATGACTGCTGATGTGCAGTTTTTGTGCAGTTTTTATCTCCTACCTCCATTTTACTAAACGTAAATATAATATCATTCGGGATGTGATTACCTGCCCACTGCTGGTGTTAGTTACATTCTTGGCCTTAGAGATCGGTGGTGGGTGACAGCTGGCATGCAATAAAGTACAGAAGCTGTGAAAACGGATATTTCTCCTAAATCTCCATCTTAATTTGTACATTAATTTTGAAAATGTTGCCCAATATCAGAACTGTTTACTTATTTAGTATATACACATTCATTCATGCTTTCTATACTGGGGATCCAAAGTGATTTTTAATTTTTTGTTTTTAAATAAATGCATAGTAAGGGCTGCAAAATAATTTCAATCAGAACAATTAAAAAAGGTCAGACAGTGAGGGTCAGCTGACTGAAACTGACTCAGTACCATCTATTTCACATTGACTGTTGACTGCAATCACTGGTAGGCTGAGAGGAGCTGCAGAATGAGTCAATAGAAGAGTGAGACTGATGACAGAAATTTCTCACATATCCGGGGAGAAGATGCAGATGGGACAGTATTCATAATCTACGCTGTTCAACTTAGCTCCAAAGTGAAATTTTTTTCATTTACTGTTGTCACTATCAGTTTTAAATAGTAATGAGCTGTCTTGATCTCTCCCACATGTCAGTATTATGAATAAATATTCTCATTGTAAGGCATCTGTCAGCAAGCTCAAAGCACCATGTTTGCAGTCACAGAGAGTTCCCACCCACTTTGATGGCACTGTTGTCAGCCCTTGAGGAGGCACATACCTGTCTAATGTCAGGAGCAAGTGTGGCATGGATGCATATTTGGCATGATGCCTGAGTTTTTTGCTGGTTCTGATGTCAGTGATACTCAGGCTTCATTCTGCATGGGACCCTAAGAGAAGAAAAAAAAACAGTGCCTCTCTGCCCCACGGAACAATGGGAGAGCATCAGAATGAGTAGAAAAAGGACACAACAATCTGGTAAGTAAAATACACTTTTCTGAAATGGTTAAAAATGTCAAACATTCGTGGCATAGAACAGTGAATACCATATGCAGGCACAATGACAGGGATGGGGATCAAGACTTCAAGACTATGTTCTCTTGTTTGTGCCAGACAACACAAAATAAAGCCAGATGTTACCAGCTGCAAACGAGTCTTGTGCTATCTAAAATGCTGGGTTGCAGTATTCACCAGGCTGCATCATTAACTAAGCAATGGTTTCCTGGCACTATGCCAAGCTGATAAATGAGAAGACTCCTAATCCAGAAGATGGTGCACTCTCTGGACACCTTGAATTGTCAAGTGGACATATTTGTTCTGTTCTATTGCCCACTGACTATGTATCTGGCAGACTTGTGTACCGCCACTCACCCACCCACCTCCTTGAAGATCACCGGCAAATGCTATTTTAGCGAGATCGGTGATTCTTCAGTCATCGGTCAGAATGCCTGTAGTTAATAACAATTATCATTTTCAACCAAGCCTGGGTGTGTGTATGAGACTCTTCAGTGGACGAGTATGATAGATGTTCTGAACTTTCAGTCATCTGACATGTTATTGATGCCGATCCAATTGATCCACCTTCATCTACTTTCCCAGCTCTGCCTGTATTGTTGCTGTTTTATTTTAACATTTTCCCATTTCTTCACAAAAATAAATACATACCTACATACATACATAAATAAATAAAACATAGCCAGAAAATAAGACATTTTCCTTTAGCATGAAGAATGGAACAGGTAAGAGTTGTCTCCTGGTTTTTACATGTCTCTAGTTTCCCACTGCCCAGTTGTCAATTTTAAATTAACCGCACCTTGCTGTTAAGTAAATTTTTACTCCCGATAAGTTAGATGGACAGACAGATAGACAGATAAACAGATAGATAGATAGATAGATAGATAGATAGATAGATAGATAGATAGATAGATAGATAGATAGATAGATAGACAGACAGACAGGTTAGAGAAAGAGATCCGATCATCGGCTCATGGCTACAATGCAAACTAGCAGTAGGACTCCAGCTGCAACTAGACAATGTTTGTGACTTGATATAAAAAGAAACAAGTGCTGATTTTTTTTTTCACTCACGAATATTGTCTAGTTGCAGCTGGAATCCTACTGCTGGTTTAGGCTGGGACAGTGAGCCTATGATAGGATATCTCTTTTTCCAATTTATCCATCTGTCTTTTTTTTTTTACTTAGCTGGAGTAAAGATTTGCTTAACAGCAACGTGTGGTTAATTTAAAATTGGAAACTGGGCAGCAGAAAACCAGAGACGTGTAAAAATCAGGAGACTGTTCCTACCAGCTCCATTTCTCAGGCTAAAATAAAATCTCTGGTGTTCTCTGCTGCATTCTTTTTTGGTAAGGAAGCAGGGGAAACTATTAAAAATAAAATAAAAAAAGATCAGCAATACAAGCAGAGCTGGGAAAGCGAATGCAGGTGGATCAAGAAGATCGAAGCTGAATGTCCCCACCAGCTCAGACTGCTCAGGCTGCACACTGACAACTCCAGCTCAAATCTTTCAGACTTCTGAAGCTAAGAAAGGTGGAAGAAACTTTCATCTCTTTCTGTGTCAGGTATTAGCTTGAGAGGGGTTGGGGGTGGGGCCTCAGCAGCCAGAAAGCAGGAAGTCATTGATTAGTCTTGCTGGAGCACAGAGTTGATTAAAGATCAGTGCTAAATATATTGAGCACCTCGTAATCTCCCTTCTCAATGCAGGCACAGTTTATGACGACTAGCCCCCAGCCAATTTATGAGGGATACACAACTATGTTTAGTGTGATTACCTTTTCAGTTATCTTTTAGGACTTGTGATTGAGTACATTACGAGACTAATATTTTATTTCTCTTACACTGAATCACAGTTTGAATCCCACCATAGCCACTGTGCTACTTTAAATACATCCTGTTTTCCTGATGCCTTGTCGGTAGAGTATGATAGGTTACTAGTCTGTCAAGCAATTTGAAAAGTGGAATTTTACTATTTGTTCAGGCAGATAACATTGAAAAATCCTACTTGAATATAAGCAGCACATAAGTTCTGTAATGCTGCTTCTGCTGTCTTTAATGCCACAGATATGTTAAATGACTGACAATACATGCCGTGGAGCTATATAATATAGTTTTTCATGTATTCTACTATTGAACTATTTAGGTTTAGAACACCATTTATATGGCTATGACAAGTTCAATATCTTGCTGCTGTCACACTAAGTTCAAATCCCGTTTTAGATTATTTGAGCTTTCTGTATCTCTTGTTGTCTCACTGCCATGCTGTTTGCTGCAAGAGAAGTCCTTGCTCTGATCCATCTTGTTGCACCAAAGTCTGTCCCCAAAAGCACTGCTTGTGGCCTGTTGCCAGATGATTTTCACCCCTGATCCTGCAACCCTATGGCCCCCTGATTACTGCATTGCTCCTGACTCACGTACAGTATAGCAGGGGCAAGTGACTTGTAACTCTAGACCTCTGCGATGTTTGTTTACTATATAAACTGAAAACTGCCATAGTAAAAAAAATAAAGCATGGTTATTTATTATTTTATACTGCCAGTTCTTCCTGAGTCAGCATGCCATCATGTCAAGGTACATTTATTACACATTGCCATGCTTCTTGCTCAGGAAACTCTGGCCATAATGTAAGTTAACATATCAAATAATAAAATATTACATACAATGTTTTTCTTATTTGGTATGGCAGCAGAAAACACAATTTCTTATTTTCTTGGCGGTCCAGACAGTGGCAGATTAACTGCTCCTGCAGTATTCGAGTCTGGAGGGCCACACCACATGAAGCCATTTGATAGCATTTACAGTACTTAACCCTGCCTGTGGTAAATATCTAAGAAAATCTGTCTTTTTTATAAGATTTGAGGAGGGTGTAGTGATGGATTTGGGCCAGTAACAGTTATTCTTTACCTCAGTTTGGAATACTGTCAGCACATCTTAATATTCCCTTGGTGAACCCACCCCCATACAGCTCCAAATGTACTCTGTGCAATATCCATACTGTAAAGTACACCAGCACAGTGAGCCACGGCAATATGTTCCTTACATGTTTACTCTTTATTCATATAGCATACAAAACGTAAAAAGTGCAGTGCTGCTATATGCCTTCAGTCGGGGCTAAACATTAAGGGTTAGTGGTAATGTTTTGTACCGTAATTGCTTCTGCTCATTGCAGCACTTGTATCATTCATAGCGTGCCTTATACCATCCTATTTAAATAAAAAAAGAGGATTTCAATGCTTGATATGCCACGATGAATACAGAATGAACATGTATGTAGCATATTCTCTGTGGTTCAGTGTGTTGGTGTTCTATACAGTATAGAAATAGCAAAGAATGCATATGGAACTGCATGGGGGGAGGATGCAAGGGTGTAGACAGGCATACTCACTGTACACATTTGTGTACAATTTTGTTGCGTGCCTGTCACAAACCATAAGCCACTCTGTTAATATTATCATTCTAATCTGTAGTATTTGGGTTAGTGTAGGCCACTGAGGAGTGTCTGATATATGTATAAATTCTTTAGAGAGTAGAGGAATCATCTAACAACAATCTGAGTTGTTTGGAATGGGGTACCATTTGGAGAGGATGTGTACATTTTTTAATGGGGTGTGTAACTGTTGGAGACTGTGTACAAAATGAAAATTTCTGTCTACACCCCTGGGAGGATGCACCATTCACTTTGCAATGCTCTGAATTTTAATTTGCAGGTGCACCACCCTAAGACAGTATATCATATATTAGTGGAGTGCATTTTTTGTGTTTAATGGCCTTCCCCAAAGCTGATGCATGATTTAATTTGATGCAGAAGTGCTTTTAGCATGCCCCTATAATAATGGTATATTTTAAAGTGGGATCATTTGTAGATATACAATTATTGAGATCTTATTACTGGAATGTGGTAGAAAGTACTAGTTTTCATTGCTATAAAACTGAGATACCATCCAAGTCACTGAGCAAGTGGAGTATTAACACAGCATCTACTGTAGTTTGCCAGAAGCAGGAAATATTACCCTCTCATGTGCAGACACTCTAATCAGCATTTAATTATTATAGTTTTTTACAGATGTGGAAAAAAAAAGACATCCAGGGACCGTTTTCTCATTTTCAGGATGCAAAAGACCTGGGAGGGTGAGGGTTACCACTAGACACCACAGCAAGGATAACATAATGAGCAACAGCCATCGGAGGGTGGGGGGTGCCACTAGACACCAGGAATACAAAAAATATGTATGAGGAGGGAAACTGAGGGTGGGGGTGCCTCTAGACACCAGGGATACATATGACAAATTTACAGGGACAGGGATACAATCAGAGGGTGGGGTACACCACTGGACATCAGGGAAAATCAAGAAACATGACAGGAACAATTACAAAAGAAATCCTTTCTCATTTCAAGAATCCTTTGCCCTATTAAATAAAAATAGATTCCTTGAATCAAACAAGGAATCATGAAAAAACTATGTCCAAAATCCTTGTTCATGCCAAGGGATCCTTTTTCATTTCAATGAAACTATCAAATGAAAGAGGATCCCTTGGAATGAAAAAGGACTTCTGACTTATTTTTTTTCCAGATTCTTTTTTTGTGCCAAGGGATCCTTTTTCATTTGATAGATTCATTCAAATGAAAAAGGTTCCCTTTGCATGAAAAAGGATTTCAGACTTTGTTTTTTCTGAAATCCTGTTTTCTGTAATGTGATCCTTTTTCATTTGCATAAAAAAGGACTCATGAAAAAGGATATTAGTGAGTCACAAAAAAAGGATTTTAAATAATAATAAAAAAAAAAAAACATGCTGGGGTCATTTTTCCAGCAAACAAGTGCAGAATCCACCGAATGGAGGGTTTTTTTTTCCAATTGTTTAACCAGGTGAGACACACTAAGCTGAAAGTTTTTTACAGGTGTAACCTGGGAGCACAGGGAAGTTAAGCGACTTGCTCAGGGTCACACAGTATATGCAAGTGGGGGCTGTGGGATTCAAAGCCAGGTTTTCAGATTTGCAGCTCAGAGCCTTAAACCACTGCGCTATACTGCCTCTGTAACCCCGTGAGCAAGATTCATGTTTTAGTGTCTCTGCAAGACATCATTTTGGAGAGTTTTGACAACTAAAAAAAAAAAAAGAAAATGATGGTGGAAAACAAAAAAGGAATCTTTTTCTCATGATAAAGGATTTGGTCCTAACAAAAAAGAATCCTTTTTCATTTGAGCAAATTCTTTTTTCATTCCAGGAAGTTATCCAAAAGACTGTACTGTGTATGCTCATAAACTGAATATTTAAAATGTAATAACTTTGGAACAAATTCATATTTTTTCACTTAACCAGTGAAAGTCATTTCTGTGGGGTAAGCCATTTCTACCCTGACAATTTCAGATAAAAATTTCAAATCATCTGGGTGCAGCGTGATGATAGAAAAAAGAACAAAAACCGTTGATTTTTTTAACATTTTGTTCACTATGTGCAGCTCGGAATCTGCAAATCTGACTGGAGTGAAACTTGGCACCTCACTAGATCTATCACGTGAGACTGCACTTGTAAACATTCCTGCAACTCTGTTAAATGGTTACAAAGTTATTAAAGTGCAAAATCTGAGATTTAACATTAAAAGCCCTGCTCATCTCTAACTATAGGGGTGCTACCACACCCCTATAATATATACTGTGTAGATAGATAGACAGACAGACAGACAGATAGATATAGATGTAAGGAAATTATTGAAAAAAAAACTTAATTAATGCATCAATTAGGGTTCCAGTGACAAAAGTTTGGAAATATGCTGTTAGTGTTTCTAACCTTAATACCCCATCTTCACCATGCAAACAGCAGCAGGCATGGGGGTGCCTTGGGGTAGTCAGCCCTAACGCTTATCACATTCCATGAATAAATAAGCTGAGATGGGTACAGTATGGGAGAATGGGGTGGGCATTAGGGCTGGCAACCCCAAGGCACATCCATCATGCCTGTTGCTGCATGCAGGGTGGGGGTGGGTTGTTAGGGTTGGAAACCCTAACAGCACATTTCCAAACTTTTGTATTTGGAACCCTAACTGATGCATTAACAAAGTTTTTGCCAAGAATTTTCTTATGTTTTGAGATAGTATAATCATAGCCATATTTGCTTGTAGGAGTGCAGGGCCCTATCTGTCTATAATTTTTGAGAGATTGTAATTGTATCCTTATTCCTCTGTGGGAGTGCAGGGCCTGCTGGGCCCCATACTCCCATCAGACCATAATCATATCCGTATTTGCAAATAAGGATGAGCTCCAGGACTAGGGATTTGCATGTGGGAATGCAGAGCCCTTTGGGCACTGCACTCCCATCCATCCATAATTCTTGAGATAGTGTAGTGGTATCCTTATTTGCCTGTGAGGAGTGCCCATCCTGTAGTGTGCCATGCCAAAAAACACCTCACAATGCAATGTTATCCTATAGAAACACAGCAAAATGTGAAACCTATGTAACTAGACACCAAATTAATATATTTTCATGAAACGAGTAAAAGGCACATGAATAGCACAAGGCTTTTGTACCTGAAAATTTCAGAGCAAAATTGAAAACTGTTTCTTCACAGTATAGTGACAAAGAAACCACTGTCTAAACCTCACATTACAATGTTATCCTATGAGAAATAAACCAAAACTTAAAGCTGCAGAACTCCACAGCAAAGTAATACATTTTCACCAAACCAGCAAAAGGCAGATCTGTGAGGCAAGCATTTTGTACCCTGCAAATTTCACACCAAAATCACCAACAGTTTGTGATTTGTGCAGTGACAAAGAAACAGCTGTTTTAAAAGTTCCTTTTTAACAAATTGTGAAAAAGAATCCTTTTCTGCAGTTGTTTTTTGCAAATTGTGGAAAAAGAAAATCCTTATTTGCAAACTGCGACAAAGGATCTTATTTTGCAATCCCTTTTTCCTGATTTGCAATAAAAGAAAATCCTTTTTCACAAATTGTGAAAAAGGATACTGTTTCATGTCATTGTTTTCCTATGATCTGTGAAAAAGGCTTTCCACATGTGAAAAAAACACATTTCAGAGTAATATATTAAAAAAAAACTCCAGAATTGGATTTCACGGGTCTCTATTACATAAAGACAACTGTTGTTGTCTATGAAACTCATGCATTTTTCAAGTTATTGGACTTTGTTACCACCACTAACTGAAAACAAGATGGTAGCAGTATGAAAAAAGATTCTGCATTTGCCGCAACGGATTTTGCATTTGTGAAAAAGGATTCCGCATTTGTGACACTGAATCCTTTTTCAAGGTGAACATCTAACTTTTCCCATAGGAAATAATGGGAAACTTTGATATTTAATAACTTTTGAACGGATTAATATTTTTTCACCAAACCTTCAAAAGACACCACTGTGCCAAAAGACCTATATATCCTATAATTTTCAGAGTTCCACACCATTTTTACACAGTGGCGTGACAAAGAATTTTACAAAAAAATATCATTTACATGTTTTTTTGACACTCTGTATCTCTGCACCCACACCTCCAACTGGAACAAATCTTGTCACATCAAGAGATCTTTGGTATCCGATGGTGCATGCAAAATTACATGGGAATTGCTTGAACGGTTGTGAAGTTATTAAAGTGCAACATTTTGAGTTTAACATAGAAGTGAAGTTTTAACCCTAACTATAGGGCATGACCGCACCCTTATAATATATATATATATGTGTAGATAGATAGATAGATAGATATGCAATGGATCTACTGGAAATAGCCCTGACATTTCCCCCGAGTGCAGTTTGACCTTATGACCTCACAAGTTGGGGAGTCATGAGTAAGATCACAAGGTCAAACTGCACAAGGGGAAATATCAGGGATATTTTTAGTAGACTCATTGCATATTTAATTTATGTAATGCTATTTTTTGGGTGTTTTTTCATTTTTTAAAACATATATTTTTAATTATTTTCCCCCACTGTTTCATTGCGGTGTAGTAGTAGGTACATAGGGACGCAAGCTTGGTAGCTAGGGTTCCTACCTGCTGTCCTTTCTAGTGTGGCATTTTATTGGCCAGTGGTTTTGTGTGGGTGGGCTGAATAGTTTTGTTAAGATGGCTGTGGCAACGTACGATTAGCGAGGGAGTGAGGTTTCAGTGTGGAGGTTGCTGGCAAGGTTTCAGTGGAGAAGTTTTACTTTTCTTTCATTTTTATTTAAAATTTATAATATCTGGTTGATTCTACTTTCCATTGTCATGGGATGCTACAGAGAGTACAAGAGGTTGCCGGCCAGTGGAAGAACTGTTCAGATGAAGAGGACATTGCCAACTGGCCGGCAGAAGCACTGTGCACTGTGAGAGGTATGAAGTTGCACTTGTGGGTGGGAAGGCAGAGAGGTATTGGATTTAGTAATTTGGGTTTGGGGCAGGGTGTTACCATTACAGAAGCACATTTTGTGAGAGTTAAAAAAAGAACCTCTCAGTGTGAATGCCGTTTTCACAGTGATGAGGTTCACAGTTGGGACCAATCTGTGGGTGCCCTTGGAGCTGTGTGTTGGAGTGGGCTGACTGCAGTTTGTGGCTCTGCTGTGGTTAACTGCAGATAGTGCTTCTGGAAGCCCTACTGTGCGAATAAACATGATATCCTCACTGTAGGTCAGACCACACTGGAAATATCAAACATATTTGCTAGGATTTATCCTCAGATATATAGATATAGATATATAAATAGATATACACACACATATACCTACATACATGGATGTTACATACACGTACTGTATGAACAGACCCACATTATATGTTCATTTTAAAAGCAGTGTTCATATTGTTATGCATTTTTCTATAACAAAGCAGCTGTTCTAAACTAATCTATGCCATAATATTTTTACACATGTTATAAAGCAGCTATCCCCTAAAACAGTAACCTGACTGGTCTGTAGCCTTTGGCTACTACATTTTGTGTGAGTGGTTTGTCAATGCTTGAAATAAGAGCTGATCCAATTTATTACACCTCCATGGCCTTGTCAGCACCCTGTAGCCAATGTCCACTAAGACTACTACTCAGCAGCTATCTTTCAAGAGCTTGTTTGTACTGTCATCTCGCCTTACCGATCATCTGGAATTGTATACCATTTGGTGCCTGGGCTTTACAGAGGGGACTGCAACCATGTGATTGCTGGAAGGCAAAGGGGAACCAGCAACTACTTGGGTGCTGCTAAGTAGCATATACCAAGCAATAAGTCACTTTGGTGGTGCTAGTAGTCATAGTAAGCACTACATGGTCATGCTCCTGTGGTTAGAGATGTTATTTTATCACCTTGTAGCTAGAAAAGAAGTTTTCATGCTGCTCTGCAGTTAGAGCATGTGTGATTTTGTTGCCTCTTCATTATAAAAGATACTATCTGCTAATTTTGCATTTTTTTATATTTTATAAATTTCCAGTGAGCTAACCTTTAGCTGAACTCTAGCTGAATCTGTAAACTGCTTGCTTTTATGCTTTTATGACTGAAATTCAGAGTGCTTCAGCCTTGTCAATTTTCAAGATACTCTTTAAACTGAATTTGCCTGAAGTGCATTGGCCTGGCTGGTTTCTAGACAGACTCTGGTCTTTGGGAAAGACTTCCTTAGTATCAGGTATCCCTCATTTGCATCATTGCAGTGGTATATTTTGTGCATACATGTTATCAGCATAGAGCCACATATTAGGGGCTGCTGAATATGGCCCCCTCCCCATTCGACTGGATTCACGCCAGTTGGCACATCAATAACATGCTTAACAACACACTAAACATTTGAAAATGGGGGTTTTTGGCTGCAGTCCTCCAGATCTTACAAAATGTCAAAGCAGTCACAGAGCAAGCATTTGCTGAAATCAGTACAAAACTTGTTGCTGTCACTGCAACACTTTACGCACTGAGAGGACAGGTGGAGGTTAACACCATGAGAGTTATTGAAATCAAAACTGAAATAGAAGGTACTAAAAATTCTGTGGAAATCTATATATGGCTCTCACATTGGTTGTTAACGACAGTGTGCTGTGTCACAGAAAGCTGGAATGGGTAGATAATTCTCAAAGTGACAGGAACAGCTACATCTTGTGCCTTTCAAGTCATTTTTAGTGTGGTGGCCTGGGCATGGCTGTGCAGGCATTAATGGAAGGATTGTCCAGAGGAAGACTGTAGTCTATAAAAACTTTTTAAGATCCCTGACAGAGCTTGCCAGACTGGTTGACTACTATTAATGTTGCTAACTATGTACCCAAAGTGGGAAAAGCTATCATTATTACTTTTACAGTGCATGGTTACTATGTTTTGCTAGGGGTTTCAAAAAGTTGGTCTTACAACTAAACTGTTAAGAATGACATTTTGTACCCAAATCTGTCAATCAATTCAGCAAAGACATAAAGATCAAGATTTTCCCCATAAATATGTGAAACAATTTTCATTATGTTACGGATGTACACAGCTGCTGTCTGAAACCACAGATGAAAATATTTTTAGTTCAGTTGCCTTTCACCACAAATTTCTCCCATCACAAAAACAGTTATCTTTATATATTCCTGATTCTGTCTGCAGTGATGAGTAAAAACATAAATTTATCACTGAATAAAACATTTTTACAAAACAAGGTAACCCTTATATTATACAAAATGAATAACCCCAAAATGTTAAAAATTTAAAAAATGACTGATTCTTAACATGTTGTGGGGGACTGTAACATCAGGAGAAACATAGAGACATAGACTCTGTCAGCTGAAAAGGACAGCTTGCCTTCCCCATCTACCCTAGTGTTCGCTGCCTATTCTACTTCCTCAGACACTGTCTGGTCTCTGGCGACCCCTCCCCCCCGCCTCTGTTCTGATATGCCCCTATGTTTATCCCATACATGCTTGAAGCCCTCCAGTGATCTAGCCTCCTTCACTTCAGCTAGCAGTTGGTTCCATGCATCCACCAACATTTCAGTGAAGAAATATTTCCTCACATCCATCCTGAACTCCCCCTCACAGCTTCATTGCCTACTCCCTAGTCCTGGAGCTCATTCTTATTTGGAAAAGGCTCCCCTCCTGCACTATGTCCTCTCCTCCAGGGTATACATGTTGAGATCTCTCAGTCTCTCCTTTATAGAGCTTCCCTTGCAACCGCTGCACCATTTTGGTTTCCCTGCTTTGGACTGCTTCCACCCTGTCTATGGCCTTTCTGAGGTGCAGTCTCCACAACTAGACACAGTATTCCAGGTGGGGGTGTACCAGAAAGCAATACAGCAACAGTACCACCTTCATCTTCCTACTAATGCTGGCTGGCAGTATAGCCTAGAGGTTACAGTAATGAACTGTGAGCGAGCTTGGTACATCCAGCAGAACATACCTGGGTTTGATTCTCACAACCTCCACTTGCATACTGTGTAACTTTGAGCAGGTCACTTAACTGCTGATTGCTCCCAGGTCACCCCTGAAAACAGGCACTTGTGCCTAGTGGGTCTTACTCAGTTACCAAAGACTAAAATAAAAAAAAAATAAATTAATGAGGCCTCTCCCTATGCACCCCAGCTTTCAACAAGCCTTTCTTATGGCCTTGTCACACTTATCTGCCACTTTAGGGTCCTCTGATATAATAACCCCAAGGTCTAGTGACTGCCAATACCTCCCCTTCCCCTATCCCATACTCAGCACTAGGGTTCCAATTCCTTAGGTGCATGATTTAGCACTTTTTGGCCTTGAACCCAAACTGTCATGTATTTGACCACTTTTCAAGTATCCCTATATCCTTGTACATTTTCTCCACCTCCTCCTATGTGTTCATCCTATTAAAGATTTTGGTGTCATCTACAAAAAGGCATATAGTACCTTCCCCTCCAGTCCTTCTGTTTTGTCCCCAACAAAGACTTGGAAGAGGACTGGTCCCTGTACTGACCTTGGTTGTACCCCACTGGTTGCTCTTCTGTCCTTAAAGTGTGTGTCATTAATCACCTCCCTCTGTCTTCTATCCGTTAACCAGTTTCAAACCCAATCTACTAATTTGAATGCCACCCCTAACTGGTCTACTTCCTACTCAGCCTTCTGTGCAGCACAGTGCTGAAGGCCTTGCTGAAATCTAGGTAGGCTACATCCACTGCCCTTCTCTGTTTTATTTCCTTGATCACCCAGTCAAAGACATTTATCAGATTTATTAGGCATGACCTTCCTCCTTTGAATCCATGCTGCCTGTGTCCTGCAGTCCATTTGATTCTAGATGCTCAACCAAATGAAAACAAGACTCAGGTGTGCACTGGCAGTAATAACCTTGGTGCTTTGGAAGGGGGCTGCCATCTCCCAAAAACATTTGTCAAGCAGAACAGGAAACTCCAAGCACTCCAACAAAACACTGTGTTAACAATAGCTAATGGTATTGGTATGAATAGTCAAGAGTTTTATTAATGCCAAAATAGATAGACCAACAGGCAAACTCCTGTCACTTTCAATCAAGCCCCCCCCTCCCTTTTTGAATAATGAAGAGTTTTATTAATGCCAAAATACATAGACCAACAAGTAAACTCCTGTCACTCTCGATCAACCCCCAGTGCTTCGACCATAGTATTTGTCAGGGGGCTGAGTTTGATCAGGGGCCCCCCCACCACCACCATTTATATCACCTGTCCATATACATCCAGTTCCAGTTGGCTGGGGTACAAATTAATTAGCAAGTAAATACATTTAAAGAGATAGCTAGTGGCAGCTGTGGTGGGAGTCTAGCAAGAGACCATAAATAAATACATACATACAAAGGATAGAATGCATAAATATAAAAATATAGAAAATACAAAAACTATGTGCTATGTTAATACAGTAATAATAACTGTCATTGATATTTCACTTAGAAAATCAAGGAGGAAGATCTCACAGTGCTAGAACAGTGACCCAGAGAAGCAAAAATGCTTTTCAAATCACCAGTTTCAGATCCTAGTGGTGCACAAATCAAGATAGAATGGCAGAGGAAGACAGTTTTTTTCTAGCAGTGTCTGTTCCTGTTCCTGCAATCTCCCCACCAAATATCAAAATAGTGGTAAAATACTCTGGGGAATTAGTTGATATTCAGTCCAAGAGCTATTGTAAGGGAGAAGCTGAGTGAAGAAGAAAAAAGAAGAATTAAATAGTTACAAGTGGAAAAAGATCAGTTATATTAGTATTAAACACAGATCATTACCTTCATTCAACATTTTTGTCAAATATAAGATTTTAATGTTGTCCAAACTCCCCATGAAAAATGTATATCTATACAATTTTTTGCAGGGCAAAAACAAAAGAGAAAGGGGGTGGGAGTAAATGGGGAAAGAGATGGAAGAGAGTGAGGGGGGAAAAACAACATGCATCCAGAATATACAAGATATAGAAACAAAATATGCAGATTTATTCTAATAACAGCTTTCATATGTATAGGAACGGCTTCAAGTCCCACTCTGAATTCAGTGCTTTAGTTGTGCATAATAATAATTTCTGTCTTTCCCCCCACCCCCACGTTCACATCTCTTAATAACTTCAATCCCTACCCATCTTAAACAATCTGGGTCATTGTTCTGATGTTCATGGAAATGTTAACCCACTGGTTATGTCATTTGTCCTGATCTGATAGATCTCTCATGTTCCTGGATATGTGTGCATACTGTCCTGACTCTACAACCCACATAAATTAAAGGGCAGTTGCACCACAAGGCTTTTACAACAAAAGTACTATTACAAGAAATGAAATTCCTAATCTCAATGTTTTTGCCATATCCTTGTATTTGCAAATTCTTTCCTTGATTACGCAGCCTGCAGAAGTTAACGTGTCCACACTGGTACCTTCCAAATGAAGGTGGTTGAAGCCAATGTCTGTATTCAGTGTGGTCTGAGGTGCCCTTAAATTGCATGTAGATTGATTTGTCTCTAAGGTTAGGTGCTCAGGAGTATGCTACTCTTGGTAAAGGGGTGAGTTTGTCTGCCAGTGTGGGGTTACTGAGTAGTATAGGCCAATATTTTGGACCAAACCACCAATTTTTGCTGAAAGAGAGCTATACTTAGTAATAAAGCATGCAGTGTTTACCATTAGTCTCCCTCAGTTTTGGTTTTAATAAAGTTTTACAATCTTCAGTGCTAGCCCTATCCATTGCTTCTTGAAGAATCTGCCTACCACAATATCTGGCTAAGTTCTCTCCAGAAGTTCTCCTGCTTGTTCTATGAAATCAGTTTCACTAGAACGGTTTCTCTAAATACAGAGATATTGTCCATGTGGTATCGATTTTATAAGAACACATGGATGCACACTATCTGTTCTAAGTAGGCTGTTGGTACTGTAGCTGTTTTTTCCTTTTTGTTTTGTTTTGCAAAATCCTTTAATAGTAACCTTACCATTCTCTGTCATCAATGGTATGTCAAGAAAATGACGCTTATTAGTCTCTACAGTACTTGTAAATTGCAGATTCAAGTTGTTCTGATTAATCCATAATAAAAATTTGGCAGCCTATTCCTGTGTTCCCTTCCTAATACAGACTATATCATCAATAAAATGAAACTGCTTGATTATGTGGTTTGAAAAGGGATTTTCCTCAGAGTTCAGTACTGTTTTCATTTTCAGTGCCCCAGGAAGAGATTGGCGAACAAGGGCACCATTGCTGCACCTACTGCTGTTCCACATAATTGAAGGAAAAAATTCCCATTAAATTCAAAATAATTATTGCTAAGAATAAATACAAGACCCTCTAAAATGAATTGTACAGGGAAATAATTTTTACAGAGGTTGGTCTCTAAGAAGTACACACAGGATTCAATACCAGCCCTACGGTCAATGCAAGTGTACAACAAAACCACATCATGCTCCCATTGAAATTCATCCAATTTATTCAACAGATTAATTGTGTCACAGTTACATGATTCCAGTTTCACTACAGAATCTTTTAAAACTCCATCTAGAAATATATATAAGTTGTTAGTCAAGGAACCAATTCTTGACACAATGGGACATCCAGAAGGGTGGGTTAGTTAGTTAGTTAGTTAGTTAGTTAGTTAGTTAGTTAGTTAGTTAGTTAGTTAGTTAAATATTTTACCAGGATGGCATACTGAGCAAAGTACTGCTCAATTCCAGATACTTCCTGGGGGTATGGGCAATGGAGAAATACATCAATACAGTAATACAGAAGGCAAATCACGTGGCTAATTAGAACATGGATATTATAGTACAGCAGTAGATAATTATTACATAGACTACATGGAAGAAAAGGACACTTCAGCAGTTGATTAAGGAATGGCCTACAGTTACAATGGGAGGTAGGTGTGCTGGGAGCAAAAAATATTTTTAAGTGTGCTACTACACAAATATTATTACCACAAGGATCAACTAGGCTATTGCGCATAGGGAGGCAATTAGATACATGTGCAGGCAGAGGAGAAATGTGCTAAGAGGAGAGAGTTAAGGTGCAGAGTGGGAGAGATGAGGCAAACCTTTGTGTGGAGGGAGTTCCACAGCTTAGGCATGCGATAGGTAAAGGCTGCCTGGCCTGCCATGATGGACATGTGTGGGACAGACAAGAGGAAGGAATCGAAGTGTCTGAGTGGGTACTTGGGGGGGAGCAGCTGTTAGGACTGAGGTGAGGTAGTGGGGGCAGGGACTGGATCCAGAACTTAGCTATTAACCTAGCACTGTGGGCTTGTCTACGGTCATGAAGCAAGGGGAGGCCTAGGGTCCGATAGAAGATGCAGTGATGGGAGGACAATCTGGAGCAAAATGACAGAATGAGTGGAAGAGGGGGTCCAGCCTGGCTAGGGAGGACTTGGGTGTTGCACTGTAGACTACATCACTGTAGTCAAAAATAGAGAGAATCATTTTCTGGACAATTGCATGATGAGTCAGCAGCAGGATGCATCCACGGTTGTGGTATAGGGCACCCAATTTGGGGTGGTCATGCTATTATGAATCTTAGGTAAGACATAAAATGTGGGAATGTATGAGTTTTCCACCTAAAGATATTTAAATTCTTCATCAGTTATGAATCCAGGGGCCCGATATTCAAATATGGGCAAAGCTGAGGGCAAAATGTTGCACTGCTCCCTGCAATTGCCCAGGTGTCCAAAACTGCTATATTCAGTGGAGTAGCACAACAGTGCTACTCCACTGAATATAGGGACAGTAAGACCCAGTGCTAAGCCACCTAGTGCCAAGCAGACACAGACCCCACAATAGGGCGGCACAATGGCTTGTGCCTGGGCAAAACTCCCCATATTCAAAGGAACCTATGCAAATGAGCCCATTGGGCATGCAAGGTGCTAAGGGGCCATTTGCATGGCCATTATGGGCCCATTTTCATAGGGAGTGAGGCTGTACTGTGCAGCACCACCCCAATTGTTCACTTCTTTAGAGCTATCCCGGGTGCTAGTGGTGCCCCCCCCCCCCGACAATTGCCATTCTGTGAATAAATAACATATATCTCACTGGTAGTCTAGCAGTCCCTCCCCCCTCGCCAGCTGCCATTCAGTTAAAAAATACAATATATCTCCCTGGTAGTCTAGTGGTCCCTCCCCTTGCCAATCTCTGTCCCACTCAGAAAAAATATATATCTCCCTGGTAGTCTAGTCACCTCCCCTCACCGGTTGCTGTTCTGTTAATAAATACAGTATATCTCCTTGGTGATCTAGTGGTCCCTCCCCCCTCGCTGAACATTGTTCTGTTAATAAATACAGTATATCTCCCTGGCAGTCTAGTGATCCATACCCCTTGCCGATCACTGTTCTGTAAATAAATACAGTATATCTCCCTGGTAGTGTAGTGATCCCTCCCCCTCACTGATCACCATCCCTTTTAGAAATACAATACATCTCTATGGTAGTCTAGTGGTCCATCCGTACTCGCTGATTGCTGTTCCATTAATAAATACAGTATACTGTATCTCCCTGGTAGTCTAGTGATACCTCCCTTCTCCCCAATCTCTGTTCCATTAATAAAGTATATCTCCCTGGTAGTGTAGTGGTCCCTCCCTCCATGCCAATCACCATCCCATTCAGAAATAAAATATATAGAAACATAGAAATTGTCAGCAGATAAGGACCACTAGGCCCATCCAGTCTCACATAGGCCTTATACTTTGTATGTGACCACTGACCCTAGTATCTCCTTGGTAGTCTAGTGGTCCCTCCCCTCTCGCTGATCGCTGTTCCATTCAGAAATATTTATTCCTGGAGGCTGTTGGTCCCTCCCACTGCCTGATCATCCACCCAGTACCTATAACAAGTATTCCCTGGTGTCCAGTGTAACTCCCCCATCCCTGATCCCCTGTTTAGATAACCTAACCCATTTCCTGATGGTCTAGTGGAGGCCCCATCACCCGTCCTCGCAAATAGTGATCCACCACCCCACTTCCCCGTCAAAACAGCCTTGCTCAACACACATACTCTGAATACTGGAAGGCGTCAATATTCAGGTCCTCACCCCTTCATTTACATTGCATCCCTCTCTGTCCTTTGCCTTGGTGCAAACCAAGTTTGACCACAATAACCAGGCTTTTCAATGTTGCGCCTCTGTGCAAAGCACAGTTTTCGAGCACAAACTCGGTTTTGTGCCCAGGGAAAGTTTTGAATATCAGGCCCCAGGTGTTTTACTCCATTCCAAAAATACCTACAATTCTTTTTAAAAATTGTCAGTTGGATTGAATGAGAGCAGTCTGTAGAAAGGTAACTGGTTAAAAGAGTGAATCCTGAATTGCACGGTTGTAAAGCGCGCGGTCAGAATAGCGAACTGCAATACAGCGATAGGGATAAATTGCCACAGGTTAGGTTAGCACTATCCATGTGGCTGTATTGCAGTCACCATGGTGGGGGGGAGGAGAAATGGATAAAGCCTGTGCTGGGAAAGGTTCCTCCGAGCAGCTGCCATGGCGCAGAGGGTAGTGCCACAGGCAGCAGAGGGTGGAAGAACATTGGTGGACTGGAGTTGGATTCCCTGTTCCAGGAGGGATGTTTTGTATTTATGACATCCTGGGACATGTGTTGATTTTTTTGTTTCCCCCCCCGACCTGTAGGGGTACTGTGGCCACCCCTCACCCCTGGTTGACTGGTGCCATTGCCCTTCACAATGCCCCAAGGTTTCACCCTTCCCCAGTTGTCTCCTCCTGAAGTGACTACAAAGATGGGAGGTTCGGGGCAAAGTCCCCATTACTGGGGGTGCAGGGGGTAGAGCCCCCTGCAAAATCAGAAATCTGTGTGTTTTTTTCTGTATTAGCGGTCCATGTCTTCGAGGGGCCACTACCGTTGCCACTGTTCTTGCAGGTGCTGTTGTGGAGAGTGACATTTTTACTTTGTTCTTGTGGATTGCGCTGTTTTGGCATGCGCGATCCTAACCTAGTGCCTGTAGAAATGCTGATAGAGTCAAGCAAGCAAAATACTCACCAGTCCAGTTACTGCATTAAAATTTTAATGGAGTCCATGCAGGTTTCGCAAAGTATTCTCCACTTTTATTGCAGGTAATTTAACAGCCTGTGTGGAACACAGCCATGTTAAAATGCTGGGCAGAAGGAAGATCCAGAATACACTCTCTAATAAATTTAATTAAGTAGCACAATATTGCCACCCTTGTCTGCCATTTTTATCACAAAACCCTTCAAATTCGCGAGTTCTGTTAACCCTTTACAATTTTTGTCAGTGATATTCTGACAAAGGGGGGTGCTGTGTCCAAAGTTTTCTGAGTTTTATTGAGTACTATATTTTCAAATGCTTTGATTGTTGGATTCAGTGTTTGAGAACAGAACAGTGATTTAGGTTTAAATAAGGTAGATCTAATTTTGGTAATACACTGACCTGAGACCTCAGATATTACATTGTTATCACATGTTAGAATTATTAGTGCCCTCAGTCATTAACGGTTCTAAAATGTGCATATTGACAGAATCCTGCTCAGTCCTACTTGTGGATTGAATACTTACATCTGGGGTAATCATCATGCTGTTTTCATCAAAATTTATGATTAAATTAAATAATGTCCTGATCACAGTTCAAGTCCTCAGTGTGGTCATGACTCAAGGCTCTTGTTTCTCTCCCCATTGTTGCCTTTTGATTAATTCCAGCAAAGTGGTTCTGTAGCCTAAATCATCTGAATAATTTAAACAGGTCAACTTGAATATCACATTTACCTGGCTGTTTGTGGTGCAAAATTCAGTCCCTTTGATAACAATGAATGCTGTGCCTCAGTTAACATGTGATAAGAGAGGCTGATAAATTCCGTGGCTTTTTTTGCTGAAGTAATTCTCAAGTTTCTTTCTTTTCCTTCCTCACCTTTCCCTCTGTGTTTTTCTTTTTTATCGATCAAGAGTGACAGGAGTTTACCTGTTGGTCTGTGTATTTTGACATTAATAAAACTCTTGACTATTCATGTCATTGCATGGAGACATAGAAACATAGAATTTGACAGCATATAAGGACCAGCTGGCCCACCCAGTCTGCCCGTTTCCTTACCTACTGAATAAACTCCAGATCCTACTTGATCTGCAGCCTACCTCCTCCTTACCACCCCAAGTGTTGCCTTCTGCCTGTCCCATGCATTCTTGAATTTGCCTACCATTGTTGCCCCCACAACCTCCTCAGAGAGGCTGTTCCATGCATCCACTACCTTTTCTGTGACAAAATACTTCCTCACGTTGCTCCTGAGTCTTCTCCCATCCAGTCTTATATTGTGACCCCTTGTTCTTGCACATCTTTTCTGAAAGATGCTGCCCTCTTGAACTCTATTGATCCCCTTGAGGTATTTGAATGTCTCTATCATATCCTTCTCTCTCCCCCTCCTTTCCTCCAGTGTATACATATTGAGTTCCCTCAGTCTCTCCTTGTATGGTTTCTGGTGTAGCCTATGCACAATTTTCTTTGCCCTTCTCTGGACTGCCTCCACCCTGTCAATGTCCTTTCGTAGATGAGGTCTCCAGAACTGCATGCAGTACTCCAGATGAGGCTTTACCAACTGCCTGTACAGCAGCATCACCACCTCCTGTCTTCTATTGACGATACCTCTCCCTATGCACCCCAGCAGCCCCCCCACTAGATCATCTGTTATGACTACCCCAGGTCCCTTTCCAGTTTGGTTGTTTTTAGTACCTCCCCCCATCGTGTATTCATCCCCATGGGTTTTTGTTCCCCAAATGCGTGTTTCTGCACTTCTTGGCATTGAATCTGAGCTGCCACACTCTTGACCACTCCTCCAATTTGGCTAAGTCTCTCCTCATCTTCTCCACCCCCCTGGAGTGTCAACCCTTTTGCAGATCTTGGTGTCATCTGCAAGAGGCATACCTTTCCTTTGAGTCCCTCTACAGTGTTGCTAATAAAGACATTAAAGGGACTGGCCCCAGTACTTAACTCTGTAGCACCCCCTGGTTACTCCCCATTCTTCAGACTGAACTCCGTTTACCACCACCCTCTATGTCCTTTTGCTAAGCTAATTTCTGTACCAGTTTACCACCTTGTGACCCACTCCCAGACTACCCAACTTGTTTACTATCTTCTTGTGCAGGACTGTGTCAAATGCCTTGCTAAAATCTATGTAGGCCATGTCCACTGCCCCTCCCTGATCTACTACCCTTATCACCCAGTCAAACAAAACCATCAGATTTATTTGTCGAGACCTTCCTGTTGTAAATCCATGTTGCCTTGGGTCCAGTGCTCCACTGGCTTCTAGGTATCCCACAATCCTTTCCTTTAACAGCAATTCTATTGCCTTTCCCACCACTGAGGTTAAACTGACCGGTCTATAGTTTTCCACCTCTATCTTGATTTCACTTTTGTGAAGGGGTATCATGTTCACCCTCCTCCAGTCCTCTGGTACTACTCCCTCATGCAACAATTTGTTGAATTGGGCTGTCAGTGGTGTCAGTAGCACCTCTCTGAATTCTTTTAGTATTCTGGGATGTATCCCATTCGACCCCATTCCCTTGTCCACCTTCAGATTCAAGAGTTCCTTTTGGACTCTCTCTTCTGTGAATAGTCTGGTGTCCATCTCTCTTCCCTGAGTGGGTCTGCTGGATAAATCTGGTCCCTCTCCTTCCCCTTCTTTCATGAATACTGAGTAAAAGTGTTTATTCATTATCTCAGTTTCTTCCAGGTCCCTTTCTGCCCACTCCCCCCTTTACTACAGGAGGTAGCGGACTTTGTCATTGATCAGGTGCTGGAGTCCCCCAGGTGTTTAATCCTGGGGGACTTTAATGCCTGGGTCGATGACAAATCCTCGTGTTTCAGTTATGACCTCCTCAAGCTGATGCAATTGCTGGGCATGTCACAAGCTGTTGCTGTTGCTACCCATCAACATGGCCACACACTCGCTCTGGTGTTCCAGCTGGGTCTTGAGATTGACAACCTCAAGACTGATCAGGTCATTTGATCTGACCACTGCACCTTGGAGTTCAGCTTTGAGGTCCCCCAAAAGTCCTTCCACTGTGGAGATGGTTAGCTATTGCCCCTTAAAAGGTGTTGACCCAGAGGGGCTAGTGGCATTAACTGACCTATCTATGGTTGATGCAGCATGTGTGATTGGCACTAGAGAGGCAGTGGTCACCTATAATAGGGTGGTTACTGAAGCTGAAGATGCCATTGCACCAGTCTGTATACAACCCAGATCTTCTCACTTGAGATTCCCTTGGTTTGATGGGGATCTCAAGGCAATGAAGATCAGGGGTTGGAAGTTGGAGCATTGCTGGCAGAAGACCTGGCTGGAGGCTGACAGGCTGGCCCTGCGTTCTCACTATGTTGAGTACCAGGGGACAATTTTCCATAAGAAGACAGCATTTCTGTTCAGGGAAATTGCTGCGGGAAGAAACAGACCATCTCAGCTGTTTTGAACCATGGACAAGCTTTTACATCCTGCCTGTCACCTGCCAAAAAAAGCATTTTCAACCACTTTATGTGAAGAGTTTGCTCTGTTTTTCTCTGACAGAGTGTCGGACATCCTGTCGGGGATTCAACCAGGGAGGCCTGTGCCTTGCAGTGCTCAAGTTGGGAGTTTCAGATGTACTCAGTCTGCCTGGGAGGAGTTTAGGCCTGTGGAGATGTCTAAAGTGATTAAGGTGATCTTAGAGCTGAAGCACACCTCTTGTGGACTGGACCCGGCACTGACACGTTTCTTAATGGGATGTGCTGATGCCTTTGGCCCAGTATTCTCCAGGATTTCCAGGTGCTTGATGGTGGAGGGGGTCTTCCTAGTTGCTTTGAAAGAAGCACTGGTGAAGACCCGCCTAAACAAATCATCCCTCGACCCAGACGTCCTGGAGAATTACCATCCGATCTCCAACCTGATGTTTTTGAGCAAAGTTGTTGAGAAATTGGTGACACATTAACTTGAGGATCACCTGATGTCCTCGGATATCTATGAGCCATTCCAGTTGGGTTTTCGGGCCACACACAGCACTGAAACTGCTCTAATGAGAGTGCATATTGATCTGCTTAGGGCTAGAGATAGAGGAGACTGGTCAGTTCTTGTGCTCCTCGATCTCTCCTCAGCTTTTGACACTGTGGATCACATCATGCTTCTTGATCAACTCTGAGTTTTTTGGACTCACCGGCACCGTCATTAAATGGTTTGAGTCCTATCTCTCGGATAGAGTGCAGCAGGTGGTGATGGGGAACTTCTCCTCCTCCCCAATGCCTCTGTCTTGTGGAGTACCTCAGGGTTTGATCTTGTTGCCAATGTTGTTCACAGTGTACATGCTGCCCCAGGGCAAGATCATTCGACAATACAGTGTGGAGTTTCACTGCTATGCAGATGATACCCAACTGTATTTGTCTTTTGCACCCAGCACATCAGGAGCGGTTGATGTGCTTAACATCTGTCTGGCTAAAATCAATGACTGGATGGCTTCCAGCCAGCTGAGACTCAACCTGGCTAAGACTGAGGTGCTGGTGATTGAGCCTGGTCATGGGCATGATAGGTTGCCACCAGGGGCTGACTGTGGACTTGTTCTGGGGTCTACTCCATTGGTGGTTTCTCTGAGGGACTGAAATCTGGGTGTGATCCTTGATTGTAGATTGACCTTTGACAATCAGGTGTCAGCTGTAGTCAGCATTGGTTTTTACCACTTGTGGAACATTACCTGGATTAACCCCTCACTCTGCCCAAGGACATGCCAACACTAGTACATGCCTTTGTGACTTCCAGGCTCGACTATTGCAATGCTCTGTACTTCAAGGTCATGGCAGGGACCCTCCAAAGGCTTCAGTTAGTGAAGAATACAGCAGACTGGTTACTGACAGGCCTTTCAAGATCCAGTCATGTGACCCCAGTTCTGCATGCTCTGCACTGGCTGGAGGATCCTTTTCAAGGTGGGTCTTCTCACCTTTAAGGCCTTATATGGGCTGGGTCCTGGTTATCTGTCTGAGCTCCTGACACCAATGTCCTCGGCTCATGCCCTCCGCTCCTCCTCGAGGGGTCTCCTGGACGTTCCCAGGGTTCAGCTCAAGACCTCAGGATATTGTGTTTTTAGTGCCTCTGGACCAACCCTGTGGAACTCACTTCCACCTGCAGTCCAGGAGGCTCCCTCGATTGAGGTGTTTAAGGGAAGGCTAAAGGCCCACCTCTTCAGCCTGGTATTTGACTGCTGATACCATCTTTAGCTTTGGCCATTCCCTTGATGATTGACGTCTGGAAACCTCTATTTTGCTCTATTTTAATAACTGGATATGTGGGGACAGCCCCACATATCCACATGTTACTCGGTGAACCGCTGGAATATGTGGAATCCTTCAAATACATGGGGTTGTGGGTAGACCCTAAACTTACCTTTAAAGTCCACATTGATGAAATCTTCAAAAAGCTTAGACAGAGGCTTGGGATTTTCTTCAGAATCAGGCACCTGCTAGTGACTGAGGGGAAATTAAGGCTGGTACAAGCAACATTCCTACCCATCCTCGACTATGCAGACTTTCTGTATGGCCGAAGCTCAAACACGGCCCTCACCAAACTTGATACCCTGTATCATTGGGCACTTAGGGTTATCACTGGTGCTCCCTACTCAACACATCACTGTTCCCTATACAAGACCATAGGATGGGGCTCCCATAGCCTCAGGCAACATAAGAACGCTGTGATCTGGACCTACAGGGCCGTCTCTAACAAGCTGCCTCAATACATCAAGGATTGTCTGCCCATCTGCAACCACGGCAGCTACTCGCTAAGAAATCAGTCCCAGATCTCCCTCTTCATCCCCAAAGTCCGGACATGTCTTGGCAGTGTAGCAATATGTCATGCCCTTCCTGTCCTCTGGAATGCTGCTCCAAAAACACTACAACTCAGCGTACTTTTGCCACTGACTGCTTTTAAAAACCTGGTGCATTGATCCTTCCTGGAGACCTGCAACTGTTTTAGTCCTTGACACCTCCTAAATCAGGTTATGTTTTATTATATTCGTTGCCTGTCCCCATGGCCTTTTTTACTCCTCAGAGTTGCCAAGATTGCTGATAATAAACATGCCCCTTGTAGGTACCCCACCTCTCCATCACCATATCCTGTGCATTACTTCCCTCTCCAACCTCCGCCTACCTTCCCTAGCTTGTGCGCCTTGTGCTGTCACTGTCCTCCACTACTGTCCATCTACACTATCTTTGCAAAGGCTATGAATTGCCCTACTTGTTCAAACCACCTGTTCCACACTCAGTTTTGTAAGCCATTGTCCACTTGTACTTGTATTGCTTAGAACTGTATATAACTGCCTTTTTCCTGTGCACCAGTTGTACATATCCACCTTCTACCAATGCATCACATCTACAAAAATTCTGCTGTTGCGCTCTCCTTTTGTCTGTCATGATGCCACCATGTCATATTACATGCAATTATTTGCATTTACTGTATACATGACAAGTACTTATGTCCAAACTGAATTGCTGTTGTTGTTGTTATTATTGTTGTTGTTATTATTCATTGCTGTGTAGTTAACCCAGGTCCATCTTGTAAATGAGCCTTGCTCAATGGTCTTCTGCCTGGATAAATAAAGATATTGATTGATTGGTTCTGTTACATTTTTAATGAGGTTTTATTATGTTTTTATTACTACTGTATATCCACATTTATGTTCAGTGCCCAGAGCCTCTAGGATTGGATGCCTTATAAATAAAATTGCCTTGCCTTTACTGAGCCTCACTATCCCTCCCTTGGCCTTTCTTCTTTCCCTTATGTACCTGAAGAAGGTTTTGCTCCCCTCCTTCACTGTCTGGGCTATCCTTTCCTCTGTTTGTACCTTTGCACATCAGACTGCTTTTCCCACCTCGCTCTGCTTAGTCTGATACAGTTCCCTGTCTTCCTTCCTCTTCATTTCCTTGTATTTCCTGAATGCCAGTTTTTTTCTCTCTAACTGTCCCTGCCACTTCTTATGAAAACCATAATGGTTTTCTTTGTCTTCTTGCTTTAATAACTTGCTTCACACAAAGGCTTGTTTCCTCTGTTATGGCTCTCTTGAGGTCCTCCCACAGTACCTCTACTCCCCCTCCCTCACCCTTTGCCAGTGTTTTCTTGAGACATTCTCCCATTTTAGCAAAGTCGACCCTTTTAAAGTCTAGGACTCTTGCTTTTGTCTGGCTTGTCTCTTCTACTGTCTTTTACTTGAACCATATTGTATTATGGTCTCTGGACCACAGATGGCTGCCCAATGATACATCTGTTATTCTGTCTCCATTTGTGAGCACCAGGTCCAATATCGCCCCTTCCCAGATGGGTTCCACTACTAGCTGCGTGAGGCATGCCCCCTGCAGGGCATCCAGGATGACCCTGCTCCTGGATGTGGCTGCAGCATAGGTGTTCAGTTAACATCAGGCATATTTAGGTCCCCTACCAACAACACTTTACCTTTTTCTGCCAGTTTATGGATGTTATCTACCATTACTCTATCAGATTCCTTCCCTTGCACTGGTGATCTGTAGATAACCCCCATGTGGATAGTGTTGCCATTTCCTGACTCCACGGCAACTCACAGTGCCTTCTCTCCTCCCTTATTTCCCTTTATTTCAGTTGCCTTGACCCCTTCTTGGATGAAGATCGCTATCCCTCCTCCCTTTTTGCCCTCCCTGTCTTTCCAGTATACTGTGTACCCAGGTATATTAACACCCCAGCCACGGCTTTCTGTATACCATGTTTCAGTGGCTGCCACAATATCCAGGTCTCCCTCTGCCATCAAAGCCACCAGGTCAGGGATCTTGTTACCCAGGCTGTGAGCATTTGTACACATGGCCATCCATGTTTTGATGGCTTCGCCCCCACTTGTTCCCCTCCTATCCCTTCCTCCTGTGCCTCCCCTGAGATTACCTCCTTTTTCAGTCCATTGTATTTTCCTATCCTTAGTATCCTCTTGTCTGACTACATTAACCTGTTGTGGGGACAGTTGAGGTCTTCCTCCATATTTCCACCTCCCCCTTGGCTAGTTTAAATGTTTGCCAATGAAGCGTTGCCATTGATTATTATTAACACGGTGTTTTGTTGGAGTGCTTGGAGTTTCCTGTTCTGCTAGATGCTCAACTAGCCTCTCTTTCAGTAGGGTTTCCATTAGTTTCTCCACCTCTGAACTTAGGTTGGCTGGTTTGTAATTACTACCTTCCTCTTGCTATCGCTCTTATGTACCTTATGTATCTTATGTATCTCACCCGTTCTGTAAAGAAATTCTTCCTCATGTTTCCTCTGAATTGTCCTCCTTCCAACTTCATCCCATGCCCTCTAGTCCTGGAACATCTTTTTCACTTAAAAATAGTGTATTCTTGCACCCTGTTCCTCCCTGTAAGATACCTGTATGTCTTTATCATGTCCCCTCTCTCCCTCCTCTCCTCCAGGGAGTACATATTCAATTCCTTCAACCTGTTCTCATAGGACTTGTGATGCAATCCATGTACCATCTTGGTTGCCCTCCTCTGAACCTTCTCTACCTTGTCTATGTCCTTACTTAGGTAAGGTCTCCAGAACTGTACACTGTACTCCAGGTGGGGCCTCACTAGTGTCTTGTATAGTAGAATCATCGCCTTCCTATTCCTGCTGGTGATGCTCTGCCTATGCATCCCAGCATCCTATTTGCTTTACCTGCTGCCTTGTCACACTGTTTCCCTACCTTGAGGTCATCAAAGATGATAACCCCAAGATCCCTTTCCTGCTTGGTGCATGCTATATCCTCACCCCCCAACTGATATATTGTGCCAGGGTTTTTGTGCCCCATATGCATTATCTTACACTTCTTTGCATTGAATTTAAACTGCCAAATCCCTGATCATTCTTCAAGTTTCTGCAGGTCCCTTCTCATTCTGTCTACACCCTCTGGTGTGTCTACTCTGTTAAAGAGCTTTGTGTCATCAGTGAACAGTGAAATTCTGCCTTCTAGGTCCTGCACAATGTCACTGATGAAGATGTTGAATAGGACCGGTCCCAGCACTGATCCTTGTGGTACCTCACTGGTCACTCTTCCCTCTGTGGACTGACAGCCATTTACCACCACCCTCTGTGCCCTGCTGCCCAGCCAGTTACCTACCCATCACACTACTGTCCTGCCCACACCCATATTCCCTAGTTTGTGTAATAGTCTTCTATGTGGTACAGTGTCAAAGGCCTTGCTGAAGTCCAGATAGGCCATGTCCACTGCCCTTCTCTGATCCACCTCCCTAGTCACCCAGTCAAAAAATTCAATGAGGTTGGTCTGACATGACCTCCCCCTGGTGAAACCATGCTGCCTTGGATCCTGCAGTCCATTGACAACCAGATGTTCCACCAATCTCTCCTTCAGTAGTGCTTCCATGATCTTCCCCACTACCGAGTTGAGGCTGACTGGTCTGTAGTTCCCCGAATCCTCTTTGTTCCCACTTTTATATAAGGGGACTACATCTGCTGTCCTCCAGTCTTTGGGTACCTCCCCTGTTTCCAGTGAATGGCTAAACAGGATAGCCAGAGGTTGAGACACCACATCTCTGAGTTCTTTAAGGACCCTGGAGTGCACCCCATCTGGCCCCATTGCTTTATCAACTCTTATTACTTCCAGTTCCTTCAGGACCCTTTCTCGTATAAAGGGACTTGTGTCCATTTCTGCACCATTCTCACCCCTTGTACTCATTTCAGACCCATTACCCTCCTCTTCCTAAGTAAAGACTGAGCAGAAATACCTGTTCAGTATGTCAACTTTACTGTTGTTATCCTCCACGTGGCCCCCATCCTCCCTCTTCATTCTCACTGTCCCTGCCTTTGCCTTTCTTTTTTCAGTTATGTACCTGTAAAAGGTTTTGTCCCCTCTACCCACTGATTTTGCAGTGTGCTCTTCTGTCTGAGCTTTGGCTTCCCTTACTGACCTCCCTGCCTCCCTTTGCTTCTCCTGGTACTTCTCCCTATCCCCTTCCACCTGTGTCTTTTTGTATTGCCTGAATGCAGTCTTTTGGCTTTCACTTTCTTTGCTACCTCTTTGGAAACTCTAATGGCCTCCTCTTCCTTTTCCTCTTGCTAACCTGCTTAATGCATAATTCTGTTGCTCTTGTAATCTCCGTTTTAAATACTGCCCACTGTTCCTGAACCCCTGATTCCTGCCCCATTCCCCTTAATGCCTCTTTCAAGTACTCCCCATTTTCCCAAAGTCTGCCCCCCTAAAATCCAGGATACATGTTTTGTGTGGCTTGGTTCTGCTCCTTCTGTGATTTCAAACCACAATAACTGGGGGTCACTGTTCCCCAGGTGCTCCCCCACTGTTGCACCCATCACACTGTTCCTGTTTGTGAGCACAAGGTCCAGTATTGCCTTCTGCCAAGTTGGTTCCATGACCAGTTGCTTGAGGAAGACACCCTGAAGGGAGTCCAGGATAAATCTGCTCCTAGTTGATGCTGCCGCTGGGATGCTCCAGTCCACGTCTGGAATATTGAAGTCTCCAACCAGTACTACCTCACCCTTATCTGGCATCCTTTGGATGGCTAGCATCAGCTCCCTATCTGTTTCTTCCTCTTGGGCTGGTGGTCTATAGACCAAACCTGTGCAGATGGCTGGCCCCATTTTCCTTTCCAGCTTAACCCACAGTATCTGTCCCCCATTTTGTTCCTCCTGGATATCTGTGGCCCTTATGTCATTTTTCACATACAGTGCCACTCCTCCTCCCTTCCTACCTGTCCGCTCTCTTCTGAATATGTTGTAGCCAGGAATGGCCATCTCCCAGTCATGGTTATCATTTCACGGGTTTCTGTGATGGCCACAATGTCCAGGTCTGACTGCACCATAACAGCCTCCAGATCTTCCATCTTGTTGCTAAGGCTCCTGGCATTGGCACACATGGGTTTCCATGATTTGACCTCCCAAGACTGTTTAGCTGTTCTACTCCAGGCCTTTCCCTGGTTGCCCCTTATCCCTGGTTCTCCTTGTCTGCCCTTCTGCTGATTTTTGCCCCTTTTCTGCCTATCCACCTCCTGGGCACTAATCTCCATCTTTTACACACTGCTTTGTTGAGATATCCACTCCTCCGGTTCACTGGTTCCACTGCTAGCTGTGGGGGAGGTGAGCAAGTAGGTACCCTTCTTGCTGGCCTGCCACCCCCCTTGGCTAGTTTAAATGCTTGTCAATGTAGCATTTAAACATATCATTGAGTGCTTCGATTCCCCTCCAGGATGGATGCAGGCTGTCAGGCTTGAACAATCCTCCATCCCTCCAGGGGGATCCCCAGTCACCAATGAATCCAAACCCTTCCTCGCAGCACCAATTCTTCAACCATGAGTTAAAGTTCCTGGTGCATGCACCCCTATGCTCTCCCATGCCTCTCACAGATAGTACTTCTGAGAAGGTGGCAGAAGTAGCTACTTGCTTGAGACCCCTCCCCAATTTCCTAAACTCTTCCTGAACTTCCTTTGCCTCCCCATTTGCCAGGTCATTAGTACCTAGGTGGATAATGACATCCCGCTCACCCTCCCGTCTTGCATTCCCAGTGATCCCCAGGATCTTCCTTCCATCCCTCCATGCCGTGGCACCTGGTAGGCACCTCACCTCCCTGTCCTCCCCCTCCCCCTCCTGTGTTCCTAGCTGCATCCCTCTTATGATGGAGTACCCCACCAGGATTCACTTTCTCCTCCTCTGGGGGTCACTGCTCTCCCCACTGAAGTCTTCTCCTTGGCTAACCTTCACATCCTTTCCTTCCACTTCTCTGGGTACCTCGATTTGGTTGACCCCATTTGCCAGTGTGGCATATGAGTTCTTGAGTGGAATAGGATCTGGGATGTGCCTCTGCCTGACCATCTTAACCCACCCTGAGCCCACTGTCATCCAAGTGCTCCTCGTTCTCGGCATCCTTTGAGGCAGCGGCATTGGACTGGGTGGTCTCTGGATAGGGATGATGGTACTCCTGACCCAGTTTACTTCCACTCTGAGTCTGGCTACCTCATCCCGCAGTCCAGAGAGATACATGCAGATAGGGCAGCACCTCAGTGTCCAGAAGGTTTGCCTGAATATGGCTACCCCACAGCTACTGCATTGCACCACTCCCCACATTATACTGCAATTATACTGCTATTCCACTACTTGTCTGTTACTGAAGCTCTCCTAGTTCCATTTTTATTTATTTACTGTCCTAAAAATCCTGCCACTGATCCTCAGATACTTTTCTTTTAAAAAAATAAAATAAATAAATAAACGGGTCAAAACACTTGTCGTGCTGAGGGTGGGCTTCTTCCCCTTATGCCCCTCCTACTCCACACCCCCTACTATCCCCTGTGTTTAGCTCCTGTCAATCAGATTTAACAGGGCATATAATTAAAAGCTGGGGGGGGGGTGACAATTTGCAGCAATTAAAGACAGCAAAGAAATACACCACCACTACATTTTACATTTTCAACAGTCCAAAAACAATTCTAAGTAAAGACAGCAAAGAAATTACAGTGTCACTAAAAGCCCACAATCTAAGTTTAATAACAACTTCTGTTTCATTACCCTTAAATCTGCATTGCTTGAGCTGGGTGCACAGATATTGCTAGTTTACCCAGTATGTTACCTTCTGTTCAAAAATGTGGGCCAAGGCAAAAATAAATTGTGTCTATGGTGAAGATACAGAAGGAGGCAAGGATATAACTTTAATAAGGACACTTTCCACTTCTTATGTTACTTCCTAGACAGGGGTTTCCTGTAATACTCCTGTTAACCTATTAGGCTTTTTAAAAAGTGCATTGTCAACTTTTCAGTTTTCCCTATAGTATTAATCTGTCTGTAAAAGGTTGCACTGACCATAGCCTCCACTGTTATAGCTCATTGTCTGAACTCAGAAATGGTACAGCTGAGCATATTCCAGAGTCATTATTTTCTTATCAGTTTGCTTAGCCATCAGCTCTGTTTTCTACACCACTCATAAATCCACATTGTTGTACCCTGAAACATCTAAATTGAGAGTCTTGTATAGGGGTTACATGAGCTGTACATAGTCTCCAGAGTACAGTGGGACCAGCAACCAAAACAGAAGAGCTTTTTATAAAGTTCCATGACTCATTACAGTATAGATAATTTTGTTGGATTAAAATTGTTTTTCCTAATGAAAAGTAAACTTAATTAGTAGCGGTTTGTGGGGGAGACTCAAGAGAGCAATAAAGACCGCCACAGATCAATGTGCCAGATGGGTCAGCAAAGCAAAAAGAAAAAGAAATCATCTATGGTTTTCCAAGGAAGTGGCTACCACATTTAAAAAAAAAAAAAAAGAAGGTGCACAGCATATACCAGGAAATCAAAACTGAGAAAGACTGGGAGTCGTACAAGGAAAAAATAAGAGTGTCTAACAAACAAATTAGAAAGGCAAAAGCCCAGACAGAGGGAAAGATAGCAGAAGGGGCAAAGAGAAGAGACAATTCATTTTTAGATACATTAGGGAACGTAGGAAGGCAAAAGGGGAAAGTAAAGATCGCTACAGAAGAAGGGAAATGCTCCAAACATGACCCAGAGGAAGCCGAAATCCTCAACAAATACTTCTTCTCTGTGTTTACCAAAGAGGACCCAGGGGATGGCCCAGCCCTGAAAAAACACAACACCTCAGGACCAGGGGTAGATACGAGTCCCTTTACAGAAGTCGAAGTACAGGAGGCGCTAAATAAACTAAAAGTAGACAAAGCCATGGGACCAGATAAGGTGCACACCAGAATTCTTAAGGAACTGGGGGTAGAATTAGCAGCCCCTCTGGCACTTCTATTCATGAAATCCTTGAAGAGTGGTGTGGTACCCGAAGACTGGAAAAAGGCAATAGTGGTTCCACTTCACAAATCAGGCAGCTGCGAAGAGGCTAGTAATTATAGACCGGTGAGCCTCACATTTATAGTAGGGAAACTAATGGAGACACTACTCAAACAGAGAATCATAGCATTCCTCGAAACTAGCGGCCAACAAGACCTTAAACAGCACGGTTTCACAGCAGGTAGGTCATGCCAGGCAAATCTGCTCGAGTTTTTTGACTATGCTACAAAAATAGTGGATAACGGTGGGGCAGTAAATGTGGTCTGCCTAGACTTTAGTAAGGCCTTTGACTCAGTTCCACACAGAAGGCTGGTAAAGAAGCTTGACCACACAGGAGTTGGTCCAGAAGTAGTCAGATGAGTACAAAACTGGTTACAAGGCAGAACCCAGAGGGTACAGGTTAATGGAACACAATCGACGGAAGGCAGGGTGACCAGCGGGGTGCCCCAGGGCTCAGTGCTGGGCCGCTGCTCTTCAGTGTTTTTATAGCAGACATCACTGACGGACTGAAAGGGAAGGTGTGTCTGTTCGCAGACAACACCAAGATATGTAACAGGGTGAACACCTCAGAAGGAGTGAGCAACATGGAAGCTGACTTCAAGAAACTAGAAGAATGGTCTGGAGTTTGGCAGCTGAGATGCAATGCCAAAAAGTGCAAGGTCATGCACATAGGAAAGAAAAATCCAAGAAAGAAGCATTACCTAGGAAGCGAAAGATTGGCAGCCTTAAACCAGGAACAAGATCTGGGAATCATAATCTCAGATGACTTGAAGGTTAGTAAGCAGTGTGAGAAGGCAACATTGAAGGCCAACAGAATGTTGTGCTGCATTGGGAGGGGAACCATGAGCAGGAGGAGAGAGGTGGTACTACCACTGTATAGATCGCTGGTCAGGCCTCACCTGGAATACGGAGTCCAATTCTGGAGGTCTCACCTCAGAAATGACATTGACCGGGTGGAAACAGTACAGAGAAAGGTGACACAAATGATTCAGGGTCTGCAGTACATGTCCTATGAGGAAAGACTTAGGGAACTGAATATGTACTTCCTAGAGCAGAGAAGAAACATGATTGAAACATTCAAGTACATAAAAGGCATTAACAAGGTACAGGCACAGGAGCTTTTTCACTTCAAGACAGGCTACAGGACCAGGGGACTTGACCTCAGGCTGAAAGGAGGGAGGTTCTCTACCAACATAAGGAAGTTTTTCTTCACAGAAAGAGTGGTGGACGCCTGGAACAGCCTGCCCCAAGAGGTTGTGGGGGTCAACACTGTGGGGGGATTTAAGAATGCATGGGATAGACACAAAGGGGAACTAAAGTGTCAAAATAAGTCTAAAACAAATGGGCAGACTAGATGGACCTAGCGGTCTCCTTCTGCCGTCAACTTCTATGTTTCTATGTTTCTAGTGCACTGAATCTCTTACAGCTGACACCTGGTCACAATATCAGCCACAGGCAAATATTGGATGCTACCTAGCAACTTTGTTTACAATCAGAAGATGAGAGGGGACATAATCAGCCAGATTTAAATGAAAACAAAACAAGTAAAATTGTTGTTTCTGCACTGAGAGGGTAAACCAGGTGCAGCCCCACACAATAGATGTGGGGCAGGCAATGTAGATACTAGATACACCCCCCCCCCTTTAATTACCATCTGAATTGTTCCTGGCTATAGAAGCAAGCAAGCAAGCAAAACTTTATTTATATAGCACCTTTCATAGCCAAGGCACTGTACAGAATATAAAATTACAATATAAACCATAATATAATAACATTTAAAAACAATCAATAAATTTATCATTTAATTAGAGAAGGCCAGAGAAAATAAATGTGTTTTCCACAAAGATTTAAAGCTGCTGATGGTCAGGCATTCTCTTAACCAACAAGGTAGAGAATTCCACAGGGTTGGTGCTGTAAATGAAAAAGCACGAGCTCCAGATGTTTTAAGACAAACCCTAGGAATATCTAGCAATCCCTCGTCAGTGGATCAGAGAGGGTGATTGGGGGAGTAGGGAGTCAGGAGATCTTTCAGGAAGTCGGGTCCCTGTTCATGTAAAGCTTTAAAGGTAAGCAAGTCTATCTTATAGGTGATCTGCCACTGAACTGGCAGCCAATGCAGTTCGCGCAGCACAGGCATGATGTGACTGGTCCTAGAGGTACCAGTCAACAGCCTGGCCACCGCATTCTGCACTAGCTGCAGGTGATGGATATCAACCCCAGACAGCCCTAGGTAGAGGGCATTGCAGTAGTCAAGATGGGTGGTAATGAAGGCATGGACCAATGTTGGTAGGTCACCCAGTGGAATCAAGTGTTTCACCTGGGCGGTATTCCTCAGATGGTAAAATGAGGATTTGACCACAGCTGACACCTGAGACTTCAGGGTCAAGCCATCATCAAAAATAACACCCAGGTTACGCACCCGATCTGAGATAATGAGTTGGACACCATCAAGCCACAGGCCCGACATGAGCCCAGCTCCAAGACCTGCCCCCGGGTGACCCAGATCCACAACCAACACCTCAGTCTTATCTGGATTTAACCTCAACCAACTCAAGCTCATCCTGTCTTTGATCTCGGAGAGGCAACTATTTAGCACAGAGACTGCATCAACCTGTCTGTGCACAAAGGACATATATAGCCGAGTATCATCTGCATAGCCATGAAAACTCAAGCTGTATCACCTGTGATGTCTCCCAATGGCAGCATTTACTTGCAAACAACATGGGTGCCAATATAGAACCCTGTGGCACCCCGCAGGATGGGGGAGGGAGTCAGAGGAATAAATTCCAGTGTCCATCCTCTGAGACCTGCCTATGAGGAAAGATCGAAACCATTCGAGGACTGTACTCGACAGTCCACAAAGGAACCGCAGGGTTTCCAAAAACACCTCATTGTCCACAGTGTCAAAAGCTGCTGAGAGACCAAGAAGGACCAGGATAGTATGAGCCTTTTGATCTCTAGCAATTAGGAGGTGATTTAATACCCGAACAAGGGCAGTCTCCGTGCTATGCCTCTTCCTGAAACCAGATTGGAGAGCTTTATAGACATTGTGAGTTACCAAGTGATTGTCCAGTTGCAACGCAACCACCTTCTCAATTACCTTCCCCACAAAGGGAAGGTTAGAGACAGGTCAGTAGTTACCTGGATTGACGAGATCCAAGGAGGGTTTTTTAAGGAGAGGTCGAATGACTGCCTCCTTTAAGGGATATGGAAAGATTCCCCTCTCTAAGGATCTCCATACAATTTCAGCTAGGATCGGGCAGATGACAGCTACACAACCCACTAAAAGGGGGGTAGGGCCCAGATCCAAACTGCAACAGGTTGGGTGCAGAGTCTGGACAATCTTCACAATGTCCATGAATTCCGGTCGGTCAAAATCTATCCAGACAGACCGGGTGCTCACTACCTCCCATCGACCTCCACAACCCCTCATAGAGAGAGCCGGGCCGATTCCGACCTGATGCTGGTAACCTTATCTGCAAAAAACCAAGCTAGCTCATCACATTCAATTTGTGAAAAAACTCTTCTGGACTGGAGACAGAATGGATTGCACAATCTGTCAACAGTTCGAAAAAGTTGAGCTAGTCGGTTCTGCGCAGCAGAAATCTGCCTGGACAATAACTCTTCCTTCTAACGGGTGATTTCTGATTGATAACCCTTATAATGTTCCATCAATCTAAGCCTGTCAGCATCCAGGCCAGACTTCTGTCATGCTCTCTCTCCAGCCTTTGACCAACCCGCCTCAACTCCTTCAAGGACCCATCATACCAAGGGGACCTTGGGCGAAGAGTGAGTGGCTGAAAATGAACAAGAGCAAACAAGTCCAAGGCCTCTCTCACTGCGTTATTATAGGCTAGTACATGATCCCCTGGACTTGTGCTTTCACCCAGCAATCCCATAGGTCCAGCACTGCCGATAGACCATCTGGGGTAACTCCCCTTAAAGGGCGGTACTGGACCATCTCCAAAGGGGTAGGTCCATTTAGGGGGGCCCCGAAACTAAAACCTATGGTGTGATGGTCAGACCAACCAACTGGTTCCACCCCCAAGTCAGTGATCTCCATCCCCAGGAGGAACAGCAGATCCAATGAGTGACTTCCTATCTGGGTAGAGGAGGTAACTAACTGTGTAAGGCCCAGAATTGTCACTAGCTAGAGGAGATTTTGACCAAACTGTGAGAGTTCATCATCGACCCAGGCATTGAAGTCCCCCCAGAAGTATCCATCTGGGAGACTCCAACACCATGTCAATGACAAAGTTTGCAATCTCCTGCAGGAATATATCCCCATCACCTGGTGGACGGTAAATAAGGAGTATCCTGCAGCCTACACACTCACCCATAACACACTCAAAGGATCTGGTGGTCCCCACTGGAACATCCACAAGGCCTAGTTTGGTCTTTAAAAAGATGGCTATGCCCCCAACCTCTATGATCCAACCTTGGGCAGTGAATCACCGAAAACCCAGCTGGAACTGCAGAAGCCAATACTGGGCCTGCATTTTCGTCCAGTCAGGTCTCTTTGATACATGCCAGGTCCATCGTTTCAACAAGATCAGCTATAATAGCTGTCTTGTTTTCGATGGACCTAGGGTTCGATGAGATGCTGGGGAAGACCTCAACTCCTGACCAGCATTGAATGCTGGGCCCTTGGGTATGGGAACAAGACAGGAACTACCCCTGTCTTCACACCATTTCACCCCAGGGCATCGCCTGGTCCCTACCACCCCAATACGTCCACCCCTTTCCATTTCCCCACCAGGCCCAGCTCTGCCCCCTTCCTGCACCTCCTAGCAATCCCAAAGGATTGACAGCATCTGTAAGTCTCTGTTGGCAAAAAAGGGCAGTCAAAGGGGTGCAGTTCCCCGAGTCTGGTGGGGGAATACTGCCTGACCATCTTTTGACCCTCCCTACACATAATAAAACAGTAATCCATTTACACACACCCAAAAATAAGTTTAAATAAAAATAACAAAAATCATCAGCCCCCTGAGACCCTCTCACAGTCTGAGATGGACAACAAATTATAGATGCTTACCCCCTCGAAAACTCCTCTCTCTCTCTCTCTCTCTCTCTCTCTCTCTCTCACTGAGAGGGTAGAGTATCCAAGAATTAAAATAAATCAACTAATAACTCTAGCCACGCACCCACCCCACACCTGCAATAAAATATAATATAAATAAATTAAAAAATTATAAATAAGCATACCAATTTGAACTAGCAGGCTAGTCACAAAAGTACCAACAAAAATGTCAAGTCAAATATGGTTCAGTTTTGAGTTTAAAATTCAAGTCACAGAAAGGCAAGTTAGCCAGTAATACAGAGCCCAAGAAAGAGTTACGGATGAAAAGTACAGCTCTCACCACTTTCTATTTGTTGAAATTAGTCTAGTGGGACAAACTTTCCACAGGTAGATCCCAATCATGCAAATGGATTTCTCTAAAAAGAGGCCCTCTCACTGCCTCCCCGAATAGTTTAAATTTCCTAGGCTAAAATAGGTAGTTTCAACAAATATAAATAAAGGCCAGATATAACTTCAGACCAGTCAGCAACAGTCAAATTAGTAGATTAATGAAATGAAGATGGCAAAAATGAAGATCTTTCTGGTTCAAATAATGCCAGAGCCCAAACCAGCCCAGTGCAGGTCCTGGTGTATATGCAACCATTCCCCCCACCTGGATTGCCAGGGAAAGCCCAGTCTCTGCCAGGCAACCCCCGCAGCCCTTGGAAGCCCCATGAGCACCAGCCCTCCCGTAAGCACTCCTGACCCTCCCGAGGGAAAAACAGCTACCCCTGCACCCACCTCTAGGTTGGCTGGGCTGGCTGAACCTTTTCTCCTCCTTCTCCTCTTCCTTCCTTCAACACACCACAACACAGTACCAAGGCCAACAGTTGAAGTAATCCTCGATCACCAGACCAAATCCAAACACTTGATTAATCAGTTTTCCCGGCTAACTCCAGCATACATGTGGGACTTTCTGTGGCAAGTTAAAGTAATCCTCAAACATCAGGCCAAGTCTAAAACATTCAGTTTATCACTTCTTCATGGCTAACTCTAGTATACAAGTGAGATTTTCTGTGACAGCACACAGGACTCCAGATTTGTAATGAAATCAGTACTAGTACCGGCAATAGTCGGATGGCTTTAATTGTATGTGAGCTCCCGCAATTCAGGTAGACGGGAACGAACAAGAACGCTCCTAAACAACTTTCCCCAAGTCCCCAAATCTTGGGGCATTTACACATCACAGCGGAAGCATCAGCAGTTCTACAAAACACTGCTGCAAGCACCCTGTATTCCTGAAGTTCAAACAACTGAACTTAAATAACGAAACTAATGAGCATTAAAACAAAACGTAAAAAAAAAACCTTCAGCATGTAAATACAATCTGCAGAGCTAAATTCATGGCTGGCCCAGCGTGGCCACTGCAGAAGCTGCAGACTGAGTTCCAGAAGATCTGATTAGCCACTTGGCCTAATAGCTCAGCTGGCAGAGCACAAATAAATATTCTAGGGGCCAGTATGTAGTGTCAGCATACTCTGTCAAATGACTATGAATTAACACACACACACTTTAACATGGCCCAGTGTCCGCTTGTATTATTATTATTGTCTACTCCTTTCACTGCTAGGTTAGGGTGAGAGACACTGACCATTGGCAAAGTTGGTTTGGCTTTTATTTGGGCCCTATGAATTCAGTTCAGCTTCAGTAATTGAGCCACAGCACTTTGGGTCCTAATGCATAATTGTCATGTGACAAAGTAGACTACAAATAGGGGGTAATAACAACTGTGAGGGCAGCAATGAATCTGTATTACTCAAGGTTTCTTGTGACAGGAGTTGAGCCACTGCTAGGGACTGCCATGTTTATGATGGTGGTGTGATGGCAGTCTGTAACCACTAGAGCCACAGTGTACCAGCCCAGTGAGCCACAGTAATAAATATTAATTGCTGACCATAAAGATTTTTCACCTCCCCCCATTTGTTTTACCTCAATGACAAATACTACTTTTTCTGAGGTCCCATTAATTTTACAGTTCTGTAATATCCCCAAATTAAAATAGAAGGTATAATATTAAACATATTTCAATATAGGGCACTTCTATTTCCCTCCACTGCTACTCATTTACTTGACAAGCTCATAGCATCTATCTATGGCAATTTCTAAATTATTGTGTCACCTATTCTGTTCATAAAGCTTGAGCCAACTTACCTTACAGTTCTTTTCTTCATATTTTCTGCATGACAGATGACACACACTCACCTTTGTCCCCCGGCACCACACACACACACACACACACACACGGCAAGATATAACACAAGCTATGATTACTACATGTATGCAGTACAAATTGGGCATGTGCAGCATGCAGTCACATGCACAGTGATGCACTGCAATGCACACACTCACACAGTGTGAGAGTGGCATAGAGACAAGAGAGTGATTCAAGATGTCCTCAGTTTAATCACTTCACTGACTCACTCTGTGGCACCAACCACATGAAGTGATGCAAAAAAGAAATTAGCAAGAACAGACTAGAGGCCAACACCACTTTGCCCCACTGAGAGATTACCCAGCACACTCACACAGTATGAAACAGCAGCAGCCTCCTTCACTCACTGTTCACTTCACTAACCTGGAAGTGAAAGCAAAAAGAAAATAATGGACAAACAGGAAAACACAAGAATAAGATGGATCCTACACACATGTCAGTAAAGTAAAAATTATTTAAAAATCAAAAAGTAAACATTCCAACCCTGTCTGGGGTCCCTGCTTTCTCCCTGTCAAACTCCTCCTCAGCCAGTGACCACCCATCCCCCCAGCTCCCACCATCACCACTCAGTAAAATAAAAATTAGCTATGGAATCGATCTTGCAAACATTCCCCACTCACTTGATTTCCTATCACTAGTCATCCTCCACCCCATCCTATTCTCCTCACCCCCTTTGACTGCCTGCCCTTCTGCAGCTGTCCATTGCAGGACCAGCATACACTGTACTTAGTCAGAAACTATTCTCTGCATAAGCAGAAACTAAAAGTTGCCTGCCTTGCAAAGTAGGGTTGCTTGGATACCCCAACATCCAATCCAAGCTAGGATAGTCAGATATTAATATAATCTGTATTTGAATCCAACATTTGATCTTAGCCTTGGATGGCATTGGATTAGAATGTAGGTACCCTAAAATCTGACTATCCTAGTAGCCTAAAACCCACTCTGTAATTAAATAATATCTCTACACTCACTTAACCACCTTATAATAACCCACAAATTCCCTCCCCCAAGCCTACTGATTAATAAAGTACTTTACTTGCCAAAGTGAACCAGCTGCAGAATGTCCTCTGCTCTTACTCTTCCTCTGGCCAGTTCCATAAAATCTATTTAATTTACTACCAGCCACACATTGCTGCACCCCCCTCCTAAATTAAACTGGCCACACCTGGCACAGTATTAAACAACCCCTCTTCCCCACATCCAATGAAGAACTAGAACCCCCACCTAACAAACCTACTAGCACCCACCTCTCTCCTCCCCAACCTCCTTATAATAAAAATATTATAAGATGTCTGCTGCATTCACTCAGGATTCCTTCCATGTCCCCACTGCCAAATCAATACTCCCTCCAACCTAACACATTATTAAACAAGCCTCCCCCTCCCTGGATCAGACTAGGAACCCCTCACCCAACACACTAACTAGTCCCAACCTCCCACCTTCTCCTCTTCCTTATAATAAAAAATAACAAGACACCAGCCACATCTGGGCTCCTGTTGCCTCCCTGCCAAATCACAGTCCCAAGGCAGAGTGGCTTGCGCACATCTTCTATCTTTCTATTCTGTGTAGCAGTTAGTAAGTCTGTGTAGTTAAAGCACATCCTCTAATCAAGTAACACTTTACTGGCTAACAGCTGGACAATCAGGTGTGTAGTATTTTATGAAGATGGGTTTTATTCATAACATCCAACACTGGTGTTAAACCTCAGTTTTTGTGTGTTAATAACTTTGCAACCGTTCAATAGATTTGCACAAAATTTGGAATGCATAGTCTGGTATGGCAGTTGTCCTGATTTACCAAGTTGTGTTTTGGTTGGACTTACTTTTTTTGTGCAGCAAAATGCTAAAAAACATGCTTTTCACTTCTTTTGACATATGTTTTGCCCATGGTGCTGCAACCATACAGTGTGGTGTTTTGGTCTGAAATTTGGAACATAGAAAGAAGTTGGGTCAAGGAATAATTCAGCGTTGGTTTGGTAGAAAAAATATTCATCCATTCCAAAGTTATTACATTTTTTATTTTCAGGTTCTGAGCATGCTCAGTTCACTCCAAGATTTATATGTTTATTTTTCAGACAAAGGTTGGGCTCACAGTCAAGGATTTTGTAGCTCACGGACTAGGATTCTGGTCCACCAGAAAATTCCTTGTCCGCGAGCCACCATATTTTTTTTCAGTTTTTCCCCAAAACAAAATGTTGTAGCTTTCTCCAAGGGTGACTTTTGGGCCAAATGAGGCATGGGTTTTGTTCATGGTGACCCCCTCTACAAAGCCATGCCTTTGGGTTGGCTCATTTTGATCAAAAAATAGCTTTTTAAAATGTAAAAATTATTTGACCCTGAGTCTTGACTCGCTAACAATCCTAGTCCACGAGATGTCAAAATCCTAATCCATGAACTCACGGTCAAGGATTTTGCTACCTCGCAGACTAAGGTTTTAAAAACTTTACCATTGCATTACTAATGAACAATTTGGTCTTTTTACTTGACATTTTCAGGATATTGAGGGGATGTCCTACAGGTGTGAATTATGCTGCTTAGGTATTGGGGAATTAAGCGATTCCATAGATATGCCCTCACGAAGTTGAGATTTTCCCTGTGGGATAACATTGTGGCACCCATTGTGCTTTTTGGTGCCCATAGCTTGTAAACAATGTGGGTTACAGACTCGTTGATTTATGTTGCAAGTAGTACTCATTGTCACTATTACAATGACACTTGAATTTTTTTTCTAGCGGCTACGGTTCCCGAATTATCAGCAAATTAGTGTTACAAGGGTTCCTTGCTCTATAGGGCTGCTGTATGGCTCTGTAGCTATGCGTAAATGGGAGTTCAGGGCCCAGAGGGTTGGCACTCCCACAGATGCATATCGTTATGCAGAAATGGGCAGCCTGGTGGGAACGCAGGACCCAAAGGGTTCCATGCTTCCACCAACACATACTATTTAGTAGTTATAGTACACATTTTTATAAAGTAAGGAAATTCATTGCATAAAACTTCATTTAATGCATCAGTTAGGGTTAAAGCAACAAAAGTGAGGAAATTAGATGTTAGGATGGAGCCACTAACACCCCCAATTCCTTACCCCCTCCACCACAGACTGACAGGCACCGGGGTATACCATGAGGTCATGAGGCCTAACTCTCACCCCATTCTCCTTTACTATAGCATGTCAACCTGTTTACACATGGAATGGAGTGAGAGTTGGTCCACATGACTCCATGGCACACCCTGGCGCCTGTCAGTTTGTGGAGGGGGTAGGGTGTTGGGGGTTAGGGGTCAACCCTAACATCTAATGTCCTCACTTTTGTTGCTTTAACCCTAACTGATGCATTAAATGAATTTGTTTGCAATGAATATGTATATGTGTATACACATATATATATATATACACATATACATATATATATATATATATATATATATATATATATATATATATATATATATACACCCATCATTTTGCACTTTAATAACTTTGCAACCATTTGTCACAGTCACATGAAGTAATGTTTGCAGTGTCTGGTACCATTGATCTCTGGATCTGGCAAGTTTTTTTCTGGTTGGATGCATGGGTGAGGAGCTACGGATGGTCTCAAAATGTGAAAAATACTACTTTTTTGGCAATTTCTTTGTCACACTGTTTCTCCAAAACTGCTCGGTGTTTGATCTGAAACTTTCAGAGCATATGGGGTCTGGGTTGCAGATGTGTGTTTTGAAGGTTTGGTGAAAAAATATTAATCCATTCAAAAGTTATTAAAATGTCAAGTTTTCCCTTTATTTATACAGTTATGCATGTTTCCAGGCCTTAACTAAAACCGAAGTGGAAATTTTTATTAATGTCCCTATGCTGACTGTGATATTGTGCCATTGGCAGCACAAGGATTAATTGCAATGTCTCAACACTTATTGATAGATGGAAGAGGAGGGCCTGGAAAGCCCTGCACTCCCACTTGGAGATGAAGGTTATTTACAATGTCTGTGCACTTATAGGGGGAGCCACACATACATACCAAGGGCCCTGCACTTCCACATGAAAATCAAGGACAATTACAATATCCTTGCATGGGAGCACAAGGCCCAGAGGGCTCTGTGCTCCCACAACACACTACGGACTGATGGGAGTGTAGGGCCCTCTGGCCCACAACCAAATAAGGGTAAGGTTACACTTGTTCAAAAAGTAAGGAAATTAATTGCAAAAATCTTATTTAATGCATCAGTTGGGGGTTCATAGTACAGTGCCAAAAGCAAGGAAATGTAGTGTTAGGGTTTCCAACCCTAACACCTTCACCACACTAACTCATTAGCCCACCTCACCCCACATCAATAGGTTATTGCGTGCCTTGGGATCGTCGTGACCGATAATGCTCACCCCATTCTCTTATGCTGTACCATCTCAGCTTCCTTACATATGGAATGAGGTGATCATTAGGCTCGATTACCCCAAGGCACACCCCAATGCCTGTTGGTGTGTGGATGGTGGGGTTGGCTGGTAGGGTTGAATGGGGAAGGGTGGGGGTGTTAGGATTGGAAACCTTAACACCACATTTCCATACTTTTGTCACAGTAATATATACCTAACTGATGCATTAACAAAGTTGTTTGCAATAGATAGATAGATATTATAGAGGCATGGTTGTGCCACTATAGTAAGGACTGAGCAGGCACTTTAATGGTAAACCCCACATTTTGCATGTTAATAACTTTGTAACTATTCAATGGATTTGCATGAAATTTGGAATAGATGGTGTTGGGTGGTATAGCTCTTGATGTGCCAAGTTGCATTTCAATTGGGTTTGTGGATTTTGTGCAGTGAGTTGTGAACAAATGCATTTTTTGCCAAGTTTTTTGTCAATTTTCATTGTTTTTTCCTCATTGCGCTTTGACCACACCATTTGAAATTTGGTCTGAACATTTCAGGGTAGCAAGAGGTTATCCTAAGGAACAATCTAGCATTGGTTTGGTGAAAACATATTATTCTGTTTGAAAGTTATTACATTTTACACATTTGGGTTCTGAGCATGCTCAGTTCAGTCTTTGGGATAGATGAACAGTTTCAATCAAGGATTCCAGGTCTCAAACAGCTCACAAAAAGGAATTTTGAAAAGGGATCCCTGTTCATGAGAAAATCCCTGTTCATCGTCGGCCATTTTGTTTTCTTACTTAGCAAGGGGAGAAAACAAAACCTTATAACTTGTCCCAGGGAAGTCTTTTGTAAAAACCAAGGCATGGGTTTTAATGAGGGGGACGTCCTCTACCCACCCATGCCTTTGTGTTTTTGTAGTTATTTTTAAAAAATGGCAGTTTTTAAGCCTCCTGAAAAGTGATTGGCTTGTGAAAGGGGATCACAAAGAGGGACTGGCTTGTGAAAAGGGACCATAAAGTGGGATTTTTAAAGGCCACTACAAAGAAACAGTTTGGAATTTCAGGATGAACTTTTCATGGTAGAAAGGGCTTACCCTAAGGATGTGACATTTGCTGGTTTGGTGAAAAAATTTACATTGGTTCCATAGTTATGGGACTTTAAAATACCTTTTCATGGTTCCTTTTAGTGAGCTGATCCCTTTTCACAATCCATGTTCGTGGACTGTCAAAATCCCTTTTCGTGATGGGGAGAGTCACATGACCCTACCTCATGAAAAGGGGATCAGCTCACAAAAAGGGATTGTGAAAAGGAATTTTAAAAGGCACTGCAAACAAACAGTTTTGAATTTCAGGCTGAAATTTTCAGGGTAGAAGATGCTTGCCCTAGAGATGTGACATTTGCTGGTTTGGTGAAACAGTTTACAGTGGCTCCATAGTTATAGGACTTTAAAATCCCTTCATGATCCTTTTTGCACTATAACACAGTGGGATAAAGCTCTGAGCTGCAGATCAGGAGACCTGGGTTTGAATCCCACAGCCACCTAGGTGCATACTGTTTGATCCTGAGCAAGTCACTTAACTTCTTTGTGCTCCAGGTCGCATCTGGAAACAAGCTTCAGCTTAGTGTGCTACTCCTGGTTAAACAATGTTTCCTTTTGTGAGCCAATTCCTTTTTGCAATCCCTGTTCATGAGCTGTTAAAATCCCTTTTCATGAGGGGGAGTGTCACATGACCCTACCTCATGAAAAGGGATTGGCTCATGAAAAGGGATTGCAAAAAGGGATCAGATGGCAAAAAGGGATTTTAAAAGGGCACTGAAAACATTTGGTTTGGAATTTCGGGCTGAAATTTTCAGGGTAGAATGGGCTTGCCCTAAATATGTAACATTTGCTGATTTGGCGATATAATTAGCATTGCCTCCATAGTTATAAGATTTTGAAGTTTGGAAATTTCCCATTATGGAGTGATAAAAGTGTGCTGGGAGTGCAGGGCCTGGAGGGCCCTGCACTCCCAGAGGGAGATGCAGTAGTGGGAGTGCAGGACCCAGAAGGGCCCAGAGGGCCCTGCACTCCTACAGGGAAATGGATACTATTATGTAGTTATTTGGCTTCAGGGTCCTTCTTTACACACCATGGGATTCAATCAGTGGTTGGAAAACTGGCGCAGAGCTCAGGGTTTTGGCTTCATTGGGGACAGGGGGTCCACCTGGAGGGATGCAGGCCTATACTGGTGCAATGGTCTGCATCTGTCCAGGAGGGAAACCAGAATCCTAGGTGACAGGTTTAAATGCTTCACTGGCAAGCACTTAAACTAGCCAAGGGGGGAGGCACTGAGAAGGAGAAGGATAATCCTAGCCCCCCCAAAAAAATCAGGGTAGTTAATGAGGTAAACACCAAGCTAGAGAAGTCGATAGGGAGAAGGGTAGGAATAAATGGAGAAAAAGACAAATGCAGTAAGGACAGGGATGGGGCAAAAAGGGGTAAGGCCATCAAAAAATGGAGGGTAATGAGTACCAAGGTCCGTAGTCTAGGTATCGAGCTCCCTGTACTGGTGGCCTTGAAGGAAGTGGGATGCTTGGATATTGTGGCAGTCACAGAAACATGGTACACAGAGAACCATGACTGGGATGTCAACATATCAGGGAACACAATCTATAGAAGAGACAGGAAGGGTAGAAGAGGAGGAGGAATAGCTCTATTTGCAAGGGAAGTGATCAAAGCAATGGAACTAAAGGGTAAACAGGGAGGAAAGGAGGCACTGTGGGTCACCTTGGAGACTGGAAATGGCACCACAATCTGCACAGGAGTTGTATACAGACCCCCATCTCAGGGGGAGGAAACGGACAAGAAAATGATAGAAGGCATCCTTAAGATGGCAGAGAAAGGGGAGCTATTGCTGATGGGGGACCTGAATATGCCAGATGTTAACTGGAGCACCTTTGCTGCCACCACATCCAAGAGCAAGGCCATTCTTGTTGCCCTACAGGGGGCATGCCTCAGACAGCTAGTGTTGGAACCCACTTGGGAGGGAACAATCTTAGACCTGGTACTCTCAAATGGAGACTGAGAGAGGATCTCAGATCTAGAAGTGGGTAGCCATCTGAGAACAAGTGACCACCAAACCATGTGGTTTACAAAAAACTCAGCTGTAGAGTCAAGCCATACAAAAGTGAAGGTACTGGACATCAGGAGGGCTGAGTTTGCAAAATGGGAGAGTTTCTCAGAAAAGCACTAGCAAACAGGCATGGAGGAGGGGTGGAGCAACAATGGGGAAACATCAAAACTGCCATCACAGAGGCAACAAGCCATTGTGTGAAGCAAATAAACAAATCAAAATGAAAGAAAAAAACACTATGGTTCTCAAAAGAGATGGTGAGAAAGGTTACGGAGAAAACAAATCATGGGAGGATGGTGTGGTACCTGAGGACTGGAGGAGGGCAGATGTGATTCCCATTCACAAAGAGGGAGTAAGACAGAGGCAGGAAACTACAGACCTATTAGTTTGACCTAAGTGGTAGGGAAAATGATGGAAAAACTTCTGTAGGAAAGAATTTTTGAGAACCTAGAGGCCAGTGGGGCACAGGACCCAAGGCAGCATGGATTCATAGCAGGAAGGTCATGTCAGATGAATCTAATTGATTTATTTGACTGGGTGACTAAAGTAGTAGACCAGGGAGGGGAAGTGGACATGACCTACCTAGACTTTAGCAAGGCATCTGACACAGTCCCACACAAAGGATTAATAAACAAATTAGCTATCTTGGGAGTGGGTCCCAGGGTGGTAGCCTGGGTAAAACACTGGCTGGACAACAGGACGCAGAGGGTAATAGTAAACGGAGTCCACAGTGAAGAAAGGGGGGTTACTAGTGGGGTACCACAGGGATCAGTACTGGGTCCAGTCCTTTTTAATATCTTTGTAAATGACATTGCAGAGGGACTGGAAGGAAAAGAATGTCTCTTTGCAGATGACACAAAGATCTGCAACAGAGTTGATACACAAGGTGGGGTAGAAAGGATGAGAAGGGACTTGGCAAGGTTGGAGGAATGGTCAAATGTATGGCAGCTTAGATTCAATGTAAAGAAGTGCAAATTAATGCACCTGGGAAACAAAAACCCAGGGGAAGAGTACACAATGGGGGTGATATTCTGACAACAATAAAAATGGAAAGGGACCTGGGAGTAGTTATATCAGATGATGTAAAGGTGGACAAGCAATGTGAGAAGGCAGTAAGGAGGGCTGGGGGATACTGGGATGAGTAGGGAGAGGCATCACCAGTAGAAAACAGGAAGTTGTTATCCCTCTGTACAGACAGTTGGTGAGACCCCATCTGGAGTACTGCATGCAGTTCTGGAGTCCCCATTGCCACAAAGACATAGACAGGGTGGAGACTGTCCAGAGGAGGGCAACCAAAATGGTGCAGGGTCTGCACCAGAAGACATGTGAAGAGTCACTAAAGGAGCTTAATATGTATACCTTCGAGAAAAAGAGGGAGAGATGGGACATGATAGAAACATGGATGGATTCATAGCAGGAAGGCACTCCTAGAGCTTTCCTCCTACATTCACAATGTCCTAGACCAAGGGGTTCTTGTTGGGGCCACCTTCATTGACCTAACTAAGGCATTTGACACTGTCAACCATTCACTACTGCTTCAACAACTATCTCTAATAGGCCTGTCTCCAGACACAACTCTTTGGTTTCAAAGCTACCTCAGTGACTGAACACAGCATGTAAAAATTGGTGAAACCCTCTCAACACCCCTCTTGATCTGATCAGGAGTCCCACAAGGATCCATCCTTGGTCCTATGCTTTTAAGCATTTTCCTAAAAAAGCCTCCCTTCATCTTGCTCAGAAAAAATCCTACTCTATGCTGACGATGCTGTCATCTTCACCTCCACTCTAACCCCCTCCTTTCTTCAGTTGCTACTACAAGAATGCTTCACTGATGTAGAGGTATGCTTAAATCCCACAAGCTTATTCTTAACTACAGCAAAACCAAATCAATGCTGTTCCATGGTACCCACAGCAAACATAAAAACAGAGATCTCTCTCTCTATCTCAAACAGCAAAGGGGCCACCCTTGAACAAGTACATCTATTTAAATATCTTGGAGTAATTCTTGACCCAACACTTGGATACTCTGAACCTATCAACTACGTAGCAAAAACTGTGAATACCCGCATAGGCCTGCTCTATAGACATAACTGCCTCACAGATGAAGCCCTAAGCACTGCCATTCACAGTTCAGTAATCTCTATAATAGACTATGGACTTGTGCACTACGGGTCTGCCACTGACACAGCTCTCTGATGCATCGCCACAGCACTAAATAAGGCATGCTGTCTCCAAACATCTGCAAACCACCTTACACACACACCTCTGAGATCTACCAACATGTGAACTGGCTCCAACTATCTGACAGAATTAAATATCAAACCTGCATCCTAGCAAAAAAGCAAACATTGGACCTACTATCCCCTGGATCACAGGCACTGCTGAGACCATATAGCGGCCCACGACAAACCAGGAATTCAAACAACCTCTCCTTCACTGATCCCCTTTGCAGGACTACCCAAGGCCAACGATCCTTCTTTTTCAGAGCCTCCTCCTGGTTTAACACCCTGCCAGCAGAAGTTATCAGCAAAGCACCCTGGGTGCCTTTAAGCTCAGCCTGCATCAATACCTCATCTCCTGTGCCTCCTGCGACTGCTACAACTGAATGGTTTATTAACCCACCCCCATCCTTCCCTCCCTACTCCTTTCCTCTTCCTCTACTCCCTCCACACACTTCCTCGCTGACCCTGCCCCTGACCCACCCCACACCCTCTCTTTCTCCCTCTTTACACCAGCCTCTGGCCTCACCTCCCTCTGTTGGATGGCTGCCTATACGCATCTATATTGTTTAATTTGTTATAGAAGTGATTTGCATAATTGTGATGTTTTGGTAATTGACAAAGCCCTCCGGCTGCTATGTTTATTTCTCTTTTACACAATACCACTGCCTGTCCTAATGTTTCAAGTAACATGACGTGGAACCTTTGTAAAAGAGCCCCTGGCTCAAAGGTGTATCTGATTCCCTTAAATAAATAAATAAAATAATTAATGTTTTCCTGTATACTAGAATCCTCTTTCCAAACTCATAGATTCTAAAAATAAATTTCTCCATAATTATATCATAGGCACCTCTACATTTTTCGACATCCTCGTTATGCACCATTTAGCAGCCATAAATGCGTTATGAACCACCGCTCTTCTATTTAAAGGTATATATTGAAATACCATAATGTCCAATAAACATGTTTCTACTCTAAACATCAAGTTTATATCCAAGACTCTATTCAAAATTTCAATAATTGATTTCCAAAACCCTTGAATATGTGGACATAAGGCCAAAACATATGTTGCATTAGCCACTTCTCCACAGCCCATATTACACAGAGGTAAAATAGATGCCTCAAATTTATTTAGTAAATAGGGTGAATAGTAAATCATATGTACTATATAGAATTGTATCTCATTTAATCTGTTACTTAATGAACTATTCCATGTCTTACATATTTTATCCCACTGTTTGTTTGATATAGTAATTTTCAAATCTTTTTACCATTTGTTCTTTAAAGTGTTATCAATTTTGTTCTTTACACCTTTAAAGACTGTATATGGTTTTGACACTAATTTTTTCCTATCATTTGCATCTATCAGAGTTTCTAATACATGATTCTCTAACATCAAGTACCCTTTTCTAGATACTTCTGAAAGAACGTTTCTAATCTGTAGATAGGAAAAAAACATATTTTTATGAATACCATATTCTTTCTGTAATTGGAGATAGGATTTCAAGTTTGAATCTTCATACAGATCTCCAATATTAATTACCCCTTTATTATTAATTTTTTTTAAAATATGGGTGTATCAAAATATTGATGGAACTTTTTTTGATATAGAGGCATAGTTCTATAAATCTTATTTCTCCCAAAAAAAATATACATAGCTTTATGATACACATAAATAGTCTGTCTAAAAATATATTACTACTCTGTTTATCATTATTTTTTTGTAGAGAGCATATGCAAAAGTTTACATAGTGAAGGATTTGGAAATTAAAAAAAAAAACGTGGAGGGGGTTCCTCTGTCCAGAATTCTTTTAGAGGCTCTATTATTGCTGCCCAATGATATTGTTGTAAGTTAGGTAATTTGAGACCTAATTGTGAATACTCCTTTGTTAGTTTCTGTTTACTAAGCCTAGCTTTACCTTTTTTTTCCATAGAAATTTAGTAATAATCTGATCTAATCTCTTAAACACATCATTCGGGACCATCAATGGAATTGCCTGAAATATATACAGTAATCCAGGTAATATATTCATCTTGACTAACTGTACTCGCCCTAATAAAGATAGTAGTAGATTTTCCCATTTGTGTAAGTTCCTCTGCACTTCCTCTATTAAAGGTCTCAAATTAATATCAATCAGCTTATTCCAGATGTTAGTTACTTGTATTCCCAGATAAGTCAAACTTTTCTTTTTTATTGTAGTAGGGAAGTTCTTGATGTCAATAGTTCTCTTTTCTGGATGTACAAATAATGCTTCCGATTTTTCCCAATTAACTGAATATCCAGAATGTTTACCATACTCCTTTATTATTTGCATTATAATATCTATTTCCTGCAAGACTGCATAGCCTTAAAGCTCAATATGCAGAACTGATGGCATGGCAGGCTGAGCTTTCGCTTCATCATACTAAGCCTAAGTAGCTTGAATCAGGAGAGAGGGCTGGCAAACTTCTTGCAAATAGACTCAAACAGGTAGAAACATCATGTTATATCTCAAATATCTGTCCCACATGGAACAGTCCTGTAGTAGTTGATCCCAAGGGGATAACTGAGGCTTTTGGGTTATTCTACCAACATCTTTACTCCACTGACCCCCAAGTATACCCATCAGAGGTGGATATGGTTCAGTACCTCAATTCAGTCACTCTCCCTCAGGTCTCCTCTGTACAAGTGGCCCTTTTAGGAGCACGCATAAAAGTTAGTGAAATATGATTGGCCATCAAGGCATTGCCTTTGGATAAATCACCCGGCCCTGACGGAATATCTAATAACTTATATAAATCCTGTTGTTCCACCCTTGGCCCACTATTAGAGGGAATATATAATTTTTGGTACAAGAATGGCCTTTCTGAGCCCCGTTTTTTATATACACTTATAACTCTGATCCCCAAACCGGGGAAAGGTCCTCTGTATCCTGAGAACTACCAACCTATATCCCTCCTTAACTCTGATATTAAAATCCTGGTAAAAATACTTGCTAATAGGCTTGCCCTTGTCATGGGTAACCTTATTAGTAATGAGCAGGTAGGTTTTATGAGGGGGAGATCTTCAGGGGATCATATGCGGAAATTGTTACACCTAATTTCGGCATCCAGGGACTCAGAAATTCCGGCGGCACTTGTTTCCCTGGATGCTGAAAAGGCTTTAGACCATGTCTCTTGGAATTTTCTCTTCCTCACCTTGGCTCGTTTTGGTCTACCAGGTGAATTTCTTAAGTGGGTATGATTGTTATACTCATCACCATCGTCCCAAATCTGGTGCAATGGACACCTTTCTACCCCCTTTCCACTCACTCATGGCACCAGGCAGGGATGCCCTTTATCCCTACTTTTATTTAACTTTTACCTTGAACCCCTGATTCTAAATTCAAGGCTTCCCAAGAAATTTTAGGGATTCAAATAGGTTGCTCTCGTTACGCCCTTTCAGCATATGCAGACGATTTACTCCTGCACGTTGAACACCCCCATGTTGCCATTCCTGCTATCTTAACAGAAATTGAGCCCTCCTCTAAAGTTTCATATTATAAGCTAAATTGCTCTAAGACCCAAGTCTTCCCTTTAAAGAGGAGAGGAAATCATTTCTAATTGACAACTGTTTACAAAGTTGTTATTCTCCAAAATGATATGCATTCCCCTAAATTATCTATATTTAACTGTTGCTGAATAAAAAGTGGTACAAAAACTGTATTTTGCATGTTTTTGTTTTTATGGGCAGCATTCTGTTACAGTTCTCTTCATGGAACCAGTAATTTGGAGTGTTAACTATGTCACTGTTTGTGCATAGAACTCTAAGCATAGTTCTGATAGGTCAACAGCTCATAATTAGCATTCTGTGCACAAATCATGACATAGTTAAAACTCCAGATCACAGGTTCTATGAAGAGAACTATAACAGAATGCTGCCCATAGAAACAAAGCAATGTAAAATACAGTTTTATTATCACTTTTTATTCAGGTACAGTTACATATTGATAATTTAGGGGAATGCAAATGATTTCTGAAAATAAGAACTTAATAAACAGCTGCCAATTAGAAAGGTTTTCATGTCCCCTTTAAATTATAAAACCTCTAAAGCAGTATTGCCACCATGTGGTCTGGCCTGGGAAATAAAATCTATCACCTATTTGGGTATAAAAGTTTCAAGGAACCTGGCAATTATGCTCAAAGAAAATTTAACAGATTTACCAAAAGTATTAAAGATAGAGATGTAGAGATGGGGTGCTCTACCTCTGTCTCTTTGGGGGAGGATCAACACAATTAAAATAAATGTGCTGCCTCAAATCCTATACCCAATGGGTATGTTGGGCTGTTTTCTCCCTAAGATGCGGTTCACCAAATTTCAGAGGATTTTGAATGCCTTTATTTGGAGAGGAAAGGGAGTTTGTCGGGCCTATTCTAAGTTGACAGCTCCTAAGGCTCAGGGTGGTCTGGCACTTCCTTCATTCTATACATATTATTGTGCCTATCATTTAAGTAAAATAGCATATTGGTCCAAGGACTTAAACACCTCCAGCATTTCAGAATACACTCCTCTTTGGTGGGAGATTGAAAGGCAATTAGCTTCCAAGTACTCCTGTACTTTAGTGGCTCTTACTTATATACCCCCTAGACTCCTACCCAAATCTCTGAAAAGGACACCAATTGGCTGGTCTTCTAGAGCTCTGCAACAGATCCAAAAATCTTATTTACTGAACTGCTATCTATCCTTAGGTAATCAATCTTAGGTAACCCCAACTTTAAGATCAACAATAAACTGATCCCTCCCTCCTTTTGGCCTATTCTGAAACCTTGTAAATTATCAGACTTCCATAATAATGGGAAATTAATCCCCTTTATACAATTACAAGCTTGTTATGGAATCCCAGAATCCAGTAAATTTAAATTCTTACAGATCAGGGAGGTTATTTCTGCCTTCCTGAAGACTTACATAAATTAACTCCTTCTTCTACAGAAATAGAGGCTACATTAAAGATTGCTGCTCAACCTCACTCTGTCTCAGCTATCTATAAGCATCTTAAATCTTTGGACCCCATGTTGCCTACGGGTGTTTGTTATTATTGGAACCAAGAGTTGGAAGTCTCTGAAGATGTAGGAGCCTGGGGGAAACTGGCAAAACACTTACAGATTCATTAAGCAACACAGGCTTCTACTTGTCCAATATAATATTTTACATAATTTATACCATACCCCAGTCAAACTTCCTAAAATTGGTAAATGTCCTTCTCCTAATTGTTCCAGATGTGAGGGAGCACAAGGAACCTTGTATTGCATGATTTGGACATGTCCAGTTGCACAGGCCTTTTGGTGCTCCATTAAAAACACCCTAGATCAACTAATTTGTTCACCCTGAGACATGTCTATTAAATTTGTATCCACAAGCTACACCTAAGAGCAGGAAGGCACATCTTGCCCTTGTGGCCTCAGTTGCCAAACTTGTTATCATGCAGCATTAGACAGATGCCACTTTATCCCCAGTTTTGGAATGGCATACAGAAGTGATTTTAGCACTACAGCTTGAGAAGCACATTGCATCTATGAGTGATAGGATTAAATCCTATCAACAACTATGGGGCCCCCTTGAAGCCTTGTTAACTATATGGAGCCCTTAATTTATATCACAAACACCTCCTTTAAAAGTGGGTAACTCTATGCCTCTATTATCTTAAGGTAACACTTGGCATTGGGAGGGGATATTGGGGAGGGGTAGTGGGTTAATAGTATGTTAAGTTTACCTTTTAATTTTCTTTTGTTTGTTGTCTTTGTATGTTATAAAAGCAAACTGTAATTCCTGCTTAAATGTCATCTCTGTTCTGTGCCCAGTTTGTTGGAAACATAATAAAGTGTATTGAATAACAAAAATAATATATATTTCCTGTTCCGGCTTTTTAAGATAAAGAAGTATGTAATCTTTGCAGTAGTCTCCTTCTTATTTGCTCAGAGTCAGACCTCCAGCAGCTGGTGGGGATGGAAAGCTACTCTTTTCCTTCTAGGATGGTGAGTCCTAGTTCCTGTTGTCAGTCAAATCCTGTGCCTATAAAAGTAGAACCAGTTAAGCATGGGGGTGGAGGGGAGGGATGGAGGGCAATATAGTCCCAGTAAAGTTCAAACAGGAGATCCTTCCTCTTGCTGTTCTCTGTCACAAGCTGTCTAGGTCAGTTTTTTAATGCAGACACCTGGCTTCCCTCTGTTTAAGCCACTCCCCCAATTCACAGTTTCTTTCTTCACCTAGCTAACTGTACAGATAACAATTCCTTCACCCAACTCAGACAAACGCACTTTTTTGTTTTTTGTTTTTTACCCTAAATTGAAATTCCCAGTAGTAGAGTTCTAGTTCTTTAGTCCAACAGAGTAGTAATGTTCTAACAGCAGCTCCTTCCTCTTGCTGTTCTGTGCCTCAAGCTATCTAGGTCAGTTTTTAAATGCAGACACCTGGCTTCCTTCTCTGTAAGCCACGCCCCTAATTCACAGTTTATTTCTTCACCTAGCTAACTGCATAGATAATAATTCATTCACCCAGCTCAGACAAACACAGTCTTTTTTTGTTTTTGTTTTTTGTTTTATAAACCCCGTAGGTTACATTTTTTAAATCTGTGGCAAAACACCATTCCACACCATATGTGTAAAAACACATTTCGGGCAGGATGAGAAAAATGACAGCTGTACTATTCGTGAGGTGGTGTGAAAAAAATGGCTATGTTGAACATTTGGAGTAAAAATATATAAAATTATGAAAGTTACACGCGTGCATAGAAAAATTTCAATGACTGCACGTAACTTGGCCATTTTTATGAATTTTTTCACCAAATTTTCAGCATGAGCTTTTTGAGACTCCACCTCATGAACACTAGCACTGTCATTTCATTACTTGGTCCCAAAAGGTGATTTTGCACAGCTACCATGAAATCACCTTCTGGGCCCGATTAACGAAACAACAGTGACAGTGTTCATGAGGTGGGGTTCCAAAAAGCCTGTGTTGAAAATTTGGTGAAAAAATAGCAAAAATGCCAAAGATATCACCATAAGTCCAAAACACCATTGAAATGCAGCACATTATACAGCATTTACCTTGATTCTTCAGTTCACGGTTCAGTTTTGAAGAGTGCAGACATGTCCCAGTCCACAGAAGTTGACAGTCGATGATCAACAGTGGTAAGTATAGGGCAAGGGGGGGTGGGGTGGTAGGTGCTTAGTGGGAGGGTCGGAATGGGGAGGGGGACAGGAAGATGACAAGGGACCATATTGTTTTTTTCAGGATTTAAAAAAAGGCGTTGGGGGATTGTTTCCTTTTTTTACAGGTGCAAGTGAAAAAATATATTTTGGGACACTAGAGGTGGACTGCCCAGTGTCTAACAGTGCTGGGGAGGTAGGACATATCTGGTGACACTGGGAGTTAGCTCCCCAGTGTCCCACACTGGCAGGGGGTCTTCTAGTGCTGACACAGGGATTGTGCACTCTGCTGTCTGCAAATCATTAACATATATATTTCAGGACACTGGAAGTGGGCTCCCCAGTGTCCCGCACTGGTGGGGGGAGACATCTCAGGACAGTGGGAGTGGGCTCCCCAGTGTCCCATGCTGGCAGGGGGTAGGGGGGCTTCTATCTCAGGACACTGGGAGTGGGCTCCCCAGTGTCTCACACAGGTGGGGGGCTTCTACCACTGACACAGGGATTGGGCACTCCGATGTCAGTAAACATGTAATATAAACATGTAATATACATGTAACATAAACATGCCTAGGCTCCCTTGGAGGCAGTTAAAGGATAAAACAATCCCTCATTTAGGTAAACACCAACAGGTGTTTATCTAATCAGGTTCTGAGGAATTGGATTCTCATGACAGATTGACCAAAAAATGGCCAGAGAAGGTGTTTCTTTTTTCAGCAGCTGTTAAAGTAGTGGCACAAATTGTGGCATTTTTTGTGAAACACTGCTACAGTTTGGGGCAGAACCTCACACATTTTGTGCAACAGTGCCATAATTTGCAGCATTTTTGCAAAAGTACTGCCGCAGATCACAGCACTAGTTACACAATTTGCAGCAGAAAAAATGGCCCAAATAAAATACACATTTCCGGACATTACTTCTCAAAACTAATGCCAGAATCATGTTCCTTAGGCCCCGATTATGTAAACATAACTGTTGGTGTTTACCAAGGGGCACTATTTTTTGAATTTTAGTGTTTTTCCCATGTCACTAACTGAAAACAAGATGGTGGAAGCATGACATTACTTTTCCCATTAGCAAAAGCAAGTACTGCTTTCGCAAAAGCAATAAGTGCTTTCACACGGCGCATCTAATTTTTCCCGTAAGATAATGGGAAATTTTAAAGTTTAATAACTTTTGAATGGATTAATATTTTTTCATCAAGACTTGAAAAGGCACACCTGTGATCCAGATCCCATATAACCTAACAATTTCAGACCAACCCCCCAAGCCATTTTGGAGAAACGGCATGACAAAGGATTTGCACCAAAATGGTAAATGTCACATTTTTGACACTCCGTATCTCTGCAACCATATATCCAATTGGAATAAAACTTGCTACATCAAGAGATCTTTGTTCCCCAACAGCGCTTTCTAAATTTTATGTGGATCGGATTAATGGTTGCAAAGCTATTAAAGGTCAACATTTTGGATTTAACATAGAACTTGCTGTTGAACCCTAATGTAGTGACACTACTGTGCAACTTTTTTATATATAGATATATTATAGTGGCATGATAGCACCACCATAGTTAAGGTTGAGTAGGCAGTTTAATGTTAGACCTCAAATTTTGCACTTTAATAACTTTGCAACCATTCAACGGGTTTGCACGAAATCTGGTATCTGTTGTCCCAAGGGGTAGATCTCAAGTTTTGTTCTGATTGGATTTGCAGTTTTTGTGCTGCGCATAGTGAAAAAAGGTGTAAAAGTCACTTTTGTTTCCAGTTTATGCTGTTTTTTCTCATTGCATTGTGGACACACCATTTGGAATTTTGGTCTGAAATTTTCAGTGTAGAAGGAGTGTTTGCCAAAAAACAAGCCAGTGTTGGTTTGGTGAAAAATATCAATCTTTTCTAAAGTTATTCTATTTTGAACTTTTGGGTTCTGAACATACTCAACTCAATCTTTTGGATAGCTGCACAGGTTTGAAGAGGGATTTTGGCTCAAGAAGATGGATTTTGACAGCTCACAAAAAGGGATTTATAAAATCTCTGTTTGTGAGGAAAAAATTCCCTTTTCACAAGCCACCATCTTGTTTTTAATTTTTGTGCCAAAACAAAACATTATAACTTGCCCCAAGGATGTGTTCTGTAGAATCCAAGTATGGGTTTTGTTCATGGGGACATCCTGCATGCTTCTGTGCCTTTGGTTTACTTTATTTTAGTAAAAAAAACTAGTTTTTAAATTTTAAAATCCCTTTTTGTAACTTGCTATCTATCCTTTCTCGTGATCTGTCAAAATCCCTTTTTGCGAACTGATCTCTTTTCTCAAGCTGTCAAAATCCATATTCATGAGATGATGACCAGATGGCCCTACCTCGCAAAAAGGTATTTGCTCATGAAAAGGGATTTTTGACAGCTCACGAAAAGGGATTGGCTCATGAAAAGGGTTTTTGACAGCTCATGAAAAGGGATTTTAATAAGTAATCCCTTTTCTCGAGCTGTAAAAATCCCTTTTCACGAGCTGTCAAAATCTCTTTTTGTGAGAAATCTCTTTTCATGAGCTATAGAAATCTCTTTTCATGAGATGACAACCAGATGGCCCTCCCTCACAAAAAGGGACTTCTCATGAAAAGGGATTTTGACAGTTCACAAAAAGGTATTAAGCTCATGAAAAGGGATTTTGACAGCTCACAAAAATTGATTTAAAAAAGTTATCTCTTTTTGTGAGCTGTCAAAATCCCTTTTCATAAGAAATCTCTTTTCATGAGCTGCCAAAATCCTTTTTCGTGAGATGATGACCAGATGGCCCTATCTCATAAAAAGGGATTAGCTTCCAAAAAGAGATTGTGACAGCTTGCGAAAAGGGATTTTTAAAGGTTACTGTTTCTTTGGCACTTCACAACAAAGAAACGGTTAGGACTTTCAGCTTGAAATTTGCAGAGCACAAAGGGGTTGCTCAACAGATGTGAGTTCTATTGGTTTGGTGAAAATATTTACATTAGTTCCATACTTATGACATTCCAAAGTTAAGAAACTTCACATAGGATAGCATTGATATGTATGTGGTACCTTTCAATGCCTATATCTCAAAAACTGTTCGAGTTATGGATCTTTCACTAAATGCAGCTCTAAGCATGCATGCAGGTTACCAGTCCTTCATTACAACTGCAGTGGAATTTTTTCCAGTGTTCCTATGGTTACTGAGATATTGCAACATTTATAGCACAAGGGTTACCTGGAATGTCTCTAGGCCTGTGCTACATCTGTACAATTATAGGTAGATGAGAGTGCAGGGAGCAGAGGGCCCTGAGCTCCCACATATGGATAACATTATGTAGTAATGGGACAGTAGGTCCATCAATTATGAACTACTAGGAGTGCAGACAGCAGGTCCATCCATTATGAAATACTAGGAGCACAGGGACTGGAGGGCCCTGCACTCCTACAGGGAGATTACAGTATATTACAATATCTGTACTGTTACAGATAGATGGGAGCACTGAGGTCCCATAGGGCTCTGCACTCCAACAAACTGATACCATGAGTAGGCCCATGCCATGGCCCCAAACATCTGAGGTAAGATTACACTTTCAAAAAGTAAGCAACTTCATTGCAAAAAACTTTTAATGCATCAGTTAGGGTTGAAGCAACAAAAGTGGGAAAATGTGGCATTAGGGTTTCCCACCTAACACCTCCCCACCCCTACCACCACCACCACCCTCCACACCAACAGGTATTGGGGTGTGCCTTGGAGTCATCAGGCCCTCACCACATTCTCCTATACTGTACCATCTCAGCTTACTTACACATGGAATGGGGTGAGATTTAGACCCGCTGACCCCGAGGCACACTTTGACACCTGTTGGTGTGTGGAGGGTGTGGGTAGGGTGGGGTGGTAGTAGTGGTGGGGAAGGTGTTAGGGTTGGAAACTCTAATGCCTCATTTCCCCAGTTTTGTTGCTTCAACCCTATCTCATGCATTAACAAAGTTTATTGCAGTGAATATATATGGGGGCCAATGGGATACACCTGAGGATCCTAAAGGAGCTTGGGGAGGAACTGGTTAAACCTCTGGCTAAGCTGTTCAGTGGATCACTGGAAACAGACATGGTTCTAGAGGAGTAGAGGAGGGCACAAGTGGTACCCCAGTACAAAAGTGGTAGCAAGGAGGAGGCAGGAAACTACCACCCAGTCAGTTTGACCTCAATAGTAGGTAAAATGATGAAAACCCTGCTTAAGGAAAGGCTGGTGGAGTACCTAGAGACAAGGGGGCTGCTGGACCCAAGGCAACATGGATTCATGCCAGGAAGGTCATGCCAGACCAACTTGATTGCTTTCTTCAAGTGGGTGACAAATGAAATAGACCAGGGCAGAGCAGTAGATGTGGCCTATCTGGACTTCAGGAAAGCCTTCAACACAGTCCCACACAGGGGACTAATACACAAGCTTGCAAATCTGATGGTGGGGACAGAGGTGGTCATGTGGGTTAGAAACTGGTTGAATAACAGAACACAAAGAGTGGTGGTAAATGGGGTTAGCTCACAGGAGGGACAGGTAATAAGTGGAGTACCCCAGGGATCAATGCTCTTCAATGTCTTCATAAGCGATATTGCAGAGGGTCTAGAAGGGAGGGTTAGCCTGTTCGTGGAAGACATAAAGCTATGTATCAGGGTAGATAAACAGAAAGGTACTGAAAAAATGAGGAGAGATCTGAAGAGGCTATAAAACTGGTCCAAGGAATGGTAGTTGGGTTTCAATGCAAAAAAGTGCAAGATTATGCACCTAGGGTGAAGGAATCCTAGGGCTGAGTATGACCTAGACAGTGTAACACTGGAGGCCACCACAAATGAAAGGGATCTAGGGGTAGTCATAGAAGACAACCTCAAAGTGGCTAAACAGTGTAACAAAGCTGTCAGAAAGGCTAACAGAATACTGTGGTGCATAGAGAGGGGTACAACAAGCAGAAGGAGGAAAGTGGTGGTACCATTGTACAGCTCCCTAGTAAGGCCTCATCTGGAGTACTGTGTTCAGTTCTGGAGTCTTTATCTTCAAAAAGACATAGACAGGATGGAGACGGTACAGAAGAGGGCAACAAAAATGGTGACAGGGATGCAGCATAAGTCATATGAGGAAAGACTCAGAGCTCTCAATATGTGCTCCCTGTGGGAAAGGAGAGCAAGGGGGGACATTCAAGTATCCAAAGGGAATCAACAGGCTACCAGAGGGGAGCATCTTTCACATGAAGGGAAATAGCAAAACAAGGAGGCACAGCATGAGACTAAAAGGGGGAAACATAGAGGGAACTTGAGGAAATTCTACTTCAGGAATTTATTTAACTCTAAAAATTGATTAGCGTTTTGCTCATAAAAGTGCTGAATCTTTGTGAAAATGCATAGCTCTTGCCTCACTGTGTTTAACAAACATGGCACTTCTAGAAAATCTATATAAATGCTTTCTGTACAGTTAGTATAGTCCCCCCCAAAAAACTGCTAATCAATTATTTAAAACCCTGTACTTCATTGAGATGGTGGTGGAGAGATGGAAGAGTCTCCCCCAGGACGTGGTGTGGGTGGCCACAGTTCAGGGATTCAAGAATGCATGGGATAGGCACATGGAAATTATCAAGCTAGGGTGAAATGGGGGGACTTGTAGCATCTAGGGTACCTTAAGCATTACAAAGAGGGATAAGGAAGACTGGATGAGCCACAAGGGCCTTATCTGCCAACAGCATCTATGTATCTATATATATGTGTGTGTGTGTGTGTGTGTGTGTGTGTGTATATATATATATATATATATGTATATACATGTGTGTACTGTATTTATCATATAGTGGTGCAGTAGCACCACTATATTTAGGGTTGAGCAGGCTGTTTAATGCTAAACCCCAATTTTTGTACTCTAATAACATTACAACTGTTCAACAGATTTGCACAAAATGTTGCATGAATGGTCTCATGATGTAAATTTCTTGACGTGCCAAATTTTGTTCTAGTCAGATGTGAAGATTCTGAGAAGCGGATAGTGAAAAAACATAAAACATTGCTGTATTTTGTCATTGCCTTTTGCACAGACAGTTTGAAATTTGGGTCTGAAATGTTCAAAATGGCTTGGCCCACAGATGTGTCTTTTGCTGGTTAAGTGAAAAAATATTAATCCATTCCAAAGTTATTACACTTTAAAATTTCAGTTCTGGGCATGCTCAGTAAGCACTTCAGGATTGCTATATGAAACAAAAAAAAAGAATCCTTTTTTGTATGGTGCCAATCCTTTTTCATGACGGAAAAATCCTTTTTCATTTGCTGCCATTATCTTTTCTGTTTTTTCTGAAGAAAATGTTTTCAAAACCCCCAAAAATGACACCCTGCACAGAGATCAACACATGCATCTTCCGGGAAGGGACTCAGTTAGGTGGATTCTGCATTTCTCCGGTGGAAAAATAATTCTCAATACATTTTTTTTTTTATTTTTCCATCTGTTTTCATGACTTGCTCCTGCTTTTTCATACGGGCTTTTTCATTCATATGAAAAAGGATCCCTTCATACAGAAAAAGATTTTGATCTTAGTTTTTTTGCAATTCTTTTTTCATTTGAAGGGATCCTTTTTCGTCTCTTTTTTCATTTTAAAACAGAAAAGGATTACTGTAAATGAAAAAGGATTTTGCATTTATGTTTAAGCCACAAATCCCTGTTTTTCCCTGATGTCTGTACAATTTGTTTTTCTGCTTTTTCTGTATGGCCTTTTTTGTATGAATGAAAGAGGATCCCTTCAAACTAAAAAGGATTTTGGACTTAGATTTTTTTCCAGTTCCTTTTTCATTTAAAGGGATCATTTTTCATATGTGTTTTCGTTTAAGTGGAAAAGGATACCTTCAAACTAAAAAAAACAGGGATCCTTTTTCATATACTATTTTTGTTTAAATGAAAAAGGATCCCTCCATATGGAAAAACATTTTGGACTTTGTTTTACTTAAAACAGAAAATGATTCCTGCAAACAAGAAAGGATTTTGCATTTACTTTTAAGCCATAAAACCCATTTTCTCCCTGATGTCTAGAGGTACTCTCCACCCTCTGATTGTAGTCCCAGTATTTTAATAATGCTTCCCTGATGTGTAGTGGCACCTTCTTCCCTCCAATTGCTGTCTCCATTTTTTTTTACTGTTCCCCTGATGTCTAGTGCCACCCACACCTTCTGATTGCCATCCCTGTATTTTCTTGTAATATTTCCCTGGTGTCTAGTGGCACCCCCCACTCCTCTGATTGCCATATTTTTTTACTTTTTCCCTGGTGTCAAGTGGCACCTCCCACCCTCCAATCACTGTCCCCATATTTTGTATAACCTGTAATAAACAAAAACACCCCTCGATTTTTTCCTTTTTTCATACCTGTAAAAAAGAAAACAGTCCCTCGCTGATCCTCCCCCCACCCTGATGTCCTGTTGAGCATCCACCATCCCGCACACACTCTCACTCGTTTGAACAGGTACCATGGCAAAGATCTACTCTCCAGTCAAAGACATGTCTTGCTGCTGGAACCACTGACTGCAATATGAGAAACTAAGTTAAGTGAGGTTCAATGTATTTCAAAGGGGGTTTGAACTTTTGTGCATAGCTTTGTCAACTTTGCATATTTTGACCCCAAATTTTCAACATGGCCTTTTTGGGACCCCACCTAATGATCAATGGTGGAGGAATTTCATAAATCAAGTCTGAAAAATAATTTTGTGGTCACTTGGAAAAATCACCTTTTGGGCAGGATAGTGAGGGAGAAGAGGCTGGCCTTCAATAGGTACAAGAAAACTGGAAGTGAAGAGGACAAAGGGGAGTATACAGAGAAATCCAGGGAGGTGAGTAGGGTGGTCAGGACAGCTAAAATTGCAAGGGAGCTAAGATTAGCTCAGGGGATCATGGAGGTGGGAAAGGATTTCTTCAAGTACATAAGGGAGAAGAGTTGTAAGGACAAGATTGTCTGGATCAAGAGGGAAGATGGTTGGGCAGAAAATGGGGAAGACTAGGCAGAGGCACTCAATGAGTACTTCTGTTCTGTGTTCACTAAAGAAATGGATAGACCAATACCACAAAGAAAAGGAGGGGTGGGACAGGAGCGGGGCAGGGGGAACAGATGGGGTCATCCAGGTGGATTGGGTTCTAAAAGGACTGAAAACCCTGAGGGTGGATAAGGCCCCAGGACCAGATGGAGTACATCCAAGAGTCCTGAAGGAGTTAGCAGAGGTCTTGGATGACCCACTGTCAGACCTGTTTAACACCTTACTGGAGTCAGGGGGTGTGCCCAGGGACTGGAGGATGGCCCATGTGGTGCCCCTCCACAAGACTGGATCCAAGGATGAACTGAGCAACTATAGACTAGTAAGCCTGACGTCCATTGTGGGGAAGATAATGGAGACCATTCTGAAAGAAAGATTGTTAAACTTTCTGGATAAAATAGTCTCTCGGATGACAGGCAGCACAGGTTTGTCTCAGGAAGATCCTGCAAGACTAATCTAATTGACTTCTTAAATTGGGTCACAAGGGTGGTTGACAGAGGCCATGCTCTGGATGTCCTATACCTGGACTTCAGTAAGGCTTCTGACTCTGTGCCTCACAAAAGGTTGCTGGGTAAGTTGAGGAATCTGGAGGCCAGGGAAAAGATAGTTGGATGGGTTAGTATCTGGCTGCAGAACAGGCAGCAGAGGGTAGTGGTAAAGTGGAAAGCTCCAAACCAAGGCCCGTGACCAGTGGGTTACCACAGGACTTAGTGCTAGGCCCCATTTTATTTAACATCTTTATCGGGGCTATAGCAGATGGATCAAGAGTAAGATCAAACTATTCACTGATACATAGATACATAGATACATAGACAGTGTCGGCAGATAAGGGCCTATGGCCCACCTAGTCTGCCCATTTGAGCTTGTAAGTTCAGTTTGTTTTCCTAGAAGTCTGTTTCCCCTTACCCCTGCCCTCTAGAATTCCTTTATGTCTATCCCATGAAACATGCCACTCTGGACCCGAACCCTGCACCCTGCACACCCCAGCTGACCACCCTCTCCACCATGCTAGCCAACCACCTCACCAGCTGATGACACGAAGATATGTGTGACAGTGGACAGTGATGAAGGGAGGCAAGAACTCAGGGAAGATCTGGCAAACCTCACGCACTGGTCCAGTGTGCAAGGTCATGCACCTCGGTACTAGAAACTCCAACACCACCTACTGGCTGGGGTAGTGCAGGAATCTACTTTTAAGGAGCGGAAGGACCTAGGGGTGCTAGTCACAGGAGACTTAAAGGTACTGTATCTGCACAGTGCCAGAGGGTGGCAGTGAGGGCCAATCAAATGCTTGGGTGCATTGCCAGGAGCATCACCTCTAGAAGGGAAGAGGTCATCTTGCCACTGTATAGATCACTGGAGAGACCTCACTTAGAATACTGTGTGCAATTCTGGTGCCCATACATAAAAAAGGAGGTCAAACTACTGGGGGGTGCAGAATAGGGTGACAAAGATTATCCTAGGTCTGGGAAATAAACTATATGAGGAGAGATTGAGGGAGCTCAACCTGTATTCCCTGGAGGATAGAAGGGAGAAGGGGACATGACAGAGACCTCCAAATACTTAAAAGGCATAAATAAGGTCAAGACGGAGGGATTGTTCTGATTAAAATATGGGAGGGTCATGAGGGGGCACAGTCTGAAGTTGGAAGAGGGTAGATTAAGAAGGGAGATGAGGAGGCATTACTTTACAGAAAGGGTGGTAAAAGGGTGAAACAAACTGCAGGAAGAAGTGATCATGTTGAGGACAGTGGACAGTTTTAAAAGGGGGTGTGATAGAGTCAAAGGCAGGATAAGTACAGATAAGAACCATGGGAGGGAAAAGCTATGGGGTAGGGTGGGATGGGAGGAGGAGGGCAGCTGCAGTAAAACTATACTGCGAGCTGCAGACTTGATAGACCTCTGGGCCTTTTTCTGCCAGCATTTTCTTATGTTTGTAGTTGTTCATTAGGTGGGGTCATAAGAAGGCTATGTTAAAAATTTGGAGTCAAAATACTTAAAAATGGCAATGTTATATGCATCCATTGAAATTTTGCTACGCTAGCTCATAACGTTTATGATTTTAAATATTTTGATCATAAATTTTCAGCATACCCATTTTTTTGCACCACTTCATGAATGTGACAGCTGTCATTTTTCAAATCCTGGCCAGTCTTTTTGCACCTGTGGTGTGTAATAACATTGCGGTGGCGTGGAATCACCTTTTGGCAAGGATTTGAACATTTTCAGTACCGGGTACATGAGGTGGGGTAATGAGAAGGCTTTGCTGACAATTTGGTTGCTGTTGTTCTACAAATGGAAGTGCAGGGTCCTGCACTTCCACAGGCAAATAAGGATACAATTATACTGTCTCAAAAAGTAAAGAAATTCTTTGAAAAAACTGTGTTAATGCAACATTTAGAGTTCTGGCTTAAGCATAAACAGTAGGGAAATGTGGTTTTAGGGTTTCCAACCCTAAACCCCCAACCCCTAAAATAAATAAGGGGTGCAGTCTTCCTTGGGGTTATCAACCCTAAAGCTCACCCCATTCTATACACTTTAAAAACATACATACCAAATGGGGGAGAATGGGTTTGTGAGGAGGACCAAAAGAAGACAGACATATTGAACAAATACAAAAAAGAAAAGGAACAAGGGCATAAATGGTAGGGAGGTGGACACCAGTCCTTTTACAGAGGAGAAAGTCTTCAAGGTGTTAGCACAATTAAAAGTCAATAAGGAAATGGGACCTGATGGGGTGCACCCCAGGATAATCAGGGGGCTCAAAGAGGTGCTAACTGCATCTCCAACAACTCTGTTCAACTTATGATTAGAAAGAGAGGAGGTTCCACAATACAGGAGAAGGGCAGATGTGGTCCCACTTCACAAAAGTGGGAACAGGGAGGAGGCAGGAATTACAGACCTGTCAGCCTGACTTTGGTAGTGGGCAAAGTAATGGAAACACTACTGAAGGAAAGGATAGTGGAATAACTTGCAACCAGTGGATTACAGGATCCAAGACAACATGGTTTCACAGGGGAGAGGTCTTGCCAGACAAACTTGATCATATTCATCAACTAAATGACCAGGATAGTGGATCAGGAAGGAGCGGTAGATGTGGCCTACCTGGATTTCAGTAAGGCCTTTGACACTGTTCCACACAGAAGACTGGTGAACAAGCTGGCCTGGCTGGAAGAGGGTAAAAAAGTTATAAACTGGGAAAGAAGTTGGTTAAGCAACAGGAGTCAGATGCTGGTGGTAAATGGTGTCCACTCTGGAGATGGCAAGGTGACCAGTGGGGTGCCTCATGGCTCAGTACTAGGCCCAATCCTCAATGTCTTTATTAGTGACATTGTGGAAGGGCTAGAAGGGAAAGTATGCCTATTCACAGATAACACAAATTTGCAATGCATTAGACACTCCAGGAAGGGGGCGGAAAAAATGAAGGATGATTTAAAAAATTAGAAGACTGGTCAAGGGTTTGGCAGCCAGGTTTCAATTCAAAAAAGTGTAAAATCATGCACCTGGGGCACAAAAACCCAGGGGCTATGTATCAATTTGGTGGGGAAGTACAGGCAACCACTAAACAGGAAAGGGACCTGGGGGTAAACATTTCTGATGACCTGAAGGCAGCCAAGCAGTGTGATAAAGCAGGGGGAAGGATAGCAGGATGCTCGGGTGCATAAGGAGGGGTATCACGAGTAGAAAGAAGGAGGTAATATTACCCCTATACAGATCACTGGTAAGACCGCACCTCAACTACTGTGTCCAGTTCTGGAGGCTCCACCTCTGGAAGGACATTGATAAGGTGGAGGTGGTACAGAAGAGGGCACCCAAAATGGTGCAGGGCCTGCAACAAAAGCTGTGTGAGGAAAGACTCAATGAACTAAATATGTCTTTTCTAGAGGAAAGGAGGAAACGGAGGGGATATGATATTAGGTTTTCTAGGTTGGATATAACAAAACAAGGCAATTGTAGCCCATTGAGATTGTCCCCCACACCAGGTGGGCAAATTATACCAACACTGATTTCGAATAAAGCAAATTATCAAGGCCTTTTTTAAAACCATATAAACTGTTTTGGTTGACCAAGTCCTGTCGTAACCCATTCCAAACCTTTACTGATTTGACAGTAAAGAAGCTGTCTCTTTTTGTGGTGTTAGCCCAGGGAACTACCAACTGCTTATGATGAGATCTTAATGTAGCATTTCTGACACTGAATTTCAATCCATGCTGAGTCATTAATTCAGGTGACTGGTGTATTTTATATAAAAGTAATAAATCCCCATACATGTGATATGTCCAACTTGCTTAAGAGGGAGATTTGGGTCAAATTAGGAGGGAGATTGGCCTGCCAACTTGCATAAGAGGGAGATTTGGATCAAATTAGGAGGGAGATTGGCCTGCTAGTAGGGAGATGCTATACCATCTTGAGTTTGTCCTTAAATGGCGTCATAAAAATAAGAAAAAAGTCATTACAAAAATTTTATGTATTTCATTTTGTCAAGAATAAGCACTAAAAAGAATAAACAACTAGTTATATAAAGTTATCTGATAAATTGTTCATCACTAATTTAATTTTTACGTGTCTTTATCTGCCCAAAAAACATGGATATTTTGGACAGAATTTTACTTAAGCAGGAGATTTTGTTTCCCAGAAGGGAAGGAGTTCAGTCAAAAAAAACAGGAGTCTCCTGCGAAAAGAGGGAGAGATCACATGTATGAATCCCCCCTATGATGACCATCTCTGATGGTTGAATTTGGCTATTATTTAAAAAATATTGATGTTTGGTATCATTTCTTCCAAAATGCATAACTACACACTTGTCGATGTTAAAGGACAACCCATTGACAGTAGTCCATTTTTCTATAGTGTGGAGAACATTACTGAGGGATTAGTATTTAATAATAGTATCAAACTCACCTCCCAGTTTTGTGTTCTTTGCAAATTTTAAAGGAAATTTCTTATGTTTGTAATCATGTCGCTAATAAAAATGCCAAACAAAATAGGGCCCAGAACTGAGCCCTGGTGTACCCCATTGCATACACTCCCCTCTCTTGATAGAAATCTACTGATCTTCACATACTGTACTGTGTTAGATAGCCAGCTTTCAACTCATTTGGCCAAACTCATGCAGATTCCCATGTACAGTAGCTTATTTACCAGGGTATAATGGGGGACAATGTCAAACGCCTTACTAAAATCTAATATTATGCCATCAGTTGGGGTACCTTTACCCAGGCCACAAGTGACATGATTATAAAAGGACATTAAATTGGTGGTACATGAAAATCCCTTTTTAAAACCATGCTGGTTCTTATCTATCAGCCCAAGAGTATGTATTTCATATTCCAAGAAAAGTTTAATAACTTTTTTCATAATCTTACAGCATAAAGAAGTAAGACTAATAGGCCTATAGTCTTCCAAACTACTCCTGCTTCCCTTCTTGAATATAGGTTTAGCTACAACCATACACCAGTTAGCATGTACCGTCGCCTGATCCAGAGCTGTACTGAAGATGGCTGAAAGTGGATAAACCAGATAAAGTACAATTTCTTTCAGGAATCTTGGATGCAAACCATCTGGACTAAGACTTGTATTATTTTTTATTTCACCCACTGCTAGTAGGAGGGACATCTTTTTCCAAAAAATGATAAGTTATTGGACAGTGATTCTTTAAGGGATTCATTAGCCTCTCCCTTTTTGGAAAACCCTGAACAAAAATAAGAATGAAAAAGGTTGGCTGCTTCGACATCATCTTCAATGGTTTTACCTTCATGTAGCAGTGGCCCAATTATTCTAGATCTATTTTTATTGTTGTTGATATAAGTGAACAAGGATTTATTATTATTATTCTAAATTCAGTCTTGTATTTTGCCCATCTAATCCTTGCTTTAAGTACTTTTTGTTCCTTACTGTAGGATTTAATATTATTATTATCTGATGGTGTTTGTCTTGAACTCTGATAAGCTCTTTGCTTAATTCTTGTTTGTCTTTTTATACCTGATGTTAGCCAGATAGGAATTTCCCCTTTTTTTGTTATATTTTTTTTCTTAAGGGGACAAATGTGTCCTCTAATTTTAGTATAATCCCTTGGAGTAGATCCCACGAGTGTTCCATGAACAAATTGGCCATTTCAGAGTCCCACTCTAACTCTGCTGAGGATTTTTTAATCTGAACAAAATTAAATTTATCATAATCCCTAAGGACTGTTGTGCTAGTCATTTTAGAATATGATGCCCTCAGCTTACAAGTAACCATGTTATCGTCACCATTGCCCAAGGGGCATAAGACCTCCACATCCAAAATATTGTGTTCTGTGTTAGTTATAATTAAGTCCAATATATTCAGACTCCTTGTGGGCTCAAAAAAACAGCTGTTCAAGTTCTTGGTATAACAGTGAGATCACAAATGCTCGCTCTAAGTTGTTCCCTCCTATCATATTATCCCAATTTATGCCAGGCAGCTTAAAATCCCCAAGAATAACTGCATCGCCCATATTTGAGGCTTATATGATATCCTTAAACACTCATTGTAATTGTTGCTTGAGGAGGGTGGCCTACAGAAATTTCCCAGAATGATTTTGGGTCTTCCCTTGAATTGAATCTTTACCCATAAACTCTCTAGAGGTACTTCTGGTTGATCAATCATCTGACATTGGTAGGAAGGAATATAATTTCTAACAAATATGCAAACACCTCCACTCAAATACCTAAGGTAATCACCCAGTCCACCAGGATTACTAGAATCCAATCAGGTTAGCCCTAGAAAGGTAGAGGGCTCATTAGGAATTCTGTGTAGATGACATCATTGTTTACTCAGCTAGGCTGAGCAGAGAATGGATTATGACATTTGGAATTCTGGCAGCAGCATAAGCCACTTTGGAATCAGCTGCTCTGGGGAGGTTTAGAATGTTCAGGCGGTAGTGCAGGCAGTGTGTAGTCAGCAGCAGTATAGAGAAAAGCTCTGAGTGTGAGGTGCCTGCTGGCTTAGCCAAATAGCTGGTTGAAGGACCTTGTTTCAGTAATTCTCACCCTAGTTAGTGAGGCAACCACAGTGCCATCTGAAGTAGTGGGAACCATCAATTCCAAGACACCTGTCTGTCATTTTTCTGTGAGAAGAGAGAGTGGGACTGCAGTTCAGTATGTCCAAGGGGCAATCCCCTGATTACCAAAAAGAAAGCTGCCCTAGAGGAGATAGAGGTCTCAAAGCTGTGGAGAGCTATGATGCAAGTGTGAATTTCAGTCAGATGACTGTACAGAAACATGCAACAAAGCTGTAAGTACAGAGACAGAGACTAAATGGAATGTGTTTTTCTGGGTTGCTGTCTGCTGGTTGTATGTGCCACAACTAAGGCTAGAGTACACCAGGGAGAGCCCCAGCCTCACCACAGATATGTGCTGAATGTTTTTAATTTACTGTGAATGCCTCTAGCACCCTGGTGAGGGTGGAGGGTCATTTTTACATATCCCCAAAGGGATGGCAGAGGCTGGATGGGGCTAGGGTGGGATGAACGCCATTTGAAACTCCATTCAGGGCTAACTGGTCTTGGAAGGGTGCAAAGTTTAAGCCTGTAGGTGTTAACTAAGCCCATCAAAGTCAGGAGATGTTTTGAGCATGTGGCAACCCACCACATAAACAGACACTAGTAAAGGAGAAATGTTCAGTATACACCTAGGAAAGAGGGGTGGACTTTGCCAGTGTTGGAAAGAGTAAAATGTCTAGATATCCTTGACCATAAGGGTGGGACAGTGCTGAATTGTTGTGCTAGCAGAAGAAAGTACAATTTTGCCTTGTGTGTTCTATGAAAAGAGTGTCAGCATTCCTCACCTGTACAGTGACAAACTTGGGGGACCACCCTGTTCCGCATTTGTTTACCAACTTGTTGTCTAAATAAAGTTATACTTCACAATCCCATTTTTCTGTTTGAACATTAGATCTCTGCTTCCTGTGTGAAATATTATTGGAGCTCCTACTGATAGTTTTAGACCTAGCATATGCCTAGCACCTCTCCTCAGAACTTGGAAAAAATATAAATGTTATTTTGTGCCCTAAACCCCTGACCTCTTTAGACTGCCAAGCCGGGTATTCACCTCAGAGCTAGTGGTGATGCCTTTTGTTTTGCCAACTGGTGGCCTGTTTGCTTATCTGTGGCATGAGTTAGAGGGTCCCAGTCTGTGCCTGGCTGGGACATGGGTCACACTAACAGGTATTAATAAGGGACAGGAAGGTAGCATTTTCCATAGAAAAAGAAGCTTGAGGACAAGGGGTCACACTATGAAGATGGAGGGGAGGACGCTCACAGGAAATGTGAGGAAATACTTCTTCATTGAGAGGGTGGTGAATGCCTGGAACAGCCTTCCAGTGGAGGTGGTGGGTGCTGAAATGATGACAGGATTCAAGCATGCATGGGGCAGATACAAGAGGACCTTGGTAGTAAGTCAATGGGAGGAGATGACTGGAGATCGAGTAGGGTCTGCGGTGGTACAGTAGGCAGAGAAAACTGCAGACTTGGTGGGCCAAGAGGTCCTTATCTGCCAACAGCTTCTGCGTTTCTATGTTTCTATATGATATAATTATTAACTCTTAGTACTATTTGTACACCACTGTGAGTTTATTGCTTGTTCCTTAGCGGTTTAAGGCTTCTTTTACCTCCCTTGAGGTAACTGCATTGAGAACTGAGTTTTCTGTTATAAAACAAGCATATTTATTAGCCATGCTGTGACCATACTGTGGTATCCATGACAGACATGGTAAAAAATTGGCTGTATTTGTAGGTAATAACTTCATTTTTGCATACAAGTATGCATTGAACCTCTCATACCCCCACACTACAGCTTAGGGCTTCCTTTTCTGTCTGAGAGTAACATCCCCTCCACATTTGTAAGTGATCTATTTGCATAGCACACTGGCCAGTAGGTGCCATCTGCTTGTTGTTGACTTCATATAGTCCCTAATCTGACTGGGCTGGCATCAACTATAACCTCAGTCATAGAACTTGGGTCAAAGTATGCTAATGTTGGAGTGGGGATCCAAGGCAAAGATCTGCCTCTTTGAAGATGATACAAAGATCTGTGGAAATGTGAACAGTGCTAAGGGGTTAAGAAGTGTGAAAAGAGGATCTAAAAAGGCAGAAGACATGGTAAAGGGTTTGGCAGTTGAAATTCAATGCCAAGAAGTGTGAGGCAATACACAAAGCAGCAGGAAATCCAATGATTGAATACAGAATGGGGGGGGGGGTTTGTTGTGGGGAGTACGACAGAGGAAAGGGACCTGGGGGTAATAATATTGGACAACTTGGAAGACAACAGCAAAGTGCAACAAGACAGTAGGAAAACGCAAATAGAATGTTGGGATGTGTAAGAAGGAGGATTAGCAGCCAGAAGAGCAAAGTCATTTGGCCACTGTACAGGTCCCTGGTTCTTCCTCACCTGGAACACTGTGTGTAATTCTGGAACCCACACTTGAAGAAAGACAGAGGCAGGGTGGAAGTGGTGCAGAGGATGGTAATCTGAATTATGCCGGACTAGCAAGACATGACTTACATGGGGAGGTTATGGAAGCTCAACATATCCATTATGGAGGCAAGAGGGAAGAAGGGGACCTTATAGAGATGTACAAACACCTCCAAGGGTTTAACAAAGCAGATAATGGAGACAAAATAGAAGGTTATCTGTTGTTCTTGCACAGTTGCACACATGCTCCTCCTGTGTGGTGGTGGATTTGATTTTTCACCTGGCTGTGTTTCTATGTATTGCTTTGAGATGGTCAGAAGAAGTATGCCTACTTTCACAGTAAAAAAAAAAACACACTCTGAGATAAGGGTAAAGATTAACATCTGTTCCTTTGTTACTCTCTGTATGTTTGAGTGAACCGGTGCAATTCACACTTCCTGGTTGTACAGACCAACAATGGACAATGGAGAGCTGTTTATGCTGACTGGGAAGAAAAACACAGAAGGAACCTCAATGAAACTGGTAGGGGGGAGATTTAAGAGCAAAATCAGAACACATTTCTTCATAGACATGGTGGCGAAGGGGTAAACTTGGCTGCCAAGGGAAATAGATAGTCTGTGTAAAATCGTTTGGGTGTTTAGGCATGAGAGGGATAGGCACATGGAGCTGGTGAAGACTGTAGCAAAAGGTGAGGGAGGATTGGGGCAATGATACGCCACTAGGGCCCTTAAAAAATCAACATTAGATAGGAAGAGCTAGGTAGGTCTGATGGGCTGCAGGGCCTCTTTCTGTGGATAATGTCTATCTGTGTTTCTATGTTTCTAGCCCTAGTAACTATTTCACCTCATTCAATGCCCTCTGTTCTGTGCTGCTCCCAGTCAAGTCTACTTTCTTATGCCAGCCCAGTGGCACTGAGGGTTAAGGCACTAGATGCCTCACGTCGTGCCACCCCGGTGACCTCGGTTTGGGAACAAGCCCGGGTCATTGGGGGTCAGCAGTGGCAGGGAGGGATTGAGTGTCTGTTGGATAGCTCTCCCTTCCCAGGAAGGGTGTAGGACTTCGTGTCTCTCCTAAGTGACCTCTGGCGGCAGCCGGGGGTAGCCTGGAACCTGCATCGCTGCCATATGGCAATGGAGACTGAGCTCAGAGGATGTTGGCCATCATTGCATGTCTGAACTCCATGGGGGGGGACAGAAAAAGTGGAAAATCCCTGGTTCCGGGAGGCAAAGGTGGAAGCCCTGTGGCCATGCCCAATGCCGGCCTAAATCCGATACGGCTCTCTGTGTTCCTCTGCCTCTCTCATGGGCCAGAGGAGAGGAGAGGGCCCAGCATACCCAATTTCCAGGTTGGGCAAGGGTTCAGGCAGGTGGTGGAGGCATGAGACCCCTTGGCTCCACTGAAGAGATGCCCTGGGAGTCCAGAGTTAGGTGGGGTAAAAAGAGTTAGAAAAAAAAAGTCTACTATCTTATGTGTTCATTTATTTAGTGATTCAGCTACAGTGGCCATATCTGGGATAAATGTAGCACTGTAGTTCACTAGCCCCAAGAACCTATGCACCACTGAAAAGTTGTTACGTCTCTAGGCTTCAGGAACTGCTTTGACTTTATTCCATTATGGTCTCATTCCAAATGCTGAAAGCACATGTCCTATGAATGTCAAGTGGTCCATTTCAAACTTACATTTATTCTCAGTATGTCAGTTCTCTGTCTCTCAAACACACAAGAACATTACTGAGTCTCATATCATGTTCTGCATGGTCTCTGCCCCAAAATATAATGTAGTCTGAGCTGTTCCGTATACCCTCACATCCCTGTAATACCAGTGAAATATCACGTTGGTACACTTCAGGAGTTAAATACATTCCAAACAGGAGTCAGTTGTATCTGATCAATCCAGTGCAGGTCAGGAGGGTAGTAATCTCCCAGACTATGCTGCTAATGCAGTTTGATGAAAACCCCACTTTAAATCCTGTCATCTGAAAGCTGTTACCCCATTCTTATTTTGGAAGACATCTTCAATTGCACACATAGAATGCCATTCATTGATTACTGCCTCCTTTGCTCATCTCATATTCACACAAATATGAACATCTAAAGCTTTTTAAACCCTCACAAGTGGTGATACCCATGGGTTTGGCCCATTGCAGTTCCAATTACTTCTTTTTCTTGCAGCTCTTTCAGTTTCCTCTCTACAACTTTCCTGGTGCCACTGGCACGTCTGCAAATGGGCAGAGCTGTTGATGGAGCGGTTGTCTTTCCATTGGAATAGAAAGTACTTTCAAAAGCAATGAGACATGACAGAGTGTTGGTTCCTTTTCACGAACTGCACACCCAGGTGCATTGTGAGGCACAAGGCACTTGAGTCAAGTGCCTTCACCACCTGGAAAGTGTCTGTTTTTTAAGGGAACAAACACCCTGAAATGTCTTATTGTACTTATAAAATGGGTAAAAAAATCATTTTTGGTAAAGTTAGGAAGTTAGGATTTAAAAAAAAGACTGAAAAATAAAAATTCTAAACAGTAAAAAAAAAAAAGAAGAAGAAATAGCCCCCTGCTGAAACTGTTTTTTAGCAATATTTCAGTTAGGCACAAGAGGGAGCTATGTGCTTGACAGCTGAGGTTTGTGAACCTCTCTCTCTCTCTCTCTCTCTCTCTCTCTCTCTCTCTCTCTCTCTCTCTCTCTCTCTCTCTCTCTCAGCATGTCTCTCAGCCAAGGTTTGTGGAACTGACTCCTCCTTCCATGTTTGGAGCAGATTTTGTAAATTAAAAGCCACATATCCTGCTGTTTTGATAAGTCCCATATGAGGTAGTAGCAAAGAGGCTAGATTACTGGAGGACCAGGAATTTAATACAATTACAATGTCACCAGTTGCCTTGTCGGGGAAGCAACATCAGTACTGGCAGCTGTTAGCGGTAGGTCGATCCCGAGAGAGAGCTCTAAGATTAGGAGCATGATGCAGCGATTGAGCCTGTGCATTTGTAAACTTGCAGCTATGCCAGCCAGCCCATGTGAAAGTAAAAGTGCAGCAAATGTTGAGAAAAGCATTACCAGACATTGAAACAAATTAGCAAAGGATGTTTTCAAGCCTTTTTTGTCAAGTTAAAAAAAGAGAAAAAATGTAAAAGTAATATATTAAACGTTTAACCTAAATAGTCTTTTGTCTGGCATGGAGGACTGGTGTAGGTGTTTGCTCAAAGATTCAGATTTGCTGTTTTTGAAACTAATGGCAAGTTACAAGTGTTAAATTTGTAACTTAGCTAAGATGGCTGCCATAAAATGTTTGAAACAATCCTTTGGGGGTATTAATACCTGAGTGTGCTACATCCAGATTGCCAGAAAAAATGCAAAGCTATGGTTTTTTTTTCAAACCACGTGACTTCGGAACCTTCTCAACCATAGAAACACAGAAACATAGACTTTGATGGCAGATAAGGACTGCTTGTCCCACCTAGTCTGCCCATTTCCCTACCTACAGGATAAGCTGCAAATCCTATTTAACCAACAGCCTATTTCTTCCTACCCCCCCACACAAATTGCCTTATGTCTGTCCCATGCATTCTTGAATTCTTCCACAGTTTTAGACCCCATAACCTCCTCAGGTAGGCTGTTCCATGTGTTCACCACCCTCTCTGTAAAAAAATATTTCCTCACATTGCCCCTGAGCCGTCCCCCCTCTATCTTTAAATTGTGTCCCCTTGTTCTTGCACAACTCTTTTTCTGAAAGATACTACCCTCTTGGACTTTGTTGATTCCACTGAGGTACTTAAAAGTTTCTATCATGTCCCCTCTCTCCCTCCTTTCCTCAAAGGTAAACATATTAAGCTCCTTTAGTCTCTCCTCATATGGATTCTCTTACAGACAGTGCACCATTTTAGTTACACTCCTCGGGACTGCCTCCATCCCGTCTATGTCCTTGCGCAGATGAGGTCTCCAGAACTGGACGCAGTACTCCAGATGGGGTCTCACCAACTGTCTGTACAGAGGGATAACAACTTCTTGTTTTCTACTGATGATGCCTCTCCCTATACATCCCAGTATCCCCCCAGCCTTCCCTACTGCCTTCTCACATTACTTGCTTACCTTAAGGTCATCTGATATGATTACCCCCGGGTCCCTTTCCATTTTTGTTGTTGTTACTACCTGCCCCCCTCCCCCACATTGTGTAATCTTCCTCTGGGTTTCTGTTTCCCAGGTGCATTATTTTGCACTTCTTTGCATTGAATCCAAGCTGCCATACTTCTGACCATTCCTTGAACCTTGCCAAGTCCCTTCTCATCCTTTCCACGCCTCCTTGTGTATCAACCCTATTCAGATCTTTGTGTCATCTGCAAAGAGGCATACTTTTCCTTCCAGTCCCTCTGCAATGTCACTTATAAAGACATTAAAAAGGACTGGACCCAGTACTGAACCCTGCGGTACCCCACTAGTAACCCCTCTTTCTTCAGAGTGGACTCCATTTACAATTACCTTCTGTGTCCTGTTGTTCAGCCAATGTTTTACCCAGGCTACCACCCTGGGACCCACTCCCAGGCTGGTTAATTTGACTATTAATCTTTTGTGTGGGACTGTGTCAAATGCTTTGCTAAAGACTAGGTAGGCCATGTCCACAGCCCCTCCCTGGTCTACTACTTTGGTCACCCAGTCAAAGAAATCAATTAGATTTGTCTAACATGACCTTCCTGCTGTGAACCCATGCTGCCTTGGGTCCTGTGCCCCACTGGCCTCTAGGTGCTCAACAATTCTTTCCTTCAGAAGTGATTCAATCTCTTTCCCTACCACAGAGGTCAAAGTGACAGGTCTGTAGTTTCCTGCCTCTGTCTTGCTCCCACTTTTGTGAAGGGGTATCACATCCGCCTTCCTCCAGTCCTCAGGTACCACACCATCCTCCCATGATTTGTTAAAAAGGATAGTCAGTGTTGTCACTAGTTCTCTCCTTAATTCTTTTAGAATTCTGGGGTGAATTCCATCAGGCCCCACTGCTTTGTCCACCTTGAGTTTTAGGAGTGCTCTCAGAACCCTTTCTTCTGTGAAAGGACTGGGATCAACCCCTTCATCTGGAGTGCTTCTGTTAATTGGATTAGGCACCTCCCCTTCCTCCTCTTTCATGAATACTGAGCAGAAGTATTCATTCAGTATCCCTGCTTTTTCACTATCCCTCTCTGCCCACCCACCATCCATTCTATTCAGCCTCACTATCCATCCCTTTGTCTTTCTACGCTCCCTGATGTACCTATACAAGGTTTTATCCCCCTTCTTAACTGAGTTGGCTATCTTTTCCTCAGTTTGTGCCTTTGCTATTCTGACTACCCTTCCTGCTTCCTTCTGCCTTAACTGGTACAGTTCTCTGTTCTGCTCCTTCTGTGTTTCCTTATCCTTCCTAAATGCTATCTTTTTCTCCCTAACCTTCACCACCACTTCTTTTGAGAACCATAGTGGCTTTTTCTTTCATTTTAATTTATTTGCTTCACACAAAGGCTTGTTGCCTCTGTGATGGCAGTTTTGATGTTTTACCATTGTTGCTTCATCCCTCCTTCTAGCCTATTTGCTAGTGCTTTTCTAAGGCACTCTCCCATCTTGCCAAAGTCAGCCCTCCTGAAGTCCAGAACCCTCACTTTTGTATGGCTTGACCCTGTAGCTGAATTTATCATGAACCACACTGTTTGGTGGTCACTTGTTCCCAGATGGCTACCCACTTCTAGATCTGAGATCCTCTCTCACATTCCCTTTGAGAGTATGAGGTCTAAGATTGCTCCCTCATGAATGGGTTCCAAAACTAGCTGTCTGAGGCATGCCACCTGAAGGGCATCGAGAATGGCCCTGCTTTTGGTGTGGCTGCAGCCAAGGTGCTCCAGTTAACATCTGGCATATTCAGGTCCCCATCAACAGTATCTCCCTTTCTCTGCCATCCTAAGGATGCCTCCATCATATGTTTGTCCATTCCTCCCCTGACATGGGGGTCTGTATACAACCCCTCTGCAGATTGTGGTGCCATTTTCAGTCTCTAAGGTGACCCACAGTGCCTCCTCTCCTTCCTGTTTACTCTTTTGTTCAGTTGCTTTTATCCCTTCCCTTACATAGAGAGCTACTCTGCCCTCTCTGCTCCCCTTCCTGTCTCTCCTATAGGTTGTGTACCCTGGTATGTTAACATCCCAGTCATGGTTCTCTGTGTACCATGTTTCTGTGACTGCTACGATATCCAGGCATCCCTTTTCCATCAATGCCTCCAGTTCAGGGAGCTTGTTGCCCAGACTATGGGCATTGGTACTCATTACCCTCTATTTCTTGATGGCCTTACCCCTTTCTGCCCTGTCCCTGTCCTTATTGTGCTTGTCATTTTCTCCATTTACTCCTGCCCTTCTTCCTATCAACATCTCTATCTTGGTGTTTACCTCACTTACTACCCTGATCCTTTGGGGAGGCCTAGGATTTCCCACTCCTTTCCAGTGCCTCCCCCCTTGGCTAGTGTAAATGCTTGCCAATGAAACATTTAAACCTATCACCTAGGATCCCGGTTCCCCTCCTGGACAGATGCAGACCATCACACCAGTATAGGCCTGCATCCTTCCAGATGGACCCCCAGTCCCCAAATGAAGTGGAGTTCCTGAGCTCTGCACCAGTTGTTCAACCACTGATTGAATCCCATGGTGTGGAGCACCCTAGCCTCACTCATGCCATAGACCGGCAGCATCTCTGAGAAGGTTACCATGTGTGCTACTTGTCTAAGGCCCCTCTCCAACTCCACAAACTCTTCCTGCACTGCTCTGATCCCTTTCTTAGCCAGGACATTGTCCCTAGGTGGATAATGACATCCAGCTCCCTCCCCTGTGCAGCTGCTCCAGCAATCCTTAGGATTTGCTCCCTGTCCCTCCAAGCCATGGTACCAGTTAGGCATCTTACCTCTCTCTCCCCTTCCTCCCCTAGTTCTACCTTCCTAACAATGGAGTCCCCCACCAGGAGTTTTTTCCTTCCCCTATGGGGTCCCATGCCACCATCCTGTGGATCTGTTTTGTGGAGGTTCCCATCCTCCTCCTTGGTCTCCACTGTGGGTGCCTCCATTGAGGAACCACACTTTGCAAGAATGGCATATGAATTGTGGAGAGGTACAACTGGAGGGATGTACCTCTCTTCCACCACCTTCACACTCACACTCACTGAGCCCACTGTGGTCCAACAGCTCCTCTTCCTTGGCAACCTCTGAGGCAATGGCAGTGGCACTGGTGGTCCCTGGGTGGGAAAGGAGGTCCCACAAATCCTGGCCAACTCAGCCTGGAGATGAGCAACCTCCTCCCTCAGCCCAGAGATTTGCCTGCAGATGGGACAACACAGCATCCTCCAGAACATCTGGACTGCTGCTCCATAGCCACTGCATTACAGCACTCCTATCATGACTTATTTCTGGCCCCTTAACTGTTGTATGGAATACTTACTCTTTCCTCAGTTTTTTTTTTCCCTACTTACTTACTGCCACTGTGCCCTTTAAGCTCCTGATCTTCCTGTTCTGAGACAAGAAGTTCCTATATTTCTCAGTAGTTTCCTTTCTTGCTCAGAGTCAGACCTCCAGCAGCTGGGGGGACTGAGAGCTACTATTCCTTCTAGGATGTTGAGTCTTTGGTGGCTCTGTGATCACTCGCTTCCTGCTCCCAAACAGGAAGTTCCTGCTGTCAGTCAAATCCTATGCCTATAAAACTAGAACTGGTTTAATCTCTCTCTCTCTTACTTACATCTGAGAGAAGTTTTCCTCACTTTTAAAGTGGTATTGCTTTGTGTTTGTTTTAGTTTTTAATTCAGGAAGGGGTTTTTTAAAACTGCTTATTTTGTCAGCATCCTCAGAAGGACTGACATAACTGCATATTTGATTTCCTTTGTGGCTAACTGGACTGATTACTAGAATTCTGTGAGAATCTGCATCAATATATTTTGCAACTTTTGGTGGGGTTGTGTGATTCAAAATAGCAAAAGCTGAAGTTTGTAATTGGATGCCAGACATAGCCTGAGGTGGGAGTAATTGTCTTCACAAGTCAGAGGTCTGCATCACAGCCATTTGTCTAGCTAGACCATTTCAGCATTGTTCAATTACTATAAACTAGTGGTGTGATCCTGTTTGAGGCAGAAGTCCATCTTCTTCCAAGTTGTGCACAGGGTGTGCTTGGAAACAACTGAGAAGCTGCATGGGATATACTATTTTGGACTAAATATCTGTAACTAATCTCTCTCTCTCTTGCTTACATCTGAGAGAAGTTTTCCTCACTTTTAAAGTGGTATTGCTTTGTGTTTGTTTTAGTTTTTAATTCAGGAAGGGTTTTTTTAAAACTGCTTATTTTGTCAGCATCCTCAGAAGGACTGACATAACTGCATATTTGATTTTCCTTTGTGGCTAACAAACCACCAGGCTGTTTTAGGGCTGGAGAGGTTTACCTGTGTCTGACTTGGATGTCTGGATTTTTCTTTGTTTGATTAGCAGGGTATTTTCTCAGTCAAATTATTGTGTAGGATATCTTGCTGACAGGAAGGCACTCATTGCAGCAGTGGGTGAGAGCTTTTAGCTGATTGTTTTGTGAGGGCACAGTTTAGGCCCAACCCTTCCCACCCTCACCCCACCCACCCCTGAAAATAGTTCCTTTATACCGAGGTTCTGACATCATTTCCTCGAGTGCAAGGTGCATTTCACTGTCATATCCTCTCTAGCACACTGCACTGACAATATAAGCATACACATTGTATAATATATATATTTCTATATAACAAATCACACATGCACGTGCACACACACACACACACACACACACACACAGATACAAAAAAAAAAAACTAGATAAACATGTGGGGAGTAGTGCAGTGTAATGGCTGTGAGGCAGCAGTCTTCCGGGAGTCTTTCTGGAGGCTGAGATGCTGCCCTATTTACAGACAACTATCTGCCCTGAGGGAGGAAGTTGCCCATCTTCAGGCCACACTGGACAGTAGTAAGGAAACCTTCCCCAAGGCCACACTGGACAGTAGGAAGGGAACCTCCCCCATCCAGGGAGCACTAGCGCCACTACCACTACCTCAGAGGTTGTGAAGAAAGCACAGCAGTTGGACCACAGTGGGCTCAGGGAGGGTGAGGAGGGTGGAAAAGAGGCACACCCAGTCAATTGTTCCACTCCACAATCCATACACCATTCTGGGGGAGCATAGCTCCCCTATGGATGCACCCGCAGAGAAGACTGATGACAACTGTCACAAGGGAGGCCCACAGGAAGGAGGCAGAGGACACCACAGGGAAAGGAAGCAGCTCCTGGTGGGGGACTCAATTATTAGGGGTATAGAACTGGGGGGAGCTGGGAAAACTGAAGTAAGGTGCCTGCCTGGTGCCATGGCTTGGAGGGACAGGAAGCGCATCCTCAGGATCATGAGAACAGCTGCAAGGGATTCTGAGCTGGAAATAATTGTCCACCTAGGGACAAATGACTTGGCTCATCATGAGATTAGAGCAGTGCAGGAGGACATTGCAGAGCTGGGGAGGGACCTAAGACAAGTAGCACACACAGTATCCTTCTCAGAGGTGCTGCCTGTCAAAAGCATGGGGGAGGTGAGGGTAATTGGCACCATGCAGTTTAATGAATGGTTGAAAAATGGTGTGGAGCACAGGGTTTGGCTTCATTGGACTGGGGTTCCACCTGAGAGACACCAGCCTATACTGGCAGGATGGTCTGCATCTGTCCAGGAAGGGAACAAGTCTTTGAGCAATCGGTTTAAATGCTTCATTTGCAAGCTTTTAAACTAGTCAAAGGGGAGGCACTGACAAGCAGCAGGAAAATCCCAGCCTCCCTACAAAACAGAGTACTAAATGAGAAAAAGACCGAGGTAGAACGGTCAGTGGGGGATGCTGCAACAGAAGGTAAAGCCATCAAAAAATGGAGAGCAATGAGTACCAATGCCCGTTATCTGGGTAACAAGCTTCCTGAATTAGTGGCCTTGATGGAGGAGGAACATCTGGATATTGTGGCAGCCACAGAAACATGGTACACACAAAACCATGACTGGGACATAAATATACCAGGATACACTGTCTACAGGAGGGACAGGGAGGGTAAAAGAGGAGAAGGAGGAGTTCTTTACATAAGGGAAGGAATAAAAGCAACAGAACAAAAGGGTAAACAGGGAGGAGAAGAAGCACTGTGGGTAAATCTGGAGACAGGCAATGGCACCACAATACGCACAGGGGTTGTATACAGACCCCCTTCTCAGGGGGAGGAAATGGACAGGGAAATGATAGAAAGTATACTTAGAATGGCAGAAAAAGGGGAGATATTGCTGATGGGTGATCTGAATATGCCAGATGTTAACTGGAGGCAGTTGCAGCTGCCACTTCAAGAGTGCAGTTATTCTAGATACCCACAGGGGCATGCTTAGACAACTAGTACTGGAGCCCACTCGAGAGGGAGCAATATTAGACTTGATTCTCTCAAATGGAGATGGAGAGAGGATCACAGATGTAAAGTGGGTAGCCATCTGGGAACTAGTGACCATCGAACAGTATGGTTCACAATAAACAGCAATAGAGTCAAGCCATACAAAGACAAATGTACTGGACTTTAGGAGGGCTGACTTTGCCAAAATGGGTGAGTGCCTAAGGAATGCACTAGCAAATGGGCAGGAAGGAGGGGTGGAAGAACAATGGGGAATAATAAAAACTGCCATCACAGAGGTAACGAGCCTTTGTGTGAAGCAAATAAACAAAACAAGACGATGTAAGAAACCACTATGGTTCTCAAAGGAAGTGGCAGTGAAGGTTCAAGAGAAAAAGAAAGCATTCAGGAAGTACAAGGAATTGCAGAAGGAGCAGGACAGAGAACTGTATCAGTTAAGGCAAAAGGAGGCTGGGAAGGCAGTCAGAACAGCAAAGGCCCAAACCGAGGAAAAGATAGCCAACTCAGTTAAGAAGGGGGATAAAACCTTTTATAGGTACATCAGGGAGCAAAGGAAGACCAAGGGAGGGATAGTGAGGCTTAACAAAGGGGAGGGAGGGTGGGCAGAGGGAGACTGTGAAAAGGCAGAGATACTAAACAAATATTTTTGCTCAGTATTTACAAATGAAGAGGGGGAGGTACATAAAACAAACAGTAGTAACACTCTGGATACAGAAGTTGATACCAGCCCATTTACAGAAGAAAGGGTTCTGAAAGAACTCTTAAAACTGAAGGTGGACAAAGCAATGGGGCCTGATGGGATTCATCCCAGAATTCTAAAAGAACTAAGGGTAGAACTAGTGACACCACTGACTACCCTTTTTAACAAATCATGGGAGGATGGGGTGGTACCCGAGGACTGGAGGAGGGCAGATGTGATTCCTCTTCACAAAAGTGGGAGCAAGGCAGAAGCAGGAAACTACAGACCTGTTAGTTTAACCTCAGTGATAGGGAAAATGATGGAATCACTTCTGAAGGAAAGAATTCTCGAGTATCTAGAGGCCAGAGGGGCACAGGACCCTAGGCAGCATGGATTCACAGTGGGAAGGTCATGCCAGACAAATCTGATAGATTTCTTTGACTGGGTGACCAAAGTAGTAGATCAGGGAGGGCTGTGGACATGGCCTACCTAGACTTTAGCAAGGCATTTGACACAGTCCCACACAAAAGATTAATATACAAGTTAGCCAGCCTGGGAGTGGGTCCCAAGATGACAGCCTGGGTAAAGAATTGGCTGGAGAATAGGACACAGAGAGTAATAGTAAATGGAGTCCACTCAGAAGAAAGGAGGGTTACTAGTGGGAAATGAGGGTTCAGTATTAGGACCGTCCTCTTCAGTGTCTTTATAGCTACATTGAGGAAGGACTGAAGGAAAAGTATGTCTCTTTGCAGATGACACTAAGATCTGCAACAGAGTTGATGCACAGGGTGGGGTGGAAAGGATGAGAAGGGACTTGGCAAGGTTAGAGGAATGGTCAAATGTATGGCAGCTTAGATTCAATGCTAAGAAGTGCAAGGTAATGCACCTGGGAAACAAAACCCAGGGGAAGAGTACACAATTGGAGGTGAGATACTAACAACAACAAAAATGGAAAGGGACCTGGGGGTAGTCATATCAGATGACCTAAAGGTGGGCAAGCAATGTGAGAGGGCAGCAAGGAGGGCTGGGGATACTGGGATGCATAGGGAGAGGCATCACCAGTAGAAAACAGGAAGTTGTTATCCCTCTGTACAGACAGCTGGTGAGACCCTATCTGGAGTACTGTGTGCAGTTCTGGAGACCCAATCTCTGCAAAGACATAGACAGGATGGAAGCTGTCCAGAGGAGGGCAACTAAAATGGTGCAGGGTCTGCACCGAAGACATGTGAAGAGAGACTTAAGGAGCTTAATATGTATAGCCTCGAGGAAAGGAGGGAGAGGGAGGACATGATAGAAACTTTCAAGTACCTCAAGGGAATCAACAAAGTCCAAGAGGGTAGCATCTTTCAAAAAAAGAGGTGTGCAAGAACAAGAGGGCACAATTTGAAGATGGGGAGCTCAGAGGTAATTTAAGGAAGTATTTTTTCACAGAGAGGGTTGTGGATGCATGGAACGGCCTTCCAGAGAAGGTTGTGGAGTCAAAATCAGTGGTGGAATTCAAGCATGCACAGGACAGTCATAAGGCAATTCTGGGGGTGGGGGTAAGAAGAAGTAGGCTGCTGGTTAACTAGGATCTGCAGCTTATCCAGTAGGTAGGGAAATGGGCAGACTGGGTGGGCCAAGCGGTCCTTATCTGCCATCAAATTCTATGTTTCTATGTTTAGGGTGGGGGGTGGTGGGGAGGGAAGGAGGGCAATATAGTCCCAGTAGAGAAGTTTAGTTATAATAACAGCAGCTGCTTCCTCCTGGTGTCTCTGCCTGTTCTCTGGCAGAAGCTATCCAGGGCAGTGTTTAAATCTGGCTTTAACCTGTCTTAATTCTAGCTAAGCCACTCCCCCTACTTTACAAGTCTTTCTACACTTACTTACTGACACAGATAACAATTCCCTTTAGCTACCTGAGACAAACACCTAGACAAACACCTAGATAACTGCTCAGATAACACTTCACTTCAGCCAACTCAGACAAACACACTAACTTTTTTTGTTTGTTTTTACCCTAAATTGAAGGTCCCGGTAGTAGAGTTCTAGTTCTTTAGTTTTTTTTTTTAATGTGTTAGCACTGGGTCCATTTCTGGGCAGACCAATTTCAAGCACTCCCAGTTTTATTGCTGTTTGTCTGCCAAGTAAATGGACTACTTATCTAAGATTACAAGTAATTTTGTCTCAAGGCAAGGTTTGCCATCCTCATTTTTAAGTTTGGTCAGAAACTTTTCCACAATTTTGAGTTGCTGGTCTGAACCATATGTTTTGTATATATTGCTCTGCTGTCTGCTTCCAAGTGTAATCCCAGCTTTTTGCCTTTAGGTACTTAATAACTGCTTATCTAACAGTACAGCTAGCACCAGAATCAATAAGCATTTGTAACTGCATATGTTTAACGCTGACCCAGGTTCTCCCTTCTTCTGAGACAAGTCAAAATATAGTATGAATACCTAGTCGTCATCTGAGAAATCCTTTGCTATATTCACTTCCAAGAAGTTCATTTTGTCTCCCCATCACATATATTGTACTTTGAGATCAGGCAGAGTCTCTGGTGACAAAAAAGGCAGGGAAAATGGACAGACTGGGGGGCCAAGCAGTCCTTATCTGCTGACAAATTCTGTGTATCTTGTTCCTATTGTAAATCTGATATTTGCTTATTATCCAGCTTCCCCGTTTTACAGTATATACAAATACTTCTGCAAAACATCCATGCATGTTATCCCTTGGACAGTTGTACAGTCTCAGCTTGTATAAAGGTCTTTCTGAATATTACAATAAATAAATTTAAAAAAAAAAATATTCCTTCTTAGCATGTCTGAGGCAGCAGATTGCTCTTAATGTTTGCTCCCGGTTTAGTGTCAGTGGATTTGCATCTGTACACCCCCGCCTGCATAAGGCTGAAAACAGCATTTGCTAGACTTCTTTTTTAGGGTCATCAAAATAACTACATACACATATAAATGAACCATGCTGATTGCCACTCTTGCAACCTTTAGACATGGTCTAGGCTTGACTGCTGAGCTGCCATTTAATGCTTTAACTGTTCCTGCCCCTTTATGTTCAAAATGTAAGGCCTTTTTCTTCGATGCCTCCATTACACTTGTTATTATTTTGGAAAGTTGAGAGTCACATTGTATTCTCATAGCAATCTACACTTTAGCTGGTGTGATTTACGCTTATCAATAATGTGGCTAATGTTATGTCAAATATAGAAACATACTGTAGATGATGACAGCAGGAAAAAAAACAACGGTCCATTTAGTTTGCCCATCTTACTCTATCATACCCTGGGGCCTATTGTCTATAGGGGGTCTTCACTTACACTATTCCCCGTTTTGTCCTCCATGTTTCTGCCTCCCTCTTCCTGTGGAGTAGCTACGATGCCCTTGACTCTATCCCAGTCATGTTTGAAGACATTTATGGCTTTGACACCCACCACCACTGCTGGCAGACCATCCCATGGCTCCACCACTCTTTCTGTAAAAATAATGTTTCCTCACATTCTGTTTCAACCTTTCACCCATTAACCTCCACTCATGGCCCTGTATCTTAGCTTCTCTGTTCCTGATAAATAGCTCTTCACAGTTCACCCTGTTAATTCCTGTCAGGAACCTGAAGGTCTCTATCATATCTCCCCTCTCTTGTCTAGTTTAGAATGAATAAATGTTTAGCACTCTTAGCCAGTCCTAAGCATGTGCCCTCCTGGCCCTGAATCATCTTGGCCACTCTGCATTGAACCACCTCTAGCCTGTCCTTGTCCTTCTTTAGGTGGGAACTCTAGAACTGGGCACAGTTCTCCATGTGGGCTCTACGATGCTAGTTTGACAACTATTTCATCAACCGGCATCACAGTGAAGGATTTATGTTGACCACAAGTTGCGGTTGACGTAAATCTGTAAGGAAACCTGGTCCATTTTTTTTATCGGGGGGGTTCATTTCTGGAGAGAGGACTATAATTTTACTCTCTTTCTGGGACTGCAAGCCTCACAGTTTGTTGGATATATTCATTTTTATTTTAGCCTGTTGTTACTTTAGAGTGAGCCACGGTGTAAATGGTTTTAAGTAATCTGTTGTACAGTTTGTGAGTGGAGTACATAGTGTGACCGTATAGGGGAGGTGGAGTGGTATTTTAATTGAAGTGGTTCGAGGGAGGGTGTTTAGTTGAGTTTTCAGGGTTCTAGGCTGGGCTGTACTAGAATGTGTCATCCTGAGCAGACCCTGAGGCTCGGCTAAACCCATCCCTGATTCAAGAGCTGTATCTGTTTTGTGACCTCCCCTTGCCTGCGGTGGTATATCATAGATGCAGGTAGGTGGGAATTATTAGAAATTGAGGGTCCCAGTTTACCTTGCAGATCCTGTATTTCTAATACAGTATGTATCTATTTACCCCCTAGTTAGAAATGTTCTAGCTGCCTCCTTGCTCTGATAGCAAGAGCTCACTAAATGTTCTCCATAAATTACCGTACTCACATGTCTTGGGTAACAAACAGCATCCACAGGCTCACATGCCTTTTGGGTTGCCTGTCTGAATATATATGTCTCTCAAAGAGAACATCTTTCTTACATTGAAAATATTCACTTAGATCAGCCATGGCCATCTTGTAGTTTGCATCATCTACCAGCTCTTTTAAAGTTTAAAAAATGTCTTGAACCTCCAAACCAACTGAATGCAACTATGGATCCAGAGAGTACTTCTTTTTTTTCCCCATAAACATTTTCCCACCGGGGCAATGTGGGCATGCTGTCCACCCTGTCCCCACCTCCTCTCACCCAGCATCAGCCACACCAAACCACCATGCCCGAGATCCCCCATGGATTCTCAGCCCCCCCCCCACGGTGGGGCTGGGAAAGGGAGGGCCATCCTCCCCTCCTCTCAGTGACAGACATCCAGATGTGGCAGGGTGGTCTGTCAGCAGTGCGGGGTGGAAGCAGGCAGGGCTTCATTTAGCCCACACCAACCCTGATTTTTCCATTTTCATCCCATTTTCCCATGCTGGGGCATACCTCTCAACCTTTTGTCCCCCAAATGTGGAACATTGCCTCTCAAAATGTGGAACGAATGAGCAAAATGTGGAACACTTAAACAAATCTTTACCTAAGAAGCTCAGAACACTGTTAAAATGTTTGCATTTATGTTCAGAAAGTCTGTTATTAATTGAATAATATATTTTTTGCATCATTTACTATAGATTTTTGCTTTAAAATGTTAACACTGAATGTGGGACAAGTCCTCACAATGTGGAACAGGGAGCTTTTGTGAAGTAAAATGAGGAACGTTCCTCGTAATGTGGTACAGTTGAGAGATATATGCTGGGGTGCACACATAAGGGTGCAGATGTGGAGGCACACACACGATACAGAATCCAACAGCTCTCCCTCCCTCCCTTCCACTGCCCTCCTCCACCTGCACTACCATGTGGCCTCCACCAGGTGGCAGTAATTTGGCAGAGCGTGCAGGTCCTCCCCCCAGGAAACAAGAGCAGCCATCAGGAGCTTGATCCTTTCCTTCCCCGACTGACCCCCAAAAACCCATGCTCGTACCTGAACATGGGTCACCAGCATAACACGAGGTAAGGCGCTGTCAGTGCCTCAGCCCTCAACGCCACTGGGATGGCTAAGAGAGAGTACTTCTAACCAAACAGAGTGCTCCTTTCCCCAGTGTGCGAGACACTCCTATTCTGTGAGAAGTGTCTCACATGCGGCTGCCCTGGAAATGGGCATGTTTAGGGCAGGTTTTTTAATATTTTAATATGTTATTGATGAATCTCAATCAGTAATATAGTAATACCATGACTTAGACCTTTCTTAGGGCTGTAAGAGTGGTCTTATATCCCTAGGCTATTATAACTGCTCACCTTCAATTTGTGGTTGTCATACCCTAAGAATGTGCATGAGACCACTCTTACAACCATAAGAGTGGTCTTGACAACGATAATACAATAGGTCTCATTTCTACTTATCTTCATCACTACAGCACTGTAGCTTTTTTCACTTGTCCAGTCATTGGGGTACTGTACTTTTATTTGATCTCTTACATCAAATGTGCAATAGCTAGAAGATGCAGAGGTCTTCCATTTTTGTCATCTAAATGTACAATAGTGTCAGCATGACAAGGCAAACAAATTTAGGACACACATTTTAGCTGATGTTAAAAGCTCACATTTACTTTGAAACATACAAAGGTAATGGCAAAAAAAAAAGACTTTTTAAGTCCATCCAGCCTGCCCTAGAACCCCTACATGAAGCTATTCTATGACAGTTCCTTCCTCTATTTCCTGTTCCCCCCCCCGATCTTCCTTACCCTCCTCTATTTGTTTTTTTTAACTCCCAACCCATCGCCATTTCACCTCCATCCCCCAGGACCATGACCACCTCCACCAGCGTTCACCCTGGATTGCCCCCTGGGGCGGGGCCATTGAACCCCCTTAATGATGCCACATTGTTTAGTTCGGTGGTAGTGAGTCCTCGGACTAAGCTTCATGGGGCTTGGTGATGATGGTGTCAGTGTCCATTTTTTGCCCCCTGTTTGGCATGTAATGACATAAGGGTGAACGTACCCACATCTGGCACACCTCTCAGAATTGTCAAGCCTTGGCTGCATTGGCCCCCGGCCCTCCACCAGAGGTTAGTCATGGACTGAGTACTTTCACAACCTGCCCCCAGAGGAAGAGAGCAGTCTGTCAGACACTTGATCCTCCTCCCCCCCATTGGCCCTTCAACTCCCCGAGCTCACATCCAAACTCCAGCTGTTGGCATAGCAAGTGGAAATCCAACCGCTGTGCTAGCTGGCTGGCTTACCCTCCACTGGTTAATAATACCTTTTAGCCATCTGGCTGTTTTTAAACCCAGCAACATTTTTTTATGTTGACTACTGTGCTGGGTAGGTTATTCCAATTATCCACTACCTTTTCCTTGAGAAAGTACTTCCTAAGACCTTTTTTGAACACCCCCCCCCCATAGCTTTAACTTGTGCCCCCTGATGGATGGACTTTAGTTCAATCAGAACATCTCTTCTTGGTTCACCTTTTTGTACTCCTGCAGGAATTTGTATGACTCTACCATGTTCCCCTCATCATTCATGTCATTCATATTGAGGCTATTTAAACTGTTGTCATACTGTAAGTCTTACTTGTATACCACTGTATCATCTTGGTTGCCTTCTGTTGTATTGTTGTTGTTTTTTTCAACTTTCTTTCCTCCAGTCATGGCCCCATGGAGCCTCTCTCAGACATCCTGCCCATATCCTGCCCACCTGAGGTTCCCTTGACCTGTGCCTCCTCTCTCCTCCCCCTCTCTGCCACCAGCACCCCCAGTTTAACCCATCCAGGGTGGGTCACCCCTCCTCTTGGTTGCTCTTCTATGGCAGTCTCTGGTCGCAGGAGATGTCCCCCAGTTGGAGGTACTGGAAAGGCCAGGTGAGGAGAACCCGGAAGAGGGCATGGGGGAAGGTGCCGTCACCTACCCCCTGGAGCCATTTTTTCCTTATTCTGGTGGTGACCGCCCCCTCCCTTGCATGGGCACCCCTGATGTACGGCACATGGCAACCCTGCCAGCATCAGCCACGCTGTGTAATGTGAAGCTCACGCACTGCAGCACTCCTGATCTCCACCGGGAGCTGCTGATACACCGAGCTATCCCCTGTCCATCCCCTGGGGAAGGAGAGCAGCCCTGTGGGTGTTCAATCCTTCCCCGTCCCCGCCAACCCCCTATGCCCAAGCTCGCTCCCGAACTTGAGTTGCCGGTGTGGTGCAAGGTGTGGTGTCCAGTGCCTCAGCCCTCAGTACCACCAGGCCAGCCTCTTCTGTTGTATTCTTTACAGCATCATCTTCAGCCTGTCCTGTTTTTTTTTTTTTTTTTGTAGATGTGGCCTCCAGAACTGTGCATAATATGTAATGCGTGACCTTACCATTGACCTGTGCAGTGGCCTAGTCACCTCCTTTCTGCCACAGAGAAATCCCAGAATAATACACCCCTGCACCCTATTTTGCCTTCCCATGTGACTTCCTGCACTGGGAAGTGTCTTTATAATAACACTAATTATCACCCCCAAACCCCTTTCTTCCACAGAATGTTTAACTTTTATACCATCAATTCTTTGCTCAGTTTATAGGTTCTTAGTGCCTAACCACATGAACTTACCCATTTTAACATTGAACGTCAGCTGCCAGAAGCCAGACCACTTTTCTAGATACTGCTGATATACATACTGATGCGGGATGGGCCTAGTACCAGTCCCTGTGGACTCCAATGGTAATTACCATCTCTTCTGAGAATACACCATTTAGGACCACCCTCTTAGCCCTACACTCCAGCCAGTCGTCCATCTATTCAATCTGTCCCATAGCCCAGGTCTTCCACTTATTTACCAGCCTTTTGTGAGGTACAGAATCAAAGGCCTTGCTGATGTCCACGTAGAGGATTTTCTCTGCTTGTCCCCTGTCCAGTGTCCTTGTTTGTCTGACATAACCTACCTCTCATAAACCATGCTGTCTTTTATCATATATTCTCTACACCTTGAGGAATTCCACTATATGTTCCTTAACTATGTTTTTTAGTAGCTTACCTACAATGGAAGTGAGGTCCCCCAGCCTAAAATTCCTTGGATTCTCTCTATCCCCATCCTTATGGAGAGGAACCATGTCTATAACCATTAAGTCCAGTAGAACTTTGTACATCTCCATGGACTTATTGAACAGGTCAGCTAGGGGACCTGCCAGAGCCAGACTTGTCTCCCTAAGCATCCTTGGGCGTAACCCATCTGGCCCAAGAGATTTGTTTACTTTAAGGTTCAGCAGCCCCTTTAAGACACTATCTACCAATATTACCCAAACTATTAGTCTTTGTTCCTTGGGACCAAGTAACTTAATTCCACTGTAGGGTATGGGGTCTAAGGCCTGAACTGTAAACACAGAACTGAAATATTATTTAGGAATATCTGCCTTTCCAGTTTCATCCTAAACATTAACCCCATCCTTCATTATTCTCTTGTTGCTTTCTCCTCGTCTGCTTTTTCTTTCCAATGTACCAAAAAAAGGTCTCATTATCTGTCATCCACTTCCAGGGCTCCCAGATCTACAGCGATTCCTGTATTATGCATGTTAACTGAGCCATCTATTGAGAAATTGGTCCCAAAGACTTGTACTGGTTATACAGGTAAATACAACAATTTAGCCTCCATAGAAAATAATGTAATCTATAGGAAAACACAAGAAAATTGTCATGGAGTTACAGGGAAAATGCCAACTCAGTCCAGGAGCACAACACTTTGCTATCCTAAGTTGTGTGTTAGCCTTGGCCTCTGTAACTAGTTTCTTAGCAATCTCTGATTTTGCATTGTATTCCTCCCTGTTCACCTTGGTCTGCTCCCCCCTTATAAGCCCTAAATGTCTTCTTGTTTTTCCTGATTGCTACTCTCACTTGGTAATTCAACCAGATGGGTTTTCTGTGCGTCTTCCTTTTTAACATATTTCACACACTCCTATATCACTTCTAGTATAGCAAGCACCCTTAATTTCTGATGACTTATTCCCAGTCCTTTCTTCCATCTTATTGTCCTTCAGTCTATCCTTAAGTATAGCCAACATCCTGTCAAAGCATGCAAACCTAAAGTTCAGAACAATGACACTTGATTTTATTCCATGAACTTGTAGAATAATCAAAACTTCACAGTGCCACGGTCACTTGGACTTAATAGGTCCTCTACCCTCATGTCACTTGTAATGTCCCAAATTAGACAATGTCCAGAAGGTTCAGAATTATATTTCCTCTAGTAACACCCCTTCCCCCATTGGTTCAGAAAGCAGTTGTGCAATGTGGATACTAGCTTCAGGAGTCTCTAGCTCTTGGCTACTACGGTACCCCAATCTACATCTGGGAGATTGAAATCCCCAGCCGTGACCCAAGCTACCAACATTTGTACATAAATCATAGAAACACAGAAATATAGACTATGACAACAGAAAAAGACCAGAGATCCTTGCAGTCTGCCTATATTCTCCATAATCCCTGGAACCTTCCTTGGAACCTATTGTTCCTCCATGTATCTCAGTTCTCCTCCCTGGTCTTGTCAGCTCCGACTGACCACTATTCCCTTCATTCTATCCCATGCCTGCTTGAATCCCTTGACTGCTTGTACCCCCCAACCTCAGCTGTCAGACTGTTCCAAGGTTCTACCACCCTTTCCATAAAGAAATACATAATCAAATCCCTCCTGAACCTCCCTCCTGTTAATTTCCACTCATGACCATGTGACCATGAGTGGGTAAATTATTCCCCACAGTTTACCTTGTTAATTCCTATAAGGAACTTGAAGGTCTCTATCATATCTCCCTTCCCTCTTCTGGTTTCCAGTGAGTACATATTTAGTGCCTTGAGGTGCTCCTCATAGGATCTGTCCTTCTGACCACGAATCATTTTTTCTTGCTCTGCACTACACTGTTTCCAACCTATCCCTGTCCTTTCTGAGATGAGGATTCCAGAACTAGATGCAGTACTCCAGGTGAGGCCTCACCAGGGATCTGTATAGGGGAAGTATTACCACTTTTCTTCTGCTAGCAATACCCCTCCCAACACACACAGTATCCTGTTAGCATTGCTATAGGCCTCGTTGCACTGGCTTATTTATTTAAGGGAGTTACTGATGATAACTGCTTGTTCCTGTTCCTGTTCTGTAGTTTCACCCCACCCATCCAGTACTCCATCTTGGGGTTCCTTTTCCCTAGGTCCATTACCTTGCACTTTTTGGCATTGAATTTTCACTGCCAGACCTTTGAACACCCCTCTAGTTTTTGTAGGATTCTATGCATATCCTTTATTCCCTCATCACTATCCACCCTCCCACATAGATTTGTGTCCTCTGCAAAGAGACACAGCCTGCCCTGGATTGTCTCACCAATGTTACTAATGAACATGTTGAAGAGGACAGGACCCAGCTCAGATCCCTGTGGAACCCCACTCATAACCTCCCTTTCCTCTGATTAAACCCCACTGACTACTACCCACTGCTGCCTCCCTTCTAGCCAACTACCCACCCAGTTCACTATGGCTTTAGCTGCACCCAGGTCTTCCATCATTTTGAGCAATGTTTTGTGCAGTACCAAATCAAAAGCCTTGCTGAAGTCAAAGTAGAGCAGATCCACAGTGTGGCCCTTGTCTACTTCCTTGGTCGAACACTCAAAAAAAAAATCAGGACCGTCCTATCACAAAACCATGTTGTTTACTGTCCTGGAGCCCATTCTCTCTAGGTCAGTGATACACAACATATGGCCTGGGGGTCAAAAACGGCCCCCATAGCAGCTGTCTGTGGCCCCCGAGGACCTAGCAGCTTCCCCCTTGCAGCCTTTGTTTATTTGATTTTGTTTTTAGTTTGTGACATGTGGATGGATAGATAGATAGACAGACAGACAGATAGACAGACAGATAGATGTTTTGATTTTTTTTTTATGGGTACATTTAATGTCTTGCAGAACATTTGTCACCTTGGGCCATTTTACAGTGGCCCCCGGCATTGACTCAAGTTTTCAGTCTGGCCCTCCACAAAAAAAAGTTGTACACCACTGCTCTAGGTAGTCCACAAGGTCCTCTTTGATTAGTGATTCCAACAGCTTCCCCATGATGGAGGTCAGACTGACAGGCCTGTAGATCCCAGGTTGAGCCCTGTCCCCCCCCCCCATGAAGCGATACTACATCTGCCATTCTCCAGTGCCTTGGAACTTCCCCAGACTTTAATGAGCTGTTGAGCAGTCCAGCCAGTGGTTCAGCCAGTTCTGCTGCTAATTCCCTAAGTATCCTCAGATGCAACCCATATGGCTCTGGGGTATCATCTATGTTGATGGATGTGAACCCTTTCAAGACTCTCTTGCTAGTAAGTATTGGATGCCTCATTTCCAGGATTTCCTTAGCAGCCACTTTGATTCTACTTTCTGACATGGACTCACAGCCCTAATTAGTGAATACTGAGCAAAAGTAGTCATTCAGGATGGTGGCTTTTTCTGACCCTCCTCTATCACCCTACCCCCTCAAATAGCCGTGTGATGCCCCCCTTTTTTCTTTCTTTACTGATATATCTAAAAAACTGTTTTTCTCTCTTCTTAATCCCCTCCATGATATGCAGCTCTATGTTTGCTTTTGCTTTCCTGACAACCCTATTTGCCTCCCTATTTTTCTGTAGATAATCCTCCCTTTTTTCCTCCCCCTGCTTTTCCATGTATTTATAGAAGGTCTTCTTTTGGTCCTAACCACTTCCCCTACACTAGCAGAGAATCATAGTGGTCTCTTAAACCTGTTTATATATTTTGGATGCCCTCAAGTATTTTTGACAAGATAGCTGTTAAACTAACGAAACAATTACATATATATATATCTTGTCAAAAATACTTGAGGGCATCCTAAAATACATCATTAAGTATTTAGAACAAGAAAACCTCCTGGATGGAACTCAGCATGGGTTCACCGAAGGGAGAGCCTGGAAAACAAATATGTTTCAGTTCTACGATAGGGTAAACAAGTCACTGAATGAAGGTGACCCAGTGGATGTGGTCTTTTTAGATTTTTCTAAGGCTTTTATCAAACTGCTGCATGCTAAGTTGATAGTTGCACTTCAGAGATCAGGAGTACATCATAACCTAGTATCTTGGGTCAATTCTTGGCTCTTAAACAGAAAACAAAGGGTTTGTATAAAGGGAATCCTTTCAAAATGGGCAGATGTGATGAGCAGGGTCCCCAGAGATCAGTGCTGGGCCCTTGTCTGTTTAATATCAATGTCTCCACTATACAATGATAAAATCTCGTTAACAAAATTTGCTGATGACTGTAGGTTGGGGGCTATAATTAAAAATCAGGAATATGTTGTTGCGTTTCAGCAGGCTTTAGACTTCATTCAGGACTGAACTAACAAACATAAACTGCTTTTGAACTAGGATAAATGCATGCTTATGCATAAGGGGGATAAAACACAGCTATACATATACACTAAATGGAATCAACCTATGTACTACTAGGGAAGAAAGAGATCTGGGAACAATGATTACACAGGATCTTTCTTTCAAATCCCACTGCAAAAGTATAGTCCAGAAAGGGAACAAAATCCTAAATTGTATATTAAGACACATCGCAAGTAAAAACAGGGAGGTACCGGCCCCTTTGTATTCATCCTTGGTGCGGCCCATACTAGCATATGGAGCACAGGTCTGGTCCCCCTATAAAAAAGGAGAAGCCCAGATGATTGAGAAAGTCCAGAAAAGAACTACGAGGGCCATTGAGGGACTCAAAGTTAGACTTATCATGATAGGCTGAGGGAGTTGAATATGTTTACCCTGAAATACAGGAGATTAAGAGGGGACATGTGCCTAGTGCATTGAGTATGGTTAGATAACGAGCTGTGGGACCTTTTGGGTTTTCAGAGTAAGGTACAATCCTATGCTACTAGATTGCATCCTCTGCAGCTGGAGAACAGATGGTGCTAACTAATGAGAAGTGGCGGTTGGTTCAACCAAAGAGTTGTTCTTATATGGAATGTCCCTTGGCGGTAGTTGGTAGCAGGATGATAGACCAGTTTAAGATTAATTAAGACAAATATTTTGGGGAAGGAACACACACTGTCCTGTACTACCTATGATACATATTGTGTATATGTGTATATATATATATATATATATATATAGATATATATATATATATAGATATATATATATATATATATATATATATATATATATATATATATATATATATATATATATATATATATATATATATATACACACACACATATGTATATGTAATATTCATATGCTTGCCCTTGATGCCTCGAGGATGGTTCCCTTTAGCGGCCCCCATCTCTCCCCTAGCTCTTTTAGGTCCTCCACCCCTACTAACTTATCCCTGATCAGTTCCCTCAACCTATCGAAGTCCATCCTTCTAAAGTCAAGGACTTTGGTTCTTGATTGTGGGTTGCCAGCCTCAAGAGCCAATTCAAACCATACAGAGTTGTGTTCACTGTTCCCTAGTGGCTCCCCTACTCCCATAGCACCCACCATCTCTGAGTTGGTGAGTACCACATCAAGGATTGCATTCTGCTTGGTAGGTTCCTCAACAAGCTGCACCAGTAGACATTCTTGGAAGGCATCCAGTAATGTCTGAGTCCTGTCACTCTCAGCCACTGGGATCTCCCAACTGATGTCAGATAGGTTCAGGTCACCCACCACCACCACTTCCCTCTTTGCTGCCCCACTTTTAAGTTCCTCCCCCTCAAGTTCACTGTCCCTTTCATCCCCTTGCCCTGCAGGCCTATAGATCATCCCTAAGTGCACTTTCCAGCTTGAGGCTGCTGTAAGTTGCATCCATACTGACTCAGCCTCCCCACTGCTACCCCTAATGCTTCCATCTTCTGCCACTTCAATGCCCTCTTTGACAAAAAGGGCAACTCCTCCCCCACTACCAGTTCTTCTATCCCTCCTGAACAGTGAATACCCAGGGACCATCATCTCCCAGTCATTTTTATCTGTGGCCCACATTTCTATGATGGCTACCAGGTCCACTTCAGTGTCTGCCATCGGCGCTGTAGCTCACCGAGTTTGTTGCCTAGGCTCCTGGTGTTAAGGCATACCCCATTCCATTTGATTCCTGCTCTAACTCTGCTATTGTCCCTTTCCTTTTCGTGTTTTCTTCCCTTCTTGTTTGTCCTTATACCTTTTACTTTTCTCCTCACTGGTATTCCTCCCCCTGGTCCTGTAAACCCTACTGTGTTCTCTGTACCCTCTTTGCAGTTACTGTCCCCTGGATGTGGGAGAATTCTACCTAGGATCTCCTTCTGCTCACCATCCACCATGGATCCCCTAGACCCAGACTTCTGTGCAGTCAGTTTAAACCTGACTACTTAAATCCTTCTGCTTTTAATTTTCTCCCTATCAAATCACCTAGGTTTGGAATTGCCCTTCAGTTCCTCACCAGGATACTCCTTTTATTTACTGTTGTGCTCCCTCCCTTCCTCAATTAGCCTCTAAATGTTCCCTCATCTTCCTAGTTTCTAGTCCCATGAACTCTGGGAGAGAGAGAGCCACCTTGGCTATCTCTATAGTACATTTCAGTATATATTCCTCTACACCATCTCTGCCTTCCCCCTGACCTGCAGTAGTATAAACGCTTTCTAATCACTACATTTATGTACTTGAAGACTGGTGACAGGGAAAGGTACACTGAGCCAAGGCTCATTTCTAGGTGCAACCCGGTGGTAGGGGGAGAGGAGATAATATACAAGCCAACAATATAAAGTGCAATAAAATTTACATTACAATGATTGTATAAAAGCGTTAAGTTATGAAAACAGGAAGCAACCATAGTCAAAATATAAGATCTATCAGACCATCGGACAGAAGCAGAACAGAGGGAGAGAACAGAAGTCAGCTGGGAGCAGGGCAAGGCAGAGAGACGTTTGAGCTGATGTTTGAGGGAGAGTTGGGAGGGAAAAAGACAGAGAACAGAGGAGAGATTGTTGCAGATGGAGAGGAGAGGAGAGGAGATGACAGGTGAAAGCAGAATACCGAGCAGCAGAGTGAGAGTGAGGCAAGAAGATGTGCAAATCGCTAGAGTGAAGATCCTGTAAGACAGGGGGAATAAGAGGGAGGAGAGGCAAGGAGAAAGAGATCCAAACCAGTATGTAGAGATGAAGGAGGCATAATGAAATAGTTGATGCAAAGGAAGAGGAGGAATAGAGAGAGAAAGGTATAGAGGGAGCAATGATGAGTATGAGAGGGGACATTAGTACCAAAGTGGCAAAATGCATTACAGAGGGTTTTCAGTCTGGTGAGGGAGAAGGAGAGGGCAGTGCTATAATCAATCAATCAATCAAACTTTATTTAACCAGGCAGTTACATCACTGAGCAAGCTCATTTTCAAGATTGTCCTGGACACAGAGGACACTTTTGCTTACAGTAGACAACACTTCATACAGAAGAAGACATCGGTACAGGCAGTTGCAATATACAAAGTCAATATTTGGATGAATCAGACATGTAAAACAAGTGCAAATATAGGCATTTAAAATGCAGCGTATGCAGGTTGTAGCTTATAGAGTACAAGTGAGGAGAGGAAGGAGGGACATAGAGATGGGCAGTGGTAAGAAAGGGTATCACACACATAGTAGAGAGGGAAAAATAGGGCAGCCTAATAGAATGAGGCCCCCTGCAAAGCTAATTGATGAGAGGGGGGAGATGGTTGCCCTAAGGGGATGCTGGCTGACACGGGAAATTGGTGGCCCAGGATTAATAGAGGTTAAGGGATTCAGTTGAGTGGGGTAAGGCTTTACCTGAAACAATCACACACCATTTTCAGGCCTCTGTAGAGCAGCCCCCTAAACATAAAATGGCTGGGCAGCAGAGAGATTTTAAGTAATCTTTGCATGCTATTCCAAAGAGCTGGTAAAAAGGAGCTAATGGCAGTTGAGCCAAGACATGTCCTTGTTCGTGGTAGCTTAAGGAGGACAAAGGAGGAGTTACTTAGTCCATAGGCACCCTTTGGAGGACTTTCAAACAGGTCACAGATATAGGGAGGTAGTTTGTTGGACAAGGCCCGGGATAGTCACATGAGGGCATTCATTTGCCTCCTCATGGAGAGGGACAGCCAATCTAATGCTTGATACAGCAAGCAGTGATGAGTCTGCAAGTGCAAGTCAAGAACAAATCTCAATGAGCGATGATAGAGTGTATCCAGCTTTTGAAGCGCATACTGGGGGCAATGGCTGTATATTAAGTCACCGTAGTCAATCATGGAAAGAAAGGTTGGTTGAACCAGCCACTTTCTAGCTTCCAGGGTGAGTAGGTGTTTTAAGTGGTAGAAAATACCGAGGCGCTGCCCACATTCACATATACAAACACCAAAAGCATTTTTTTTTTTTATTAATATATTTAATTTTTTATTGCTTTATCATAATCATCTTATGACAAGTAGTACATACAGCAAACAGACCATCTTCTCACATAACATTTGGGAACCAAGTCCCTTAACCAAAGGATACATTTTGCATTTGTTGTATAGTGGTACATCATTAGAGGGAAATTACATTTCCACATTACCTATAATTAAGTCCATATTTGCTGTTGGAGAGTCCAGGAGCTACATGGATTTTTCTTGATGTAGCAGGATTGACCAGCAATCTAATACAAACATTTCAGTGTCCCTATATGGGACTGTTGTAGCCATGTATAAATGCATAATGAAAACATTAAAGCAGATACTGAGTTAACAGCAAACCCCTCATTATAATTTTTAGAATCTGCTTCCCAACCCCCCATGACTCCAATAGAGACTTTAAAGTTTAACAAGATAATTAAGAGAGAGAAACAATTGACCTAAATTAACATAATCCAGGTTCTCTACTAACTTGAGATACCATCCCTGTTATCTATTACGGCAATCATATGCAACTTTTTAAACAGCTATGAACTTTAGTATCCCATAATGTGGCACTTATAGACTACAGTCACTTATTTAGTCCCAAAGAAAAGAAAGAGACACTTCTCCCTCTCAGGGTACCGGTATTTCTGGGTCTTCTTCGCCATTTGAGTCTTCTGGCTCAGCTCTCAATTCCACCGCTCTGCATTAAGCCTACCTTCCAGCTTCAATAGGATCCGAAAAGATAAAAGTTTTATTTTAATGAGCAATCCAAAGCCGCGCTGAAAATATGATTGTGTGCGGAATATGCTGATCTCGGAGAACACGCCTTACTCCATCAAACTTTTTATGCCTCTGCCACATGGCGTAACTGATGTCAGGGAACACATATACAGGGTTTTCATCCTGCATCAGTGGGGCTGCCCTGCATGCATATAGGAGGATCTTATCCCTGGCTCCAACACTTGAAGTTACCAGCATCAGAGTGTGGGGTTCTTCATTACTTGCTGCTCTTCCACGCGGGGTCACCCAGTAGGTTTTCTGAATTCCCCAGTCCTCTTGTGTTCCCTCTGGCAGCAGTTTTTCTGTTAACCATTTCTGTATACTCATAGTGGGGTGGTTGCCTTCCAGACCTTCCGGTAGTCCCACTATCTGAATATTTGCTGCACTTGAAGTGTTCTCAAGTGCTTCCAGACTAGCTTGAACATGCTGCAGTTCTTTGCCCATTAAGGCCGTGGCTCCAGTAGATGCATTGGCCTACTTAGTAATTTGTTGTATTTCTCCCTTCATACCATATACCAATGTTTCAAGGACCAGGACCCTGCCATTAAAATCATCCATTTTCTGATAATATGGAGATAGAAGCAATTAAGGTTTGCATTTTAGTCCCTAAGGTAGTCAGTGTTTCTCCGGTGTTAGAGTCCTCCTCAGGCTGTGTGGTTTCTTCAGATCTACTAGTCCCTCTAGTTTTTCCGATGGCTCCAGATGGCTTATCTCATTTAGGATTACCCATCTTGAGGAAAAAAAGGGTGCTCTTTAGAATGGTGCAGTCAGAATTCAATTTAGGAGTCAGTAAAAGGGTGGATTAGGGCAGATTTCAGAGATATCTGCACAGAGCTCTGAAAGGTTGCTGTTCGTTGCACGGGCTCAACAGAGCCCCCTCCAGAAGCACCATTTTGATGACCAGCTTACAGCAGACCAGGGAAGAGAGGCAGTCATTGCTGTTGTACAGGACACCAGGTTTATGGCAGAACTTGGGGTGGATGGCATTGATATGGGTGGAGAAGTCAAGTCTGCTATCCAGCCACTGAGGGAGGAGACAGCCTGCAGGGTCTCCAGGGGAGTGACAGGAGAAAAGTGAAAGCCATGGGAAGGATGTGGCAAGAAGAAGGATTGAGAATGGGATAGAGAGGCAGCAGGAGGAGAAGGGGGGCACTGGTGGTGAAATATTAACTGAAGTGAGCAACAACCAAGGAAGAAGCAGAGATAGCTGAACCATTCACTAGAAGGACTGGGGAGGTGGACCAAGGGGACTCAAAAAGGGAGTGAATAGCCTTCCAGACATTTACAGGGAAATTAAGGTTGTTATGTACATAAGAATTGAATAATTTGAAACCAGCCTAAGCATTGTCGCAAGACTTGCAGAGATCTGTGAGGTCCCCTGCAATCCAGGGATGGTGGGTGCCCTTGACCCGGGACTTTCTAGGGATGGCTTTCTATGGGTGGCATACTTTTCCCACCGTGCAAGAATTTGGAGTGGAACAAGAAGAGTGCCACATCAATATCAGCAGCAGAAAGGATGGGAGACCAGTCAGTGGCTGTGAGGTCTCTGAGGGGGGAGTTGATATTTAGTGACCAGAGCAATATAGACCACATATATTTAGGAGGGGCAGTGGGGAGGTGAACAATTCTGATACATTATGTCATGCAGTGATCAGTAAAGGCTGCCAGCATAGTATCAGTTGCAAGCATTCGGTGAGAATGTGAGGCATGAACCCAGTCAAGTAAAGTGTGGTTTGAGGAGTAAGGATTGAGTCATGTGGGCTAAGTAATGAGTTGTGAAAGGTTAAATGTCTGAATCTTTTGAGAAGCCAACCTGGAAGCTGGGGAGAGTCAACTGATATTAAAGTAGCAGTGCAATGAAATTGGGCAAAATATTTGACCCTTCCTTTGGATCACTACAAAAGAGTCCAGGCATCTTCCAGTTTCATCTGGTGGTAACATTTTCTAGTTCGCCAAAGTGTGAGTGTTTTATAAATGTTTAATTAAGCAATTTATCCCTCCAGGGTGTTGGTATACTGGAGGATTTACCATGGCTGGTGTGGTTCGGTCACAAGACGCAGCCGAGTGACTGAACCCCACCAGTCGTGGTAAGCCCTCCAGTATACCCACACCCTGGAGGGATAAATTGCTATTACACAACGGGCCTTTTTTTTAGATACAAGAAAAAAAATAACTGTTGCTTTTTGGGAGTTTTTTTTTTTATTTTTTTGTATTTGTTAGTGAGCTACAAAAAATAGTAACCAGTTAGAAGTGCACTGTGTGGAGTGGTGAGACACTGAGCCTGAAAACAGCGTTATGGGGGAAAAATCTTAGGGGAGCGAGCCATAACTGGCTGTAGTCAGAAAGCTTCCGGGTTTAAGTTTAGAACGTGGACATGGCCAGAGGATTGGAGTTATTGTTTTTTTTTTTTAGTGCTGAGATTGTACAGAAAATGTATTGGAGCAGGGGTGTATTTGTTGATGAGTGAGCAAGCGACAGGTAAGTGGAGAAGGATACGACAGGGAGATGTGAAACGGCAAAGTAGTCGGTGAGATTTTCAGGTGGAAGTTAGTTTAAAAAAATTACTAGGAGGCGATGGGCAAGTGTTAAGTGAAGATTTCTTTTTTTTACAGTTGTTTGGGTGGGGTGATCACTGTTGTTTGACGGGGACAGAATGTGGCAGTTTCTGTAAAGACGGCTCGCTGTCCATCGCAGTGTTTACCGGTCGGGCTGCTGACGGTCGGAGTGATTTGTGGGATAGGTTTTTATGTGGCAGAGTAGTAGCTGGCACCTTTTCCAGTGGGTACACTGGAGGATTTACCCAGCTGAAAAGGTGCCAGCTGGCCAATGAGAATGCAGGATTTGGCGCTTTCTATTTTCACCATTGTATAGTAAATTTTTTTTCTCAAGAAAAAAAGATGGCCACTGCAGTTTGCATAGAAATAGCATTGTAGACCTGGCAAGGATAGGATCGAAAAATTAAAAAAAGGGTCATGGTGCACAACAGAGGAGGTACCCAGCCATGTACATTTGACAGGTGTGCTAATATTTTTCTTAATGTTAGCTGAAATTAGCTTTGTTAGAAAAACATTTTTCACTGCACTGAAACATAGAAACTTAGAAACATGGGGCCAGATTTTCGAAGCATGGTGCAGGGCTTGTGTCCAGCCCTGCACCACAACACTTTGGTTTTGGCAGTGCACCAACCCCATCACCGCAACTGCTCCCAATTTTGCAATCTCGAGTGCAGTTGCAATAGTTTTCACAAGTTATGGCAGCTTGCACCACATATCTGGCACAAGCTCCGTAACACAGGGCCCCAGGAGTGGTGCAGGATAGACCAGGAAAAGTTGGTCTAACTTGTGGCAGTTGCCACATGGGATGGAAAATCCCATTAGATTACCGCAGGCCCCATGTGCCCTATCATCAGTCCACCAGGGCTCACAGCAATCTAAGAGTTTTGAAAATACAGCCCATAGAATTTGATAGCAGACAAGGACCACTTGACCCACCTAGACTGCCCATTTACCCTACTTACTGTAACACTGCATATCCCACTTGATCTCTGGCTTTACCCCCCCCTTTCCTTTCCTTTCCACTAAGGTTCCTTTATGTCTGTTCCATGCCTTCTTGAATCCCGTTACCATTTTTGTCTCCATCACCAATGCTGGGAGGCTGTTCCATATGTCCACCACTCTTTCTGTGAAGAAGTACTTCCTTGCATCTCTCCTGAGTCTACCTCCCTCCAACTTCATGGCATGTCCCCTTGTTCTTGAACATCTTTTTTTCTGAAAAATGCTTCCCTCTTGAATCTTATTTATACCCATGAGGTATTTGAAGGTTTCTATCATATCCCCCCTCTCTCATCTTTCCTCCAGGGTGTACATTTTGAGGTCCATTAGTCTCTCTTACTAGGGCTTTTGATATAGATCCTGCACCATTTTAGTTTCCCTCCTCTGGACTGCCTCAACTCTGTCCATGTCCTTCCAGAGATGTGGTCTCCAGAACTGGACACAGTACTCTAGGTGAGGTCTCACCAGTGAACTATACAGCAATAACACCACCTCTACCTTTCTGCTGGTGATACCCCTCCTTATGCACCATAGCATCCCACTAGCTCTCCCCATTGCCTTGTCATGCTGTCTGGCCACCTTTAGGTAATCAGATATGATTACCCCCCCAGGTCTCTTTCCTGCTTGGTGGTTGTTAATACTACACCCTCATTTTGTACTCTGACCCTGAGTTTCTGTGCCACAAGTGCATGATTTTGCACTTCTTCACATTGAAACTCAGCTGCCACATCCATGACCACTCCTTTAGCTTTCTTAGATCTCTAATTATTTTTTCACCCCCCCGAGTGTCTACCCTATTATTGCAGATTTTAGTGTCATCCGCAAAAAGGCATACCTTCCCTTCTAGCCCCTCTACTCCTCTGCAATGTCACCACTAAATACATTAAAGAGGACTGATCCCATTACTGATCCTTGTGGCACCCCGCTGGTCACCCTCCCTTCCTCAGAATTGACTCCATTTATCACCACCCTCTGTCTACTGTGCCCTAACCAATTCCTATCCCAGTTTACCACCTTTGGTCCCACTCCTAGGCTGCCCAGCTTCTTTGTGAGTCTCCTATGTGGAACAGTGTTGAAGGCCTTACTGAAATCTAGATAGGCCGCATCCATCTCTCCACCCTGATCTACTTCCCTATCACCCGTACAAAGAAATCTATCAGATTTGTTTGACATGATCTCCCCCCAGTAAATACATGCTGCCTTGTGTATTGTAAGCCACTGGATTCAAGATATCCCACCAGCCTTTCCTTGAGGAGTGATTCCAATAACTTCCCACTACTGAAGTCAGGCTGACAGGCCTGTAATTGCCAGCCTCCTCCCTACTCCCACTTTTGTGAAGTGGGACTACATCTGCCCTCCTCCAGTCTTCCAGAACCAGTCCCATCTCCAGTGAGTGGTTGAACAGGGCTCTGAGAGGTGCAGCTAACACTTCTCTGATCTCCCTCAATATCCTTGGATGCACCCCGTCTGGCCCCATTGCCTTGTCCACTTTCAGATTTGTGAGTTCCTTCAGGACTATCTCCTCTGTAAATTGACTAGTATCTACCTCCATTCTTTCAGTGCCCTTGGGACTTATTTTTGGTCCCTCGCTTTCCCCTTCCTCTGTGAACACTGAACAAAAGTATTTGTTCAGGATATCTGCTTTTTCCTGGTCCCCTTCTGCATAATCCCCACCTTCCCTCTTAATCCTTTCTATCCCTCCCCTAGTCTCTTTTTGCTCATACATTCCCTTCTAGCCCCTCTGTAATATCACTTATAAAGACATTAAAGAGGACCGGGCCCAGAACAGAAATTCATATTAGAAATTATACAGATGTAATCAACTGCACGTTTCAGTAATTTACACAGAGCATGAAACTGAAGTTTGCCTTTCTAAAAGTGAATTTTTTTTTTTTTTGCTCAGAAAAGAGAAAATAATCTATTATCTTGTTTCTTTCAGTTTTCAATACCAGCTGGATTTAGTTGAGTTCTAAAATCAGATGCTGTATTTCAATATTACATTGAATTACACATTCCCTTATTTACCTTATCCTTTCCAAAAAACATTTTCTCATTTTTTACAATTCCCAATCTGAGTCTACACAGAGCAGCTCCAGCCATGAGGGCTAGTCATCAGTTTGGAGCTGCTGCGGTAAGCTTCAAAGCTGAGGTTTACCATTCCTTTACACTGTAAGTCTTGTTTAATTTGTCAGTAGCATCAAGGAGAATCCTGGAATTATTAAACCAGCACTTGGTTTAAGCTCTATAGCACTTTTTAACCATCTAACTAGTAGTACAGTAGTAGCATCCTAGTTAGAAGACAAGAGTGGGGACCGAGTGCTAGATAGTGTTTTAGTGAGCTAGTTTTAGGAGCTAGTTTTATTATTTTGAGAGAAGGAACCCAGTTTATAAGCAGAGCAGTGTGGCTTCATTTGAGCAAATTGGCACATTTCTTCATTTATTTTCAGTTTGCATTTTGCTAGGGACTTACCGCTCTGCTGTAGTGGGGCTGGTGAGTTCAGTGTTTCAGGAGCAGTAACATATTCTGGTGTCAGTGAGTATCGGAGGCTTGAACTACAGTAAGCACCAGGACCAGCTAGAGCAGAGGAACATGGTGGGTCAACACAGTGCCAAAGGTTGGACACTTTCCTGGCAAGTTCCTTTGGATTCTGTCGCTAAACAGTAGCAGAACAAAGAGCAGGTTTACTTTCACAGCTACCGCTTGTATTGTTCTGGTGGCAGGAATGTTAAAGACCGATTGAATATATCCAACTGTCCCCTGTGCAGAGGTAGGATGGCAAAAAATATCGACAGCTGCATCAAGATTTTAACTGTATTCTATTGACACTACAAGAAGGGCTGCAGGCAGTGAGAGTACCTGTTTTCCCTTTACTTCTGTTGCTTCCTGAGATCTATCAATTGTACTCCCCAGCAGCAGTGAGAGAGCTGTCTGAGGAAGTCAAATGCACTGTTTCTCTAAAAGAGACCTTCTTGACTTTCTCTGGTGGGAGCAGAGACTTGAGTGCACTACCTTAATATCTGAGGGGTACAACAAAGCCTAAAATCACTGGACTACTTATCATTTTGCTGGATTCTCCTCACTTTCTGTTTTTAACTTGTATTCAATAGTGGGTTTATTTTAGAGGGCTGGGAGGGGAAGAAGGGATATTAGATAAAGGGTCATAGTTTAGAATAATACATATCTGTTGGTATGGGTGAGTAAGTATGTATGTGTTTGTATTAGAATTAGTGGGATTGTGGATTGTGATTGTTTTAGGGTTTAGAGTTAGATTAGTAGGAGGTCTGCACTACAGTGTGGATTTCCCATTAGGTGAGAGTTCTTTTAAGGTAGGAGTTGCTGAGTGGTGGTTTAGTGTGACCAGTAGGATAATGTATGTGATTCTGGGCCCCCTCATGCTTCGTTACTCCCCATCCCAGCTGCTGGTCCATCTCTTTGATGACTCCCCCGCAAGCAGCGGCATATAGGCATTTCAGAGACGTGAGCATCATAAGGAGGATGGTTGGCAATGGGGGGTTCTAAGTAGGGGGCACTATCAAGATGGTGAGGACAAGGAGACACCCTGGGACAAAATGGGACCTAGGGAGCGGTTAGATATATTTGGTTCCCATACAGGTGGTTGCTACCAAACTGAGTGGGAAGGTAGCCTGTAGGTCAGCAGTCTGAACTGATCCCCTCTGGGCAGTGTTGTGCAATGCGAGATCAATGGGGAACAAGTCTGTAATTATATCGGACTTGGTTTCTATGATTAATCTGATTTCTACCATGGAGACCTAGCTGGGTGACAACACAGGGCCAATTCTGGACACATTGGTCCTGGCTGGATTCTCTGTGGTTCATTGCCCACACAGGGATCACAGGGGGGTTACTATCTGTTTTAGACTCAATTTGAACTTTACTGTGCACTCATTTATTTTGTCATTTGAATCCACAGCTTTCCACATGAGTTCAGGTGCCAAGAAGGTGTTGGAGTTGCCCAGATTGTTAGTTTGGGGCATCTTCAATGCCTGGGTCAATGACAAACTCTCACACTTTGGACAAGATTTCCTCCAGTTGATGGAATTACTGGGCCTCACACAAGTTGTTACTGTCGTGACCTATCAACATGGTCATGCCTTGGACCTAGTATTCACTGGAGCTCAAGATTAGCAACCTTGAGATTGAGCCAGTCTTATGGTGGGATCACTGAACAGTGAAGTTCACATACGGGAGCCCCCTTGTTGTCCACCCCCCCCATATAGATGGTCCAGTTCTGCCCCTTTAAAGGAGTTGTCCCTGGCAGGACTTCAGGTGGCAATGGACCACTCAGGTGTGATGGCTGCTTGTGGAGCAGAATCAAAGGAGGCGGTGGTAGTTTATAACAGGACTGTTAACTTGGCCTTTGGTATTATCACATCAGTTCATATATGGCCCAGGACTTCTCACTTTGAATCCCTGTGGATCGATGAGGAGCTGAGGGAGATGAAGGTTATGGGTTGGGGACTAGAGCATTGTTAGAAGAAGACTGGGACAGATGAGGACAGACTGGCTCTGAGAACTCACTGCAGTGAGTATCAGTGGGCAATCTCCCATAAGAATGCAGTATTTCTGTCCAGAGAGATTGCAGCAGGGAAGAAAAGACCAGCTCCATTTTCCCAGACTATGTACAGGTTGTTACACCTTCCCTGTCTCCAGCCACTAAATGTATTTTCATCCACCAGGTTCAAACAGTTTGCTCAGTTCTTCTGACAGGGTGATGTCAAGCAGGTCCAGGATAACCTCAACTAGGCAGTGGAGAGTAGATTGTCATAAGGAGCACTCCTCCTGTTTGGAGCAAGTTTAGGTTGGTATTGTTGAAGGAGGTAGGTGAAGTGATTCTTGAGCTGCAGATCACTTATTGTGAACTGGACCCGGGTCCAACACACCTCCCAGTGAGTTGTGTAGGATTTATGGGCCCAGTATTTGTCAAGATAGTCCAGTGCTCCCTCTCAGAGGGGTCCTTTCCCAGTGCATTGAAGGATGCGCTGATGAGGCCCCTTCTGAAAACAACATCTTTGCACCCGGACTGCTTGGCAAACTTTGAACCAGTCTCTAACCTTCCCTTTTTAGGAAAAGTTATTGAGAAGATAGCGGCTCTGCAGCTTGAGGCACACCTCATGGTCTTTAACATCTATGAGCTGCTCCAGTCCAGATTTAGATCTAAGCGTAGTATGGAGATTGCACTAGTCAGGGTATACAATGACCTCCTCAGTACTAGAGATAATAGGGAACAGACAGTTCTCATTCTACTAGATCTCTCTTCAGCATTTGACATGGTGGACCATGGGCTGTGGTTGGATCACCTTAGGGAGTATGTGGACTACATCAGCTGGTTTGAGTCCTTCCTCAGTGACAGGATTCAGAGGGTGGTGATGAGAATTTCTCCTCCTTCTGAAGCCCCTGATCTGTGGTGCCTCAGGGTTCAGACCTCTCACCTGGGTTGTTCAATGTACATGCTGCCCGGGTGATATCGCCAGATACTATGGATTGTGTTTTCACTGCTAGGAAGATGGTGGCACTGGGTCAAATTGCTGACTGCAGAATAGCGCAGTCAAAAACCATGCAAGCAAAGCAGTGAAAGACAAGGTAGCACATCAGGAAAATGGTGAGCACTACAAACAAAGAAAAGTACTTGAACTGACTGTCTACGGGTACTCCGCCCCTGCACTATCCGTTGTGGTGGCTTTGCCTTGTACCCCCAAACTAAATATAATCATCATGGGGAGGCAAGTCAGGGATGGTGAGAAACTCAGGAGGGGATATTTCATCTTTGTGTGGGTGGTGTGTTGGGGACTGCACCACAGGTGAGAGATGATAACACAGTTGTTGGGGGAGACTTAGTTTGCCAAGGTGGAGTGAGGGCAGAACTCCAGGGTGGGGGGGTGGACAGATTAAATATAACACTCAGGATGGCACCAAGGGAAAAAAAAAACACACACACACACAAGACCGGAATCAGACCCTGGTCAACTGGACATTCTGCCACCCTTTACTGCTTGTGGCCCTAACCTCTGCACCATGGCAGCATCTCAGCAACACAGCACACAGGGGAGATTTTATCCTTTTTGCCCCAACCGACGACACCTACAGCAATAGCGTTAACATATCTGCACTACACTATCCCTGTAACTGTTTTGTCCTTCGCTATTTACACTATAATCCACACAACATATTCACTAGATACCGCAGATGATACCCAACTGTATTTGTCTTTGCACCCAGGATGCCTGGCACAGTTGATGAACTGAATTTATGCTTGGTCAAGGTCCAGGACTGGATGTCTTTTAGTTGGTTGAGACTTAACTTGGACAAGCCGGAGGTACTAATGACTGAGCCTGGATGATGACAGGGTGAGCAGACCACAGCAGAGAGGACAGGCCTCTTGCTTGGTTCCTCTAATCTGGTGGTCTCCGCTAAGGTGAAGAATCTGAGAGTCGTTCTGAATGAAAGACTGAAACTTGAGGCTCAGATGTCATCTGTAGCCTGGAGTGGCTTCTACCATCTCAGAAACATCTCCAGGATTAAAGCCTTGATCACAGTAGAGGATCTGCCCTCACTGGTACATGCCTTTGTGACTTCTAGGCTTGACTACTGAAATGCTTTGTATCTCAGGGTTAGTGGAATGGTCCTACAATGCCTGCAGTTAGTGCAGAATGCAGCGGGCAGGTTATTGATATGCCTCCCAAGGTCATATCATATGACCCCTGTCCTGTATGACCTGCACTGACTGCCAGTGAAGTGGTGAATTACCTTCAAGGTTAGTTTGCTGACCTACAAAGCCTTATTTGGACTGTGCTGGTCTATTGGAGTGATCTCTTGTCCCCTTACTGCCCTGCTCACCCTCTCTGCTCCTCCCAGGTGAGCCTCCTAGCAGTTCCCAGGGCCAGGCTTAAGACATCAGGATCGTAACCTTGAAGTGTCTGGACTAGCCCTGTGGAATTCGCATCCCAGATCTCTGAGGGAGGCTCCCTCAGTGGAGACCTTTAAGAGGGGCCTAGACCTACTTGTTCAAAGAGGCTTTTGACCTAATCTAGTCCCCACTGGTTCTTTTTTATAGCTATTTATGCTACGTGATTTATATTTTTAAGTTATTTGTATTTGTTTACCAGTGTTTTATTTTATTTGCCTTTTGACTAGTTTTGTGATGTACAGTGCTCAGAGTCCCCAGGACTGGGTGTTTAACAAATAAACTACTACTACTATATTTGACCTTTTCACAAAATCTCAAATACACTTCTGCCTTCCTATACTTTATATATCTTATACTCTCTGTATAGGCTCAACCCTGGAATATCAAGCAACTTAGCATAAGTATTTTGATAAATGTGTCTATAATTATTTTTCAGTTTCCTGCACATATTCTTCTAGACGATTTAAAGTGAAATTGGAACAGTACTGTAGGTTCCCTCTATTAATGCAAATACACCCACTGTCATGCTGATGTGCTGACACACACAGACACACATGCAGGTGCTACCATGAGTATGCCTTTAAAGTGTAACTCTTTAGCACAGTAATAATAGAGCATGGATGCACAGTCACACAGGTATCTCAGTCCCCAAGAATTGCTACTTTGCAATCAAGACTTGATGGAGCTTTTGTTCAGAGATTACGCCTATTTCAGTCAAATCAGGTGGGTTCTGAGCAGTCCAATATTTAAACAGCTCTTGGCTGCTGCTGATGCCTTGTTGCTATGGGGTTAACACACAACAGATTATAATGCAGGAAGATAATAAATGATCCATGGATTTAATACAAACTTCTTGTACTGAGAAGTCACGAGTCATTAAGTAAGTGCCTATGCACTCTGGAGTGTGCCTTCACTTCCTGGGAGTGCATTATCATCCTTCTTGCACAGCCAGTAAATATGCTAACCTCATTGTAAAATGGGCCCATTTGTCTGAACACTGGACCCTTTTGACAGGTTCAAGGGGCTGGAGAAACACAGCAGTGCACTTCTCATGGGCTTTGCTTTCATAAAGCTCAGTCCCTCACTGTGGGCAAGTGCCCATATCAGTCCCTTGTAATGCATTTTGCAGTCTACTGATTACCTAGTCAATTCTATTCGTGTCTGCTGACATGGTAAAAAGATAGTGGCAGAATAGTTAGCAGCCACAATACTACATGTGCATCCTTGATGCAATGAAAACAGTGCTGATGTTACTTTTGTTGTTCCTGGCATCTCTACCAGTGCTGTGGGGACCGAGGAATAAGTTTGTATGTCTGGCACCCATAAAAATGATGTGGGTGACTCAGCACTGCTTTAATGCATGGTTTGACTGCACTTGCATTTTGTAATGCACAGTTTTTTTTATTTTATTTTTTTATTTTAGTCTTTGGTAACCGGATAAGGCCCACTAGGCACAAGTGCCTGTTTGCAGGGCCGACCTGGGAGCACTAGGTGGTTAAGTGACTTGCTCAGAGTCGCACAGTATGCAAGTGGAGGCTGTAAGAATCAAACGCAGGTCTGGCCTGCTGGATGTACCACGCTCATTCACACCTCATTACTCTAACCTCTAGGCTATACTGCCAGCCAGTTGCCCATTAAATAAAAACACAGAAACATGCAGAAAGAGGCCCTGTGGCTTATCAAGTCCACTCAGCCTACAGTACTTATTTAATGCTGATTACAGATCATGGGAGCATTGTGAAGGTTCCTGACCAATCATGGCGATTCCTGGTTGCACGTGAGGTACTCTTATTTCCATAAGGATGTCTCAGGCTCTGTTCCTTCCTGGTGGACTTCTCACTAGTATTGCCTCATGCCGTACAGAAAAGGACGCAAAAAGGTAATTAAAAATCATAGCACAATTTATAATAAGTTTATAGGAAGGTAGGAGGGTTTTAGGTGGTTGCCCTTGTATCCTTAGGCACCAGCACTGCTCAAGTTCAGTTTGTAGTTCTTTTGCCCTATGAACACATGAGACAACACTCTTATATCTGTAAGCTGACTTCCAGTACCTGTATAAACTTATATCAAATTGGCCCTAGTTGCCCTTCACTCTTCCTTACTCCTTTCCTTTTTGCCACCATCTTTGCCAGCCCCATGTGCCTGTTCAATCCACGTTTAAACCCTCTACTAATTTTACAAAGAACACCTCCTTTGGTAGTCTATTTTGCCTCTCTACCACCCTCTTTATGATAAAATGTTTCCTGACACCATTCTGTTATCTCCCACTTGCCAGGTTCATTGAAGTGTTTGAAGGCCCTGCACAAAGAAAGTTGGGACCCTTCATGAAGAAAACTAGAACTGGTTAATGCATAATTTGAGTTCCAAAGCCAAAAAAAGCAGTGAAATGGGGGATTAGGGTTTTCTCAATCTTTATGCCCATGCTCCTCCCCCAGCCCCTAAGCTTGCGGCCCAAGGCCAAGCTACAGGTTTGGTGCCTTGCCCCACAGGTCTATTGCTTCAAGCTATAGGCCTGTTGCCCTGTGTGAACAAGGGTATAACTGACCTCCTGATTCACAAAGCCCAACGGTGACTTGCACAATGAAACTTATGAGTGATTTCTGCACAAAGAAAGATTCAGTGATCTCATGCTTGCACAGGGTTGCAAGGTCTTGTGCAAAGAAAGTTATGACTGATGCTGTGGGCCCTATGTGATTTACCAGACTTGTGGGGCACAGCTCTGGACTTGTGGCTCAAAGCAGCAGACCTATAGGGCACAGACCTGGACCTCTAGCTTGGCCTTGGGTCACAATACTAGATGCTTGGTGAAGGGGTAGGCCAAAGGGTTGAAAAATCTTAACCCCACATGTTCCTGCTTTTGTGGCTTTGGAACATTAATGATGGATTAACATAGCCTTTTTTTTTGCAAGATACACATATATAATTCATTGAAAAAACTTTCTTAATGTACCAATTAGGGTTCAATGAAACCCCACAAAAGTTGGGAAATGTGGCGTGTTTTCAACTCTAACTCCCCCCAGCAGCAAATGGACAAGACCACACAAACAACCACAGACAGACATCATCAGATAAGACAAACAACATGCAACTGTTTTCAGATGACATAAATGCAGTAGCATTGCACAGCTGGAAACAGTTTTGTTGTTCGCCTTTATCTGATGATGCTGTCTGTGGTTGCTTGTGTGGTCTTGCCCTTTGCTGCTTGAGGGTGATTGAGTTGGAAACCCTAAAGTCACATGTGAAGTTAAATTGAACTATAACTGGTCCAGCAATACAGTTTTGCATTGAATTTGCTTTCTTTCTGAGATAGTGGAATCACACTTAAATCTGTAACACTAAAATGCTTGGCTATGCACACATAAATCACCATTTCAGTGAAAAGGCATCCAAAGTCCCAGAAATGCATTTCTGTTTATTTGGGGAAAGCAAACAACAGAATCTAGCTTAATAGGTACCATTTGCAAGATTCATGAGTTTTTTTTTTGTGTTTTTTTAATTCTCCATTTTTATGTACAGTATGCGCCAAATTAAACAGACACGCTTGTAACGGACGTTCGCTTCTAACGGATGAATCCCGATTGCCAAATGCCATTTCCTATATGGCTCAATGCTAAAATATCCTTATTAAGTGGTCCTGGGATTCCGCATTTAGCGGCCACCTAGTGGCCACTTAATAGATTCCTTGACACTTCAGACACCTCAGACAGGTGTTAATTATTAATGTTTAGCAGCCGGAATGTGTTAGTTTTAGAGTCAAGCTGATGGGAGTGCTACATTTGAGTTGATTGAAAGCTGGCCCCAACTTTACTTTTGCTGTGCAAATTGACAGCATGTGAGGGAAACATATCGCAGCAGTCCAGGACACAGTGTGACCACCAGCACCTCCCCATGTCAGCCGTACCCCTTGCCCGAATGAACACTCACCTCAATGTGTCATTCGCCTTACAGCTCCCGGTCTGTCTGTCATGAGATGCTGCACTGAGTTTCTTGCTGTAAGCCTCCCCCCCCACCCAACACAGACAGCAGCATGCAGCACTATGCAGAGAGAGTGAGTCTGCTAGGGAGATGCTGCTCCCGATGTCCTTCTTGCTCTCTCTCTCTCTCCGCACTGAATAAAGCACCATGATGGGAGTATGGGGAGAAACACAACACCAGAAAAGGCATCACACAGAAAGAAACACTGCTGCTCCTGATGTCCTCCTCACACTCTCTCTGTCTCTCTTTCTCTCTTACTCTGCACTCTGGAGAAAAAACAGGATCTGGGACAATTCACACTAAAGGAACTGTAATTCACTGTATGTAGCTTTTGCTGTTCATTACCTGCGTCCAGAGTTCCCCAATCGCAGTTTCATTGATGTAATGGATGCTGCCTGTAACGGACAAAATACCACATGTCAAACTAGTCCGTTACAAGCAGCACATACTGTATTTTCAAGTTTTTTACCTAGTAAAAAAATAAGATGGTTGTCATCACAACCCAAAAAAATGTTTCTCACTAAAGATAAAACATTAATTTTGCAAAAGGCAGATGGTCATGAAAGGTAAACTTATACTACAACCCTACTGAGCATGCTCTGTAAAAAACTTAAAACCCTTGTCACTCTGAAACCAATTACTATTTTTCATGAAACCTTGGAAAGGCACTACCTTAGCACAGGCCCCTTCAACCCTGAAAGTTTCAGAAAAAATCCCATACTGTCTAGTCTGTAGGTGACAGCACAGAAAGAGTAGCAAAAGCCTAAAAAGATGCAGATATTACTGTAAAAATTACACATCCAGATTTCAGAAACAAGATAAGCAATAATCATGAAACTTCCCACATCTTGATAACTTGCCTCATGAACATTGCATGACAAGATAGACAGACAGATAGACAGACAGATAGATAGATAGATAGATAGATAGATAGATAGATAGATAGATAGATTAGGGGTGGGACCCCTATAGTTAGGGTTAAATCTTCACTTCTATATTAAACTCAACATTTTGCACTTTAATAACTTCACAACTGTTCAAGCTGATTTGCATGAAATTTTCCATGTGCCATCAGGACAAAAGATCTCTTGATGTGGCAAGTTTCATTCTGGTTGCTTTGTGGATGTGGAGATACAGAGTGTCAAAACCATGTAAATTACCATTTTATGTCAAATTCTTGTCATACCACTGTGCAAAATGGTGTGGAAATTTGGTCTGAACCTTTTAGGATAAATAGGTCTAGGGTCACAGTGGTGCCTTTTAAAGATTTGGTGAAAAAATATGAATCCATTTAAAGTTATTACATTTTGAAATGTCCCATTATTTTCAATGGGAAAAGTTAGATGTTCACCTCAAAAATGATTCTTTGTCGATATGGAAATCCATGTTGCAAGTGGGAAATCCTTTTGTCGCAAATGGGGAATCTTTTTGTGTGTGCTTTTGCACTTTAACAATTTCACAACCATTCCATTGATTTGCATGAAGTTTTATATGTGCCATCAGGGACTGAAGAACCCTTGATATGCCAAGTTTCATTCCAGTCAGATGTGTGTGTGCAGAGATATGAAGTGTTAAAGGCTGCATCCCTGTAAGATTCTTTGTCACACTGCTGTGCACATACGGCTTTGGATTTTGGTCTGAAATTTTTAGGGTACAAAGGTCTTGGGTCACAGATGTGCCTTTTGAAGATTTGGTTAAAAAATCTATTTAGGGTTATTAAATTCTAAAATTTCCCATTATTTTCTAAGGGAAAAGTTAGATGTTAGCCTTGAAACAGGATTCTGTTTCGCAAATGGGCAATCCTGTGTCGCAAAGAGTAATCCTTTGTTGCAAATTGGGAATCTTTTTTTTTTTTTCTTAGCAAGGCACACAAAGTTAAAAAAACAGAAAAAAATTATGTCTTTTTAAATAATCAATGCATGTGTTCTGCTAATCGGGACCCGTTCTGTTGGATTCTGGTGTTAGTTTTTTCATAAATCACCTGAAAATGTGTTAACATGCCAAAATCCTTTTTTGCAAATTTGCGAAAAAAGAATCACGAAACAGAATCCTGTTTCGCAGTTTGAGAATAAGGATTTTTCTTTTTTTTTTTGCAAATTGTGAAAAAAGATTGCAAAACAGGATTCTGTTTCACATTTTGTGAAAAAGGATTTTTCTTTTTCGCAAACTGAGAAAAAAGAAAGCTCGAAACAGGATCCTATTTCGTAATTTGTGGGAAAAAAATGTTACACAGTTGTTTATTTGTCACTTCACGGTGAAGAAACGGTTTGTAATTTTGGTCTAAAATTTTCAGGGTAGAGTACCAAGGGCTTGCTCCATGGATGTGCCATTTGCTAGTTTGGTGAAAGCAGATTACTTTGCTGCTGAGTTCTGGGGGGTTTAAATTTTCCTTAATTTCCCATAGGATATCATTGTAATGTGAGGTGTACTCAGTTGTTTCTTTGTCATTCCACTGTGAAGACATGGCTCCGATTTTTGCATGAAATTTTCAGGGTACAAAGGGTTTGCCCTACAGATCTGCCTTTTGCTGATTTGGTGAAATGTATTTATTCGTGTGGAGTTATACATGTTTCAAATTTTCCTGTGATTCCCATAGGATATTATTGCAATGTAAGGTCTTTCTATGGTGCAGTGCAGCACGGATAGGAGATGACTACTGTATCTTTAAAATTATGGATGAATGGGACCATAGGGTAGAGGGCCCTGTGCTCCCACATAAATATGGATACTGTTGTGGACTGATTAGAGTGCAGAGCCCAGAGGGTCAAGCGCTCCCACAGGGAAATAAGGTTATGATTACAATATCTTAAAAATTATGGATGGATACTAGCGTAAGGCACAGAGGGTACTGCACTCCCACACTCAAATATGAATACCATTATGGACTGATGCAAAGGGCCCTGCACTCCCACAGAGAAATAAGGATATGATTACAATATCTCAAAAATTATGCATGGATGGGAGCGCAGGGCCCTTCAAACCTTGCGCTCCCACATGCAAATGAGGATATTATTATACCGTCTCAAAAAGTGAGGCAATCCTTTGCAAAAAAAAACTTCATTAATGCACTAGTTAGGGTTCCAGCATCAAAAGTTGGGAAATGTTGTGTTAGGGTTTCCAACCTTAATACCCCACCCCCACCCTGTAGGCAGCAACAGGTGTGGGGTGTGTCTTGGGATTATCAAGGGATTATCAACCCTAACGGTAATCCCATTCTCATATGCTGCACCCATCTCAGTTTATTTACTCATGGAATGGGGTGAGTGTTAGTGCTGGCAACCCAAAAGCACACCCCATGCCTGCCTACAACCTTCATTACACCAGGTGCCCAACCCCGGTGTTGGGTGCCTTCTTAATTGTAAAACAATTTATAGTGAACATGTGCCAGCAACAGTGGCTCACTTTTACTCCCCCCCGAAAGTTTAACACAACTCCCCACCCTCACTGACCCTCTGGGTCCCAGACAACCCTCCATTTCCCCCCTACTAGCACCACTGTACATACTTTTGTAAGGATCCCCTAGTGGGTGACCAGCTCAGCCCTCTCTCCTTTCAGCTCAGCCAGTGACAGTCTTCTGATCTGACATCCCTGCCATCGTAAACCTGTAAAAATTATTAAAAAACACCGTAACCCACCCTCTAGCACCTATGCCAGCCTCCTCCACCACTGGCACCAAGTACATTTAATGTTAGGGATCCATGGTGAGTGATTAGCAAAGTCATCCCTCCACCTCAGCCAATTGCTGTCTTGTGATCCATCATCCCCTGGTGATTGTGAATTTATAAAAAAATTAAAAAACAAAATCAATCCTCACCCACCACCTAACACCCATTTCATCCTCTCCACTTCATCCAAGTAAGAACAACCCTCCTCATCCCCCACCTAGCACTGATGTCACCCCAAAAAAATACCCCCATCATCACACACTATATAATACCCATGCCACCCATCACACATCTCCCACAGCCACCCCAACACCTACGGTTTTTAGGATCCCTTGGTTGGCAACCAGCACAGCCCTCCCTTCATTTCAGTCAGTTAACATCTTCTGCTTGATTCCATGCCACCAACCCAAAACTTAATGAAAAATATGCTTAAAATACCTACAATAAGTGCAAAAAAAACACTACTACACATGCACAGGGACTTAAGTTTCCTAAACAAAAAGGGTGAATTTGGTGTCCCATAAATCATATTTCAGGCAAACTTCAAACAGCACTTTCAAGTAATCATGCAGGTGATGGTTAGCATACTGGCCCTCAAATTTGGTAAAAAAATAATGAATGAAAAAGTTATGATTGCTAAAAAAAAACACAAATGTGACTTTTTTTTTACTTTTTTCTATCACACATAACTTAGACATTTTCTAACTATTTAAGCCCAAATTTGGGGAATAGGCTTCTTAGCACCCCCTTGCAACCAACCAAGTGGCACCTTTTACACCTATCCAGAGGGTTTTTCACTTTCCATAAGGCCCACAGGGTCCTGCATGACACATCTCACAAGTCTGGCACTGTACTTGATGGATCTCCTACTGTACTTCACATAAGACATACAGGGTCCTGTATAAACTAAGCCACAGGTCCAGTGCCATACCAAACAGGGTTTTTAGCTTTACATCCCCAGTAGAGTTGCTGTTTCAAGTAGGGGCTACAGGGCCCTATATGAAGCAAGTTACAGAACCAGAGCTGTAGTACCTGATGGGTCTGCTATTTCACATAGTGCCCTGCATGAAGCAAGCTACAGGTCTAGTGCCATGGCCAAGGTATGACTCATCTGTTACTTCTACAGTATTTGAAATGTATGCAACGACAGTCAGACAGCAGCTGACTGAGGAAGTCAGCAGAGTGCTGTGCCAGTCACTGTCTTTTGTAGTTGCTCATTGGTATCTCGATGATGTGGTGCAGGTGATGGGTTCTGGGCAGGTGGGTCAGGTGGGGATTGGCAACCATTTGGGGTAGTGAGTCCACTAGATAGTAGGGAATCATTGGATTTGTTATCATAGTCCATTAATGTGCTGACAGAATATCACCGTTGGAATGTTGTTGGAATAATGTTGTACACTTCTTGATGCGACTTTGGTTTATTGGCATGGGGCACTGCTGCCAATCTCTGGATAGCCCTTCTTGCCATCAGGGTGCAACCAGAGTTTGTTATTTAAATTTATTAAATAATAAATGAATAGGGTGCAGGGAGTGAAGCCCCTAGTTTGGGGATGGGGGGCATAGCTTCCCATAATTCCTGTCAGCCAAGTGCTGGCGCCATCATTTACACCAGCAACTTGGTTGTTGTTGTTGTGGCATGCATGAACCATTTATTACAACAGGGGATATCTGGGGAATACTAGACACTAGGGAATTATTGGATTTATTATAACAGGGGCAATCAGGAGGGATCCACTAGACACCAGGGAATCATCAGATTTATCACAACAGGGTGATCATGGGGTTCACTAGACAACAGATAATCATCTGAATTATAATAACAGTGATAATCAATGGTGGGGGTCTACAGACACCAGGAATATTCTGAAGTATTACAATGGGGTGATTGGGGGTGGGGGTCCACTACACACCAGGAATCTTTTGAATTATTACAACAAGGATGATAAGGGGTTGGGGTCCACAAGACCAGGGAATTTTCAAGTATTACAACAGGTGCAATTGGGGGGTGGGGTTTACTGACACCAGGAATCTTCTGCATTATTACAACATGGGTGATGAGGAGGTGATTCCATTGCCCAGTTAAGGGCAGGGTTTCGGTGTCGGTCAACAGAGCAGCGTTGACAATTGTTTAGCACTGCCAAAACCTAAGAATATACTGCTGCACCCTTTATGCATGAGACATCCCCCATTGGCATATGCACAGCAGTATATGTTGTGCAACTGTGCTGCAGGGTTAGTGCAGCACTCCGGGGGACCTCTGAATATGGCCTCACCCTGACTGCCTATGCTATTCCTGGTTAGCAAGGCAGCAACCCAGTTACCACCATGATAACCATTTGAATATGGTGGCCCTAGATACTAAAATGACCATTATAAGCATTTGAAAATAAGGGGTTAAACAGAAAACTACAATGCAACCCTAATATACAGCAGCTGCACTAGACAGACAAACAGATAGATGGATGAACAGACAGACAGACAAACAGACAGCTGCAATGCCTGTAAAAATAATTTCAAATAATTCTAATATTTTTGTTTGTCATGGACTACAGTGAAAATATCACAATAGTAATGAAATCATTTAGTATGATATTCTCACTCTAGGTAGATAATAAAGCAAATATTTTCACTGTGTGTCCTTCAGAGTGGAAGCCTGACATCATTTCATTCTGGTACTTCATTGTTCTCAGAAAGTGCTACTTATAGGACCTTAACTTAACTTCCTTGAGACTGCAGCACATCCAGCCATTTTACTACACAAATCCATGCTATTGCATAAATCAAATATGGTACGGCCACAATTAAAATATACCTTATATTTGCTTGTGATCCTGGACCCATGTGATAGCACCCATGTATTTACCACTCCTGATGTCATGGGGTCACAAGCCACTTATAAAAACTATCTGACATATTTTTATTAAGTCCATGTCCTATCATACTATATATAGGGGATATGTGATGGGTGACTTTTTTTTGTTTTTATTATTTTAGTCTTTGGTAACCAGGTAAGGCCCACTAGGCACAAGTGGCTGTTTTCAGGGGGCGACCTAGGAGCACTGGGCGGTTAAGTGACTTGCTCAGAGTCACACAGTATGCAAGTGGAGGTTGTGAGAATCAAACTCAGGTCTGGTCTGCTGAATGTATCAAGCTTGTTCACACCCCATTCCTCTAACCTCTAGGCTATACTGCCAGTCAACTTTGGGATATGGGGCTGGATTTTATAAACTCTAAGACTGCCACAAGCCCCATGGGTGCCAGAGATATGATGCAGTGAGCTTGCAGCACTTTAAAGGATTTTCTATCCCTTCCATAAGAAAGATGCTTGCTAGACCATATTTGTGTAATCTAGTTTGTGTCCAAAATGGGGATCCTTTACAGGCAGCTTGCATCTGAAGTTTGGTGCAAGCTGCCATAAATCGGGTCGATTGTCTCAACTGTACCTGAGATTGTAAAATTTGGTGCAATTGTAGCAATCATCAGTGCAGGAGCTGCAGCAATGCAACAGTTTGACACAGAGCTGGATACAAGCCCTGCATCAACCTTCTAAAATCTTGTCCAAGGTTTTTATCTTCATGAATTAGCAGTGACCTCTTGACCTTCATGAGTGGTGAGTCCAAGAGTGAGGATACAAGAAGTCACTGACCATGAATGATGCTAAAGACCATGGGCAGGACTTTCAAAAGCCTTAGATTGCTGCAAGCCCCAGTGTGCTGATGATACAGCGCGTGGGGCTTGTGCCAATCTATCAGGATTTTCTATCCTGTGCAGCAACTGCTGCAAGTTTGACCAACTTTTTCTGGTCTAACTTGTGGCAATCCTGGGGCTGTTTTTACAGAGCTTGCACCAGATATTTGGTGCAAGCTGCCATAATTCATGGAATCTTTTGCAACTGCACCCATGATTGGAAAATCAGGTGCAGTTGTGGCAAAGGGTTTGGCACACCACCAGAACCTAAATGCCATGGCACAGAGCTGGATGCAAGTCCTTCGCCATGCTTTGAAAATCCTGCCCCATTTCTCTTAGCTGCACATCTCGTATGCAGTTTATACAGCAAACATTGGTGCTTCAAAAAGGTTTTAAAAGAATGAAAAGATGTTTGCATTTATTATTATCAGTTTGTGAGCACAAATTGTTACTTAAATGAACTGCAGCTGCTGCACTAAAGGGCTTTCTCACTCTGAATTGTGGTTTAGCAGAGCACAAGACAAAGCAGTCAGCTGAATGACATACCCCACTGACAAGATATTATTAGTGACAAACCCAACTAGCAAGATAAAAAAAAATTTTAGCTAGCTAGGATTCCTTGCTCATGATAGTGTTTTTATTTTACCATAAACAGCCAGTCAGGATCAAATGCTGGCAAACCATTACTTGGGAGGTGGTATGTTTGTTCTTGAAAGGAGCCGACTCTACTATTCACCTTGGACTGTTGCCGCACATCTCTCCTTTTTGAATCTACTTGCTATTTGTTAAAAATGTTCCAAGTTGGTACCCACTCCTTTGTGCACAGGATGTGAGTGTCTTCGTATGCTCTTCTTAAATATTTATTTGTCATTACTTTGCACTGTGCTTTTAGACACTACTGAGCATTGTGTCTTTAAACAGACCATAAATAAATGTATTGTTTCCTACATCTTGGACACCTGAAGTAGTCTCTTGTCAACATTGATCAGGTCTTTGGTGTGGGCATGTACAGTATGTTATTTTTTGCCATTTGCCACCATGAAACATTAAGTTACTCTTACTGCTCATGTGCACATATACCACTTCACTCGAGCACTTTATTAAGGATTTTGTGCAGCTAATCCCTTTGTCACTGTGGACCTATTACTTCTGTTTTTCTCCATATATATATATATATATATATATATATATATATATACACACACACAATGGGAGTGAGATAAAAATGTACAGATAAATGAAATATGTACATGACAGTAGAATCTGGAGTGATGATAAATCAAGCTATCATCACTAGAGGTGAGTCATCACCATTTATCATCATTTGAGGTTGGTCACAAAGGAGCTCTTAACCAATGGGAGAGCAGCTTGAACAATGCCTGATGACATCACAATGACCTCTGCTGCACTCAAAACAGAGCAGTGAAATCAAACAGATGGTTTATTCTTCATTAACATAACTAATCTGAAAGCTTTGCAATTTAAAATACATTGTATACATTGGACACACAACTACCTCACTCAGAATGTGACATTAATATCACTTGTGATGGAGCAGGACTTTCATAACTCACTCGTGGCTCTGGCACTCATGAGTTATGGTCCTGTCCCTCATGCATGATGATAAATGGCATATTCTGAGTCTGAGCATTGTGTATCCAATATAGATATAGATATAGATATAGATATAGATATAGATATAGATATAGATATAGATATATCTTTATAGGTATTTTTACAAATATCTTTGTTAATGCACCAGTTAGGGTTCAAGTTAACACCACAAAAGTAGGGAAAAGTGGCATTATGGTTTCCTACCCTAACTTCCCACCCCCCACCTCCCCAAGTAGCAAAAGGAAAAAACATTAGGGTTTGGGATCTCTGGAGTCTTGGAGAATCAGTGCTGGTGTCTTCCTTGGGGTTATCAACCCTAATGCTTACCCCTTATCCCAGCCTGTAACCTTCTGTCCAAAGCAAAAGGTACAGCTCCAAGCCAAGACCATATACTGATACACTTTTCAAAGATATGGAAGTATTTCTCACCAGATGTTGCCAACACAGTCTGTTAATCTTCTTCATGCAGGGCCTCATGGGCTCTGCATGAAGAAAGGAGATCTCGTGGCCAGCCCACCAGCGCAGCGGCAAGATGACTACTTGTGGCACAAACATCCTGGGTTCAGTGATGGACTCAGGAGTAAAAGGTCCCAGGGACTGCTCTCCTTCTCTGTGGGGAGGGGAGAAGGGTGTCCGGTACTATACAGACCTCTGGTGGAGGCTGGGGGTACCACCACTGCTGGTGCCACATGTTTGATGGGTGGGGCAGATGCTGGCATCATTGCACATCCCTGCCCCCCGGGATCCAACATACAGTAAAAATGCTGTCTCTGTTCATGACAGCCCCTGCCTCCACCACTGCTCCCATTGAGACTAATACCCACTGGGGGTCCTGCTCCCATGCCCCCACCTTGGGGCATAAGCCAGGAAAAGACACCAAGTTCCTTGGGAAAAGGACACCTGCCCAGTGGCTCCATCCAGGGGGGTAAAGCCTGGGCATAGGGGGCCAGTGAGTGGGTTGGGGGCTGAACCCTCTGATAGGAGTGGAGGGAGACCGGAGGGAAAAAAAAGAAAGGCGATCCCATATGAGATTGTTAGCTCAGGGAACAGGGTGTGCATGAAAGTTGACAACCCCAAGGAAGACCCCACCACTGGTTCACCAAAACACTGGAAACCCAAAACCCTAATGAATTTTTCATTTTGCTGCTTTGGGAGTTTGCATAGGAAACCTTAATGCCACATTTCCCTACTTTGTGGTGTTAACTTGAACCCTAACTGGTGCATTACTGAAGTTTTTTGCAAAGAATTTCCTTCCTTTTTGAGACACTGGAATTGTATCCTCATTCATACAGGTCCCTTTGGGACTTGTGTGAACAGATACAGATGCGCAGGGCCCTTTGGGCACTGCATCAAGGGATGACTCTGTCTTCCTACAGAAGTGCAGTGACAGATGTCTAGAATTAATGGGGCTGTCTGCTGGGCTGCAGAAGCACAGGGCCCTCTGTTCCCTCTGGTTCCATGTGGCCACAGATGCAGATGCACAGGACAAGGAGTCATCTGTCAGCCAATGCACAGGACCCTCTGCCACCCACAGGAGCAGAGGCACAGGGCCCTATGCCAAGAGACCAATTGTCTTCACTATATGGTACCCCAGCATGTGCAGCAACCCTGCAGCTTTCATTCCCTGGCTAGGGGTTGTCACATAACAGTTCATTCCCCCACCCTCACCCCATCTAGATGAGTCACTGAACTTGCCCCCAAACTGAGGTCCCAGGCTCAGGATCACAAAACATACCAGCTAAGGTGAAGACTGACACTACACCCAAAGTTTCTTAACAATTATATATATATTTTTTATTTTGACCTCAAATTTTCAAGATAGTTGTTTCATGAACTCTTATAAACATGACATGTAGCATTTCTAGTATATTGGTCAAAATGTCATTTGCACTAGAAATGCCAAACACGATCGTCAATTATTTAAAAATGACACCTGTCATGTTTCTGAAATGATGTGGAAGTATAGTTGTGTTGAAAGTTTGTAGTCAAAATATTGTAGAGAGAAAAAAAATGTTGCAGGTGATACTTTTTATTGTACTAGCAAAATTATTTCTGAGACTAGCTTTTGAGAGATAATACTCTCTTCTTCAGGTCAGATCAGTGAAAACAGAGCTAAACAGCATGACAGATATAGAGGCTGGATGTGGATTCAAGACATAGACTAGCAATTTACAGTCAATTCACATTCCTAACAACCAGGCAGGAAGAATCTAATTGTTATTGGAGTGTGCCTGTTGAGGAGCTCAACTTATAAGATCAAAGGGCAGTTACATTTTAGTTTGGACCATCAATTCACATGTGTAAAAAATCAAGACAGGAAAAATACCACTGTCATTAGAAGGTACCTGTTAAAAGAGCCAACCTTAGGATCAAAGTGAGTGATAGTTGCATTTTAGTCTGGGGAAGGGTACAGATGTGATGGTTCTAATATGAAAGGAGGAACTCTGAAGCACTGTTTGGGGCATTGTCACTGGTAATGTGCTCAAAAACCAACATCTTTAAGTCCTTGTTCTTTAGTGTCAAAAAATTGTATCATTTTTTAGTTCAAATGTTTTCAAAATGTTGAAAATTGGCGAAGTTGTAAGTGAATGTTGAAATAGCGCAATGTTCACTCATTACCTGGGTATTCTATTATATCTGTACACCAAGGTTTCAGCATACCATTCTTATTACCCCACCTCAGGAACCTGGTAGCTGAAAATTATCAAATCCCTTCCAGAACATCATTGCACACCACCAAAACGTCATTATGCAACACAGGTGCGAAAACATATTTTGACCAGAATTTGAAAAATGACAGCTGTCACATTCATGAAGTGGTGTGAAAAATGGCTATGCTGAAAATTTGGGGTCAAAATGTTTAAAATGACCAAAGGTACTGTACAAGCAAACGTAGAAAAATTTTAAAAAGTACATACATAACTCTGCCATTCTTGCATATTTTGACCTCAAATTTTCAACATAGCTTCTTTTGACCCCACCTCATGAACAAGGGCAGTGAAAAGTTTTAATTCCTGCCCAAAATGTGATTTCATTAAACAATCGTGAAATCACCTTTGAGCCCAGTTTGTGAATTCCACTGCCACTGGTCTTGAGATGGTTGTACCCAAAAGCCATGTTGAAAATGTGGGGTCAAAATATGCAAAATGAAAAGTTATGCATCAAAGATCAAAATCCTGTTGAAATACATTGAATCATACTTACCTTAGTTTCTTATATAGCAGTCACCAGTTCCAGCATCGAGACATGTCTTCAAACAGAGAGTGGATCTTGGTTATGGAATATGTTCAGGTGCGTGAGGGTGTGGAGGGGTGTGAGGTGTTGGGTGCTGAGTGGGGGTCAGATCAGTGAAGGACTGTTTACTTTATTGAAAAAAGAGAGACAGTTTTCTTTTTTCAGGGGTTAGTGAGTGACATTCCAACACTGAGGATTGTGCACCCAGTATTGGGCTACTGGTTGGCTGTAGTGGGGTGAGCACCCTGGTGCCAACAGGTGCACATTGGGAATGGGGAACAGGTGAGCTGGAGAGGAGGGGATAAAGAGAAGCAGTACCAGGGGTGGGCATCCTGATCCATTTAATAAAAATATAAATTAGATAGATAGATAGATAGATAGATAGATAGATAGATAGATAGATAGATAGATAGATAGACAGACAAAGAGAAGCAGGGACGATAGGGATTGGAGCTCACTATCACTGAAGCCCACAGCAGTACTCAGCTGTGGCTGCAGAACTCAAGAAATGCAACTGTTCTCATACAGAGAACGTGGGTGAATGGCTCCTTTAGCTAAGCTGTGCACCCTGGATTTTGGAGTTCCAGAAGGAGTATCTCTGGCTATTAGTTTACAAACAAACTTCAGAATCTAGCTAATAAGGTTCTATTTAGATAGGTTCAGGTGTTTTTTTTTAATTACACCATTCTATGTATTTTCAGTGTTTTTTATTTTGAGGGAAAAAAAATAAGATGGTGGATCTCATGGCACAAAAAAACTTTTGGGTGCTATGAGAAACAAGTGGTAAGAAACTAAAAATCTTCTTGTGACACAGAATTTCTGGTGTCATATCAGAACATAATCCCCAAAACCCTACTAAGCATGCTTAGAACAGTAAAAACCCAAACTTTAAATCCTTATAACTCTGGAACCATTTAATATTTTTTCATGAAGCCTTCCAAAGACACTACCCTGGCACTTCACGTTTCTAATGTGAAAGATTTATAAAAAAAATTCCATTCTGTGTAGGCTGTATGTGAGAGCAAACTCAAATCCCATGTTAAGTATAGGGAAAACATTAGACATTTACAGGAAAATTGCATATGCAGATCTCAGAAACTGCACAGCTGCCATCACAAAACTACTGCACAGCTGCTATCACAAAACTTTCTACATATTTAGACCCTACGTATTAGACAATGCACGCACAATTTCAGTTAATTTCATCAAACTCTGCCAAAGCTATTAAGATGCAAAGTTAGGGGTTAGTCCTGAACAATCTACTCAACTCTAATTATAGGGTGCTACGATGTAGGCTGTTTAATGCTAACCCCCTGGCTTTGCACTTTAATAGCTTCACCCCTGTTCAACATAAATGCACAAAATTTTACATGCCCAATCAGGAGGTGGGATCTCTAGATTTGGAAAAGTTTGTTCTAGTAGGATAGTGCATTTTTAGAACCACAAAGTGGTTTTCTTGCTGTCTTTTTTTTTTGTCATCACCAGCAGCCCAGATGGTTTGGAATTTTGTTCTGAAATTTTCAGGGTAGAAACGGCTTGCCCTATAATGGTGCCTTTTGGTGGTTTGGTTAAAAATATATGAATCCATGCCCAAGTTATAAAAATTTGAAATTTTGGTTCTAAGCATGCTAAGTAGGGTCCTTCAGATAGATGTTTGATATTGAAGAAGATCTTCCAGCTCATGACAGAAGAAGCTTCTTTGAGATTCTTCCTTCATGAGCCAAAATTCTTGTTTTGTATGGCTGCCATCTTGTTTTTAATTTAAAACAAATGTTAAAACCTCATATAACTTAGATTAAAACAAACACCTGAATCCAGGTAAATAGGGCCCACTTAGCTAGATTCTGGTGTTTGTTTTTGAAAAATTGTGCTGAAAGTAACATTTCTGGGCACCTAAAATCATCTAGGGTGCCCAGCTTAGTGTGAGGAGCCATTCACCCACATTCTCTATATGAGAAAAGCAGGACTTTCTATTGTAGAAGTCAAAGAGCTGGAGTCCCACTGCCGGCTTTAGTTTCACCAAAAACTGTTAATTGTGATGTCTATCTGTCTGTCTATCTATCTATCTATCCAGCCATCTATTTTAAATATTTGTTAAGCAGACCAAGGTGCCCAGTCTTGGTACTGCTTCTTTTCTCCTCCTCCAGATCATCCACCCACCCTTCCCAATGTTTTTATCAGATATACAGTAAGTGGGGCATGGTGCCCACTCCCAGTACCTCTTGTCTTGACCCCCCTCCCCTCCAGGTCACCCAGACCAA